>OX375799.1:2523641-3723641 GCA_947359425.1 Lagria hirta
GTAGAAAACTAAACAAAAAAAGAAACATTTGTTATCAATGCCTTTCGAAAAGCAAATGGAAATATACCTGTGCATAATCAGCGGAGAAATCTGTATAATCAGAGTCATTAGGTAATCTGTTAGAAGTTCGGTTAAATGGTGCACGCCTTCCGCCTCTACTACGTCCTCTGCCCCGAGCTGCAACTGAAGCCGGTCTTGGATATCTTCCATTAACCTGCGAACTGTCCCTAATTTCGGCTCTCCAATCTCTGTCACCATCGCTAAGAGTTGATTGTGCATCTCGATCTGCACGTCGTCGAGGCGACTGATCTTTTTTATGTGGCTTTGTCAACTCTATCTCTAAAGGCACCCATTTATGTTTCGAAGACTTTTTTTTATCCTCGTGGTCTTCGTGCGAATGTTGTTGCTGAATTTTTTCTTTTAAAGGCGGAGGAGGTGGTGGTGGCGGCGCTGCCGTCGATCCTGCTGCAGACTGTCCAGAAGATAAATTTGCTGGTTTCTTAACCTTTAAAATACCGCTTATAATCAGATCTCCCAAATAGTACTGAAAAACCTACCTCCGTAGAAGCGTTATCACTTAGTGTTGGCCAATCACCAATATCGGCAAAGTTGCTCGCCTAGAACAATAAGAGAAAATAAATAAATGATTCATACGTTTTATACTCTATATACAAGTTACCAAAAATCATCTTTAGCAATATAATTTCACGGTGATGTATGCTAGCCCCAGTGAAATAACGTTATATCACCGTACTTAACGACAATACACATAATCTTTTAATCTGTGCCGTTTGTCTGAACGGTGAAAGGTGACGGTTTATAATATTTAGAGTAGCCCTATTGCAACAAAGGAATGACCATATAACGTTAACCACTTAGACTACTTTACTAGAACTTAAATCTTATTCGAAGAACCTTAAACTCGTATTTAATATTACTATTCTATATATAGAATCTAATTATAATAAAAAAACAAAAAATATTTAAGCTATGAAGCCAACACAAGATAATAACTTTCACTGGATCAAAAATTATAGGCATTTACCATAAGATTTAAAAGAATCCAACTTCACTGCACTTTTTTAAGCTGAAAAAAATCATAAACTAATGTTATGTAACATATCTGTGTTCATTTTAATGGCAAAACACTACCAACGGAATGAATTTTTACGCCCACCAATAAATAGAATATGAACAATAGCCCATTAAATACAAGAACATAAAACAAAGTAACCAACAATTCATTTTTCTTTATTCTATTACAAAAAGTGTAAAAAAATTATTATTGAAAACAGTTAGTTGGGTCCACTTAATTAATCTATAAAAGCTGCTTATTGTTTACAAAATCCAAAAAAAAATTAGTTAACAATTATTGTTATTTAACACAAAGTTAGAAATGTAATTGTTTTTCAAAGTTACCAAATAAAATTCGAAAATTTTTTTTTTGTAACAAACAATTTATATAAAAATTTAACGTTTTTATCGTTACCAATTTAAATATTCGACATTTGACAAAAAAAATTAAGTATGCAAACTTCTTGGGGACAACCGTTGGGTTGAATAGGCTATAGCTAGACTACGCCTAAATAATAAAGACTATGTTAATTTTTATTATTTTGGAAATATATGACTTTTCTCTAGTTTTATAGACCCCAACATAGATCAAAAGTTTTGTTTTTGATTACACCCCTTAACTTTTTTTTTGGTATAGCGAGTCAGCTCAAGTCAGTTTTTTTTTTTGGTGTCAAGCCATCTAAGACAAGGATTGTAGAAATGAATAATACTCTTTTTTTTTATCGAAAGGATTGATGTAACCTAACATCGGCCTTATCCGATTGGTCGACGTGTTCTACAGCCATTGATTCAACCAATCCAATGCAGTCTATTTGTCAATCTTTGTTTCAATCAGCCTTATTTTTATTGAAAAAAAAGTATGGAATTTAACAGCAAAAAGCACTGTCGTTAACCAATGAAACTGAGGTTTCTATTTATTAAACTCAATTGATAATTCCAGCTAGAATAATGTCTTTTTTCGAAGTCTGTAAGCGATAACTTTATAAATAATACACAAGAATTTAATTATTTATTTGATAAAAATTTCATATCACTAAAGATATACAAAAAAATACCACACATATTCCTTGAATTTCTCCGGCAAAATGTCGCTATGATTTTCAAAGTCCGATAAGACATTATCACTTTACAAATTAATATGCTGGAATTGTATTCTTATATTATTAATATGACATTGCATTTTTTTATTCATAAAGCTTTGGAAGGCTGGGTTTTCATTTTCAACATAATTGAGTAATCGAGATAATATATTTAGCTATAGTAGCTCAATCCGTAAGTTTTTTTCCTGAGGCAATATACGTAAAAAGTATTCGACTGCGTGCTGTTGCACTGGTCCACTGGGTTAATATTGGTAGCTGACAATTAGACGGGTTAGTCAGTAAACAAATTGTGATGAAAATTAGCCGATTTTATACAAGAATATAAAATATTTCAATACTATAAAATTATTTCCTATACCAGACAAATCATAGAACTGACCATTTTCTTACAACTAAATGATCTTAGTGTAGGTGTTTAATATATCTAATGTACTTTTCCTGAAAATCTCACCTTATGTTTTAATTAATGAAATAAAGTATAAAAAATAACTCTAATCTCTAACCACTGTTACATAATCAGAGAAAAGAATTGATCTTATCAAAAGTATAAACCCAAAATCCACTTGATATTAAAACAGATTAACCACAACTTGATTAGTATTTAATTTAACTTGTCACTTTTATAGCTATAAAATATAACTTATTTAGTTCAGATCAATAATATACGCTCATTTGTTTTTTTAATATTTATTATATTTTCCAGTTTATTTTGTGTAAATGTGAATTTTTTCGCTTAAATTAACAAATGTCACATATCTTTTATCTCACTATTTATTTATCCAATACATATTCATACTGTTCTATTGTATGTGTCCTGAATTTAAATCGAGATAAATATAATATGTCCAACCAATCAATAAAAACTAAACAAGTTCATAAATTCATATACGTCTAGATTACAAATCCTTAATGAATAAATGTAATCATTATCAATCATAAAAAAAACAAAAAATGTGGTCTTTCTTTCTTTGAGAAAAACTCAATTTTTATGTAATATAATTTTTTGTAAACATGTATAGTGTTACGTTTTTAAATTGATTTTCATGATCTTGTACCATTGTATTAAAAGTTAAGTACCCTTACCCATACTTTACAACAATAACGTGCCACAATAAGTAAACAATTTTACTACATTTATGAGTCCATATGTCTCAAGTCTCCCTATAAACGATAGGAACTTACATAAATTTAACTTAAATTGCTTAGGTTGGCTACACTGCAAATTTGTTTATAGTTTACATTTTGTACGCAACAAAATGTAAGAATATATAAGGCCTATAAGAATTTTTTCAATTACTACAGTGGCGTAGACTAAGAATACAGTTTTATACTCTATAAACTGATAGATTTTACTTCACTTGAATAAATCAGTCGTGCCAACTATTCGAATACGTCTGAAGTTATATTTTGCGTAATTAAGTGTAAGCGACTTACGCTTTTCTACAATTCTGTCAATGTCTTCTTAAATAACTTACAGCCGGCTAATTAAAAATTACGAAACAGTAATTCTAACCCAAAACTCCACCTTGCGCAACAATATTATAAAATAAATACTATTACACAGTTGAGTAAACCCAAAACTCTCAAGATTATTGGAAGTTATAATTGGCACAACAGAGTAGTAAAATTGTAGGTTTCTCATGGTCATAAATAACCACATTGAACGGACTACTTGTGGCGTTCATTTCAATTTAATACAATAGCTCCACGAGCTCTTTAGGTACTTTTACTAAATCATTGTGTGAATTATAACTCCCAATAATTTAAGAGTTTCGGGCTTGCTGTAATAGTATTGTTGTCAATATTAGATGAGCAAAAACTGAAAACGTCACTATATTTGAAAGCGTTGCGGCACTAAAAACTGTTAATAAAGTATTTTTTTGCGCATGCTTAAGCCACGTTTAAAGCAAAATTTTTAATTTTTCATAAACTGAATGTATAATTTTGGTATTTTAAAGGTGATTTGTGATTTTGTAACAAAATCTAGCAGTTAACATGATTACAACATTTAAAAATAGAATGATTAACTTCCATTTTCCGATAAGTGCAATGGTAAAATAAAGGACACAATTAATAGATTTATGTTGTTGGCAAGAATAAAGTGGTGTAAAAAAAATATTTCAGTGTTGTCTCCGATCAATGATAGTTGAATAATGAGACATAGTATATTAAATATAGATTATCACCCGCTCTGGGATAAGTGCCACATTGTTTTACACACGTGATGTTCCTCAAGTAAAGAAGTGCGAGAAAATATTTAGCTCGTTAGTTAAATTCACCGACACATTGAGCACAGTTTCAAAAATATTCACCAACCAAAATAACACAAATAATATACATTTCTGAATAAAAGAATTCGTGATCGGGTTTTGAGAACGTAAATACTTTGTTGATAATCTGTGGTAGAGGACACATACCAATTTAGTGCGGACGAACATTTAAAATAGATAAGAAAAAATACAATGGTGTAACGTCGATTTGAACAGTGACGGAACACTAAAAACACCACAACTAAATTCTATTGCTTAGCGCAGTATTTCACGTGGCGATTTTTTTTATCTACAACCTACCGGCGATTGAATTGTACAAATTCGTTAATTTTACGAGCTTTGATTATAAAACCATATGCTTGACGTAATTATTATGCTTATCGTAGACAATTTTACAATTTTAGTAAAAAAATATATTTTATACCCTCTACAGATATTAATTATTACATTGGAAAAAAATTAAATGCTCTAGGCAACCAGACTAATTAATTAAAAAACACTCAATTTTCACAATTAAGTACGTGAATACCTTTGAAGTCAAGGTTACCGAGGTCTTATACAGGAAAACAACGCCTGTCTACTGTTAATAATGTCACTTAAAACACTTCCTACAAAAATTCATTTGATTAATTAATTTACTTTTACAATAGTAAATCCCTCCCTTAATTTGATAGTCTTATGTAGATTTATAAATAATATAATGCATTATCTAGTTGTGTAAAATGTGTTCACTTGCAATATACCGAACTAAATGCGTCATTAGTTCGTAAATTAATCCATGTGACAACCATAAATAACGTTTGTGATTGTTACAACTAATAAAGATACGTTTAGGTAGCCAAACTATTAGTTAAATTCACAAGATAGTACTATACCTACATTTTTAATTGAATTGAATTAGGAAAGCGACCAGTTTTAAATCCAAATAATACTACCAACAAATTATTGGTTTATAACCCATGTTATACATCACTACAATGTCCAACCAAAAAAAAAGTTAAATATAAAAGCAGACCAATATTATATTATTCGAAGATTGAGTAATAATAGCTGTTAATCACTAGAAAGTTTGCAGCACTCGCTACGCTCGTGTTGTAATTTAATCGAGTGATTAATAGCCATTACTCGGGAGTATATTTTTCTACAACTGTCAAAATTACTTCACTACTTCATAAATTATGACCCTTAGCTATTGTGAGGACTCTAAAACAGATAATTTCTTGCTAAACTTGCGTGCTATGTTAATGTTTTAATATACGCTCAATCTGCCAAATATCTATAACAAGATACCAAACCAGTAGTAAATGTTTTTAAAAGTTAAATTTTGTTAATCAAAATAAAATTTTAAAAATCTCAAAAAATTACCTAAGCTTAACTAAAACTTTCTGAATTCAAATCTGTTATTGGTTTTTGTCTAGGATTTTATCTTGAAAATGAACATTTCAAAATAATTGAACCAGCCTCCTTCTGACAATTACAAAATTAGTTTTTGTTGTTTCTGTTGATTGATGTAAATTTTGTATCATTAAAATAAGTAAATACTGTATCTTCATGTGTTAATTTTTAAAAAAATACGCTTTCTTTTTGAATTTATAATCCATTTTATAAGATAATTTTAATATTAACATTATGCAATGCTTGCTGTAGCTTGAAATAATAACACTTTAAATGCAACTGCTCGTGTAAATTAAAAATAACTGTCAATGACTTCACAAAATTTGCCGGTAACAAGCTCTTGGTTGATGTAATAACTCATCAGTAATATTAAAATTAAAAGTAATTTTTATTTAGCTGAAAACTAAGAATCACCCTGTACAATCAAAAACTACACCCAAAAAAATATATCAAAAAAAAAAAGCTAAGATCTTGTGTTCACAAATTGATATAACGTTTAGACGTCTATACAAGTTGTCGCAAGCAAGAAAATGGGGCAAGCACCCATAGAATGCGCCTTCCAAGTCTCGTTCAAAATATTATCTTATTGACATTGCCTTCTGTACAAGTTTGGTGTGTGTACATGACTTAAACAAACTTTTTTTCTCCAATTTTTATTTGTAAAAGTTTTTTGCTATATTTGACCTCATAAATTCAATTTTGAATAGCAAAACTGTTCCACATATAATTCTCTTCTGATATAAAAATAATGCCACAATATAAATGTAACGCAGGAAATAAAAAATTATGAACATTTGTAGAAGGTTGAACAAATTTTTATATATAATATAATATATTATATGACCCAGTTTTTCTCCTACTCAATTATGTTTTAGTAAAAATTCAATTTGTTGCATCATATCTGACATTTTTATTCAGCCAAGAATTCCATTCACACGTAAAAAACACACATTATTATCAAAACACAATCAAATGACAAAAAAAATCATGTTTTAATAACTAATAATTTCAGCACGGAAAAACCGAACTATTGATAACATTTTTTTTTCGGTTAAGTAGACTTTTTCCACTTAATGCTAACGCTATTATACTGCAATTGTTTCAAATCAATTGAGTAAACCATTTAAAAAAGGTAACTACTCTATTCTTCTAAAAATATTGTTATAAGGTTATTTGGTCCAATAATGTCTGGAGAAAAACACATTGAAATAAAAGACTTAATAACTTTATTTGTAAGACAATTTTGTTATGGTAATCTTTGACTATGATTCCAGCGATGTATCCGCCGCGGCTGACGCGCACATGACGTCCATCTATTACATGTTCTGTACAGTAAATCAGCAGCTCTAAATCATCTCTAAAGAAAATAATCAAGTGTCGCCAAATCGTACAAACGAGGTGGACAGTAAACCAGTCCATTGGAAAAAATCAATTATTCGTCAAATGTTTCGTTATCACATGACGCCCTCTTGTAGAAACCATATGACCAAATTTGCCACAAAAAAACACTGTTCTCAACACTAAAAAGCATCTTCTATAGTAAAAACAAAACTCAAAAATTAGTGGAAGTTGTAAAAGTACGTAAGAGACTCGTGGAGCTATCGCTCAATAATTTATAGCTTTCTTTAAATATTGAGTATAGCGCCATAGTGTATTAAACAACACAAATATTTTTTACAAGACACAAAAATAGTTATTATTTTTATAAAAAAGTCAATTATTTATAAAAAAAAAAGTGAGTAATTATTTCGCTTTGTGGAAGTTTTAATATTACGAAAGATAAGAATAACAAAAAATAGCGTAATGGCAGCCAACATTTCAATACTCACAAAACTTAAAATCTATATACCTATAGTCGGTTTTTTAAGTCAGTGTCAAAAATTCTGAAATTATGTTAGAATCCTGCTTTATAACCGTAGAAATCACGCTCTTGGCATTTACTTCTATATGGCGTTGCCAACATTAAAACTGTTATAAAAAAAAAAACTTAGTTGGCATTACTGATCAACATGGCCGAAGTAGTGTATGACGTACATTGGTTTTTATTTTGCATCAACTATAGATAAATAAATCCAAACTGCTGAAACTATTGAAATAGATAAAATGATTTATTTTGTTTAAATTTTAATTATATCAAAAAAAAACTGCTAATTTTCATTGCCTATCTAATTATTAACACCTTTTGAATTTGTAAGCATTTAATGGCTTTCATAGTAAAAACATTCCAATACATAAATTTGACGAATTAAAAAACTACAATTTAAAAAATTGTTACTTAACAGCCTTAATAGATTGTTTGTTATTTATGCAAATGCTTATTTCTGAATATCTCTTCGCATTCGACACATAATTAGGGCAAAATTAAAACAGTTAATTATTTTGCAACACGTGATACATTTGAAGAGAGAAAAAAATCTTTCATAATACTTAACCCCTCAAATCTTAATTTATCACCCACAAAAAAATATAGCCAATAATATATAAATAAAAAAATATAAACTATTCCTTATCTTATCTCATAAAGAGCATTAAGTTGAAAGTGGTAATTGCAGATATTATAAGCACTCAATATCTAGGATACAACTGACTTTTGAACATGATAATACCTTATCAGTTTTAAAATTTCCAAATGTTATTCAAAATATGTGGAATACTTTTAAAGTAAATTGCTAGAAAGCTAATGTCCAAATGATTTTCAACTCATATCAATTTAAAAAAAGAGAAAGGTCAAACAAAAAATCCAATTGAACGATTAAATCGTGTAGGTTGGAGACATTTAAACTGTAGCATTCTTAATTGTAATCACAAATTGCAACAGAAACTAGTTTGCAACAACCTAGAAACAAATAATTTTCCTCCAAAAAAAAAAAAACTAGTTTTAAAGTAATTCATTTTCCTGGAGCTGCGCCTTCAATTAAATTAAATCTCTTTTAAATACATACATAATTATTTTTTAAGTCCCAACAATGTACAAAGCAAGAATAAAATATTTTAAATTTTCTCTATATTTCATGGTCAACAAGAAAGTATTTTATGATTATTAAATTCATTTTCAAACCTTTACCAAAATAGCACAAAAAAATAAGACTTTATGAAAGGCTCTGGAAAATGTTAGCTATAATGAATAATAAATACTGTGAATAATTGAATAACATGCTTTTCGAACTTGTGTTCAGTTTTGCCTACACTAATTTAGCGTTTGACTATGTGAAACACACACAAAGTTTCATTTTCATACAAAATTCAAGAAATTGTGACTCAGAAAGCTCAAATCTAGCAAATCCTAGTTGAACATAAAATTATAAACATTCATAATTCACGCACTCAAAACAACTGAATGCATCTGGCATAAAAAAAAGCAAGGAAAAATGACCCGTGCTTGATATGGGAACATATTTTATTGCACGAATCCATCATAAATAAAAAAAAAAAAAACGTACAAAGGCACGCAACACTTTGGGTTGTGAATGTTTCTACCTTTGTTGCCATGTCCCTCTAAATTACTACCGAATATTTCTCAAACGCTTCTAGCTGGAACTATAAAGGACTAAAATTATACCAAAAATGAAAATCAATATTAGAGTTGAGATGATTGTAAACAATTTAGTAGGGCTCGTGTCACCGTATCCTTGTTTGTTATTGAAAATTTAAATTTACATTAGATAATTCCTTCAAAGTTGACATTTACCACCAATAAAATGCGACAAAAGTGACGGTCAATTTTAAATAAGCCGTAAAACCTTATACCTTGCGCGCTCATAATCAACGTACTAATTAGATGTAAAATGTCAAACCCTATAAAATTTCTTACATTTTGACCTCTTTACAAAGCTTTACAAGATTGAGATTTATCCAACAAAAACTATAAAGTAATATATCATCAAAAACATCGACAAATAAGTAAAAAAAAAATGTTTTAAAATTTTTTGGTGGCAGTACAAAGTCAAGTGCTTGAATAAACCATAAATTTACTTAACTTTAAGGCCCTAATAGTTCTATCTTAATGTTAAGCAGCTGCAACGACTATTTATGCATAAAAAGTAAATAGACCAAGAGTCATCACAATTAAAGTGCCGCAACGTACGCAAAATTAAAGTTATCACCTAAAATAAACCGCATTAATTATTGAAAAAAAAAGAAGTAATATTGAAGAGATAAAATTAACCAAAAGCAAACTAATTCTGTAATCAGAAGTAAATGTCATTAGGGAATCCAGAGATAAAAGCCCTAAATTATGTATCATTCTGCTTGGATAAAAGCCAGAACTATTATTGCTTAAACTTTTCCAGCCGTGTACACAAAAGGGGCGCCCTTTATACAAAACAAATATTAGTCATCTTGTTTTCTGTCAAATGTATTTTAATTAATACCAATAGTACTGATGACAATACCATAAAAGACCCTTCAACAATAAAATTGTGGATAATTTTGAAAAAATATTCTTAGGCTTCTACAGACGAAAACAGTGATTTTAGTTAATAAAATAATTTCAAAAAATACAACACTATAAATAAAGTTATTAATATTTTGGATTATATTTAAATTTATTGACTTTTTAAATTAAATAAAACGTTGATAAAAGTTCAAAATAATTAAGTTGTATTAATGTAACAAATCTTATTTATTAAAAAGTGTGATTTTTGGTTATTTTGTCTTTGCATGTCTTAGACGTGCGTTTCAGACAAAAGGTGCAAATAAGAAAACAGACCTGAGTTTTTGACTTAAGTATTACAATCAGGTGACAATAATTTTTTTCAATGTTTGTGATGAAAAGTCTACGAATTTAATTTAGTAATTTATATTTTGATTAAGAGCCCGAAGGCATTAATCTTTTAATATTATTTTCAAACTTAAACGAGTAAAATTGGCTGAAACACATTTTTTTTAACTTCATAAATTTATTTGATACTTGACAGGATTATGTCATATTCGAAAGTATTATATATATCCAATAATTTTTTTATCACTTTTCGAATTTTGTGATAAAAAGTTTAATTGGGTAAGTTATAGCCCGAGAGCTCGATAATTTTAATCTTTGGATAAAATTTCTAAACTTCAACGAATAAAATTGTCTGAGACTAGAATTTACTTGATAATTAAAACGGTGGTCAACTTATTATTTGATAAGATTATTTCCAACAGACTTATTAAATAGCCAAAAAATTATATAACTGTTTATTTTTTAAACGTATAACGTATTATGCAACATAGTGATCCTATCCGACCAGCGAATTTCCTTACTGTCTGAAAATGTTTACTGTCATCAGTGACTTATTGACCTCGATTGAAAACACTTTCCATAGGTGTCACTACTTTCATAAATAGGAATAACTTTTTGAAAAAAGTACTAATATAATTATATACAAAGATATTGCAAGTTATAGAACTTGGACATATTTTTAATTTAAATACGTTTCTATAATTTTCAAAATCAATTTAATCTCAATCGTAACAGATTTGTGTACTTATTCAAAGCAATATATGTCTGGATTATATTTTATTTAATAATTGTGATAATACTCGACAAACAAGTTGAGATAATGCAAAGTCGTGTCAAATGAGAAATACCACGAAGCTATAACCTATTAAATGAAATGATAATGTTCTATATGAGTTTGCCAATATTTAAATTTTTGAAAGCAAGCCATTAATGGTCAAATGTATGTAAAAAAATTTGAGGTTAGAAACAATAATGTTTAATGACTTTGTGAATAATTTACACCTGTCTATTGCATAATATCACATCATGTTTATCTCACAATTCAAAGCTCATTTCCATCCAGCTAAAGCTTTTATTAACTGCAGGCAGTTTGATCGTCAAGCTTGTGAACAGGATATAATAATAAAAACATATTTTGTAACAATAAAACTAATTCAAATTATATTATAATGAGTCATTCGGGTGCAATACTTTGTAATCATATTGTAGATGATTGAGGGTAAACAAAATGCATAAAAAATATCATTATGTAAAATAATGCAAACCTTTTTGTTGAATTTACGACGATCTTTGGGGGCCTTGACAACAGTAGCCGCGGCTGGTTGTTTATGAACAGTTTCTTGTTTTTGAGGTTGCAGAACCCTCTTATCGTTGGAGGGCTGATTTGTGGTGGTTTGAGGTGCATTTTTGACCTGCCACGCGTTCACTTTTGGTATCGGTGCTGCAACAAATACTTTTTTAGTTTCGGAATTTTCCTCCTTGATTTGTGTGGCATTTTGTATTTCTTTCGGGGGCGCCTCCGGTTGTTTAGGTTTGGCATGTTTTGGTGCTTTCTTATTAAATTTTTCGTGATTGTCTTTCTTATTATCCACCGTACCATTCACTAAATGTTTATGTTTGTCTTTTTTTAACTGCTCGTATTTTCGATCCTTTCGACTGTGAGTTGGAACAGGGGTAAACGTATCACTATCGTCTTTTGAATCTTGGGGCTCCGAATTTTCCGGTTTCTCCGATTTATTAGCGGTAGTTGGAGTCGCTGAATTGTTGTCAAGTTTTGGTTTTGAGTCGGCGACCACTGTGGCAATGTTTTCCTTGTTGCTGTTATTGTTGTTTTGCTTAAAGTTTAATACCGCATGGGCATATGAAGCGCCTGAGTTGTCTGAAAACGCAGCTTTATTGTCAGTGCTTTTCGACGCGGGATTTGAGTTTCCCGCACAATGTGTTTCCATCTTCCCTTTATTTCACACTGCTTATATTCAACTTTTCAAGACTTAATCGAATTTAACGTGGAAACGAACAATATGGAGTGGAACCATGTTGGTTCATAAAAGCATGGCAACCACACTTTGACTGAAACCACCGCAAAACGACAACATTTACATGAATTCTTTAAAACACGTTATATAACATGAATTAATGTTTATCACTGATTTTTAACTAATAAACTAGCTCTGTATATATAAAACTTTTATTTCCTTTTCATTCGTTTTCAGGAAACACACGCGTTGCTGCCGATGGATACGATACTTCAACTTAGTGAATTTAGACCTTTTAGGGATATTTTATTTTCTTTGAAGGTTATCTTTGAAGTTCACTAATGGCGCCGAATTCAAACTGTCATCACAAATAAGCAAACGCTTTGAGAAACTTTCAACAAATTCACCAAAATAAATTATAATCAAAACGGCCCAAAATGGTCATAAATTAGTGCTTCACAAATTAAAACGTAAAAATCCAATCAATAAAATAGCTAAACTTAAAATCCCTACAACCACACTCCCGTTTCACTCAATCTCAAAACGAACTAAACGCAATCTATCAAACATGAATTGCAACATTATTTGAACATATCAACAGATTATTAACAAATCTCCGTCATTATTATGCAAAATGTTCAACAAAAGCACGTTTATACTCATTTAACAACTGTCATATCTTTGTTGCAGTGGTAGCACTGCTTGTCAAACCAAACACCTAGTATAGTAACTAATAAATTCCCCCAATACCAACGATGGCTCGTCCTCCAATATCAGTGGTGGCTCGTCCCCCAATACCAGTGGTGGCTCGTCACCTTATTTTCATTTTCAATTTAAAAACCACAACAAAAATATTACTAAAATTAAAAAAACAAAATTTACCATTTTTAAATAACAACCAATAATAATAAAAAATTATTGTAAGTAAATAATGTACAAATTACATTTTACATCAAGCAAAATTAGCTTATAGAGCTCAAATATACTTAGAAAGATACACCTGAGCCATGTCAAAAAAAAAAATACTTTTTAGCTAAATGAAGCTTTTATATAAAACATGTGTTTTTGTTTTCTTTTTGTACATTTCAAGGTTTTTATTCTATTTGTAAAAAAACTTTTTAAACAACGACTTGTAAATTATGACTGTAAATTGCATAAGCCACAAAAAAAGTTTGATTGGAAAAAAGTGTAATAAGACAACTGGGTTATGTATAATAGGCGCAATCGGTATGTTTCTTTTGTTTTTTTAAGCACCGTTTAATGACCTATCCAAACAAGCAATGTAATATTTGATGATACGTAAACAGGATTCGACAATTAATAGAATTAGTCGGTAAACAAATTGTGATAAGTAATGTGTTTGGAAAAACGAATTAACCGGTTTTATAGCTAGAGAATACATAAGCTGTATGTCTTGCATCAACAATACCGACCATTAAATACATTTTTTTTCAATTTTTAATAATTAATTAACCGTATTTTCAAATCTTGAGTTAAAAACATAAAAAATAGTTCACACAATATTGTAGTAATTGAATTATTATTTATTTAATATTGGAATATAAATTGAAGAATACACTGTGTAAAAAAAAGCCAAAAAGTGGACACTTTAATGATCCAAGCATCATCAGTTGAGTTGCAACACTGGCTAGCAACATCTAAGACTTTAGGATAGTATTCGTTCCAAAATTCAAAAGCTTTGTAGTTCAGATTTTTGCTATTGCTCATATTAAATGCGCCGTCAATTATTAAAAGCTTAGGATCGTCCAATGTGAAAGAGTCCCATCGGATTGGATACAGCGATCCTTCTGTAGGGTCAGACATTTTGGCAAAGGTTGTCCAAAATGCCATTACAATTTCGGCAAAGCGTTTATCGCGGGTTTCCCAGCTGTTCCCTTCAAATTCTTGCCAATACGGAACTCCCCAAACATATATCAAATCGTATAGATGTGGTACACCCACCCAGTCTGGAATATTTCTAGTTGCAATTTCTGTAACTGGTTTCATATCAAAACGATAGACAAAAGTGAGATTTTCCTTGCAAGTGTATGTTGAGTGTAAATATGTAGACGCAGCATAATTTTTTTCCGTTGTAAAATCGGCGACTATCTTTCTAAGCACGTCGGCGTCCTTCACAGCAGTCGGAGGACCATAAAAAAACATTACAGCATCATTAACGTGATCGAAGTTAGAACTGCAAGAGGAATCAGTGTTGTTTGAGGTAGGAATATCACTATTAGTCAACTCATTAAGAACTTGTTGAAGATTATCACTAGAAACATTATTAGTTTCGTAATCGGCCAGCAAACTGGAGACTGCCAGAATCTCTTCCATGTTCGTGTACCCGGTAAGGATAGGAATTTTGTGGAAATCTCCTCGCTCAAAAAATGTCTTCGGTAAATCTGTTAAAAAAGGTGTTGTATTATTGCTTAAATTATTGTCCAGAAGAGGCCTCCAATTGTTTTGCGTTGTTTCTTTGACCAAACTTTTTCCCTCGGGAACTCTCAAACATTCAATAAGCCTCGACGTCGGTTTTCTGATGCACCCATATTCTTCCGCCAAAGTATCTAAAAAACGCTTATCCTCGCTGTGTTGCTTCACTGTTGACGGATTTAAAATATTTGCACTCATTATTATTGCTTTGTGAAAATATTTTCGCGAATTCTCGTTAATCATATGAATCCCTACACTGACTCCACCTGCCCCATACCCCATCAAGCAAATATTATTTTCATTTCCCCCAAAATGCTTTACATTTTTGGCGACCCACATGATCGCAGCTTGTTGGTCCATCAAGCCAAAGTTGCCAGGAGCCTCACCATCTCCTGTGCTAAAGAATCCCATAATGTTCAATCGCCAGTTGAATGTGACCACGATTATGCGGTTACGATACACCAGAGTATGGGGGTTCCACATGGAAGCGGCGCCTGTTGTGAAGTTTCCTGGGTGAATCCAGATAACTGTAGCGAAACCAGAACGAGGAGAGTTTCCTGAGAAAAAAACAATATTGCATTACATAAAATTTTGATTCTTAAAAAAATATTATGACATAATCCTGCAAATCCTAAGAGCAGCGCTGTTTTGTTATTTTGGGAAACTCAAACGCCTATTACTTCTGTAATATGATAAAACATAGAAGCTACTTTTGAATAAAAAATTTGAGAAACAAGGTTTCTACATATTTTAATGCATATAGGTCACGTCTATTCTGATAGACACAAATGGAGATAAAACGTATATCACTGATTGGACAATTGAAAGTGTATCTTCTGACAATAATTGTTGATAAATTGTGTCAAAATCTATAACTTATATAGTTAATCAAGTGTTATCTCCTTAATGAAAGTTTTTTCATTTAGATACTTGAGCTTTTAAGATATAAACAGTTTCGTTAAATGATACCTAATGTGTTAGTAAACAATTTCACAGTATCTTTATTACTGCAATAACTATATGGTTATATTCTACGAAATAGTTAGGTATGAATTTAAATGTTCGAATAATGGATGAGGTCTACTCACGTGATTTGGTAATTTTCAGTGCAGTTATTAGATAATATATACACATGGAGTAATAAAATAAAGCTACAGTAGAAAAAATCTAAGCTTAAAAAAACAACTTTCTATAGATAATGATTACAAATTTTGATTTCATACTATAGTTTAGTATTTTTTTAAAAAACGCTAAAAAGTGGAAAAATGAATACAATCTAATTATAATAATATTTAATTCTCCACTATACAGTCTTTTACTTTACTATAAAAAATTTAAAAAAACTTCAATGTAAAGTGTCTTGTTTTTTTGCGTCTTTTTCTTCTTCTCTCATTCACCAAGTTAAATCTTTTTCTATCATTTTTATCTATTTTATTCTTTTTTTTCTTTGTCTTCTCTCGTTACCATACTTTCTTTTACCTTCATCATGTGCTTTAGTGCTTCTCCTTCTCTTTCACGCATTTTCTTCCATTTTCCTCTATCCAAAATCTGCTTTCTCTCTCGTCATTAAAATAAAATAATGTAAGAACGTTATAATAATGCAGCCATTCAGCTAAAAGCGGTTTTATCTTCGCATCTTTAAACGTTTGTGTTTATTATGTTTACCAAAATGAATTTAATTGTTGTTTTTGAGTTACTAATTATTATATTTACAAACTTGTCAATCTATTAACGGCCTTGTTCTTCTATGTTGTGATGTAAATCGCATTGAATGTCTTGGTCCAAAAAGGAAGCTTAACTATATCTAACTATAGATCCAAAAAAAAAAGGGCAACTATATCTATTCAGCGGCTCAACTATATATTCAAAAGAGAGGTCTAATTATATCTATTCAGCGGCTCAACTATAGATCCAAAATTGAAGCTTAACTATATCTATTCAGCGGCTCAAGTATAGAACCAAAAGGGAGGCTTAACTATATCTATTCAGCGGCTCAACTATATATTCAAAAGAAAGGCTTAACTGTATCTATTCAGCGGCTCAACTATAGATCCAAAATTGAGGTTTAACTATATCTATTCAGCGGCTTAACCATATCTATTCAGCGGCTCAAGTATAGATCCAAAATTGAGGTTTAACTATATCTATTCAGCGGCTCAACGATAGAACCAAAAGGGGGGCTTAACTATAGATCCAAAAAAGAGGCTTAACTATATCTATTCAGCGGCTCAACTATAGATCTAAAATTGAGGTTTAACCATATCTATTCAGCGGCTCAAGTATAGATCCAAAATTGAGGTTTAACTATATCTATTCAGCGGCTCAACGATAGAACCAAAAGGGAAGCTTAACTATAGATCCAAAAAAGAGGCTTAACTATATCTATTCAGTGGCTCAACTATAGATCTAAAATTGAGGTTTAACCATATCTATTCAGCGGCTTAAGTATAGATCCAAAATTGAGGTTTAACTATATCTATTCAGCGGCTTAACCATCTATTCAGCGGCTCAAGTATAGATCCAAAATTGAGGTTTAACTATATCTATTCAGCGGCTTAACCATATCTATTCCGCGGTTCAACTATAGAACCAAAAGGGAGGCTTAACTATATCTATTCAGCGGCTCAACTATGGATCCAAAAATGAGGTTTAACCATATATATTCAGCGGCTCAAGTATAGATCCAAAATTGAGGTTTAACTATATCTATTCAGCGGCTCAACGATAGAACCAAAAGGGAGGCTTAACTATAGATCCAAAAAAGAGGCTTGACTATATCTATTCAGCAGCTCAACTATATATTCAAAAGAAAGGCTTAACTGTAGATGGAAGCAAAGTTATTGAATAAACATTATGTATCCAATTGGAGCCAGCATTGTATTAATAGAACTGCATGCAAACTCCTTTCCCAAATTTGGAGCGTTTATCAAACTAGATTATCAATAGTATATAGTACAAGATATCACACGTAAACAAACTTAACCAAACAATTATTTTCTGCAAAGTCTGGTTTCTAAATTAGAAATATGATAAAAAAAATCTTAAATTAGCAATGTCAAGGTGGGTTTTTTACCCCAATTGTAGATTGACATGCGGTTTCCATAGAGAAAATATTATGCAGCTTTTATTGATTATAGCAGAGCGGAGCTTTTAATGCAATTGATCTTTCCAAATTATAGTTTTAGTTTAGAACGTTGAGCGTGTCGTGTAGCATGATCAATGCAATAAACAGTTTTTCTACATTTAAGATTGGGTCAAAAAGAAAAGCCAACCAAGTGACTCAGATCGATAAGGAAAACGGCCGATAAACATATATAAAACTTTTTTATTATAGGAAAAACATAAAAAAATATTATGAGGCAACATAAACAATGCAATTAATAACATACTTTTTTGGCTTAGAAAAAGATTTTATGCAAAAACAGGTGAACAAATAAATAAAAACACATTCCATGTAACTTTAGTCTATAAAACAACAACAAAACAAATGTAATAAACTCAAAACTCTAAAAATACTTCAGACTAGATTCAACTCTATTTTTGTTTTTACGTTTGTTATCTCAGAACTTTCGACTAGGTAAACCGAACTTAACAATTCTTGCTTTATTTGAAAGCTGGTGCTTTCTGTGTGGCCAGGACTAATTATCTTGTATGGAATTTTCTTATTGTATAAAGTTGTTTTGTTGTAATTACCCAATTTTCTATTTTAAGGTTTGTTAACGCGCTTTGTAACTAGAAGCATAATATGCTTTTAGACAAACGGATCTTTAAGACTGTAAAATGACATTTCTTTCGCTTAAATGAGAAAACAATTAGGTTTAATAAAGCTTGACGTGTAGATGATCAAAGTTGAAAATCAGACAAATTCTAGCATGCAATTTGTATAGTTTAGAGAAGTAAAGACTGAACTGCAAATTTCACTTTCTTATAGTGCGTGAGCCGATTCATAATGGGAGAACAACACGCTATTGAGCTGAATAACGTTACCAATGTCTGGACCTGTTTGCTTGTATTTAGTTTATATTCATGCAATGCAAAGAAGCACCTGTAATTGTAATGATTGTAAGAGGTATTAAAACAATCAGAACGTATTATTCTAATCTATAATAGATGAAAATATAATTTTAACGCTGTCTTTGTTGTTTGGCAGCCATATTATACTGCAGACTAATTTGAATTAAATTATACTGTTATGCCAAAACCACGTGAAATATTACAACGTGAGTTCAAGGTTAAATGAGATGTATTTTATTGTAAGAAAATTATTTGATCATTCATAAAGATATGCCTCATGCAGAGAAAAACTGGCGCATTGTAAATATATAGTTTTCTCGAGCGTTTTTCTACTTGACATTTGACAAGAGCAATCTACCCAAAAACGCTTACAAATAAATCTATTTAGGTATTTCTAATAAAACACAATCTATTTTATAAAATAGACTTTAATGAAACAATTTTTTTACTTATATTTTCACTTTAGTTTTTTAAGCGTTTTGCTACTTGACACCTATAATTTTTAGTCTAATAAAAACAATATACCCAAAAACATGTTTTTTTAGACATTTTTCATGAAACACAATCTATTTAATTGAAAATATAAACAGGCTGTATAATTAAAAAAAAATTCAGTATAATTATAGTTTAAGCGTTTTTCTATATGACATTTATAATTTTTAGTCTAACAAATGACAATCTACCTTAAAACGCATTAAAATAAGTTTTTTAGAAATTTTTAAAAAAACACAATTTATTTGATAAAAGATTCTTCAATAAAAATTTTTTTATTTTTCCAGCACTGACAGATTAAGTAATAAATAACTGTCTTCTTGTCTAGATTTTTTAATTTCTGAGACGGTTAAAATTATATAGAGTGTCACCGTTTTTATTCTTTTAGTATCTAATTATCTTCCAAAAAATATTCACTTTTTACAAGTGCTTAAGGGCAAACTTTCTAAAATAATAACCTCGTTATGTACGTTTGTCCACACGAATTATGAATTAAATTGGCTAGAACTCATAATAGTGCTAAAAATAAAAAATAAATAGTTTTTCTAATAGAAAACCAGATTAAAATAGCAAGAAACTAAAAAGTAAAGCAATTGTGGAGAAAAATGAAGCGAATTGTAGACAAAGAAGAGCCTCAGATAATAATGTCCTTTGAGTTCACTACTTGAGCGAAAAATTAGAACTAAGCGTGTGCAATAGTTTGAGCTCAAGTTCGTGTTCAAGTCGTAATGAAAATTTGGAGATTAAAAGAAAGATAGAGATAGAAAGAATACAAGACAAATATGTGAGATAGATGTTAGGATTAAACAAAAATACACCAGGATATATAGTGAAAGAAGTAGAGAAAACGAAAAAATAATAATTCAAACAGGTAAAGCTTAAAAACTCAATTAGAGAACGAGAAGAGTTTGAGATATTAAAAGAAAGCTGGAAAGTAGTGAGTAGAAAATCAGATAGAAATATAAAAAAAGTACGAAAAATAAAAGAGTTTAGCGTAGAAGAGATCAAGAAAAAAAAGCAAGACAATAGCTACATGGTAATAACAGGATCATAGACAATCAAGGAAAAATAAGTGAAAACAGGTACAATGAAAGATACATTAGTCTAGTCACAAAAAAGCTGCCTAAATTTTTAAAAAGAAAAAATTAGAGAAAGGACGATCCCACAAGATTTAAGTGCAAGAATAAAAAAAATAGATTGTACATAATAAATAAAGACGTGGAACTAAAAAGAAAACAATGAAAAAAAAAATAGAATAGAAAAAAATAAACAGCATAGTGAATAAAGTAGAGTAAGTAGAAAAAAAAAACAAGCGAGAAGAAAAAAACATAACATTTACGAACATTAAACATATTATTGTTTTTTGTTTTATCTGTTAATTGAAAGTTAAAATACGAGTAGAATAAGGTAAATAAAGATGCTAAGGTACTGACCGTAAGGAACAAAAACGTTGAGATAGAGACAATCTTCATCCATTGTAAGATTGTTATATCCAGAATAAATTAAGTCAAAAAATGGTTTAGCTTCATCTCGAATATCAGTATCTGTTTGCAGACAGGCAGGTCGGTGTTCGGTGGCGTTTAAAACTGTGTCCCAAGCAACCGCTGGATCTGTCTTAGGAGGAGCAAATCTTAGTGAATCTATAGGAGGATGAGCGTAAGGAATTCCAAAATATCCAATAATTTTTTGAACTCTGGATTTAGAGATTTCTCTTCCAACAATCTTTCCTTGATCAGGAATGTTGATTACAGGCAGATCTCGAGCCGCAAGACACATACAAAAACTTAACAAACAAAAGAAATTTACTCGCGTCATTTTACACAAATATCACTCTTTGCTAGTGCGTTTAGAGAAAGAAAGGGTAAGACTAGAATCCTGCCAAGCTTTGATTTTACACCGCGCGATATATTGCGTGATGACGCTTTCCCCCCGTTGGAGGAATGGGCCAGGGTAACAACGATCAATTCAAGAATTGCAGGTTTATGAGTCAAAATGTAACAAAGTGGAAGACATTTACTTTTTTCCAATTATCCTTAACTGACGGTTCTGCTCGTTGATATTTGAAAAGGGCAGGAAGAATCTTGTATCTCTGTAGAAATTATTTCTGATTCAGCAAAGTGTAGAAGATTCTCAATATCATGACATTTGATTTATATAATTATTAATATAATTTGTTCTTAGATAAAGATAACACTAGAAAGATATAACATCAGATGTTAGATATAACACCAGAAAGCTTCACCGCAAGTAAGCTTAGCCCAATAAAACAAACCGAATTGTACAAACTCTTAACCTAATCAAGTTCTTCTAAGCACAAGTCAATAGATCAGTACAAAGATAAATATTCTATAGACTTTAGTCAAAATATTGAAAACTGGTGGAGGCGCCAGATAAAAAATGTTTAGTAAATTGTTCTATGCCAGTGGCTATTATTATCTTTAAAAGTGAGAAGAAGTAACAAAAAAAAGACGTATTTCTTCGATTTTGGTTCAAATGAATCATTATTTTGTGTGTCTTTTGTTAAAATTATCTTTATTTTTTGTAAATTTTATAGGTTTGAAAGTGCTGTACCTAACTCTTTAATTCTTTCAGATACAAAGCATTTAATTTCAGCATTAAAGCAATTTTAATGTTTGGAAAATTTTTAATCTTGTTATAGTCTTGCAAAAACTACTTTGATGACAGTGCATTAACAATTGACTTAAAAGTAGCAAGCTGTGGACAAATAAAATCGAATCTCAAGTGATACTTTTATTTATGATCTGATGATGGTTAGCGGTAAGGCCCTATTGCAAATACAATCAGTAACTCCTACACAATAGACACCCTGATAAAAACAAACTAGCTCTTAGACGACTAAAACAAATTATTAACTTTTTCAAAAAATTTATATCAACTTAAATTGTTATAAAACAATGTTCTTTATTAAAAAAAAAATGATGAAAAACTAATAGAAAATAAACAGAGAAAACTGCACAGTTTTTGGGAAATGACTGATTTTATTATAAGAAACTATAGTTCATTTATTAATTTTTAAGCTCTTTATCGGTTCTATATCACTGGTTATCATTCTTAAACTATAAAAGTAGGAAGAAATAACAAAAAAAAGTCAATTTTCAATAATTTTGGCTCAAATAAGATATTATTTTATAAATTTAATAAAATTAAATAATTTATTTTCGAATTTGTATGCATTCAAGTCACTTATATAATCTGTTTATCAGTTTTCCTTTGTTCAAAAAGAAAAAAAAACTAATGGTTTTATTCTTTCTTATCAGCTTTTTTTGTAGTCTTATGTAATGTTTTTTTGTAGTTTTCAGAAGTGATATCTACTATAATTCAGTTTACCTTAAGACTTCGTGCCGTTTGTCACGGATATCGCGACAATTAATTAATCGCGTTATTAAATTGTTTTAAGATGTTATCTTTATTTAATTATTTATTGAAAACGAATCAGTTTCGCGGTCGGCCGTTTTTCTATCCGATTAATGAAAAAAATCCGGTTAAAACATTATAATTTGTTTGTCTAGTGAACAACGGTTGGCGTATCCTTGCAGATGAGTCCCAGTTATCCCAAAGGAACCTACATTAGGAAGGAATCAAAAAGGTAAATTACAATCAAATTTTTGGGTTGGTTTTTAATTATATCCCGACTGATAGATAGAATTATTAGGTTATCATAATAGTTTTCAGATATTCGACTTTTTTGTATAATTTCCACCAATTTTGAACCAGAAAAGTGCCAAAATTTACAATTTCTTTTATTAGAAAACTCTTTTAAAGTTCCCTTTAGGCGCAGTTTTCAATATAAAAAAAAATTGATTATTTATTATTTTTAATTATATAAACTCTAGTGGAAAATATTTTTGAATCAAGGATGCCATGAATTATGACATTAGGCTACTACTTAATTGTTTTTTTTACAAATAATTTTAGTAACGACTTGGCACTTTTCAAAGCGGTTGTTTAATCAGCTTTAAGTATAAAAAAAATATTCAAATCGGATTTTCGGGTTTAAAAACATTAAAAGTCATTTGTGTAGTGCGTTTTTTTATATTATGTGACGTTCTGGAAGATAACGCTTTCCGTCTTGTTCCAGGTAGGTCCCAAAGGAGGAGTCTCCCAGCTTTCTACATCAGAGGCCAGGTTAGTGCAATCAAATTTTGGTGATTAATTATTATATCTTATCTGAAAAAATTATTGCATAAATCAAAAGAATTTATTCAACTTTTTAGTAATTGTCTAGTAATTTTAAACAAAATAATAAAATTTACATTTTTTTTTTATTAAAAGACTTTTCTAAAATTGTCCTTAAGCGTAGTTTTTAATATAAAATTTAAATAAATAATTTTAATCATCTGTAATCATTGACGTTTTTTGCAATTGTTTTTGAATCAAGTAGGCCGTGAGTTTGACATAAAGCTACTTAATTTTTTTTACAATTTTTTGTATTTACGACGTAGTTTCTTTCAAAACGGGTGTTTATGTGCTAGAAGTGAATAAAAAAACCGAAAGCTGTATTAAAATGATATTTATTAATTATTAATTAATAATGAAACATGATGACCAACCGCCGCATCCTTTTTTAGCAATAAAATTAATAAATTTTGGATTAATAATTTTTTTTAGGATTTTTCCTTTCAGTCGGTTATATGTAGATTAAAATTTTGCTTGATTAGATAATTCATCAGTTTTTTTTATATAAAAACCAATTCCTTTGTTTAATTTGTTATCATCTTTTTCGCAGTTTTATGTAATGCTTTTCTTTTGTTTTCAAAAGAATTACCTACGATAATTTAGTATAAGACTTCGTGCCTTTTGATTTATCATTTCATCCATGGGAATGACGTCCAGTTTTTAATATACAGATAAGTCAATTTGCAATTAATTGTCAGTTTATTTATAGACCGATTTTAATAATTTTTGTTTTAATTAAAAAGAAATGTTGTAAGAGTAGTCTCATAAAAACATAGTAATAATTTGCATAAATCTTTTAAGAAATTTTGAAAAAATCAAATAAGGTTTCAATCAGAAATTATTTGCTTGATTAAATAATTCAATTTTTTTCTATAAAAACCAAAATGGTTTTATTCTTTGTAATCATCTTTTTTGTAGTCTTATGTAAGGTTTGTTCACTTTGCTTATAGAAAAATTGTTCAATATTTAAATATACAGTTTACACATTATGGAAGAAATAGATAGAGTGAGTTTGTTTTAGCGTTATTAAATTGTTTCAAGACATAGTTGATGTTTTGTAAAAAAAAATATTTAGAAAGCGAATCAATTTTGCTTTCCACCATTTTTCTTTTTATTAATGGAAACATTTGCAGTAATTAGTGTTAAATGTATATTTATCACCTTTAACTTTGTTTGGCTTCGCGTAAGGGCACGATAAATCCTCACTGAGGATCGTACCAACTCTGATTCTTTGTAAAATTCCGAGCCTCCAAAACTCGTTGGGGATCGTTAAGGAGTTAGGTATAATAGTGTTTCTTATAACGGTTGTTTCTTGCGGAAGCAAGAAGGAATCGGCATGGTCTCTCTGTGAATATGTCTTGTACATACATATGTGAGGTCATGTGAGGGGGGTCAGCATTGTGGGGTAATTAATATACATTTGATGCTTCTTGCTGTTTATGTATTTATTGATAAAACATCATAAAAATCAAATGACTTTTGTTGCATAGATTGCACACGCGTAATTTTTCTAAATATTTTTTTATTTGGCCTCTTAAGGCACCTTTAAATATGTACAAGTGAATATTAGGTGTAGAAAAACCAAACTAGTTGAAAGTGAAAAGAAAATATTAATAAGATATGATCGCATAGAAGATGGGCTGCAACGAATAATATGGAAGTAGACTCCAGATACAAAAATTAAAATGAAAACAAAAAAATAAAATATTCAATCTGTTTAAAAACTTATTATATATTAATATTTTTTGATTTTAGTATGATGGATATCCAATTATAGCATTTATTTTGAAGTGTCAAGTCTATGGAACATTTATGAAAAGATAGCTCTATCACAAGATAGCGTCTAGAGATAATTAATTAACTATAAGTCTAACCGTGTATAATAAACTATTTTAAATCAAATAAACGTTTTTCATTGATTATTCTAAATAAAGCTGATTTTTGTATTAAATGTTTTTTTAAGTTTTATTGACGTTTTGTAATTATATGTTGCGATGATGTATCTATAAAAAAGCGAAAATTTCGATCAAATTTTAAAATGCGCACAAATGACTGGTGTCGTTTTCTGAGGGGAGCAAACGGCTGTGAGATCTAAGCAATATAGCATTTATTTTAACGTGTCAAGTCTATAGAACATTTTTGAAGGAATAATCTCTATGACAAGATGGCGTCTAGAGATAATTAATTAACTATAAGTGTCTAACCGTGTATAATAAACTATTTTAAACCAAATAAACGTTTTTCATTGATTATTGTAAATAAAGCTGATTTTTGTATTAAATGTTTTTTTAATTTTATTGACGTTTTGTAATTATGTGTTGCGATGATGTATCTATAGAAAAGCGAAAATTTCGGTCAAATTTTAAAATGCGCACAAATGACTGGTGTCGTTTTCTGAGGGGAGAAAACGGATGTGAGATCAAAGCAAATAGCGTTTATTTTTAGGTTTTGTAAGGCGGCTGGTATCGTTTTCTGAGGGGAGAAAACGGATGTGATATCGCAGCAAAACATTCTTTTGTTTTTGCAATATTTAGGGCTTTCTCTTATTTTAACAGTGGATTAGGCCTACTGGGGATACCACTATAAAAAAAACGCACCATTTACTGTACCTCATGTAGGTGGTGTG
The DNA here is from genome assembly GCA_947359425.1 of Lagria hirta. Classification (NCBI taxonomy): domain Eukaryota; kingdom Metazoa; phylum Arthropoda; class Insecta; order Coleoptera; family Tenebrionidae; genus Lagria; species Lagria hirta. Next base: position 2,549,939 of record OX375799.1, read on the forward strand.
GAAATCAGTAAAATTGTATATTTGTGATTTAACCAATGTGTGAAAAATAAATGTTTTTTTAAATGATAATTTGTTTTTGATTAAGATTTAACTCCTAACTCCTAGGCGATCGCTTTCCAAATATATCACAATAAAATTGTTTGATAATTTACTGAAATTATGCGTACATTATGAAGAATCAATCACTTTTTGCTGTTTATATATTTATTTATAAGACATCCTAAAAAAATAGCTTTTTTTGTTTATAGATTGCAAACGCGCCATTTTTCAAAATATTTCTATGCTTGACCTCTGTTACACCCATGTTGAGTGTATTTTGTTTAAAGTGAAGAACATTTTCTTAACTTGTGACAAAAGTGTTACAATGTTTTGATAATCAACTCAGATAACAAAGAAATGTCAAAAAAAAAATGCATTTAGAAAATTTAAAAAACACAAAGAAGATTTATTAGTTTACCAAATCTACAATTAAACAAATATTTTAGCCTAACATTTTGACAAAATGTTTAAATTTGTTTTTCAAAACCAGTTATTAGTCTCTTGTTAAGTTCACAAATGAAAATTTACAAGAGAGGCGTGTGGAAAAAATTCAGCTTAGTAGCAGAAGGATAATGTAGTAAGAACTATTAGATAAACCAAAATCTAAGTTGTAACAATTATTAGATTTTTTAATGCAAATTACTGCATTTAATGGCACAAAAGTGGTTTCTTATTCTAAAAAAACCTGAAAACACAAAGAAAAACTAATACTAATGACCAGGTATGAATAAAAATGCGAGTTGCTAAGAAAATCTACACGAGAGGCGTGTGGAAAAGAATTTAGCAGAGTAGCAGAAGTATAATGTAATAAAAACTATTAGATAAACCAAAATCTAGGTTGTAACAATAATAAGATTTTTTAATGCAAATTACTGCATTTAATGGCACAAAAGTGATTTCTTATTCTAAAAAAACGAAAACACAAAGAAAAACTGATACTAATGACTAGGAATGAATAAAAATGCGACTTCCTAAGTTCCTAAATTATCTTGAACATATCTTGCTCGGTAGGTCCTGAAATCCAATTTCCCAAGCCGGCGTTTTTAAAAGCATCCCATACACTTGTCTTGGCAATCTGATATGGAAGAGCAAATTCCTTGATATCAAAATATGTGTCAAAACCGTTTTTCTCAATTTGAGTCATACTGGGTATCTTGCCAACTAAATTCTTAAACCGTCGCATAAAAGACTGTTTACAAATATTAGACGCTTTAACTGGTGTTTCGCTCTCATTGATAGGAAGTATATCCGCATGTCGCATATTTTTTTGCCAATATAAAGACACAGTAGGTGTCTTAGATGGTCGGCGGAATCTGCCAGAAGTTAAAATAATATTTGGACGGTTTAAGTGAAATGGAGCAGCTGGTGGTTGCAATATATTCTCTATACGACCGTACATTGCACGTGTGATATTCGACTGGTCCGTCAAAGTCGGAAGAACAATAGTTTTTAAATATATAGGTTGAATGAAATGCGAAAGAAGAGCTCCTTGTACACCCACAACATTCCAGAGACATATTTTGTCTGAGCAAGACATTGACCGAACACGATCTCCTTGAAGAATTCCGTTCCAGGTTTGAGAAAAAGAACTGTTCTCTACAGAAATTGTATCTACCCCAGATTCAAGTTTTATACGTAATTGACCACCAGATTGACGATGATTCTCAAATGAATCTCCGTGAAGACAAGAAACAGAAGCATCCCCACACGGAGCACTATTTAAGTAGAGATGAAACTCCAAGCCGTCTTTCAATACATAACCATTGGTATCTTGTTTTGTAATAAATATTGATTCCTTACCATTTGCAATTTGGTCCAGTTGATCATAAAAATAATTTAAAAGACATCTTCGAGTCGTAGTTGCAGCGTGCATATCGTTCATTGATAATCCATTAATTGAAACAAGATTAGCTGAATTGTATTTCGATTCAGTTGACACAGCTACCACTTCAGAATTCTTCAAATCATCCCCTCTAGTCATTACAATTCCTGCAAATACCATATTATTTCCTATGATAGTAGTAACTCTTTTTTGAACTAAACGCTCAATGTGATGGGCTCGATCTCGATTTTTGATAAATCTTTCGTACACTGTTTCTTCAGAATGTGATTTTGCCAAAGCAGTAGCTGTGGCAGCTACTACTAATTCTTTGCTCGTTCCAGCGCGAACAAACTTCTCTCCTCCCCTGGCTTTTCCGTGAGTAGCAGCAGGAAAAAGTTTTCTGTTATTATTTGTCTCTGTTCCTGCGGAATAGTTGCAATTGATAGGTACTTGTGGAAATGATTTTAAAGCTTCTTCTGCGGCGTTAGATTCAGCCTGTTTTTTCGAGCCGCCAATACCAAAATAGGTCTGACCATCTACTTCTACTCTAACTTTAAAAAAGAGAGCCCCTTGCTCCACTACACTGTATTTCACACCATGTCTAAGTTTATTTAGTGCTGCGACTGAATTCATTACAACAGCCGTAAATCGAGGCTTCTTATTAATTGGAGCCTCAGAAGACTCACTGATTGCCCCTTCAACTGAAGCCGCTGATTTCTGTTTTTCTTGAGACATTTTAAAGCACGCACGGCACAACACTCACAATAGACCCTATGTATAAATAAAGCCCTTTAATAGTAAAAACTGGTGAAAAATTCAAAAAAACAACCGTTATAACCTCAAACTTTTAAAGTGTGGACTAGGGCGGCGTGTTTCAGTTTGCCTCCAAACTTGGGGCGGAGCACTTTACGGACCGTCACATGATCAATATTCAGGCGGGGCCACTGGGGTTTTAAATGGCCCGCCGATACTATCTGGGAACTTCAAGGCAAAATTGAACTTTAAATCAATCAATTTGTTGCTGTTACCAACCTTAGGGAACATACTTTCTCAGTAGTTGTTTGTTTATTTGGTTGGCAAAGCCGTTGTTTTAATTTAAATGTCAAAAGTAACAAGTATCAATGTCAAATTTGTGCGAGGTTAGAAATGTCTGTTTTCTATTTTTTTAAAAGATAAATTTAGAATTTGATTTTTAGTTTGACAAATTACTGCATTTAAGCATGACAACGATCAGTATTTTTAAAATCGAATTCAAATGACTGAAACACATTAAAATGTTGATTGGCGTTCCGAAAGAGTTTCGTAAATATTCGAAGAATTCTCATAGTTTAAAACGAATTTTACGAGATACATGTAATGCTTTGGATGAAATAAGTACTCATTTGCAATTAGGAAGTAAGAATATTTGTTTTTTATTAAAGTCAAGCTATTTTTCTCGTTTTCAGGAGAGATAAGAAAAGAACTGTTGAGCCAGGATGTCGTTGACAACATCCACAGGCAATTGGACACAACCCCCACACTTTTGGTCTTTGGACAAAATTGTCATGCAAAGGCCCTTTTTGTCAATAGTTTATTGGATCAAATAATTTTACCGTTGTTCAGCACCCAGTGGAGATTTGTATGTGCTAGGCGTTTCTAGGTCACTGTAATTCCCATTTTTTTCATTAGATCACCTTTAAATATGGATCATCGAAAAATGTTCGCCTCACCTGGGATAATGAATACGAAATTGTTGAAAAGCTTAAATCCCATGAAAAACCATGGACTACAATCCCAGAGCAGGATCTTATTAGAATTGGGGATACGTGTGCCTCTTTGGAAGTAGAATTTTGTCACGTGCTACTCAAAGATAATGTTAATATTATGGTACCCCCAGATAGTAATTTGGATCAACTTTTGGAAGTTCTAAGCAAGCACATGAATAAAGTTTTGCCGATTATTATTTATACCGTCTCCGAAAATATACTCACCGATTCGGTGAGTTTTTTTTTCAAATTTAAACGTAGGTCATTCCACTCTATGAAGACATCTTATCTGTCCTTGTTGTTTATGATGACTATAATATAGCCTTTATCAGAATAATTAAAAATTTAACAAACAATTAGAAATAATTGTTTTCTTTTGAGATTTCCACCAGAAACACCGCATTTTAGAAAAAAAAAACGTCAAATATTTTGGTAAATCATCTCAACAGTACATTGTAGTCAAATCTGGTTTTTTTGATGGATAGTTCCTCTTTTCCGCTTTTTATTTAAATAGCAACAGGGTTGAAAACGTCTTCCTCTTAAATGGCTTGAATCACGTGTATAGTAGGCTCAATTGTCATGGTTCTTCCTTGAGGCGATTGTTTTTTCTTTAGCACCGCTTAATTACCTATCCAAAAAAGCAATGAAACAATGCATATACGTGAACAGTATTCGACTGCGCTCTGTTGCACGGGCCCACTGGTTCAATATCGAGTTCCGGACGGTATTCGACAGCCACGGCTATAACCATTTACCTATTAAAATACGAGAACATTGTGTGATATTCTTTGATTTTGTGTGTGACCAATCTGCAATGATATTTTTTTCAACTTGTTGTCAGCAATTATTATTTCATTTTCAGAATATTCAAGAGATTCGCAAATTGAAAGAAATTTACGAAACGCCGTTTTTGTTTGTTAGTGTTTCCAATTCCGGTACTAGTATGGATTCCCTAACAGAGTCTGAACAACATTTGGCTGAAAACAGCGGTCAAAAAAATGCCTCAAAATTAAAAAGCTTACGAGATCAGCTTGTCGCATTAGGTAAAGTGTAATTAAATGATAATTTTTTGTTAGTTACTAATGATTTTGAAATTTAGGGTATCTAAACGACTCAGAAAATTTAAAGACTGATAATATGAAGAGAAAATCTTACTGTTGGGACTGTTCGTTATTTAATATTTTGATTTGTGATACACGTATAAATGAAGATTTTCCTATTTTTATCCATGATATTTTAAAATCCAGTATTTTAAAAATGGCTGCCTTACTTAGTGAGGTAATGTATTTTTTATGTCTTTATAACAACATTCAGGAGTCATATTTTTTAGATTCATGCTAAATGCTTACGAAGGTTTATTCTATCAGCATTTGATATGGCAAGAGAAATCCAAATTACACCCAAACGCATCGTATATGCCCAAGATCTCGAAATGATTCTTTTCAAAAAACTCATGCAGATTGCCAGTCAACAACAAGAAGAGATCACCGAAATAATACAACGAACATTGCAAGATATGAAGTCTAATGTCAGTGGAGTGCTTGAAGGCTACAACCAACGACGTAGGTTTTATCTAATATTTACCTCACACGTTTGCCCATAAATCTTTTCATTATTTCAACGTCTTTTTCACTAATGGTAGATATATACTAGTCTCAATAAATAACGTTATATGGCCCCACTTAAAATTCTGACCAAATTTCCGAAATGATCAAAGTCAAAACGATATTGTAAATTCGTACAGGGGGCGACAGATTGTCCAAAACCGTAAGCAGCACGTGAATATAAAGATTTTTTTTTCTGATTTTGGTAGTGGCCACGGTTGGGCTGTTATCTTTTGCAACTAACGAAAGATCATATAACGTTATTCTATTTGGAGTAGCACAAGTTATTTGAACACTCATAAAAGTAGGCTCATAATTTTAATAATGGGCACTAATCACAGTTGATGAGCTGAATTTATGGGTATTGTTTAAATCATGAACGTATTCTCAGATGAGGATCACCCAACTACCAAAATGGCCACTCTAGAAATTCAACAATTGGTTTTGAAACGTCTACGTAACTCTGTGGCCTCACAAATCGTACAATCAGTTGGCTGTTTACAAGAAAGCTTTACCGGAACATTACAACGATGTTTAGAGAGTCTTGAAAAAAACTGCCATGATCTTGAAGGAAATCTATCAGCGTCTGGTGCTGTCAAACAAATTTTGACCGCTGCGTACAACATTGACTTGAAATCTTCAACTTCATTTTCGATTGTTCACACTTTCGTGGATCGTTTACGAACTTTGTTGTCAAATTTATTTTTACCATGGTCGTCTTCATCACAAATACAATGTAATGCTCAGTGGCAGCTTCAAGTTGTGACTAATGTTATTGAATCGTTGAGTGCGTCGAAGTTGGCGAAAACCATATCAGCACAGGTATTTGCTTGCTATGAACATTTCAATTTAAACATTTAATTTTACATTATAGTTTCAAGAGCACGTAAAAATGTCACACGAGTCGTTCCAATCTGCGATGCGATCTATAGAAAACCAGCTTTCGGGTCAACTTGAACAAACTGAAGAACAGAGAATATTAATGCGAAAACGGCATGCTCCAAAATTTGCAAGATTGGCGTTAGAGAGCACTTCTCTGTGCGACCTAGTAGTATGGGGAATGCCGAAGCAAATTAGAGAAATCGGCAGAGGACAGTACGGTGTTGTATCCTCTTGTGAACCATGGGGTGATATAAATCCCTGTGCATTTAAATCTGTGGTTCCTCCTGATGATCGCCATTGGAATGATTTGGCCATGGAGTTTTACTATACTAGGTAATATCAAACAAAACTCTGATGCATTAATTAAAACCATTTTATGATTTTAATCATAAAAGCAGTCTTCTTTTATTTGATAATAACGGTAAAATTCTTGATAACAATTCGTTTTTGATGTGAAACATCTATAGCCGCTCGCCAGTTATCATCGACCAATTGCCTCTGCAATACCGTCAGAGACAACATCGTATATAACTATTACTAAATCACATTAAAACAATTAAATTGTCGCAATTGGAAATAAATTTTTGTATTTAAATGAAAGTAAACAGTCATCATTTTCAGGAAAAAAGTAGTAATATTTTATTTTTTCACTAAGCAGTATTTAGCTTCTGTCGTAATTTGTTCTTTTATGCATATTACTTGTAATTTGAATGTTTTGAATTAATTTGAATCTGCCAGACGTCCCATGACGGCTCACATTTTTTTATTGACATTACTTTGGTTTTAATTAATTTATCACTCGTTAAATTTTGACAACTTTTGCTTTGTTTTACAAATATAGGACCATCTCAGAGCACCCACGAATTGTTAAGTTGAGAGGTTCTGTAATTGACTACACGTATGGAGGAGGAAGTTCTCCTGCGGTACTACTTATAATGGAAAGGATGACTAGAGACTTGCATTGTGGACTTCGCCACGGTTTACCTTGGCTTGGCCGTCTTCGGATTTCTATTGATGTAGTTGAAGGAATTCGATATCTCCATTCACAGGGCCTGGTGCACAGAGATATTAAATTGAAAAATGTCTTAGTAAGTTTTTTATTTTAATATTTGACCATTACGGGGTCACACGTCAGTTCAGACTGACTTCAGACTTTTTGATTAAATTAAAGACTGCGGGTTTTGGGCTTATCAGCATTCTTCATTTGGGAAACTTAAGAGTTAATGATTTCTTTTTCTGAATAAATATGTTTTAGACGAATTAAAAGCCTTGATCCTTAATAGGCTGTAATATATTACATAAGAGCAGATAACAAAAGGAAATAAAAAGTTAATTACAAAATTTCATAACCAATAAAAAATATGTTACGTGACAAGTGATATTGCCACTTTTTTAAACATTGCCGAATAAGAGAAAAAAAGTTATCTGGAATTGGATTAATGCTATCATTATATATATTTTTTTTTGAATCGGCACAATGGCCTGATGTTTGTCACTTCACCAATTTAATTGATTACGTGTATAAATTCTTATGCTTTTTGCTAATAATGAGGCACTAATTATAGCTGGATAGCGACAACCGAGCAAAACTCACAGATTTCGGTTTCTGCATTCCCGAAGCTATGATGTCTGGCAGCATAGTTGGCACTCCTGTCCACATGGCACCTGAGCTATTATCAGGTCGTTACGATTCAAGTGTGGATGTGTATGCCTTTGGAATTCTCTTTTGGTATATTTGTGCCGGCCAGGTAAAACTACCCAACCACTTTGATCAATTTCAAAATAAAGAGCAACTGTGGAATAGTGTCCGAAAAGGTTAGTAAAAAAGATTTACCACGAAAAATGTTAAACTAAATTTGATTGGTATCTAGGAATTAGACCAGAGTGTCTAACAAACTTTGATCAATCGTGCTGGAATCTGATGGAACAGTGTTGGGCTGCAGAACCGTCTGATAGGCCATTGTTAGGATATGTACAGCCTCAGCTTGAAGCAATTTATCTTTGTGCAAAAAGCGAATGTTCAGGCAAGTTGAACAGTTATAGTTCTACCATTTCGACACGGCATTATCTAAAAAATGTTAGAGAAGATTACAATTATTATTTCTTAAATTTACGCGAGTACTAGTATGTAGTTCGTAGACTTCACTTTATTGTTTGACGCTTATTCATTATTTCAGATTCCTACTGTGATGAAGATAAAGAAATCTGAATTATTATTAAACTCGCCTTGTATATAAAATTGTTTGTAGTAATCGTTTGCATAGATGTATTTTTGTACAAGAAATAAACTCTAATAATTGCTTTTAGTTTGGTTATTCACGTATCTCAGCAACCCACATTTTTAAGTAATAGCGAATACTGTCGAAATATTAATGTTATGAGGAATCTTCTCATATAAAAAAATGAAAACTTATTCGATGAAAGTTTTGCAGCGGCCGCCATCTTGAATTCGGAATAACTTCACTGCTTATCGCATTCCGCTCATCAAACCCTCTCATTTGACAGCCATTTACTTAATATTATACTGTGTGAAGCCAATAAAGATTTGTGTAATAGTAAAATGTGCCATTTTTTAACAAAATTAATATATTTGATATGTTTAAAATGCTTAACTACTACAACAATAATAAGTCATGTTCTATGAGCTTGAAATTGGGATTAGCCAGCAATACACTGATTTGATATTCAAATATCTGTAATGTTAAAGTAATAAACATTTTCTGCAAAAAGTGAATCACACAAGAAATCGTTTTATGCATGAAATCTTCTATTAAATAACTTTTTAAAATATTGCAAATTTTGTTTTATATATTGGTCTATACAATATTGTAATATAGAGAGGTAACAAACTTAAGTAAACTACATATACAAGGAAGTATAAAAATATACAATAAATTAAGTAGGAGGGACAAGTATTAGGTAACAAAATGCGAACTGTTTAGTTTTAAAAACCAAAAATGAAATGTTTTTGAGCAAAGCTAAAATTCACAATTTTGTTATACAGAAAAACAGATCAAGTAACTTATTTCTAATCTGTCAAGGCAGTGAGATTTCAAAACACTATCACAAATTTTTAAACATAATTTGGTATTAGGCAACAATTATTAAACATACAGTTCTTGAAGTACGTTTAATATATATTTTCATTCAAAAACAATCTAAATGAGCTATGAAATTTATTTTTGATTATAGTGAAATTCATCAATGTTGGTTTGAATCAGAGATCAAAACTTGGTGCTATAGTTAAAGTAACAGACAAACCAGATTCTTTAATCAAGTTAACAATATCACCATGGCTTAAATGCATTATTGCAATGTGATTAACTGCAACGATGTGATCACCCACGCGAAGTCGTCCACATCTTTCTGCAGGACTATCTTCAATCAATCGACCTGAAAAAAATATCTATAACTATTTTGATAAATTACCACTGAAAAAAAAAATGAATAAATACAGACAAATAATAATTTAAGCCAAACTTGTACTTGTCTGAAGCGTGAGAACTAGAGATTTATAATGTTTTGAGTAGTCCCATTGTTGGGCTATTACTTTTGCAACTATACAGGACTATATGACGTTATTTCCAAGATATTTGGGCCAAGCATTTCAACCCTTATTGCCAAAATTAAAAACTATAACATACATTTTTCTGTTACATACCAATTGTAGATCCTTGTTTATTTACAGATGATATAATAACAAAACCAAATCCTTCATTTTCATTCCGTTGAACTGTGACATCATAGTTCCCATCGGAATGAGGAGATGTCATGATCGGTAAATGAGCTGTTGTAGGTGGTGGTAGCGAATTTTCAGTTGGCCAATTCATCCCCATCGTATATGGAACTACCATTGGCTGAGGATAGATGCGTCTTCTCACAACTAAACTAACCTGCCCCCTAGTAGCCGCCGCGTTCATCAGTCTTACCACTTGCCTGTGAGAAGCTTTTAGGACCGAAAAACCATCTACACTTGCGATTTCATCTCCTGAACGTATTCTACCATCTGCGTCGGCTGCTCCACCCGTCACTATATGTCCAACTGCAACCTTTAAATCATGGACCATATCAGACACTTTTTTGCTAAAAGCTCCAGCAAAATTTTTTTGCTCCAGAATATCATGATTATATAACTCAAAACAAATAACCATAGAAGAAAACCATTTAGAAAAACTAACCTGAGATTTGTCTTCAATGCCCCCAACAATTCTAAATCCGAAGCCAGTTTCCTGCCTCTGTAAAACAACCGTTGTAGTAATATATTCGGTGTTTCTTGGCATACACTGCCAATAATCAGCTCCAATATTTTTCTTTAGATTAGGATCATACAAATCATTTTCTACAATAGTATTGCGAGGGTTCGTGCAGTTGTAACAAGTGCAATCATATGGATGTAATACTGGCATGCCCCAACTATATTTAGCATCTATGTTGGGAGGATATTCATATGAGGGTTTGGTTTGTCCATTTTCCGAAATATCTAAATCATCATCTTCCTCAGGATTATCAATAAGAGATAATCTTAGCCTTGAACGATCTGCATTGAAGTTATCATTGTTATAATCGCATTTAAACAATTCATTATTCGAGTTGGAGTTGAGGTCCTTGACAGGAGTTTTTGAAAGACTTCTCGTATCCACCAAAGGTGTTTTAGGTCGACTTGGTAAAATTTCCCGAGGTTGAGTACTATATATATCAGCTGTTGGTGTTTTACTTCTGTACGCATTGTTAATATCTTTTCCGCCAAATCTATTGTCTAATTTTCTCAACTTATTCCTAATATTTGGTGTCTTATTGGTGCAACCTCTCTGAACACAAATTGTTGCTTCACTATTATAGGGACAATTTTTAAGAACTTGAACTACATCATCATGAGACATACTGATTAAAGATATTTCGTTAATTTCCAGAAGAATATCACCTTCCATTAAATTTTTGCATCGTTGCCGGTCTAATATTTGTTTAACTCTTTGACCACAAGCGCTATCAGCTATAGTAAATCCAAATCCTAAATTACCCTTTACAATATGCACCCTAACTTCAATTTTACCCATATTGCAATTATTTATGCCTTTGATTAATTCGTCCATATCCTCCGAAGGTTCAATGGTAGTGTCTTCTTCCCGTGAAACATCATCTCCTTCCAGAAAATTATAGTTCGTATCAAGCATTCTTTTCTCATTTGGAAGTTCTTGTAAATGCGAGTCTACTGCTATGGTGGTAACAACTTCAGTATTAGGGTCATTTGGATCAAATGGTAGAGGATAACCTCTACATACTTCTAGAGAAACAGTAGAACCAACGTTGATTGATTGAAAGAGTCTAACAATTTGAATATGTGTATATCCCAAAACGCAGGTGTCATTAACATAAACTATAACATCCCCAGTTTGCAGTTGGCCATCTAACCAAGCTGGACCTTTCGGAACTACAGATTTGATCTGTAAAAACTCATCAACGCTATCATCTCCACCCACTATAGTAAAGCCTAAACCTCTTGATGACTTGACGAGAGATGTACGAAATCGTTGACCACATAACTCAGACGGATCTTTCGTAAAAGACGTACGACTTACAGCTGCAGAAGCTTGAGATGCAGCCCGCTTTGCTTGTATCACAGGATTTTCATATTGTGTTCGTCTGTTTACGTGATCAATAAAATAAGTGCCATAGTTAGGATCGCTGATTTTTTCCCAGCCATATGGCAATTCATCGTCTAAGCAGTCTTCCAGAGATTTCTTTTGGAATTTTTTCAGTCGAGGGTCCAACCAATGAGACGTTCCTGTTGAATGGCTGTAACATTGATTTCGTACAACAAATCTATCTATTTTGTTTTCAATTAAGCAACATCTTTTCAAGTTTTTTTCAATAGTCGAGTATTTTTTACAATGATATTGAACACAAGGCACGTGTGATTAAAATGACTTAAATATTAATTATACACTTTAAAAATTTTTGATTCACTGGTCCTTGGTGCGTAAAGATCAAATCTTTTTTAAAATGTCATTGATTCAAAATTAATTAAATAATTTCTTCGTTAGAGAATTTCATTGGCTATTCAACGAGAAGAGTCAGCCAGTATTCGGGGAACACTTCCAGCTTCGATCAAAATATTTTCTATTCAATTAAAATTAAATTAAATCAATTCATTTTTTATGGAATTTTTTGTACAATTGATTACATTCTACAAACTCTATGTAGAACAATTAATACAAAACAACTTTTTGTATAGAAGTGTTCACTTTTTATGTGAAAAAGTGTCGTCCTTGTCAAACTAGTTCTAGCATTTTTAAAGCCGTGATATAATGACCTATTATTACCTCTCTTTCAAAATAATTGTATTTAGACAGCGATTTTTAGATAAACTAATAGACGGTTATGTCCTTTTATTATGTACTTCGATAGAATAAGCCGCAATGGATATTATTTGTGTATAAAGCACAATGATATCTTCTTTTTACAACCATATTATGTAACTAACAAAAATAATAGAATTTATTACTGTTTTTTTTATTTATAATCATAAAAAAGTAATTTATTATTTATCAAAATCGTGATAGTTTGCATCACCTTAAAAAAAAATGCAAATTGAAAAACTCAATACACTGAAATTTACGAGTTACAGTAGGTGTCAAATTTTAATTTTTTTGGAATTTGTAAAGACCCACATGCCAATAGATTTTCCTCTGATAAGAAAAATGAATGCTTGTCACTGTGACCTTAATCGTCTCGTATTTCCCAAAGAAATGAATAATTGTATATCTTTCATTACGTAATGAGCTTTAAAAGGCATTGTTTATATTTCATTTCCACTTCCTTGACTCATAATTATCCATTCGTTTTCCCAAGAAAGCCTGCATTTTCTGGCATTTTACATTAAATTCATTCCATTAGAAAACAATTAAAATTTAATTTCAGTTCACATAAAGGTGAAAACAATAATAATTTAGATAACCATTTCAAGTATGTTGGTAGGAGTAACCGTTAAAGTTGTTCCGAGGAAAATTGCTTATTATTAAAAAATTAAATTACAATAAAAATACCACTGACGATATGTTTTAACTGTTAAATGAGGTTTTAATTACCTTATCTATGTTTTGCTTTGTTAATGAAATTTGTATAATCTAGAAAAACAACTATAATTATTATTATAAAATCAAAGAAGACAGAAAAGCATCCATATTTTTCGGTCTTTTTGAGAAAAAGAGAATGTTTAGTGCTGCTATAAGGCTAGTTTAGCAAAAACCAATAGCAAATTTCAGACTCTAATAGAGATTTCCTACTGATACATATTCCGTGACACAATAACTTTATTCCAGAATGGTAAACCCTTTATGATTTCACGATAATTATGAGTAAAAATTAATAATGCAGATAATATTGCTTTTATTTTATAAAAGTACTTACTCAATGAAGTAGACTTCTCCACTTTCAGTGTAGGCTTTTTCCCATTTGGTGGGAAGCGGTCCTAGGGAGTCTGTGTCTTCGTTATCATTATTCCTATTGAAGTGATCTTTATCTCCTTCGTAATAGCTGGAGCTTTCAGCGTTAACACTACCATTATCAGTTTCTTCCTTTAAATCCTGAGAATGCGAAGACGTTTGGTCATTGTTACCGTTGTTGTGACTCATCTTAAACAAGTCCTGTCATGAAGAAACCCTCCCTAATGATCAGAGAACAGCTCTGATTCGGTATTCCTTGTAATTCATCTCAATAAACAAAAATAATTCCATTAATTGAGCGAAACATCCATTGTAGAGAAAGAACTTTTTTATTGCAGGTTAAGTGCGTCCCTGTTTTCCCTCACTCATAATTTTTGTCTATCACAACACAAAAACCACTCATTCGCATATTTCCGCACTATATTCTCATTAATCCTGACCAAACGAACGAATTTTTCCTATTTTCCCGTACTTGTCTCTCGTCTTTCAACACTTTAGCTGTTTTCAATCACTCGAATGTCAACGGAACGAACGTCAACTGACGTGGTGGCTCATACTACAAACCACAGATTTTTTATTTGTGACGCCAGAGCCACAGGAATATGACGTCACAAGTATATTTTAATTAAAATAAATTATAAATAAATGCAAATAAATTTTAATTTACCGGTTCTTTATGATGTTTCTCGAGTAGATTGAAGAATAAACTGTTAATTTGCCTCACGAGAAAGCGTAACGAGGAAGAAAGTGATCGCGACCGCAAATTAGTAGGTAACTTGCTACTAACGATTATTTATTTACATTAGCAACGGAAACTTACAGATATTGAACCAATTAATCAATAAAATTCAATTTAATTACAATTAATTTAATTTAAAATAGTATTAAAAAATAATTTATCTACAGCAAATACAAGTTGCAAAAATACCGATCTGGAGCAATTAATGCACGCAGTTATTAAAAATTAAAATTATACCTAAATGGTTTTTATTTATACACGCTTAATAAAAAAGTAATTGTAAAAATTTAGAGGCTCATCAAGTTTTTTTATAAAAACAACATATAAATAATAGTATATTAAATAACTAGTTTTCTAAGGTTTAATTTGGCGCACTAGGCAAATTTTCTGCGCGAATACCGTGTTCTTTAAGCTAATTTTTCGTAAAATCATTGATAAGCTTATTGAAGATTTAAATTCGAAAAAAAATTTGTTACCAGGTGACGAGTTAGCATACAATAATATACAGCGTGATCAAATAAGATTGTTTAAGTTGGCAATTCTACATTTTATTTTAAAATGGAACAACTGCAAACAGTTTTCTGTTGTCGGGTGACATGTTTGACACTGTCATCTATTGCAGAATTAAAAAAGTAAAATTATAAGCGCTTATGCGTTGGAAATTAGCACTAATACGTAGTTTGAAGCACTACCACGTTTAGGAAAACTGTTTTTTTGCTTTCACAAAAGATCTAGCTACAACTAGTTGAAGATAGAGGGCGCTTTAAGTTATAACTTTTGATTTAATTAAAAGATCATAATTTTAATGTTGGACAAATTGGAAAAACTTATCTATTAGTGATGATTCAGTGGAAAAGCATGTATTTGTTACGTAAATGTCTTTGTTCTCATTAAAATAAAACCGAAATGTGTGTTTTATCGCTAAGTAAATGAGTCTAGATTTACTTAATTTATTTATAATTATTATTAAACAACAAAAACATTTCCTTTGTGTTAACAGAATTCTTAAAAAAAGTTGAAAACTTTGACTGTACTAAGCCAAATTTGTTTTTCGGGGAACCAGATGATTCTCACTTTACCTTACTTTAGTACGGGGAAAACGGAAATTATTAAAGAACGTGGAATCAGTGACAGGTTTTTCCCATTTGCTGTAATTTAGGAAAGATGCTTAGAATATTTTTGCTCATTTGCCGCCCATCAACACAATTCTCCCAAAATAAAAAAATAGTTCTTTCAAATTCAACCAATCACGTAACAAATTAAGTTTAATTAATTATTTAATTCGGCTACTGTAAACTCATTTATCAATTATTCATTTTTAAAGCTAAGTTATAGCTAAATTCCTAACATTCTAACTAAAAACAATGTGTAGACTAAAGACAATTTGTTAAATTATGAGTAAAAAAGAGAGAAAGAATGATTAAGAAACAACAAAACTGTTGAATCAAAATACAAAACAGAGAAAGTGCTGTCAAACAAAACAGTTTATAAAAACTTAAGCGTTGGACACGCTTGAGACTATTAGCCCAGTTTTACCATTTGCAAAAAAACTGCATTTCCGTCTTCATTGTATAAAAACGTGACACTAAATAAAAGAAATTTGCCTGACAAGAGATGCTTAGAAGTATCATAGAAAAAACAGGTTAAGAACGGAAAAGATATAACAACTGATAAGATCAGAATGGTAGAAAAACAAAATGTCTAGAAGATACCAAAACAAAAGCGAAAGACATTTTATCTTTTGCTATTAGCAGTGGCGTAGCAACTCAATAGCAGGCCCGGGTTCAAAAAATATTTGCGGGCTTTTTAAACTTTGTGATAGGTTCTATAATTTCTTCATAACACTTTTTATTAAATCTGTAATAAATTATCTAGAATTTTATTTTATAAATAAAACATTGTCATCATACATAAAAAAATACTTTTAATAATTCTTAAAACAAACAAAAACAAGTTCATTATATTTTATAATCAAATTATAACTATAAAAACGATTTTCGATACGAACGACACTAAATTCCATAGGTCCTAACTCTTTCGCTATAAAGTTTTCATTTAAAATCAAGGATAAATTTGATAATCGTTTTTGGTCTATAGTATTTCGTAAGTACGTTTTTATTAACTCCAGCTTAGAAAAACTACGTTCAGTAGATGCTACTGTGACCGGTATAGTTAAAAACAAAAAACAAGTTTAATTTAATTGTTTTTTATAAATAGATAGCTGTTGTTTACTAATTTAAATAACATTTTTTGCGTAAAAACAACATTTTTAAATTATTATTTTTAATAAAGAATAAGTTGTTTGAGAAAAATTAATTATTAAAGTCTACTTTAAAACCAAGCATTATAATAAATATTTTTTCTAAAAAAATAATAAAAAGTTTTTGTTAAATCAATTAATTTTAATAAACTTGAAATAAAAGTTTGACTTACTTCATAAAGTGACTGAAAAAGAAGAATTTATTATCGATTTATTTACAGTATTTAGTTTGTTAGTAAGAATACTTTATCTAATAGTAGTATATTTTTTAAAAAGTGTTAATTATTTATACATAATAGTATCAGTAATTTGTAAAGCTCAAGTGTTTTTTTTTTCAGTAAAAAGACATATTATAATACAAATAGAATATTGACTAGACTTGTTTTATGTTATACAATTGTGCATCTGGGCCGCATAAGTCTAAAAACTTGTAAATGACCAAAAAAGGTCAATAAAAAGAATTTTAAGGAAAAGAGGCTCTTTACAACTGGGTCATTTTTGGGATCTCTTTACTGCTGGATTCGCTAACTTAAAGCATAACAAATTGTTTTATCTCTAACTTTTGTCATTAAAATAAACAAAATCTCTCACAAATTTGACAACAAAATTTTTTTTTGTAAGAATAATGTGTATTATCCGGGCTCATGTAGCCTCGGGCTCGGTAGATCCGCCACTGGCTATTAGACCAGAAACTTATATTAGACAAGCGATGACAAAAGTTGAAAAAACTTATACTTCTGAGAATGTTTAATTAGGGTATTTTGTAGGGCTGAAAAAATTTGGACATAAAAAATATTAAGAACAAACACTAAGCGTAGAGAAAATAATGACATTCAAATTTGCATGAAAAAGCATTTTTTTATGCAATACATAAAACATATCTAAGAATTCTTATTCTAAATAACTAAAAGAATAGTAAAATGAAATAGTAAGAATAGTTAATGTTATTGCTTATAATGGGAGAGACAGGGCAACAAAGGTAACAAAGATATACAATTCAAAGTGTCACGTGTCTTTGTGAAGAGAACCAAACAGGTGGCTAAGTACTAGCGAAAATTTAAAGTGATAGTACTTTTGTCTGCGAGTGTACCTTTTCGTACAAATTAAAAAACAAGTTGTATCATATATTATGCTTTTTGTCCGGATTTATGAATAGATGCGTAGCTAGGTATTACAGGTTATTGTATTAGATTAACGTAATATTTAGTTGTAATTTGTAATAAAAAAATGATAAGAGCGGTTTCGAAAGATTCCTATGTGTTACATCAGGTCGTACGCTTCTCAAAATAATTTTTATTTTATTATTGAGCGAATTCTCAGAAAATTTATAATAACATGTTTGTGCCATAAAATGCATCATAATATTTTAATAAAAGGAGAGAGGCATTGTTTATTTTTGCAAAAAATTTTTGTATTTGGCGAAATTTGCAGCACGTGTCTTGGATATTCCAAAAAACATATTTTTTTCATTGCCGAAATTTTAAGGTAGTTTTATAAATAACAACCTATCAGTGGTTTTGTTTATTAACAAGTTGACTATTGATTGTAAATATTATACTTACGACAAATTAAGCGCTTAATGCGCATTATTTTTTTTTTTCACAAAACATAATGAGTAATGAGTATATTTATATTGAAATAATAATATAAGTCGTATTATTTTTTTGCTTTAACATTGTTGTTTATTTGATAAATCAATGACCGCTATTTACGTAATGTAATTGTGCATAATAACAATTAAGAATAGCTTTTAAACAGTGAGAATAAATATACTTAATTATCACATTTGCCAGAGGACTTTATATATAATAAGACAAAAAGTTATTAACCTTTACTTGATTGGATTGAAAATAACTGTTTTACACGCTTTTCGGCTCCAGAAATTTTTTGCGTTTTGCTTACAAAATACAAAGTGCCAATTGTGTCCACTTTATTTGGTTGTCTTAATAAAATATCCACGTCAGAAACTATAGTTTATTACTGAGAGTTTTTAATAAAAATACAGACGGTGGAACAACTTAGAAATCTAAAAACACTATTTTAGACTCATAAAACCAGGAATGTTTTAAAAACTGTTAGGGATATTAATATGCAATTGTTGCTAGAGTTACAGCACTTTAAAAACTAAAAAAATTTATAAATGGGAGAAAATTTCAGTAAAAAGCACGCCATTTTGCAAAATAATAACTCATTTGAACCAAAATAAAATAAAAACCGTCTTTTTGTTATTGCTTCTCACTTTTTTTAAAGATTAAAAATGGTGGCGACTGCCATAGAACATTTTTGTATTTGGCGCATTTACCATTTTTCAACATTTTCATCAAAATATATAAAATATTACAAAATAATGATTCATTTGAACCAAAATTGAATAAAAGCGTTTTTTTTTGTTATTTCTTCTTACTTTTAAAGATTAATGATGATAGAACCGTTTACTAAAAATTTTGTATTTGGCGCATCCACCATTTTTCGACATTTTTATCAAAATCTATAAAATATCACAAAATAATGACTCAATTGACTCATTTGACCCAAAATTAGAGAAAATTATCCTCATTTTGTTAATCATTATTGTTTTTAGAGATTAAAAATAATGTTGACTCCTATAAAACATCTCATAGAACAATTCACTTAAAGTTTTGCATACGGCGCCTTCACCATTTTTAAACATTTTAATCAAAAACTATGAAAAAATTTATAAATGTTATACTTTTTATTGATTTACTAACCTTTTTTCATAGTAACTTGAATAACTTTTGAATTGAATACCTCAGAAACTCACCTAGCTAGACAATTTACAAAAAAAACTTGTATTTGGCGTCTATTTTTAAACATTTTTATCAAAAACTATAAAATTTTATAAATGTTATAGGTTCTATTGATTTACTAACCTCTTCCTCTCTTCATAGTAACTTGAATAATTTTTGAATTTAATATTCCAGAGACTCACCTAGTTAGACAATCTATAAAATAAGTTGTATTTGGCGCCTTCACCATTTTTAACAAAAACTGTAAAATCTTACAAATGTTATACTTTCTATTGATTTACTAACTTTTTTTCATAGTAACTTAGATAACTTTTGAATTTAATACTCCGGAAACACAACTAGTTAGACAACTTACCAAAATACTTGTATTTGGCGTCTATTCTTAAACATTTTTAACAAAAACTTAAAATTTTTATAAATGTTATACTTTCTATTGATTTACTAGCGTGTTTTAATAGTAACTTGAATAACTTTTGTATTTAATAGTCCAGAAACTTACCTAGTTGAACAATTTATAAAAAAAAATGTATTTGGCGCCTTCACCATTTTTAAACATTTTTATCAAAAACTTAAAAATTTTATAAATTTTATATTTTCTATTGATTTACTAACCTTTTTTCATAGTAATTTGAATAACTTTTGAATTCAATACTTCAGAAACTTAATTTGGCGTCTATTTTCAAACATTTTTATTAAAAACTATGAAATTTTATAAATGTTATACGTTGTATTGATTTACAAACCTCTTTCTCTCTTCATAGTAACTTAAATAACTTTTGAATTTAATACTCCAGAAAAACTTAGAATTTTTATAAATGCTATACTTTCTATTGATTTACTAGCCTGTTTTCACAGTAACTTAAATAACTTTTGAATTTAATACGCCAGAAACTCAACTAGTTAGACAATTTACAAAAAAACTTGTATTCAGCGTCTATTTTTAAACATTTCTATCAAAAACTATAAAATTTTATAAATGTTCTATTGATTTACTAACCTCCTCCTCTCTTCATAGTAACTTGAATAACTTTTGAATTTAATATTTCAGAGACTCACCTAGTTAGAGACTAGACAATCTATAAAATAAGTTGTATTTGGCGCCTCCACCATTTTTAACAAAACTATAAAATTTTATACTTCCTATTGATTTACTAACCTTTTTTCATAGTAACTTAAATAACTTGTGAATCTAATTCTGTAAGCAGTTACCGAATTGAGCAATATACTAAAAAATTGCATTTGGCGCCTCCGCCATTTTCATCAAAGACAAAATGTTGTGCATACTTCCTAATAATCAAAATTAAGAGAAAATATTGTACATCTAAGCTTTTCCAGGATTGGAAGCGTAACCTCAGCACTAACAAGCTTCTCATTACTGAGTATTAGTTAGATCACTCGGTATATTGATTACAATTTTTTAAAACGGACAGTAGGACTTCTATAATTTGGCAACAAAAAGCTCTTCGATTATCTATGTTCGGAAGCTGTTTCACAACGTTGGGGTGGCGGACAGCTTGTATATTAAGATAAATTAGATTAGCTTCTACCCAGATATGAAATTTTCATACCTTTATAGTGTCATTTCTGTATATATCCGTGTCATATACGTTATTATCTGAATATTTCCAATTAAGCCCCTTTTTTCTTTTTAAGTTATTTATAGGTTTTTGTGGGAGATTTTTAGATTTTTGGCGAAAATAAGACCGTAATTATTATGAATGCGCTGTTTTCAAGTGTTGTTATGTATTATTATTATTATTATTGTGATGATGTGGTAATTTTGAGTAAAATTCCAAAGCTTATTTGCGATCTATTTTCAGTGGTCTATTTCGTAAAATAAAATAGCTGTTTTATGAAGATGTTGCGTGGAAGCATGTTTATTTTGTTTTGCAAAACCGACGCACGGACGGGACGGCCGGTCGAAGCTGCGGACGCCTCTCGGGGATTGTTGCCCGGATTGCCGCTTTCGCGGCAATCACGACAGCCACGCGCTCCGACCATGACCACAGCCAACGTTGCGCAATACTTAATTCTAGATTTGAGTCTGAACTGATGGAACAAGGTTTTACTGCGTCATGGGTATTTACGATACCGATGCTTTTATCATCATAGCAATAGCCGTCGGTTCATGCGAATGCCCCCAGAAAGTCACCTCGCGCCATTGAAAAGTCAACGCGTAATACAGTAAATTGCACCGATCAGCCTCACCCATGAGCGCCTTTTTCAGGCCCGTTTGAGCCAAAACTCAAAAATTGACGGGTTTTTTTGCTCAAATTCAATCAAATTTGCGGGTTAACGTACCGGATTTTGCTCAAATAAAAGAATGGCTCGTTAGGTTTCGCGGCCTCGAACCAGAGGTTCACGTCCACCAAGGAGTTTATTGATGCGACGATCATATTTACGCTTTTTTTTCATCTTCTACTCAATAATCAATTAACGCCAACGCCAACACTATAATTGTGCTTGCTATAAATAGATTAATAGATACGAGGCTCCAAATCATAAGTGGAACTATCTCCAGAACCTTTTTGAAATTACAATATCGAGCAAAACATGGCTATTTTGGCGCCGGTCTTTGGCGCCTAAAATACCGTGTGATCCACAATTATTTAGCTAAGGCTGGGGAAAACAAAATCTTACTTTCATTGAATGCAGTTAGTTTGACATCTCTCTTTGACTCTTGTCAAATTTGTTGATGCCCTGCTGCAAAATTGCCCACTACCCCAGTGAACAGTTGAATGGTCAAATGGATATTGTCAACTAACCCCAAGATGAGTCGTTACACTGCACACTCTTTTGACTAATTCAGAGTGAGACTAGCCAAAAAACACCGCTGAACTCCCATAAGCTCTAACCGCGCCTATGACATCTTAGTCAAATTCCTTCTAATCCAGGTTGGACGTCCTGAACTACAATTTTTTGCCACAAGAAGTAGAACAGCTCAAACATCCTAACAACGAGGCAAAATATATCCTACTTAAGCCAACACCTAGAATGCTAGATGGTTCAGCCGCAAGTTAAAAGAATAATTTCACTATTTATTTGAACGGTTTTCCAGGCAATGGCCATTTGAGTAAGCGAGGAACTAAACAAAGATTTCGATCAAATTTTCAGATAGATGTCTTATATACAGACATTTTAGAAGCGTTTGATTGTGTCGACCATCTTTTTACAGAAAGGATTAGTTGGTAATAGCTCAAGCATCGTAAAAACTAGCAAAATCGGCCTTTCTACAGTTTCCACCTTTTCCTACAGAGTAAGTAGTCAGATAATGTTTTAGCTGTAGCATCGGACAGGTTAAAATTATTAGCAATACCAGGGTAGTCGGCTCTTCTTACAGAACAAGCTAAATTAGATAAGACTAAGTCTAGAAGTCTGTTGCTGGAGCTAACCACGGACTTGGCTTAAACTTTATAAAGTTATGTGGCAGGGATGATTTACTGCTGTTAGCATTTTGAGGATCAGTAGAAGTATAATCTAAAAGATTACAATTTTAAACCATTACAACGCGTTGGACATAAATATCAGTTATAAGTGTTTCGTACTTTTCAAAAGTAGAACTATTATAAGTTGTATATAAATTGTGGAATAAAAAAAGCCGCATTTGGCACTAAGAAACTCAGACATCAAACACGCATCAAGTGAAACTACATGTAGAGGTGAACACACAGCCAGCAGCACTCGATCACCCCCAGAAAGGTTCAGCTTGTAAAAAATTTGTCAGATCGATTAATTGTGTAACTGTCTGGACAAAATTCAGGGTTACAGACAGAATCATTTAGCCAAATCTTGTAACAGATGAAGTAAAAGGAGCAGAGCACGTTATGTGATCTATTACGTTAGTTTTGTCCAAAAAAATTAACTCAGACGTTTCTTTTCATAAATAAAGATTTTTGTTTTTGTTCGATAACTTTTGTTTTGATTAGATTTCTCCACTTATCTGTACATTTTTTTTCAAAAAAATGTATTATGTGATGTAAATAGCACTTTGTTATCTTTATTTTGTTAGTTTTTTTAGAATGAGAATTTTAAAATAATCTATTTTTTGTTTCTTGAAGATTATTTGCTTTTCTGCTTTTCATTAGAAAAGTTAAGCGACCATTACCTAATTGTTGACAAGCGAACAATTTTGTTTTTTTGGTCCTTGAATAGATAACATTTGTGGCCTTTCATTACTTTCTTTAAAAAACAAAAATATTATGTCATATTAGCAGTAGGTAAACATTGTTTTTTTCGAATGACTCATTATTGGCACAATACAATTGACTTTCGTTATAGCTACTGAGAAGATCTTGTAAATTTCTAAGTATTTACACAATTACTATTGTTTGTCTACTATTTGGTGGTATGTTAGCAAAGACAGCAAGCTGGAATATCTCTTTTTCTATATTTTTTGCTGCTTAGATTGTTTGCTATACAAGCCAGAACAAAGCAAATAGTAAAATAATTACGTCATATTAAGCAACTACTTAAATTCAATTGGTTTTAAATAGGGTGAATAATAGTAAAACAAATGTTTGAAAAACGATGCAAATATTTATTTAATAGATAGTTAAGAGGATACATGCCTGGTAATATGAAAATATATCGTTATTTTCCTCACTATGCTTATACCGGACGAAATCGGTTACAGATTCAATCAGTTTGAGGTAAAATCCGGTACAGAAGTCTTATTGATATATAAATATACAAGAGTTGAGATAACATAACGTGACCATCGGATAGCTTCGATGAGCGTAACAAAAATACATACATATGATACATAAATAGTCGTATTTTCTTACAATTAATAGTCTACAAAAAATCACACATTTCCAGTTAAACAATAAAAAGGTACAATAACTCCCTATGAGATAACATACACAAAAGAGCAGTGTTTGACTAAAAAAAACAGATGTAAAAAGCGTCAAAATACGCGATACAGTAGTAAAGGTCAAGTTAATAAAGTCATAGGAATATCGGCAAAAAAAGCAAGTCCACTAAGATATAAAGTTGTGCAAGCGGAGAGATCAACCTCCGAACTTACTTAAAGAATAAATACTTAACACTAGAATAAATAGCTCCCGGCGGAGCGTTGATATGTCCGATCCATCACAAATACGCACACGACGAGCACTTTAAGGAAACATCCACTAATGTCGAGGATCCTTGTCCTTTCCAATCACCATTGATTTCAAATGCTCGACTTCGGAAGAAAGTCTCACAATCTCAGAATGAAGCATATGTTTAGCTTCTGTATGGGTGCCAGCAACTTCATGCAGAGCTTGCAATTGTGACTGCTTTTGAAGAGATTGAAGGGTCGCAGCAGCTTGAGCAGCAGCCTGACTTGACCATTCACCTCCTAAAGAGATCCCAGAATCACGTTCATCACTTGAGCCTTCTGCATCCCATGGCGGACTAGATCTTTGACCAGGTTCTTGTTTGATATTTTGTAGAGAAAGAAGTGTATTAGCAGCATCTTTATCTCCCAAATGAGATTTATGGCGTAACTTGAGCGGGAGACTATTATTGACTTCATTTATGGTTAGAGCTACTGGTGCGCTTTCATCACCAGAGTTTGAGGATACTTCAAAAGGTGATTGGCCTCTTGAACGAGATCTTGAGGATAAGTTGAGGGCATCATTAGAGTCGTAATGGACAGCTTGGTGATGGTAATTTTGGAAAGCAAATGGGTGAGGAGCATACTCATGTTGATCTCTATAAGGAGACTCATGATGGCTGGTTGGAGGATGAAGCATGTGTGTGTGAGGAAGTGGCTGTGGTGGTGGAGATCCCAAAACAGGTTGGTGAATCACTGAAGTTGGAATTGGAGTATGAGAATTATACATAAGAGGATTGGGTGAGTGTGAAATTTTTTGTCTCTTTGTTATGCTAAGTACTTGTTCGTTTGTAGGCAAATTAGCAAGAACTTTCTCAACGCAAACAACATTTTCTCCGCAGATCCCATACTCTTCTTTAATCGCTTCTAGCTGGGCTTTAAGAATGGCATTTTCTTTAGTTAGTTCGACCACTCGTTGTTCCAAAACCATGTCATTAAATCGTCTCTTTTCTCGAGATCTTTTAGCTGCTTCATTATTCCGACGACGTCGATCCCAATAACTATCGTCTTTCTTATTGTCTGGAGTAAACTCCCTTTGTTTTCTTTGGGAAAACAATTCTTTATGTTTTACTGACGACATTGGGTAATTAGGAGGATAAGACTCAAGGTCTGGTGATGATGATGATAACATCTCTCGTCCGTGACTAGCCGGCATACTGGAGTTTAATTGTGGAATTTCGCCATTTACTGGGGACCCACTTTGACCGCGGCCCACAAATTCAGCAACCATTATACGCTGCTTTAGAACATCTGTAACAAAAAAATAATATTGTAGCAATAATATATATATAAGAAAAAATATCTTTGAAAACATTTAGACAAGATAGCTTTATTTTTCCCTTGGCTCTTTATTTTAATGATCTTAACGTCTACATTAAACATTTTTAATAGGATTACTGCAAAAATCCCGACCGGTTTTTGCACAAGTGCAGTCAAGGTTGCAAGATTCACCTGCTGAGTACAAATCCAAGTTTTAAGCCGCCTTCTTCAGTTAAAGTTAATACATCGACAATTCCAACAACAATTCAATTTTCATAAACCGCAAGAGCCTTGGAGAGGTCGTTGCCTAATTCGAATACCCTTCGTCATATCGACAAGAATTCCGGAGCGGAAATGATTCAGAGGCCATGTGGTAGATATAGACCAGCTAAGTTCAGTAAAGTACGTAAAGACGTTCATTTTAACTTAAGACACTTTTCCGCACAAGACTTGTAAGATTTCACAATTACACCTACATTCCAATAATTGATGTCCGGAAACGCGGTCGCGGTGAACGGAGCCGCTCCAACAACGTGATCTACTTCGCGTATGCAAACCTTGGACATATTGTAACACGTTACTGACCATACTACCAGTCTTATTCGAGGACCAACTTTCAATTTTACATTAATTTTATATTATTTCTTCACAAGAAACTCCTTCAGCAATGCTTGAATTCCTCCCAATAACCTCGTTCGAACAGATAGAGTTAGACATTTTTAGAACCAGTGGCCTAGCTAGTAACCAAAACTCATGGGGCAAAAAATAAACAAATCGGTTTGAAGCAAGAATGGCAGTGGGCTGTATATATTTGAAGGGTAGTGTAAGAAATCGTTAGGAAAAAAACATGTCGGGTGACTGAGAAAGTAGTAGAGATCGCGGGAAATAAATGAATAGAGATAAGCCAAGATCAAAAAAATTAAGGAAGAATTTTCAGTTTTGTAGCACTACAGTAAAGAGTTCGTTCACTACATCGTACCATTCCGCACAACGAAAATAAATATATGATGCAAAAAAACTTTGACCTCTAATAGAATAGCTCAGGAAATGCTACAAGTTCTATTATTAAACGACGTAAAACTTGCTTTACCTGCATTTTTCTCCACTATGCACAAATATACCTTTGCGAAAAACTCCTCCTCGTGCAGCCAGTTCCTCAAGATGGAGCTAATAGAAAGTAAGTGACATGGCATGACAACCGCCATAAACGGAACGTTCAAAATTTGACGGGAGTTTATTAATAAACAAATAAATCAAATCTTCATAAATATTTTATTAAAGAAATATTATAAACATTATCTCAACTTTTCACATACGTCAACAAAAGAACCTCTTTCCAGATATTTCTATATTTCTTACATTTAAATGAAAAAAAACAGCATTTTTTACAGAAACTGGAAACTGTATTATTTAATCAGAATTGCCACTCTTTCTGCTCTTGTACAAGAGCAGATTTTCCTAGAGTGAGCCAAAGTGTAAATGGAAAAAAATATTATTAACACATTTTTCTCACTCGCCAAAAAGATTGTTTACTAAATCTCAAAAGGTTTTTCGACCACCATTAATAAAACTGACTTATCTTATATCTTCTGATGATGACCACAAGGTGGTAGAAAAAGCTCTCAAAATTCAATAAACACAGACTTTTTGACAAGTGTTAATAGTTTATAGTGTCAAAAATTCCCAAATAATATTTTCTCAAGACAGGTATCAAGCAAAGAGACAGTTAAAAGATCTACATGGTTTTTGCAAAAGACAACCGAAGAAAAATCCTCATGCACATAGGTGTCAGGTAAGCCAAAAAGTTTCAATAAAAAACTCAAAATTGAGACAAAAAAATCCTCACTATACTAGAATATTGGACAATTTGGACAATGAGAAACTGGCTGTATTGGTAACCAATGTCTGAATATAGCATAAAGTAATAGCTACCTCTAGTAGAAAAGCCCAAAAATCAACCATTAGACAAACAATATGACGATTAACTAGACCGTTTCCTCAGAATCATACTTTGAACGTTTGTATGATTTTACAATTTGGTTTTTAAATTTTAGAATTTTATAATTCAAAAAAAATGTCAGTTTTCTCGCTCAGTCTAGTAGCCCAAAAGAAATAACTTTACAGGGTGAAACAAAAGCACCAAACAATATATACAGGGTGAAATAATAGCTCTGTAATTTGAAAAGTTATGAAACAATGCTAATGTAAATTTTGTTTGGTTTATTATCGTGCATGATGCAACATTTTCAGTTTATTGCTATCTTCCTTTGTTTTGCTGCGATGGTAGCCAACAATTCCATCAATATTTTTTTCTGACAATTTAAAAGAAAAGCGTGTTTTTGTCTATTTTGTAATGCAATCTTATAATTATTCGCAAGCAAGCAAAAAAATTTAAAATAAAGAGAAAACATAGATTTAAAAATAAATGTTTATTAAAGAAAGCCATGGAAATTTGACAATGACAGTTAAACAAAACATCACAATAAAAGAATATTAAATTTTTGTTTTTACTATATTCCTATTAAAATGTATAATGATAATGTCTTGACATTATCTTAGTTTTAATTTTTTTTTCTTATGATAGTAAAATTGTACTATTTATTGAATACAGAAAAATACATATTAACAAAATCAAAGTCAGTTGCCATAGAAACAAAACAAGAGACAATGTAGACGAGCCATATACATCAAAAAAACAATTTTTGTCTTCTCTGCAAATTGAAAAGATTTGATAGTTTTTTTGTTCCATCCTGTTTCAGAAAAACGCCACAGGTTGAGGGAATAGCTGGATTGTCCAGTAATATAGAAACAGAATTTTAAGTACGGCCGTATAACGTTAATTCACTAGGGCTAGTATACATACTGAGTTGTAAAAAGCACATATTTAGTTATAAAGCATCAGCATATGATGTCCAAAATTTCAATGTATATTATTCGCAAAATTATACAGGAAGTTCCAAATTGTGGGTATTCCATGATGATAATTTTATTTAAAAACAAAATTTTGAAAGTTAAAATGTAATTTTATGAGTTCATTTGGTCATTAGAAGCAATTTTTTTGTATTTTGTTGACCTACATATTTTGTGTGATCTAGTACACCTGAATGTGTTGGTTGGTATGTTGGAATATTTCTGCCGTTTTGATTTGTCTCATGTGTAGGTTTTGGAGTTAAAAAATTTTTGAGTGTGTACTTTACTACCTACATTATGGTTGTTGAACTATTCAGTGATTAAAATTAGTTCATTGACTTTATTATTTTGCGGTGTGATTTTTTTATCATCAGTTATTGTTAGATGTTTAATAATGTTTAACAAAACAAATTTATTTATCGCTGCTTATCGTAAATAGCGGAAAATATGTGTGTTTTCCAAATTACATTGTTATTGTAGATTTGCGTCGCTGATTTATTGGGAATTCAGTCCCTTATGGGACCTCAAAAGAAATTAGGACGCCGCAATAAACACAAAATCTTATTTTAATAATATCTTGACGATCGTTTTGACAGTGTCCAATTGGAATGATTCGCGGAAAGCACGCACATCCACGTGGACCATTTATTGCGTAAATAAGCGTTAATAGATTTCGGCGAAGCTCCACGAGGTGCAGTTATTGTGAAAACAAACTTATAAATTTTGCTGAATATTATTCCATTAAATTCGAGAGAAAAAGATGACGCATTCGGATGGTAAAAAGCAAAATTTGTAATGCACCTCTCTCCATTTATGACGTGGTCAATCACAACGTCGCCAAAAAACAAATTCTTACGAAACGGGGCTAAATATAAACGGCCGACTTATTTTATTATAAATAAAAAAAATAGAAGGTGGAATATTGCTTTGTGCTATTGTTTTGACTAACCACGTGGTGTAAAAATAGTGTAAAGTCCAAAATTACGGATAGTGGCGTAACAATAAAAGATAACGATTGTTTTTATCACATAATTAGTCCCTGATGATGATAATAATAATGATATTATGGGGAATTCACTCTTTGTCATATTTTTGTTTCTCAGCGCCCCTAAAATGTGATTTGTTACGCAATCTAGCAATACCAACCGACTGTATTGTATTGCATTTGCATAGAATTGACAATTAGAGCGCATTGTTTTCGACGATCGATTGAACAAACTAGATGTCTCCGGGAAAAGCATTCACCGGATTTTCCAACAGTTGATTCACTCATTCCGGAATACATAGTCCGGAATCAATGCTACGTTTTAAAACTATCGTGTTTGCGTTATAAACTATCGAGCCTAGTTTTAGCTGAAAAGTAGGCTAGTAGAACTACAGAGTTCAAGAATTCTCTCTGCAATGCCGAGCTCAGAGCTCACTCACAACTTATCTCCACTATTGCATAATACAACTATAATTACACATTTTCAGACAAAAAAACAAAAGAGTGTTAAAATCGGGACCAAAAAGGCACATATCTCGAATACACACTCCAAACTACAAAAAAAATTTTTAAAAAATTGCGTCACCTCCGGCTACAAATATCAAAAAATTTCATTACAACAAAGATTCATTAGTCATCAAACGCTAAATTTAAGAATATTAACGCAATTGTTATTGAAAACAAACACCTTGCTTACTCAATATTACATCATTATACTGATAAAAAATTACTTTCAAAAATTTTTTTGGCGCGAAATATTTTCAAAAAGTAGTATAGCTCAAGAGTAAGAAGTAACTGTTTGCGAGACGACGCCAATTATAGTAGAATATTACTGTCACTTCAAATCAAGTATGCAAAAAAACAAAAAAAAAAACACCCTTAAAACAAAACACTTACCAACAATTAACGTTGAAGTATTCAAAAACGTCCGAAATTTTTTTCAAGAAAACTTGTTGCAAACAAGAACACTTTTCAATAGTCTCAAAACAATAACAATAATAAGTCCACGAGAACAATATAAACGTTGCTTTTTAACACGTCTGATTCTAAGCGCTGTCAGATATAGACTGAACAAAACCGAACACTTCTAATTCGTAGTTGGCTGTGGCTGACCGACCGCGTGTTGATCATGATCAGTCGCGACAATTTAGGAAGGGGGAGGTGGGGATATTTGGAGGACAACACCCTCAGTGACTCACCAATCAGAGCGCTGATAGGTCACCTTCGTTTGTTACGTAACCTGCTCGTGCCCTGTCGTGTCTTAATATTTGGAACTGAGTGTGCTTTGACGGGAATTTCGGTTATTAACGCCGTTACGCAATTAATATGCCAGGGCCGGACTCCTGGACAAAAGATATACAAACTAATCACTCAAGATTAACGACTGAGAGACATAAACAAATAAACTAACAAAGCGTTTTATCTATATTATTCAATGGTAACAGAGATATGTAACATCATTGTTGGCATAGTAATCATAATATAATCAGCCATCCACTTTTTACTTCAACTTTTAAACAATAACAACAAAATAATAAATCAATCAAGAATTCACAAATGTCTATAAACTCTTTACGTAAAAATAATTAATAGAAAAAAAAATCACACAACCACACAGGCCACGTCTAGCAGACCCCAAAACATTGTTGCGTCAAATAGTAAAAAAAGGTCAATATTAAGTTGCAACTCATTAGTTGATTAAAAAAAAAACACAATCATGCAGATCCCTCTTTTTTAAAAAGCTTGATAAAATTTTTTAGTAAATCTTAGCGAAGTATGAAGTTTTGTTAAAAAAAATAATTTTTTTTGGCTTTCAGACACATTTCTCTACATGCAAATCAGAAGTGTTTGCAAAACTCTTGGTTAATCACGCAAAACTCATTAGTTGAATAAAAAAATCACACAATCGGACAGGCTACGTCTAGCAGACCCCTCTTTTTTAAAAAGCTTGATAAAACTTAGCAAAGTAGTAAAAAAAATTGATATTTTGTTCAAAAGTCAATTTTTTTTGGCTCTCAGACACATTTTCCTACATGCAAATCATTAGTGTCTGCAAAACTCTTGCTTAATTACGCAAAGCTCATTAGTTGAATAAAAAAATCACACAACCATACAAGCTGCGCACAGCAGACCCCTCTTTTTAAAGAAAGTTGAAAAAATGTTTTAGTAAAATTTATCAAAACAGTGAAAAAATTATAAAGTTTGGTTAAAAAAAAAGTCAGTATCTGAAAAATTCTAAAACTTGAAAAAATATTGAAATTTTATTGAAAAAAGATTTTTTTCGGCTCTCACTGACTCATTTCCTTACATGCCGGGTCAGGCCATGTCAGTTTTTTTCAAAAAACTATTTTCTCTCATTAACGGTATGCTGAATAGGTTAACAAATGTTTACAAAGGCATGTCAATGGGTGAGAAATTAGCCTGGGCCTAAAATACCTAACCTAACCAAGGGTTAGGTATTTTAGAGTGTCAAACAGACGGTTTGCCAAATAAAAATTTTATAAAAGAGAAATCAACTTTTTATTTTATTTGTACATTTAATAGTGTATTAAACATTTATTAATATATTAAAGAAATAGTTTTAAAAAAGCTGCTTGAAGCCAGTTTTTTTTCCTAATGTGAACCACTTTTCAAAACACTCTCGCCTAAACTAAATGCGTATTTTCTTTCAAAGATGTAACATAATAAATCCCTCAGTAAAAAATGAAAAGTCAATGAGAATGACAGATATTTGACGTAATTATTTTAATTAACAGTCATGTTATTATACCAACCTTTGAAAACATATCTATAAAAGCACTGATGCTGATGCTTTTATAGATATCTCCAAAAATGATAGCTGCAGAGCCCTTTTTAGCGCTTTTTGAAAACAATGGGTAAATACATTTATGACAAAAAATAAACAGTCATCTCAAAAATCGATACTCATTACTAACTAGATTTGAATATAATATAACAACCGAAATAGATACCTATGAAAGGTATTGAGTTTAGCTTCAATTATTTACGAATTATGCAGCTATGCCCATCAGTGATATTATTGGTTCTTGGTATATCCATTGTTCGAAAACTGGATAGTAGAACGCAATTAAATGCAACAGTAATTAATTTACTGCGTTTTATTAATTTTTGTTTTTTTTAACATAATTATCTAGTAAATTAACTTACCAAACCCAGAAATTATAAAGGAAAATAGGAAAAGTCTAACTTCTGCCAGAAATATACAAAATTTTGTGAAAAATCTCACAATTGTTGTAGTATTGAAGTAATTAAAGTTGTTAAAAACTTCTAAAAATCTTATTAAAGATACATAATTATATATGTAAATATTTATAAACATACACATATGCAAAAAAATCGATTATCCGAATTTTCAGTTATCGGAGGTAGAAGTATTCCTACGTTATGCCGGATAATACAACTTCCACTATATAGTCTAATTTTAAGTATAAGTTAAATAAAAAGTTTAAGCCATAACTGATTTACGGAGAGGCATAGACTCAGACATTTTCAAGTTAATCGTAAAATTCAAAAGGTTAAAACTAATGCAGTTTTAATAGTTGAATTAAACATTAGACAGAATTAAACAAGCTTCCAGCGTTGCCACACTTATTTTTTTGACAAAAAGTTTCTGCATCGGGGCCTTAGAGTTACTTGTTCATAGCCAATTGCTTAATATTGTATTTTTCTGGGTTATCAAGGACCAAAATGCTATTAAGTCGCATTTTGTATTGCTTGCATAAGACAAGTTTAAAGGCACAAATTTTCCATTTTTATAATAGCGGTATTATCTTATTCTATAAAGTCGTCAGGCTTTTAAACGAATAAAGTGACATTAACAAATGCCAATCAGTAACCGACACGTAGAGGGACAAACTCTGATCGATTTCGCAACGTTCTATAATGTTAAACGAAATTGAGATTTCTTTAATTAAAAGTATTTATCCCAGACAGGGGCGTGCTACATTATTCCTTCTATTAAATTAAAAAAAATTAGAAGCAATAAACATTCATTATTTCATTTAAATTAGAAGCTTCCTTTGTCAGTGTAACGGCTGTTGCAAATCCATTTTTAATAGATTCATTGATTTGTCATACATCTGATCAACTATTCATATAATTGCTTACAAAAGCTCGTTATTGTAGCAGACGTTCAAAACTCATTTATCCTTCAAAACACGCACGGTATAAGACCTTAAAAGTATTTTTTTGCCTTTAGTGTTTCATAACTTTTAGTTATTTTTCATAGATTGATAGCAAGTCCAGAGCTTTTAATTGTATGCTGAAGGTATAAGGTTATATGGTCTCTTTAAAACAACTTAACTGCAGTAAACGACAGCATGCTGAAAAACCTAATCATAAAACATCATCTACTGTGGATTATTATCAAAAACATCTTGCTTAATTAAATGCAAACATCTTTATTTTTGAAAAATTACGATCTTTAGCAGGTTCTCATGAAAATACGAATTTGATTTTTTTTTAACAGTTTTATTACAAATTAAATGTTTTTTTCGTTAATTTATCCAAAAATGATTGCACTCGATTGTGAAAATGAATAGATTTAATAATTGTTGTTGGGATGACAACAAATTCAAGATTAATTATCTAATCTAGAGATTTATAAGATTATTTTGTTTTTCGTTGTTTTATATTCGAACTTGTTTATCGTTCAAAATTTCCAATTGATTTATTATTATTAGTCGTATGGTTTATTAATCTATTATTGACCTGTTAATTTCTTTGCTTTGAAATGTATTTGACAATTAACAAACATTTAAATTATACATTATCGCTACATTTAAAATACTTCACCAAACATTAACCTTGCTAATATTCATGAAGGCTTGACATTCAATGAAAAACACCACTTTTGTTTTAATTTTATTGTGTTTATGAACTTTACTTTGTTTATAAATTTTATTCTAGCCGCTTACTAAAGCTTCTATTAGCAAAAAATTAAAAATATTAAACAAAAAACTGATAAACAATCGAGTTATTATTTCATTTGTTCAAATTACAGATTAATGTTCTAAATTAAGAAAACAATTAGTTAAGATTTTTTTAATCTAATTTATCAACAGAGCATTGTCCGTTAATAGTATGTTAACCGATTAGCTAAACAAATACGTGACAATACATTTATTAAAAACCTGAATTTTCACCAGAAAAAGTTAGCCTTAATAAAAAGTGACTGTAATATAAAAAGTTGATAACGTTTTTCTTAAGAGATAGCCTTTTTGACAGTTTTCGGTTTTTTCTCCAAATATAAGCTTGCTAAGTTGCCACCCTGTTGGTGAGATTTGGTGCCACTGTCTACGCCGACAAGCTGATAAACGTCTGATCCCATATTATACAGTTACTTTATTTTTAATTTTTCAAAAAAATAATTTTTTTGCCATTTTAGATAGGTCAAAGTAGAGAAATTGATTGGCTTATCAGATCCCCAGATCTTTACTCAGCCTGCTTAATATTTAACAATAGAAAGTAGTCAACTGTGAACTCTCAGTAGCAGAAATTCACTTCAAAGTATTTACTATACATGGTACGTAGAAACTGCAAAAATATTTTTTTTGATTACAATAGAAATCTTTTATATACCAATAATTCAAAATTGACATTTCTGTCTTTCATCTATATATATATAAAAGAAAGTCTGTTAGTTACTCCACTTATAACTCAAGAACGGCTTTACCGATATGGTTGAAAATTGGTGAGGTGGTAGCTTAGAGCCAGGAGACGGACATAGGATACTTTTTATTCCAGAAACCACCCTCTAAAAGAGGGGTGAAAGTCAAATGTGAAATGCGATGTCGGAAACGTTCGGTGAAGCTCGACAAATTACCGAGAAATTTGACGCAACCACGAAGAAGCGTTTACATTAAAATTTATTTGACGTGGCTCAAGAAATTTTCCCAAACTTGGATTTTTATATCAATTATAGTTTAGAGCCAGGAGAAGAACATAGGATACTTTTCATCCCGTTCGACAGCATTCCCGTGTGACTTGACATGAAACGTGGAATAACAAAACGCAAATGACAGCTATGTAATTGACGTATAATGACAGATATGTAATGACGTATGGATGACAATTTGATATTTGTAAGAAATCAATAATAAAACTATTTCTATTAAATAAATAATTAACAATTATAATGTAATGATAGTGCCGTTGCCCATTCGTAAAAAGTGAAGTGAACTATAAAACTCGGTATGGTTGAAAATTTTAGTTTTTAGGTAAAGTGAAGTTTAATTAATAATGCCGCGACCAAGACGATCGAATCTTTCCCGACAAAGCCGTGATGCAAGAAGAATACGAAATACTGCAAATGAAAGGACTGAAGAAGAACAAGAAATTGCAC
The DNA here is from genome assembly GCA_947359425.1 of Lagria hirta. Lineage (NCBI taxonomy): Eukaryota > Metazoa > Arthropoda > Insecta > Coleoptera > Tenebrionidae > Lagria > Lagria hirta. The sequence goes on from OX375799.1 coordinate 2,585,857, forward strand.
GTGAACAGCGCCGCGATAGTATGGCTCGACTTCGTGCTTCTCAATCACGAGAGCAAAGTGAAGCAGCCCGTGAAACAGCTCGGTTGGCAATGCAGAATCGTCGAGCGAACAACAGAGGTCAACAAATAGATAATTTGCGACGCAGAACAAGATATTTATCAAGTGCTGATCTGAATCGAGCAGCGAGTTTATTAATATTAATAAATATTTAAAGATATTAATAAAAATTTTAATTAAATATTAATAATTATTTTAATATTTAATAATATTTAATAATTTTTAATTATTAATTAGAAAAAATTAATAAAACTAAATAATTATAAACAGCTACTTTTTATTAACAAAGGGATGAAAAGGGGAGGGATAGAGACAAAAAATGACATGTATCAATATATAATTTTCAAAGATTTTGGTTTGCTTATTTTAAAAATAATATTTATGTTTAGGCGAAACAAAGTTCGCTGGGCCAGCTAGTTTGTAATAATAATAATAAAACGCTGTTTTAAGGTTTTTTTAGTGTTTTAATGTTGCTATTTTGTGGACTTGTTTTCTTACCTTCTTTTTCTTTCGTATGTGTTTGATACGTCTTTCCATCCGTATCGCTATTTTTTACATTAGACATCAGATCTAGCAACAAGTCTCGAGATAATCATCTCAATTTAAATATCTGAGAAAAAAAAATAAGTGGCAAATAATTAATACCTCCTCTTTGTGAATAATGCCATTTGGTCCCTCTGAAAAAACAACTTGTAGTAAAAATAAATCGTTTTTAATTCCTTCAAAATCTTTTCAGTAGCTGTCGCACCGACCAAAGTTTTTTGTTGTACCAAAGCAAGCTTTGTGGTAAGAATTTGTGAAATTACTATTTGGCCCAACAATAAGTTTTTGTTCGTTTAGAAACCAGATTTATTGCAATTAAAAATTTAATTATTACTCTATTAAAAAACTAGAAATTTTGTGGTGGATTGACTCGGCTGGGCAAAATGTCCTGGCTTGCTCGAATTGAGTTCAAAGGCTTCAAAGTCCTGGATCAATCATCATTACTTGGAATTTATACTGGTAAACTCACCATCAAAGCAGCATAGAAAGGTCCTAGTGTTCTCTTTCTAAGAAATGAGAGCTAATAAAGACGATCAAAAATAGTTTGTTAGTAAACAAAAAAAAAACTACTGCCTGGATTAAACAAAAATGACACACTGAGAAGAATTATACGCAAAAAGTTATAGATAATCAAGTGACATATTGCAAAATCGGTTTCGAGCTTGCTGACCCTTGTCAGTTGCCAAATGACTCGCCCGCCTTTTCATCGCCATCAAAACCAGCTGAAGTGGCAGTTTACTAATCAGCAAAAGCATTGAAATATTCAAATACTACCAAAGGTGGATCTTACTGTCACAGCAGATTGAAAAGAGTACTGCTCAAGTAATTTAAGTTATAAGCAGTGTAAAGAAAAACAGAAAATTGAAGAAAATTTTGCCACGCTTCTCCTGTTTTGGAATTCAAATTTTTTTGACGTTTGTTATCGGCCTGCTACAAGGTTACGTGGTATATCATAATGTTATTTCGTTAACCTTTTGTTGTATTGAAGGTTCTTTATCCGTTATTTTAGAGTTTCTTTAGCTAAAAAAATAACGTTGTAAGAAATACTGAAAGTTTCCAAAAATGTGTAACTTCTAAAAATAAGTGGCGTTTTGTGAAATATCTTTTTGATGTTGTTAATTGGAAAAGTTAAAAAGTGTGAGCGAGTGTTATGTCATGGGGTGTTAACCGGAGCCCTGTGTGAGCCCCTTTCCACGAAAGTTTTCGTAATATTTCTGAAAGCCTTGACGAAAAGAGTGGGCGCTGTGTCATTTACCTGGAGACAATGACCATTATTAGTCACTACATTAGCTGTTCTTTATTAGTTTATTATTACAATTTTTCTTATCGTGCTACGTCAGTGAAGAAGGATAATTTGTGGATAGGATAGAATAAGGAGCGGCAGCAGGATAGCTCCGAATCCCAATGATTTAAATGCTGGAGCTTCACACAATAATAAAGTAATGAGCTGCAATGAAAGCCAGACATATTGATCGCAGTTCGCAGTTCAAATTGCTATCATTTGATTGTTTTTGAGCCTGTTATCAAAGAAAAAATAAAGTTATGTAGAAGCGGCCAATGTCATCAAAAAATATAGCAGATTACGTTGACTTAGGTTAGGGATACTGCAACTGCATTTATATCATATTTACCAATAAAGTTCATGGTTTATGTGATAATGACAAGATTAATATAGAAAACACGCTGCTTTTCAAAGGTTAATATCCTTGCTGAACGCGCCGCCATTGTTCTACACTATATTATTGCTTCATTTTCTGCAAAATACTTATATTTATTTGATTTTTTCTTCATCGTGCACAAGATTTTACCTCTTCTCTCGTCTATTTAAACCTACTTTTGTAGCTATTTTTATCTATTTGACTTGGAGAAAGCATTAGGAAAGTTTACTAATTATTTTGCGATATCAAATTTTTACATTTACATTACAAATCGTTTGTACCGTTCCTCCAGCCGAAAATTAATACAGTTACTATAAAATAGGCTCTCATTATAGCAAAAAATCCTCATGTAGGTGGGAATCTTATTAGCAAAAATTATAACAAGAAAGGAGGCGATGCTTCGCACATTGATCAGTGCCTACTTGGAATTTTTTAAACTTTCATTAAAATACAATTTGTGATTATGACTTGTCCACTTGATTGTAATGAGGAGGTAGTCGTCACACAATACATTTAAATTTGAATAATCATTGACTTGAAAAGTTGAGTCATGACACAATCAAGTTTTTTTTTTTGATCGAAATCGACATGAATTATGATTAAACTAATTATGAATTAGCCAATATTTTCCATAATTGTTTGGCAAGTCTTGCATTAATTAACGGATATAAAATGCCAAACATCGATAAAAACAAGGGAAAAGCAAACCTAAATTAACGTTTTAGTCACTTGATGAATAAGAAATCCTATGCCATTATTAAGCAGTTTCATGCTTCCGCAATAATCAGATAAGTGAGTGTTTAACAATTGTTGTCACATTCAATTCTCTAATTAACAATAACTAAAAGATCAATTATCAGAAGCAAAGCTAAAAATCTTAGTCATCTATGTTATTCATGAAGAGGAAGCTGTATTGATTGATTTAAAGAATTAATCAAATCAAAAAACCCGCCAATTGATGATTAAGAAAGTAACAAGTGCGTAGTAGTAATAATTACAATATTTATTTACGCCAAATTGGCAAAAAACTGTGCCACGGAAGCCTATCACTGTTATCTACAAAATTTTGCAAAAAGTAGTACAAAAAAATTTGAGTAGTAGAATATTGGTCCTAATCCAGCAAAAGAGATCTTTTTAATTTGCAAAAAAACATGGCCAAAAGTTGGAAAAACTCCTAGCTTACTTGTTTTGAAACTAAACGAATATATTGTGACGGATCGAAGGTTCGAAAACTTATCGAGTCAATTCCAGACTGTTCAGTGGCAAACTGTATATATATATTATTAAAATTTTCTAAGTCACTCATAAGATATATATATATATATATATATATATATATATATATAGAACCAACCAAGATCAACAGATTAGATCGAATTGAGCAAGCAAACAGCAAAAAAAGAAAAGATAAAACGCTATTGACGGCTTCAAATAATAGAGACAAATACTAATACAAATTTTAATATTTTCTATCAATAAAAGAAAAACTCTAAAACTTATAAATACGTTAAATGCTTTAAAACTTGGAGACATGGAAAATAAAAAAAAAGCTAAAACAAAACAAAACTTAAATTTGAGGTGTTTATTATAAAATTCAGCAAATTATTGCTTGTATGTTATTTTTAGTTCTCTGTATTACTTTAATGTAATAAAAAATTGAGTCCAACATCGAAATAATGCGTTGAAACCGACTTGTTCTACTATTCTTTGCTTAAAATATTGATTTATTAAATTTGATAACCCATTCAGTGAGCATGCTTATAGCATATGCTTACAATTACCAGGTATAGAATGGATTTTGATACATAAGCAAAAATAAAAATCTCTGAATATTGGCTCCCCTAATTAGAACTAAACTCTCACAGCAATCAGCCGCTTTTCATTCCAAACCGCTTCACTTGTGCTTATTTAAGCTTTCTTCAAGAAGAAGGAGGACCAGCTATTGACAAAATGGAAATTAATAAAAATTTTTGATACCAACACGACAAATGTTTAGAACATTAAACGCGACTATTTAAAAAACACATTGCCAAATTGCTAGATAGGTAAGAGTGGAGAAGTTAATTGGCCTGCCAGATTCATAGATCTCTACCCATCCTGCTTAGAAAAATTAAAAACTGGATCAATAAAAAGTAGTCAACTATAATTGACGTCATGTTAGTAGCAGACGTTTATGACTTGACCACTTGATTGCAATACATTTAAATTTTTAATAATTATCATTGTTGAGTCATGATACAATCACATAATTTTTTCTATCAGAATCGATATCAATTATGATTAAACTAATTGTGAATTAGCAAATAATTTCCATAAGTTTCACTTCCTGCATTAATTAAAGCGCTTATAAAATACTAAACATTGACTAAAACAAGGGAAAAACAATCCTAAATTAATTGTTTAGTCACAAGACCTAAGCCTCAGCCAACATTAATTACGCAGTTTCATGCTTCCGCAATAATCATATAAGCGAGAGTTCAGCAATTGTTATCACATTATTAATTATTTACGTTTTTAGATTATTGTTTGTTGTCTCACAGCTACCACTAAAAAAATAATTAAAGAATCAATTGTCTGAAGCAAAACTGAGACATGAACAAATAGAACATTTGTACACCAAAAATCCATTCTTTTGACAAACTAAAAATAAATAAACCAAAATCAAATTATATTGGATTTTACCAATAGTACAAAAAAAAATCTATTTTCTATAAATTAAAGTTTACTCTCAAGATTTCTAGCTGCTGTACGAGGAATAAGTTATCTAAGCTAGTCCTTCCAGAGAAAAAGTCACATTGTTTTCAAAATTTATTATTCTTGTTATCAATTTTTGATCTTGTTTCACAAGTGCACCTACCACTAACTATAATTTTCTCATGGCATTAATGATTCTGAGCTCTCTTTCTTTTCAGATATTATTTTTAAAAACCTAATTTTAGAGTAATTTTTTTTAAATTGACACAAAAATAAAAAATACAATGTGCACGTTTGTATTTTTGAATTTACAATTTACACATTTGTATAGTAGGCTTATGGCTCTTCCATACCGTGTGGTGGATATAAGAGAAACGAATTCGCTGGTTTTATAGCTGGAGAATACACAGGCCAATCAGCTTATTTTGAAAAATACCTAGATTTTGCACTAAAAAAATTATACATCTTAACAACTATAGAAGAAATGCCTCTAGCAGAAGCATACAAATGACATAATTGAAGAGGTCCGATTACAACTGACAATAATCGTTACGGGAATAAATTAAAATGAGGAAACGCCTTAAAAATCCGAATGGCTGATAAGATCATTAACAAACATTATGAGTTTCAAGTATAGACTTGATCAATCTGCAAAGGCTATTTTAAGTCTCTTTAAACGATTTAACACCAAAAGGTGAATTATAGTGAAGTAAATGGTTGATGATTATATAGTCGACTGCCTGTATTAATAATTTGATAGTACAATTTAACTATAATTTTATTATTCCAACAATTATCCCGGCGCCTTCACCATTTTTCCCATGCCACTGTCAAGCATTTCTTACAACTGTATGATTTGCCAGGTGTGAAGCCAAATCCTGACAAAATAACTTTTGTTCAGTTACAAAATCTCTTACTTAAAAATAAATTTTAAGCAGCTTTTGTCGAGTTATATAAAATTATTTGCTTATTGTATTAAAATGCGAGAAATGTGGCCATTAATAATAAAATTCATTGTTTTTTTTCATTGTTCAAATATCAAGTTTATGATAAATTTTGAAATAATTGTTTACTTAGAAAACTAGTATCACAAAGTTTAATCATATCGATGTTGACAGATAAGCAATGGCTGATAAAGCAAAATTCAATAAATAATAAAATTTAAATTGCATAACATAACAATAGAATTAGCTTTATCAAAAGGAAGTATTCGAAACTATATCGTGTCGCTATCTCCAAGATTCTAGAAATAGAAGTGAACTTATTATTTTGTGTTTGATAAGTTTGTGTCGTAATATTACGTTTTATAATTTAAAATTTACACATTTTCCCCATATTTTTAATGCGACTTCCTCTAGTGAGTAATGTAAAAAAATTCCAAATGTATCTATAACTCACCGTGCGTAATAAATGTAGTAAGAGGTTGACCTCTGAATAAGAGAAGACAAGGTCAACAAAATGACCTCTTGAGACTTTTCCGGTAACGTTTTTTCACTACAAAACCGAGATTATAAAAATGGTAGCCTTGGCAAGCACGTACCACCCATGATTTAATTGATTATGAAATAGTCGAATTTTATTTACTTCAGCAATCCAACCTTCTAAGAAAGTCAAGAACAAAGATATTATGTCATCTAACTTAATAATTCAAATGTAATTTGCAGGAAATGTTGGGAAATTAGAATGCGAAAGTATGTTACGGTTAATGTTACTGCAATTACCACCAGAAGTGAGCTGAAGAAAAATCTTCAGATGTTTTAGTTAAGCTGGTCAAAAAAAACTGTTTATTTTATACAAGATTCATATAGAAAACAGGCATGAACACTAAGGCTTGTTTGTGACAGAGAATTTGCGTCAAATGAATGACAAATAATTTAGATCGACAGTAGGGTCGCTCGGTGGCTGAAAATAGTGCTTTCCGAGCCTGGCAGAATTGATACAATGGGTTCGAGTCTCATCCAAGTATTTTTCTAAAAACAAGATGGCTTTTGTCTGACAATAAATCCCTGTTATTCTTAACCTAAATCGACAGTACGAAGCATTAAAACAATATAAATAGTTTTATTATTTTAACACTTTGATAAGGTTAAAAAATTTAAGCTAAAATGATAGTTAAATATAAAGATTATTGACGCCATTATAAGATTTTCTATTTATTTTAAATATTTACTCATTGTGTCAAAAATCTCGATGACTAGGTTCAAGGTAGTATAAATTTATTTAATCCGACGACAACTGAAAAAGACCAATTGTTATCAAATATTTAAAGGCATATTATACACCCTTATGATTTAATGCCTTATCAAGTACTCAAAATTTATTCATAACCGATTTTTATTTTTCCTTATTTGGTTTGCAATGCCTGCTATTAGGAAATAGTCTCTGTTTTAATTGATAAGTGCTGAGTACATTTTCTTATCACATGATGTAATGCCTGCTTTGTGTGGTTATATTTATCAAAAAAAGAAAGCTACATAAAAATTTCAGACGTTAATTAATCGATCACAGTCAAAGGTGGCAACACAACAATAGTCATCGCTATTAATTATTTAAAATGATATAAATTTTATTGTGTTGTTTGTCACTGGGAGATTTTATGAAAACAATGATGCCAAATAATAGAAAATTGCTTATTGACATAATTTTTATCGGTCAAAGTAGTTATTTTCCTTTATCTCAATAAGAGGCCCAAGGGTGTATTATAATAGACTGCAGTAATAATTCTATTGATAAAGGATAATCTTTAGTTATCAAACATTGAATGAGAAAATAAGGAATTAGACAGTTTGGCTTTAGGAACGATTTAATCTATTATCTTATTTATTTGAAAAATTTAGAAAAATGCATCGAACTTTCAAGGTAATATCATTATTGCGTCGATAATCTACAAATAATAACTATTTCTTAATGACACAACCTTTAATGTATGCTTTGTGACCTGTTGAAAAATTAAATACATTAATATCAATAATTTAATAATAAACAATTTTAAAAAGTATTATTTACTTAGAAATTTGTTAATAATAAGCTAGATTATAAATATTCACATAATATTAGCAAATAATAACATTGAACAAATTAGTTAAAAGTTTGAAAACAATATATTCTGTAATACGTACGTCAATAATTGTCAATGACAAATATATTATAGAACCAATTGCAACAGAACTTTATAGAGAAAATTACGATTTTACAATAACTTCAAATAACCGGAAGCAAGGCTATTGCAATAACCGTTTCAAATTGTGTGATAATATAAATAAATTATAAAACAGCAAAACAGCCAAAAGCTGATATCTATAACAATGAGGCAATCACACAATTTCCATCTATTTAAAACTTAGTTTTTCATAATTACAAGTTTTTGTTCTAAACTGATTTTCCTCTTTCTAAATTGTAATTTGAACATTTGGCCTGTTCCTTCTTCGACCTCATCCATGATAATGTTATTGCATCATTGTTGCCAATGCTTCCTGCTGCAGATAGAAACGTGTCACAAGTTATTCTCACAAACCTTTCTTGATTCATTCACCTGATGTGCCCTTTCTAGTAAAATTTTCGTTTTCTGCACTTTTAAATTTTTACATTCATTGTCTACTACTGTTTTTTGACCATTATATGCCACAATTCAAATTCTTTTAGTTTCTTGTATTGTGTTTTTTAGGCAGAATAACTACTGTAACTAACCTGTCACCGTATGTGTCAGAGACGTTAGACAAACGAGGTCAAGTTGATTGCATCTATACGGATTTTTCAAAAGCGTTTGATCGCATAGATCATGGAATTTTGATTCAAAAGCTAAAAAAATTTGGATTTTCTAGTTATATAAGATCGTAAAGTGTATTACGTTTTTCAGTTGGACCCGGTCAAATGCCTTTCCTAGATCTATAGAACACATTAATGTATTTTACTGATTATTTGTCTTATATCAAAGCGGGACATCCCGATCTTGATCCTTCCTGCCTCTAATGTTCGATTTTGTGTTGAAAAAATTGATGCTCTTGTTAGGTATTTTTTTGTTTTTGCTTAGCCACACAATCTTTTGAATCAAAAGTTTAACTCTAACCCCTAAAGTATAATAAAAATATAAGAATAGTTGCTGCAATAGCCTTGAATTACGAAATTAATGTTTTAGTTTCATTAAAAATGGTTATTTTATTGAAATTTGTTGATATGTTGCATAAAGTGGTATTGATGTTGATGCAATACTTAAAAATAATTCTTTTGTTAATAATCACAAGGTCAATACTGTTTACCAAGGGTAGTATGAACGTTAACAAAACGGCCTAATTTCAAAATTTGAAATAAAAAGCGTATAGGTAAATATTTTCGATTTTAGTTCTTTCAATTTTAATTATTCTAGCGTAGAAAGTCTGTTTGCAATAGTGCACAAGGATTTATCTTAATAAAAAATTTAAAAATGTCCAATGTCGCTGCAAGCTAATTAACATTGAATTAAGTAATTACCTTAAATGTAACACGTTTGCTCAATAGTTTTGAAATCAATAGTCAGAATAATCGGAAGTAATTACTTTAATCTTTACTTTTGCTAAAATTTTTAAAAATAATGAAAACCTTGGTCTAAAAATTACAAAAAGAATGTTGTAAACTAATTTACACTGAAAACACTATTAATATTTTATTACATGGTATTACATTAACGGAATATTAATCAAGACGTTATGCGGCAATAAAACACAATACTCTAATCGCTATTTTAATTAGCCTAAAAATCGACACAATTGTGTAGACAAAAAAATAAGGAATGTTTCTCTTATGCAATTTATAAATAATATATCCGATTTACAATTCCATTTAACCACCAAATCATGGTCAAACCATATCAAATTTGCATCTTAAACCACTAGAACGAAACATAAACATTGTCAAACAAGTTTTTCAAATTTTAAAACTGCCCATCTGAAAGCAAAGTCATTTTTGAAAAGAGAAGATATGTGCAAAAAACTTAAAATATGAAAAACTACAGATATTCAAAGATCGCTCAGTGGTCAGGTGGCTGAAGATAGCGCTTTCAGAGCCTGGCCGAATGAGTCGCGTAGGCTCAAATTCCTCCTAACAAAAATCTTTATCTAAAAAAAAATGACAAATGGCTTTTTTGTCTGGTCATGGGTGTTAGCCTTAACGTACAATAAACATACACTTCATAGTAAGCAAATTGACACAACTGTTTTTGAAATAGAAATAGAAAAAACATGTTGCCATTAGTGTTCCTCTTTAGGAAAAAACCTAGCTTCCCGTCCGTATTAAATAAATAGAAAATCTTATCAGGACGTTTTTTTTATTAAAATACTCTTAGCCTGGGGTTAACATACAGGACATTTTTTTATCTATTTTAGAAAAATTGTATATTCTTGAATCTTGTAGCTGTAGATTTGAAATGAGCTGTTCAAAAAATATGTTTAATAACATATTTTATATAATTTATCTTTAATAGTGTGGCTTGCTTTCTCACTGCAGTACGCCAATACATATAACTTTTCTAAAGCTTTTGATTGCATGAATCCCAAATTGTTTGGTAAATTAATGTTCAATTATACTTTACAAATCGTGTATGTTATGTTAAAAGCTAATGAGCTTTTCTTACCTCAAAAAGCAATTAATTTTAGTGTGCTGCAAAGTTCCTTTAATTCCTGTTATTTATTGCTAAAAATAAGGTAGTCTAAACGCTATGGCATTTCTAAGAAATCTTTATTAAGCTAGGTATTTTGTTTAAGCGAAGCAGATAAAGTAAAGCACATAATGTAAAAGAACAATAGTATATTTCAAATCAAGGTAAGAAAGTGCTTTCTTGCAGACCGTGGACAAAGTTTATAAACCGAGCCGTAGGCGAGGCTTGTAAGGTTTGCAAAGGCACTTTTTTACTATTTTTTCTTTTTCTATTTCAAATACTAAGAAATAAACGGGATAGTTCAGCAGGTCTCATAGAAACAGTTTGTTCCCAGTGCGGTTCAATTATTACACATTTTTTTAAAATTATGAATTAAAGGCTTAATCTACCAGCTTGGTTTATTGAATTAGTTTTCATTCATCGATAAATTATTTTGGTAATTTTAATCAACTTTTGAGATTGCTGCTGACAGTGGCAATAGTGACCGTGACAGTTGAAAAGCTGTCAGCTGCCAGATGGAATTTAGTACAGTGCCATCGTGATTTACTTTCGCACCTGTACCCAGGTTTTTACCAAAAAGCTTTACTTTCGTAAATGAGGTACACATTGTTTGCATTTTTAACCGATTGGGAAAAATACGTTTTCTGCCATTATTTATAAATTATCACATTTTGATAATACGGGAAAGCTGTGAATATTGCTGTGCTGTGTTTATCCAATCAGTGGTGCTGATAAATTATAACTATAAATACATTTTGCAAAAAAAAATAAATTGATATCGAATATTAAGATAAAATGATGTTGGATTATTGAGCAGATCAAAAAAAAAAGCTGTTATTAGCAATTTGTCACAAATCTCAATTAAATTTTGACTAGGTTTCACTAGACTAACGCAAAAACCAAATTTTCAAGTATTGAAGAATGATGCTTCAGCAAAATCTGAGTGATGACAGATAATCGAATGCCATAAAAGTGATGTGACATTACGGTCATAGCGTGACAATACGGTAACCACTGTAACCTCAATATCAAGAAAAGTGGGCCAAGTCATTTTCCCGCGCAATGAAACATTCCATATTAGTTCCAGTTCAAAAGATTGTATTGAAAATGTAAATCAGTCAAGAAATTCTTGTTTTGCAAATAAATTGGTCAGATGTAAATCAAAACAAAGATTATTTTTGGCGGTTTGCACAAAAATTAAATATTTACGGAGAAAATAAAGCAAAAATTGCGATCAGGCTACATGTGCAAAGGAATAATTTAAAAATAAATCAGCTTGATGTGCAATGCCATTTTATCATTAACCTCATTAGTCTTCCCACTTTTGCTTTTTTTCGGCGAAAAATCGCGCTGCAGTTTTAAAAATAATATTTACGACTCGTCTTGCACCGACCGTAAAAATATGCATTCAAGGCTCAACGGCTTAACCCGTTCTATGCTATCCATTTCCATACCGCTATTGTTTTATGCTATGTTTATTAATCGAAGCGTAGGTGAGAGACCAAAATGGAAATAAAACATATGCGAAATAAATGATAATAAGTTGGCAGTTAGAAAAAGTCAAAACAAAGTTTAGCAGAACCGCGTAGATTTGGCGAGAACTTTCCAGGCACGATTTTCTAAGTTCCCCGGGTGAATCCCCGCGATAGCAAAACTAACCTTGTCTATGGCGTGGGCAACGCCATAGGCAAGGTCTAGGTTAGTGTAAATTTGGGTGACTTACCAGACGGTCCAGAAAAAATTAATCCGTTTTCAGGATGCATAGTTGGCATGATGGAAGGATGATGCGGTCCAGGTCTGGAGGGCCTGGGGTTATGTATGGCCGTAATGGTGAAAGTGGATCAAAAACACCGAGCACAACACAACACACGTTTAGATCCGGATGCGGATTCGAATGCAGATTCGGATTCGGACACCTAGCTTAGCAGTTAGTACACGTCTTAACCGATGAGAAGTCGAGTAGGTTATAGTATAGCGCTATCCGGCAAGTGCAAGCCTCGCTGCGAGGATGTAAAAGTACGAGATAGTGACCTACATGGCCGCGAAGTAGTGGCAAAACGAAGAAAGCGGAGAAAGGGACACCAAAAGGAAATGCGGCCGTTACAAGTAATACGTAGTTACGTGAGATTACCACGACATAATATGTTTGTGTCCTCAATTTAGACCGACTTTCGGCCGAGCTGCATTCTCAAATAAAAATGAAATCAACTTAGAAACACTAAATAGGGTTAACCGGAGAGAGTTGGTTCTAATTTTAATTCTCATTATGCTACCAATTAGATTTGCGATGTGATTCATTTTACGTCACCGAACGCCGCGATAAAAAAAACGCTCAATCGACTTTACACCAATGAAAAAGTAATGCATCTATTAAATTCTGCTTATTTTATCAAAATATCAAACTGCAAAAATTACAGTAACTCTCAAAACAAACAGTCTACCAAAGGTAACTCTCAAAAAAGAGCTATCTGCAAAAGACTTCTAATCACCTTTCTTTCAAGAACTGTTATCTGTATACTTGAAAACTCCTACTTTCAGTAAAATAGACCAAAATCTTGAATATCTCTAATTTTGGGTTAAAACTACCAAAACAGATTAAACCAATTACAACAATTTTTAACGCCGTTTTGCCACTTGTCAAAAAGTTTTTATTCCATTTCGAAAGCGATTTTGCCTACAATGTAGACATTATGAGGAGATGATTAAAGCCAGTTTGATGATGATATATTTTATTATCGGTTTTAAAGAGAGAACAGAGATTTAATTAATCTTACCAGTTCTATTATCCTCGCACGCTAAAGTCTTGCTAATGAAATAATAGTATATTATTATACGAGGTTGATAAGACGTTGTATTGTCACACCAGGGTGTTTAGAACACGAAGAGTGCATCAAGCTTGTATTTTGTCTATAATTTTTGTATTGCTTGTAATTTTGTATGTTAGTTTAGCACATGACATACGTCCACACGTGACTCGCCGAATTAATGTATAATTTTAAAAATAATCTTATAGATTTACCAACAGTTGCAGCATTTTTTTACAATATGTTTGACAATTTGATCAGAAAAAGAAGCTATACTATTATTTCACTAATCAGAATGTTAAAAACCGTTCTCTATTTAGGGTGGTACTAGACTACCTGGTTAGTTCTATTCAAGGCACGAAAGACTTTAGGTTGTGAATTTTTCTTAATTTTGTTGTCTTGTCTCTCTTATTTTCTGTCGGGTGTATTTCAAACGTTTCTGTTATATAATAAAATTTATTATATAGTAGAAAATATTCGGCGATACCTGATGATGCTATTGTGGAGCAAAAGCAACCTAAAAAGCTGTTAGTATATAGTGGGCAATGTCAAAATTATTATAAGTAAAAAAACACATTGGACAAAATATGGTTGAAAGTGTTGGTAATTTAGTGATTCACACATTAGTATTGTTTTAGGCATTTAAACTTTGATGTCATGCTGATATTGTAAAAAATGGGTTCAAGATTCTATAAATACTTTATTTAAATTTGAATATAATCTAATACAAAAAACAGCATTGTTGTAGCGTAACAATTTATTTCACTATTTTATATTTTAAAGCTACCAATATCTGCTTTCAATCCAAAATTAAAATAACCAGTGGCCAAATGACTACATATCTATGCTGCCTTCATCTATTTAGAGGCATGCAAGTAATTGTGTTCCTTAAAATTTTCAATAACTGATGTTTTTTTGGAATTTAAAAACTAATTTTAAAAGATTTTGCGAAAAAACCTTTTTTGTTTTCAAATTTTAGGAAACACTAAATTATAAATACTCTATGAGGTTTAAATCGGGGCTGTTTGCTGGCCAATCTATTAATAAACTATTGACAGCTTTATATTTATTGTTAAATCTAGTGGCAAGCAAAGAAGGAGCAAAACTAGGAACTCTATCAAAGTCTGATGGTTCCACTGGAGCTAATAGTTCATTGCGAATAGCAAAAGTTTTAGATTTGCAAATGCTAGGCATCAACCTTCAATTTGTTTAAGCAGTATTAACTGAACTGTCAAAAAATGCAAAAACTTACCCACTTGCTAAACTATGCCGTATTTTTAAATTGTAATATAGTCGTTCGTACTGCCATGATTTGTATTTTTGTATGTGTATTTTGTTTCAATTTTTTTAACATGTTGTTTATTAACGAAAGTCAGTGATGTTATTTAATTATCTTTGTGGTTAAACGTTGTTAAACTCAGCTCGTAAGTTTTGGCAATTATTTATTTAAACCGGGCATTTCGGATCTTTACCCAATAAATCAAATTTGTAAAAATATCAATTAGTTGTATAGATTGTGAATAGATTTGATTCTTGGCTGGGATAGAACTAACTAGTATCTGTAGTGAAAATCGGTATTATTTTGGTTTTGTTGTTTGTTATATGACACAATAGAACGATTACCTTATCAAAGGCAAACAAACCTATGTAAAAAACAAAATTGTTTACTGTCTTTATTTATTAGATACAACAGCAGATAATGTATTTGCAGCGTCTGGAATAGAGGGTTTTACCTATATTTAGGGAATATTGGGTGAAGGAACTAATGCCTTCTATTCCGTGACTATGACAACATTGACAACAAACGGCTTATGGCCAAGTGCATTAGTGTAGTCAGCCATGAACCGCAAGTTATTTGCACAACAGCAGGCCAGTGTAGTAAACAAAATCAAGGCCGACATCACATGAATTGGTTGGTGTCTGATAAAAAGCCGATGCACTTCTTTATAGGATATTATACGAACGACGTTGACCGAAAAAGCAGCTAATATGATGCATTGTCTGTCGTGGTCATGGTGATTCGTGAACGTGAAGGCCATTGTTGATGTTGGACATGGACATGGCGAAGAACAGAACCGGACCTACCTCGCTGCTTGCATCATACGCAAATTAACTGCCCAAAACACACAACATTACGTCACGAATTTACCGGTTAGCGTATTTACTTCCATCATTTCAGATTCATACCTTTTAGCACCAATTATACACTAAATTAGAACCCATTCATACACTATATTCAACCATAAGCAGAAAACCCGCAAGGATCTTCTTTAGACCCTTTGTTATTCAGTCATACACGCTTGACCTAAAAAAGCCGTTTTGAGAACTTTACATTGGATTCATTTATATCTTTTACAACGTTTATAATACAAACATCCAGTTATGATTATTATTCTTTAGTAAATTTTGATATACATGCTTATTAGGCTCAAGTAAACAATTGATTAAAATTTGACAAAAACTCTGATATTCAATACTCCAAAAAAATGGGCTTGAGCTCTACAACGCCTTATGCACTCATTAAGACGTCTAGGCATTGACCTAATGAGGTGATCAATTTCCTTCTGAGGTGTCTCATCCCAGGCTATCTGTACCTCATTACAAAGTACCTCCAGAGTCTGTGGAGGATGACGTAAATTTCCAAGACAACAACTTCACATCGTTGCGTTCAAGACAGTCCATTGTGGTCGTGCATTATCCTGTTGGAATATTAGATTGGAGAGAGTTCTCAGGTAGGGTACAAGTTCTTCTACCACCTCTTGAACGTAACGCTGGGCCTGTTGCCTCTTATAAAGAGCAAACTTGACCTACTGTTGCACATGTCTTTCGACAAAAAATTAAGAAACACGTTATTGCCACCCTCACCCTTGCCCGGACATCTAAACAGAATCTGTACTTGTCACTAAAGATAACTGTATTCCATTCTTGGTCCCATTGCAACCGTTCCCTGCACCATTCTAGGCGGTTGCGTCAATGTTCAAGAGTGAGAGGTGACACAAGATAAGGACGGTATGAAATTAACCCACCGAGTTTTGCATGATGTGTAAACCTCTCAAAAGGTCTTTTTGAGCCAAAAGTCTAAAGCGGTGATTTTTGTGTTCTGTGGTTCTTCGGCGACGTCCTGTACCTCTTACTTGTTGTGTCCGGCCATCTTGAGTCCACGCTTGACAACAACCCGCTACAGTGCTTAGACTTCTGTTTGTCCTAGTGGCAACTTCTCGCGACTCTACGCATACCTACTATTTGCCCTCTATCAAACTCACTGAGTTGATGCAATGTCACCGTTTTTAAAACAGTTTTCAATAAGCATTTTTCTCTGAAAGTCTCTTTGTTATAGTTTTGTCAATTATTGTAGCAATTTTCTTCTGTTCTGTGCTGCTTCATCTTTCTTTCCTCTGTCTATTGTTAGGGACATTATTTTTATCTTTCATTCTATATTCTGTCAAACTTGTTGGTTAGAAAGATTCATTGCACATTATTCAACTAATGAAAACAATAGAATTAGATAAGCGGTAAAAAGGTGAAGAAAAAGCAGGTTTTACATTACAATTGATAGCTTATAGGAGTGAAATGTCAATACTAAAATCTGTTTGTAATCAAGTAAAACCGTTTTGTTTGTAATAAAGGCTCTTACGGTTTCAAGTACTCGTATCATCTGAAGAGGGTAAATACGTTAGCTGGAGAATTTGCAGTGCAGTATGTTTGCTTAGAGAGACGTTTTATTTTCTAATTGCTTAAAAATAATAATTTTATTAGTTTATGAATTTGATGACACGCGGCGATTAACAGTTGATGCAATAGTCAACCGGAAAAGGCCGGAATAATTATGAAAAATATTTTTATTATGGGCTTAAAATGATATGACAGGATTATCAAAGCGGTGCTAAGAATAGTTGCACAATTTTTATCTGTCATTGCTATTGTTATTGTTTTTGTAATACAAAGTTTGTCAATTACAAAAAGTAAAACGAAATATGAATAACGCGACGTAATTATGCCACCACCTAGAGTGGTCAGGTCAAGACATATCTATTTTTAACCGCTATTGTTCTTAATGGCACAATGCAATATTTTTTTAATGATAAACAGATTTAAGCATTTGTCGAACGTTAAATTTAAGCCTGAACTAAAAATAGTGGCTTTTATTAAAAAAAACTCGAAATTAAACCAAAACCCTTTTATCCCATAACGTCAGCTAGAAATATACTGAGGCTCAAAAGTAATGCAACACCTCTGATATTCAACTTACAAATAAAGAAAAAACTCTCTAACGTATTTACTTTTTATAATTATCTACTGCTTTACCATATTTAGATCTATCAGATCAAATCAGAACATTTAATAATGTTATAAGCCAGTCACCTCTTCTACTATGAAATAAATTCAAATAAGCCCTTAAAACAACGTCAGATGCCAATTTTAACAGACACAATTGAGACAACTGATTGGACAACCACGTTATCACATTAGCGTCTTCAACGCTTATAGTTTGACAGTTCTGTCATATAATTGTAGATAACACGGTATATAATTAAGTTTGGGGCTTCAAAAATAAGAACTTTAAAGATCGTAGAGGTTTAATTTGTTGAAAAATATAGTGTGTGAGTAAACGCAATAAAATTACCTCAGGGTGTATTTTTGACGCAATTTGTGTTTGCAAACTGATTGGATAGACATAAGAGAATGTTAAGGGTTGATTTTCATTTGTGCACTAAAGCGGGGTCTGTTGACACTTATATTCGCGCATTATAATGGCTTTTAAAGCAAAAGAATTGGGGGTGGTCGAGATGGATTTTTTGCGCGACGCCGCCACCGCTCGTCTGTTTAGCCGACGTTGGATAGGGGCGGCAAAACAGTTGACTGTGAAAAGGTCGACAGTTGAACGGCCGAACACGGCCAAAACCTTCGCACTGCAAGGCCAGACGAATATAACTAATACATATCTTATATCTTGCAGGACAGTATTTAAAAATTAATCACGCAACCATTTTGTTCTTTTGATAATCATAACGTAGCGCAACCTTGACTAATTACTGAAAAATACACCTTTTTTTGTTGGTCTAGCCTTACGGTTTTGAATTAAACACACTATAGGGCTACTTGATGTTATTCTAGCTATAATTAGCTGCTAATATATATAAAAAATTGAATTGTTTTAAATAATGCCTCAGTTTTGCTTTTCCTGGAATGTATATCCATCCCTATTGTTGGAAATCATTTACGTACATTAATTAATTTGTACTCTGATTTCCGGAAAACTCCATTGTAGAGCTTAGCTCTGAGAATTTGCAAAGCATATTTTTCGGAAAATATATTTATTTAATTATAATTTAGAAAAGCTATCAATCTTTTTTTTTAATAATATATGCGAACAAATTTTTTTTATGGAGGATTTAGGGTAGAAATTGTAGATGTTTTTTACAGTTCTTTATTGCATCTGAGAGCTACGTTTCGGTACAAAATTGTACCTTCTTCAGGCTGTTGATGTCATTGAACCGGTTAT
This sequence comes from Lagria hirta, assembly GCA_947359425.1. Taxonomy (NCBI): domain Eukaryota; kingdom Metazoa; phylum Arthropoda; class Insecta; order Coleoptera; family Tenebrionidae; genus Lagria; species Lagria hirta. The sequence continues at coordinate 2,604,745 of OX375799.1, forward strand.
TTTTTTTATAAAGAGAAACACGTTAAAATAGAAAGATAAAAACAATTGTTGAAACAATTGTCATTTGGACTTTTTGGAAATAGACTTTGTTGGTACTGAAGCTGCCAGCCAGCCGTGGTTAAATCAGAATCACAATTCAATTGTAAAAAACATTTACATTTTATAGCCTAAAAATTTTCTTCGCATATTTGATTATAATGATGAAAAACAAACTTTTTATTTTTGTTAGAATGAAATTATTGCTGTATATTGTTCAGAGCTTTGTCTTTATTAATTCAAATGCTTCTATGCTCATATACTCAGCTATTGATCAGCGGCACTTTGAGTTGTAAATCTTTTTTACCTTTGTTGCTCTGTCTCTCTGATTATTGCTCTGCCAGGTATCTCATCAAAGACATTAGTCGCTTGCTCTATTACATCTGATTTCTTTGTCGCTTATATATTGCGTTCGGCACTCAATAGTCGAGAATTGTCTTGATAAGTTCTCGAACCTGCGATTCCGTTACAGTAATGTTGCTGGCTTAACCTTATTTTTTCTTAACATTTATTTTAAAAATTGCAGTTTCTTGCTGCCCGTTTGCGTCATAATTGACAATTAATTAACGCTTCTATTGTACTGTTTTTTTAAACAATGGAGTATATTGTTTTGTTAAATAGAATTATATGGCTTGTGTTTAATCTGGATTCAATTTATAGAAAAAATTATACCTTTTATAATTATTTATTTACTAAATATGTTTATTACTTTAAACTAGACAAGTTTTATTAGAAGTTAGTACTCGTAACGGATGTTATGATGTCTGGCGATGTCAGTGTTTTGTTATTTGCGAAACACCCACATTTAGCATTCCTCCGATTCACTAACCCCGAATTAGTCGAAACGATTACCTTATTTCAAGGTAAGACAAGAAGACGATTATAATTAGTAAACCAACAACAAACAGAAGTATTAGGTATAAATTAAAAAAAAATGTTTTCCTATTCAAACAGTATACAGGGTATCTCATAATAATAAGGACTAGCTCTGGAAGAGTAAAGACGACGTATGCATCACTTATTTAAAACGAAAAATTGTAACCCAAAAAGAGTTCAAAATGACGGCTTTAACTTTTCAAATATACAGTGAAGATGTACGCACAACTGTACACGCAGTGCTAAAAGGTTTCTCTGAGAATGAACTGGTGATGCATACACTGATCTTTTGAGATGATTCTACAAACAAAAATCGGGAGGGTTTAGGGATGAGTGCACATGGCCGCCATGTTTTAACTGTTCTATACTAGTTCATACATTTTTCTCAAACAGTTTATTTCTGAATACAAGTTTGTTGACTCATCTGCTTTGATTTGACGTTACCTTTACCCCTTCACAGTTTGGAAGACTCTGTATACTCCTAGAGCATGCTAAAATTTAAGTTTTAGTAAACATCACAACCCTGCGACTGGTCACGTCATAAGAAGCATTTTAATAAAGTACTCTACCCTTTATAAAAACTCATTTATTGTACATCTACGTAGATATATCACTTATTGAAAGCAACTGATTATTGCTAAACTATTGCTAAACCTTTTTTTCTATGAATTTTTTGGCGAAAAACTTAAAACTGCTGAAAGATTTGAGACGGCACACCATGTTTTTTTGATTAGAAAGGCTATACCTATTTGGAGAATAATCTTTCAAGAAAAAGATTTCAATGTTAAAAATAAAAAAAGATTACTTAACTAAAAGTAAAAAATTAAATATGTTTCAAAAAAAACTTAAAACAAATATTAACAGCTAATAAGTAAATGATAGTTTTCTATGTTGTTTTTGTTTAGGTTTTCAATCGAAATTCATATTTCTATAAAGTAAAAAAATTGAAAGTTGGTTAGAAGTGCATTTTTTAAGGCTGGGAAGAATGTAGTTAAGGCAAAATATCTCTTTTTTGGTTTTAGTTTATGAAAATAGAAAAATTTTTGTTTGAAAAAAAACTGTTTTTGGGGGAATTCTTTCGGTTACGTAGGTATATCACGTAATCCTTCTAAAATAATGAATGCAGGCTTATCTCTTATCAGTATTAAATAACATGAGTCAGTGTGGTGCACTAAAGTCCGACCCCTGACCGGGCCCCTCTCCGACTGTTGCAGGACGATGCACTTGTTTTTGCAAGATTTAAAACTGCAGTCTCGAACCAAAAAAATATACCAACTAAAAATAATTTCAAATGGAGATTATCGAACCCTGCGCATAATATTCACCGCATAAAACAAGATTTTTTAATTGTTTTTCTGTATGGTGATACCTTATCTTTCTTTGTTTTGTTTTTATGCAAGCGACTGCTATTTATTATCATATTATGCAAATGCTCTGGCCTATTTTGAAACGCGATCTCGGAAAGGACCATTCGAGATTAGATTTATCCACTCGAATTTTTTAGTTTGGCAATTTTATGCAATATTGTGAAAAATTGTCACTTAATAGATGCCATTGATTTTAATACCTATCTTCACTTTTCTTTGTTTCATGACCTTCCCAATTTTTGTTTATATTAAATAAAATGTGCTTTCTATAATGATAATCATTAATCCTCTTAAATAAATATTTGAACTTTTCGATCCTTTTTATTTCAATGTCATTAAATTCAGTTATTTTGATTCGCTTCAGCTTAATTACTTTTATAAATATGTAGCTGAAATTGATAACTTTCCTCGTTTTTCATTCTATAAAATCCTGAAAATAATCGGTTAAACAAGATTTTGAATACGTGTTTGTCGCACTGTCTCACATTAATTCAAAAGTAATAAAACATAAAAAGCGATTAGTCCTTGCGCAATATCCTTGCCAGAGTTCAAAGCTCTAGCACCCGATAAAAGTTTGACGTAACGTTATAATTTTTTTTGTTATTATTATTGGTATTATAGCGTTAAGTATAATAAATAATAATAATTTGTAGTAGTTTTTTGTTTTACATGTGTTATGTGTACAATAAGTCGCCAGACGATACATGTTTGTTCATTTGAAGTTCGACCTTCGCCAAAGTGCATCGCACGGGTCCAGGGTCTGCTTCTCTTTCTATTAGATTTCATCTATCTTTCTCTAAATTCACATGCACAAAAGATATTATGTATGTGTTTATATGTCAAATCAATTTTCAAAATAATTAACCTGAAGCGCCTATATCGATACATTACCCCTCAAAGGCCTCATGTTTTTCCCATCTTTACCCACTTATCACAAAATATTGCAAAAATATATCTAATTATATCTGATTACGTTTTATCCCTTTGTGTTAAACAGTGACAAAGAAATACACAAGTTCTACTGAAAATACAGGTCCGTAGTTGAAAATTTTCAGAAGCTAAACAAAAAATATGCACCAGTCAAAGAATCTTTACTATTTTCTCTTGGAACAAAATGTAGAATCAGAAAGACTAAGATTTTAGGCAAAATGCCTTTTTTGTCTGTTACACACAAAATAATCACTCATTTGGACCAAAATTAAAGAAAAACATCTAGTTTTTTTCAGTTTCAAACATTAAGAATAGTAGCGACTGCCATACAACAATTTACTAAAAATTTTGTATTTGCACCTCCGCCATTTTTTAACATTTTTTATAAAATATTATGGATGTTTATGTTTTTATTTTACTGATCTACTGACCTTTGTTTAGAATAATTTGATAAGCTTTTAATACAAATTTTGATACAAATTCTTGAAGAGTTGCAGCATTTTAGAAACTGACTAATTGAGATAGTTTTAACAAAAAACCCATTATTGTACAAAAAACTCATTTATCCATTAAACAGTTACAGCATTTTAAAAATTGCAAAAAATAGATACAATTTTACCAAAAAGCACGTTATATCACAAAATACAAACTCATTTGAACCAAAACTTAGAGCAAAACTTTTTTTGTATTTTTTTTTATTTTTTAAGATTAAAAATGATGTAGAACCCTACACAGAATTTTCACTAAAACTTTTCTATTTGGCGCATCCACCATTTTACTAAAGTCTGTGAAATAGTACAAATGTTTATCTTCTTTAACTTGATTTAATACAAGTTTTTAAACAATTATTCAACAAAAAATCTGTTATATCACAAAATAATGACTCATGTGAATCGATTTTCGATGGTATTGCTGTCTGGTGTGGTCTTCCATTTACAAGATGCTATTTGATTGGAAAATGTTTTGAAAAAAATTCAATTACATTCTAAACTGCCTGAATCGTAACCACAGCCATTTTGATTATTTGATGATATTTTACATTAAGCACATTCTGCTCAAAAAAAATATCAATCTTAAAAATTATATTCTAAGCAACTTCTTCCAGCGACATGTTGCTGTACTATAAAGAAGAATAGTACTTTACTTGAAAAAAGCACAGTTTTTGCTTCACTTGCTTTTCAAAAACTGAAAACATTCTTAAAATTCTTTCCACACCATGCAGACCTTAATCTCACAATTTATTCCAATCACACTGTATTGTTATAAAATATATACAATAAAATTGTGTTATGCCATGTCATGTAGATATTTCTATCATCTACACTAGAATGGCAGTTAGGAGCAATTACCAATTGTAAGATTTTTCTAATTGCGTATTATTAGAGTAACTGTCTATGCAAATTGCCTATAGGGGTAGATAAACGCATGATTATTATTAATGTCTTAATATATTCAACCAGTTGTCTTCTTTAGAGGACGTGGTGGAATAGTGTGGCGTTTCTCTTGGATAAAGAACAAGCACAACTGCAGAGGAACGCAGCCAATAATATGATATCGGTACAATCAAATTGATGTAAAAGGTATTGCCCTTTTAAGGAAATATTGTGACTAATACCTTCCAAAACAAGAAATCAACCAGATTTAAATCCTGTAAAACACGCATGGTATTGTAAACCACACTAGCATTATTATAGAGCTTTCAGACACTTGGCATTATTCAAGACGCAATAGGGGCCTAGAATGTGTTTATTTTTATTATTTGCTAGGTTTGAAGCTTCTTTCACTGAGATATTTCAATAGAGACGGTGTAGTATTTCAAATCCGCCCTTTATGCACCATAATTGCTAATAATGGCTTTTAAACTATTTAAATTTATTAGATCACGTCAGTGTTATTAGTTTGGTTATAAACATGACGAGATAGATGATTGTTATTAAACAAATTCCAACCGCTACTGTTGCCTGTGGGAGTACGCGTCCTGAACTATTGTCAAATTGACGTAATTAAGTATGGTCATGGTTGAAAATTTTGTTGGATTGGAGTGTAGCAAGGTAAATGAAATGATGGCAGAATTATACCAAGATCAGTTTGAATATTCGTATCGAAGTGAACCTATGCAGGTGTAGAGTGTTGAGTGCTGAGTGCAAGCAAATAATAAAGCGTTGGGCGTTTTTAGAAGGCCAAATACCCGAATTTGGGGTCACAGACATTAGACGATGCAGACGAAGTGCATGTGCAAAACCTAGGGCCAATGGACTATTCAAGGCAGTCGGCCAGTCGGCCTGTCGATGTCGGCCTCTAGTTTGTAGTCTGTAACTTTGGAAAGCCGGCGACCCGCAAGCTTTACTTTACATCCGAGATTCGAGACACTACAAACACTATTATTTTAGGAAACTACACTGGATTACTATGCAACGCATCCCATTATAGCACTACATTACCATTACTTGTTTCCAAAAATACAGCTAACATTAACATTGACACTAGTAAACTATAAACAACTTTTGCAGCGTCTAGGAGTGAAAGTGCGGTGAAATACAAGATTTCCGTTTCTACTCTCTTATTTTACCACCGGACATCCACAAAACTATACTTATTAACAATTTATTGTACCTAAATTTAAGTTAATTGATTCAATATTTTGATACCTCCCAAAGTTCTCTTATAAGGTTCGTGGATCTTATGAAAATGAAATAGACTTTACAGTCAACAATAGTACTCAAATAAATATTAATAATAACTTTGTAGTTTGCTATTTCTAGCTTACAGTGTAGAACCCTTTCATCTGTACAATTCCTCTTCTGTCTTCATTCATTAAATCTTCTAACTCTTGTTCTGTCTTTTTTACACTTCTTCAAATGTTCTAATGACTATCTCTCTTCCCAGAGCATCTTACACATTTGCTCTTCTTCTTTCAACCAATATTTATTTTCATTCGCTTCATTTACAATTTTCTTGTTATTTGTTTTTTTTTTGTTTTGGTAGTCATTTAGACCACTACATCAAGTAGTCCCTGTTCTTGCATCTTGTCTCTTTTAGTCTTCCTTTACATACATTCTTATCTCTTTCTTTTGCTTCCATCCATATTTTTTCACTTTTTAATCTCGCTTAGACCATGTTTCTCAAGATATTTTTCTTCTTTCTAGGTATTTTGATGTTGAGGTTGGCAAGAAACGTGTACAGCTTTTCTCTTTTTTTCTCCAGTGGCTTACTAGCAATAGACACATAGTCCATCGCTTAACCCCATCTGTGAGTCTGGTAGCAACTTTTCCTCGTCACATTTGTGTTTCAACCTCTTCTGCAAAATTAGACTGTATCATGTGTATTGATCTTATGCGCTCTATCCATCAAAGTTATTTTATAATTTTTCAATTTTCTTTTGTCGGCAAGACTAAAAAATGATCATGAACGTCAGTCGAAAGTCCTGAAAATCGGTATATTGAACGTCAGTCGAAAGTCCTGAAAATCGGTATATTCTTAAAATTTCGCAGGTTGTTTGCATCTTAGGCCCTCTGGGATCGGACGTGTAAATTGTACGCCGTCTTGCACTTTCAAGGAGGCGGCAATTACAGAACATTATTTATCGAACCATTTTTTATAATTTGCAGTTAAACAGCATGGTTGTAATATTTATAGAACGAATAATCAATACCACATCAAGAAAAAAATCAACTTCTGTTAAGTACACGTCATCAAAAAGGTTATGCATGCAACCAAATGCGTTTAAATTATACAATGGTAAATAAAAATACTATTGCAAGTGAAAAGACACTTAAGCCTTCTGGTATTTTTGCCAAATAAGAAAACATTTAAGGATTTAGAGAATAAAATTTTGCAAAGATGATAGCAACATTTTTTTAAGATGGTGAGAAGGGTTTGAAAACGGGGCTCTAATGATTGAGTTACCGATGGTTTCTCAAATCCCATGACGCATAAGGGTTTTAAAAATTAGCTTCAAGTATGGTCTCTTACTTTGTCTTTTTCTATTTACCAGCTTCGGTTTGTGACGTTTCGGTCTCAGAAATCTGAATAATCTTGGTCATTATGTAAAGAATAACTGCTCAAATGAGTAATAAGATTATTACCCCCACAGACCGAAAAAGACAAAAAAATCGTAAGCAAAGTGGAATTATTGACATAAGTTTAGGATTTTTACCACTTCTTGGTAATCTAAGATTCCGTCTATTAGATAATGACACAAATAAGAAAATAGTTGTTTGGGTGAGCCTCTTTGTTTACGCCCCTTAGTTCGCGGAGCGGAAATTTGTTCCTGGAATCGTCAGAGTTACGTGAGCGGACAAGAAAAGTGAATTTTGGCAATGACCTTGCCGGTATTGGTCTTTGATATCAGACGTTGTCCGTCTGGGTCTCGTAACTCGTAAAGATACAATGACCGTTGTTGTTGTTGTTGTTGTTGTTATTGTTGTGTAAGTAAGTATATGAGAAAACCAGGGCTTGTTCTGATTGGGTAATAGTTGTAATATTATATGTATAGCAATAATAATAATATTTAGTTAAAACTACACCAGATCTGATACACAAAATAACTGAGAAAGCTTTTCAAACGACATGGCTTCTCGATTGAATAAAGACCCCAAATTGAAGTTAGTAAATAACAATTTAGCATTCCTGGTATAGAAGAAGCCCTGTAACAATTACAGTATTAATGGCTTCCACGGCGGAAACAATAAACCTTCCAAACTACCTGAAACGAATAGATCGTTTACTCGTGTTAATTAACACACAAAAACGACCGTTTTATTTTGAATTTGCAAAGTAGTTGAAAAACACATACAATTTTTTGCTCAATTTGAAGAAGAAAAAAACGCAGCTTTAATAAAAGCTTGTCGATTGCTATCAAAAACCGTATGAGAGAAAAAACAGACAGAAGAATACAGTAAAGATTAAGAAAATGCGAGATTAGTGTATAGAAAAAAAAATTAAAAAGTAAGAAAGACACAGATAAGAAAGAAGAGCAGCAATTGCAAGATTTAATCAAACTAAACATAATACCTAGTAGATAAGCTAAAAACAAAATAAAATTGTGTAGACTCAGACATGTTTTGCGCTTATTAGCCCTTATCTGTGAGACAATTATGATTTAAATCAGCTGGAAATAGTGAATAACACAGTTGAATGAACAAATCGGTTTTGAATGATGGAGAATATTGTATAATAATAATAATATTAATGATAAAAATGATAATAATAATAGCAATTTATCGTTCAACAAAATCAGAATAATGTAATCACTGTAACATGAAAACAAATCCGTGTGTACAATGCTAAATGTATAGAATATGAAACAATAGCGCTCATGTATTGTATATCCTTAATCAAGTGTTCAGCTTTGCGGCACATATATCAGTGGAGCCCTTCTCAAATAAATAGTTTTTGGGAAAAGTCGTAAAGTATCGGGTAGCAGAATATAGAACAAAAAGTATTATGTAGCTAAATTCTGTAATATTAAAATATTATTATAATTTGTATTATATTTAATATAATTATCAAATCTATTTTCTCAAAACTTTAAGAAGATAATAAAAATAATATAGATAGTAGCTTCAATGGTTCTTTTTTTTTGTTGCAAAAGTTAGTAACCTAGTTTGATCCTTCAGACAAACGGCACAGGTACAAGTACATTCATATAAGGTTATTCCACTGGGATCAGTATACTTTTCATGATACAGGCGCCTTAAAGTCAAATAACCAACAGCTTATACATAACTATTCACACAGCTTTACCACTTGCCAAAAAGTTTGTGTAATAGACGATTTTGAAAATTTGGTTCTATTTTCATCAAAGTTGAAAAAAAAGCTTTCCAGAAAGCTTGAAAGCGTTATCAAATGAGATTTCTTAATTAATAAATAAAGAATAATAATAATGGTAGCGCACGATGCTAAAGGCTTGACCAGACGGGAAGGCTTATAACGATGCACCTAGTTAACCTTGGCGGACATCGCGACTGTGCCAGTGTAGCCCCAAGTGGCCTGTCCCTGTATGTTGAGGGCAATGGCAAAACAGCAAAACAGCAAAACAGCAAAACAGCAGCAGCATCAATCCGCTAGATGCAGCCTGCAGCAGGCCTGGTCCTTGCATTGGCCGTGAGCCGGAGTCAAGCATAGTAATCAACTTGGACTAGCGATCCTTTTGCGTTTTATAAGCAGCACTTTTGTTTTTTTAAACAAACAAAAACAGAATGTTTTACAATCATTTCAGCTAGAAAAGTGAGGATTATAATTAACGATTGGTTAATTAATGCGTGGGCTTAAAAATCTTGGCTTATTATTGGCTAATTACACAAGTTACATATTCCTCGACATAAATAAATACGCCTCTAAATTAGTTTAAAAGCATATATAGCTTAAAAGGTTATATTGACTTTTACGTGCGTACATAAGTGCACACAACACTTGTTTCTAGTTACAAAGGCGCTATACGATCTTTTATTGTGTTTATCTGAGATTTATTCTATAGCGTCTATATAAATAGTTTACCCAATAGCAGGAAAATTGACCAATTTAGCTATTTCCGATTTATTCCCGAAAAAATATTTACGGACGAAAAAGCAAAAGCGATTTATTTTTAGGATTGAAATCTCATTGACCCGACGACCCTTCACGATCATAATCGCTCCACAAAAGCTCATAATTTCTTTATTTATCTTTTTTTACACTATGCCCTTAGTCGCGGCATTGTCGACAAGTTTGCAAACAATAACAGAGGAAATGCCCCAGACAAGGACGGGTAATTAGTCCACTTCCTATCCCGCGTTTGATATTTCAGCCAAATGATTAGTTTTGTCTTTTTAATTTGAAATTAAACTTACTAAATCAATTTTCTCTCAATTGCCAGTAAAACCTAATAATATTGCAAAAAATACAGATAATTTCAACCAAAAGCACGTTATATCACAAAATCATGACTCATTTGTACCAAAATTAAAAAAAATTGTCGCCTTTTGGTTATTTCTTCTTAATTTTAAAGATTAAGAATAACAGCGACTTTCGTAGAACAATTTTGTATTTGGCGCATCCACTATTTTTCAACTATTTTATCTAAAAAATATTACAAAATAATGATTTATGTGAACCAAAATTAAAGAAAAACCTTTTCTTTTTGTGCTATTCCTTCTTACTTAAAGATTAGGAATGATAACTGTAGATTCATATAGAACACATAGACAGCTAAAAATTAATCAAAAAAAAACTATCAAATTATGCAAAATTATCAGTGAGTCAAAAATGAACAAACAACAACTGGAATCTGTTGATGTTAAGAAAGAAAAATAACTATAAATTGGCTAGGAAAATACTAAAAGTAGTTATAAAGAAGAAAAAACAAACTAAGGGAATAGAAAAAAATTGATATAAAAGTAAAATTATGAGAAAAAAGAAATTAAAAATGAAAAAAGAGAGAAATAACATTACAGCTGGTATAACAAAAATTATAATAATAAATTATTATTATTATTTAATCTCTGAACCTGTCACTTGTGCCGTTTGTCTGAAGGGTGAAAGCTAGATTCATAGTATTTTGGAGTAGTGTCGATTGTTGAACTATTAGCTTTTACGTCAAAGGAAGGACCATATAACGTTGTTCCATTTGATTAAATAGAATAAATTTAGATAATTTAATGAAAAATTAAGTATATTCCTCAAATTTTTGTTGACATTTGACAATCTTTTTTGAATATAGAAGAAATGGTATAAGCCTCACATATTTTGGTGTTATTTATCGTTGTTTTGTTAGGTCGGGTACCACAATTGATAGCTGTTTACCGTCATTGTTATCATATCAACATTTTATTAAATTTTGCCTCCAGACATGTGATAACTAATGTTTGTAGGAATAATAACAAAAACACTAAATAAAAAAGCGGACGTAAATCGGTAACATAAATTAAAAAGTTAGTGGCAAAATGAGTAATATCGACCTTATTTTCTGACGTTCAAAATTACGAAATCTACTTTTCGGGTCGGTCTTTGTGTTTTTGTTGTCGAGTTTTATCAGCATTGTCAATAGCAGAGAATATGTAATTCTGGAAAGCTTATCAAGGTGCAAGGTCAAGTACAAAACATGTGATTCCCCGATGGGACACACCACGCTCCGCCATTTTACCAACAATTTTTCTTGATAAATCAAAAATATCTTTTTTAAAAAGGGAATTTTAACGGTGCAACATTTGTGCATCAAGTAGGCGAGAAGTGCAGTCTATGTGACGTCATTGTCGACCTTGACGAAATAACTATTTGTCAATCAGCCGTTGACCCCCTTATTGCCGCATTTATAGCAGACAATTGCGTAGCATGCGCCATTTTTCCTTATGCCCATGCACTTGTTCCGTTTCTCATATGGTTTAAGCATAATTATTCAAGTCCATAAAATATGCATCCTTGGGTATATTAGGTATAGTCTGCATGAATATTTATTATATTAAAATGCACTTCACTGAGCCAATCGCTTTTTATATTAGACAAGGCAATGCTTGCCTTTGATTGAAACAATCGATATTCAAATGTCACAAAATTCATACCTGTCAAAATCAAAAATAAAAGCGTTAATTACTCACAACGCTTATTTTTTTTAATTAGAAGAAAAATCTTTCATTACTGAAGCACGTCCAAAAACGATTTTTTTTTAATTAGAAGAAAAATCTTTTATTACTGAAGTATGCCCAAAAACGAAATACCAAATGAACCTATTCTATCGCCGATTACAAAGCAAAAATTTTGTGTTCACTTGTTAGGCTCATTTGTAACAATTTCAATATTACTTTTTGTAATTTATTTTTTGACATAAGTAAGAAGTGACATTCGACATACGTTCCCTAAGACTTTTTGATCAAGAAGCATCTGAATAGACAAGTTTTTACTTTCAGACGAAAACTCGTCTTTGCGCAGGTAGACGCTCTATGTGCCTTTCAAGCAAACGGCCTCAAAAATTAAAATTAAAACTTTTGATAAAGATCGTAGATATTTTCGTGTTTAAATTGTTATAAATAATAAATAGGTTTTTAGCAAAACATTGTGATATGGGGTAATATTTTTACAAATATTGTTGCTTTTGTCTTAATAAAATATGAGCTAATTTTAAATTATTAATGACATACAGGAAACTTATTGGTAATCACAACTATAAGTAATATTATTTCAAAATCGACCTTTCTATGCAATATTGCAGATTGTGGAAGTTAAAATAGCGCCAAGGATAGGTTTCTTTTAGAATATTAACACAAAATGTTAGATTTTTGTGATTGATATGAAAATAGATTATAAAAAAAAATAGAAAAATGGAACAAAGCTTAGTCCACTCGAGCAGTTGAACTTTTAAATGATTCCATAAATATGTATGTGAATAATTTAACGGTGATTAGAATTTAACAGTGTTATTAATACAATAGCCATGTCGTACCATGAAAAATTAACGTATTATTTAATTCTTATGGTGATGCGATTACAACCTATTTGTAACTTTTGAGCCAGTTTCTAATGTGTTATGGCTTATTGTGGAGTTAATAATAAACAGCTTTCTAATATGATTTTGCTTGTTTTTATCAAACCAGTTTTCTCTTCTATCTTTAAAAGATACCATATTTCCCACAACTGCTGCCACCATCACTCATTAATGTTCATATTTACATTTCACATTTTAATAGTTTCATTGAAACAAAAAAATAAATTGTAACACTTTTTTTACATTCAGATCTGGATTAAACCAATGCTTGAAGCCATACTTTTACATTGACAAAAAAATGTTTTGTAAAAACGGATTTTTCATTATTTTCAATCTAAAATCGTATTGAAAATAAAAAAATAAATAAAAATCAAAATTAACAAACAATAAAAAAACATATATTCGAATCATATAGCAGAGCTATAGAAGTGTGTCGTAAAAAAAACTTACTTAACTCAGTTTTTTCCTATTTTTTGCCAAAAAAATAAAACAATAAAATAAAAAACATATCTCTAAACATATCATACAAATACAGAAGTATTTTGTAAAAAAAACTTATTTGGCTCAGTTTTTTTCAGTCCTAGCGAGTAGCAAAGGGTCCTTGAATTTGTTATTTTGTTTACTTTTCTCAAAAATAAATTTTTAAATATTTTTTTATTGAATGAATTTGAATTGGAGATATGTGAGCAGAGCTTTTTATGAGTCCAGGGCTAAACATTCAAATTAGGCACCTTTTAATAATAAAAAAGTTAGTAAAAAGCATTGTCTGTTGAACATTTTATCACAAAGTTCAATAATTTACAAAAAAAAAATCATTTTAGATTATTTATTTAAAAAAACACGTAATAATTAGACAATCTTTATAATTTAAAAAGTGCAGTTGCTTTTTGTTGTAAATTTGACAAAATAAATATTTTTTTGAGAGATTTTTTTGAGAGCTTTATTTTGTAAGCCATATAAAGTGCCTTTGTCGCCCCTGTCTTCTTAAAATGCTAAACATTTTAAAAGAATTGAACAAATATTAAACATTTCAAAGCTATTATTTGATACTTTTGTTCCATCTTGTATATATTCGTGCATTGCAAGCAATCCACCAACATTTGGTTTCACCAATGAAAGCTAGTAAGCCTAGGAAATTAATAAATCATTCTGTTTGGATTAAATTTATTCACATAGTTTTACCACTTCTCAAAAATTTGGTTAATAAATTTCCAGAGCTTTTTCAACCAATAATATGATGATTGCTATTAAAAGCGAGCTCTGCTATACTCGACTTGTTCAATCTGCCGTATTTTAAGTGAGCTAAATGGTCTTTATACTGATGTGCGCGTTTGCCTCACATAAAATTTATGACACTCTATGTGATAAGTTTTAGACTTTTCTAGAAATAGGGTTTTGCCTTTTGGACCTCCTAACAACTCGTTTAATTTTGATCCTGAGAGTGATAAGCCGCTCTAAATCCGCTTAAACACAATGTCAAGTCTGTTGGCAGTGGCGTAGCAACTCAATAGCCTTTTTTTTGTTTTCAATTTTTTATTAACACTTTTTATTAAATCTATAATAAATTAACTAGAATTTTATTTTATAAATAAAACATTGTCATCATACATAAAAAAATACTTTTAATAATTCTGAAAGCAAACAAAAACAAGTTCATTATATTTTACAATCAAACTATAACTATAAAAACGATTTTTTTCTTGCTTTCATGGTAGCAAAATTTGTCACTAAATTCGATAGGTCTAACTCGTTCGCTATAAAGTTTTCAATTAAAATCAAGAATAAATTCGTTTTTGGTCCATAGTATTTCGTAAATACGTTTTTATTAACTCCAGTTTAGAAAAACTGCGTTCAGCAGATGCTACTGTGACCGGTATAGTTAAAAACAAAAAACAAGTTTAATTTAATTGTTTTTATAAATATAAAGCCTTTGTTTACTAATTTAAATAACATTTTTTGCGTAAGGACAACTTTCTTAAATTATTATTTTTAATAAAGAATAAGTTGTTTGAGAAAAGTTAATTAATGAAGTCTACTTTAATTCAAGGAATCATAATGAATATTTTTTCTAAAAAAATAATAAAAAGTTTTTGTTAAATCAATTAATTTTAATAAACTTGAAATGAAAGTTTTTGCAAAAATTTGACTTACTTCATAAAGTGGCTGAAAAAAAAGAATTTATTATCTATTTATTTATAGTATTTAGTTTGTTAGTAAGAATACTTTATCTAATAGTAGTATATTTTTTAAAAAGTGTTAATTATTTGTACATAATAGTATCAGTAATTTGTAAAGCTCAAGTGTTTTTCTTTTTTCAGTAAAAAGACATCTTATAATACAAATAGATTATTAGATATTGACTAGACTTGTCTTATGTTATACAATTGTGCATCTAGGTCGCATAAGTCAAAAAACTTGTAAATGACAAAAAAGATCAATAAAAAGAATTTTAAGGAAAAGAAGCTCTTTACAGCTGGGTCATTTTTATTGCCTGCCGCCCATCTTCTATTACATTCCAGAATCGCTAGTTTAAAGAGTAACAAATTGTTTTATGTATGTTATTTCAAATGTTAGACATTTTTGTCATTAAAATAAACAAATTTTTACACAAATATGACAGAAAATGTATAGAAAATTCTTTTTTTTGTAAGAATAATGTGTATTATCCGGGCCCGTGGCTACATGGGCCCAGGTGCCGCGGAACCCTGGTAGACCCGCCACTGTTTGTTGGTTATCTTAGGTTCAAAAAGTAATCAAATAAAATTTAATACTCATTTATTTCTTTGAAAAGTTGTGCAATTTTTGATATTTGTTTTAAATTTTTGTTTATTTATAATTTTATTTACAATTTCTTTATTGTGTCCATTATTATTCGCAATTTTTTTGATAAATGCTTTTTTTTATTACAGTTTTTGATTTAAAGGAAAAGTTAAATAATCTATTTACTAAAAAACTTAAACTTGCTATTTTATGTTGAAAACAATGGTTTGAGTCATAATCTTAAAGTGCTTGTTTCTTTTCTAAATATATCAAATTCTAAATCGCCTGTTTTTCAATTAAGTTAATATCTAAAAAAGATAATTTGTTATTAATTTTCTCTTCATAAGTGAATTTAATTGAAGGAAACCAATTATTTAAATTTGACAAAAAATTTGGTAATTTTTCTAAAAACTCCAAAGACGTATTTTATGCATATTCAACTTCTCTTATTCAATAATTGTCTGATTAGAGAACGGTGAACTGCTTGATAAGGTATTTTGATTTTTATGAACTAATGTTGGTAATTAAACGTTTCAATGAGTAATCATGGCTTTGACAGTAATGAGGATAAATGTTTTCTTTAATCTGAAGAGTGACAAAATCGTAAAAATGTATTGATAGGAATGGCGTGTTTTTATTTTGCATCCATTTGCAGTTTGTTGATAAGGTCATTGGACGTATGTGTGTTGTTGACGTGTGGCATTATTTAATAGTGTTAGTGAATTAAGTTTTGTGCTTGCAAATTATAAACAGAAAATATGCATATGACCGGCGTCGCAGAAAAAATACGAGGCCATTAAACTTGCACAAAGAAGAAATTGCATACGCAGTTTGTATTTTTAGACTACCAAAAACATTGCACCAATGAAAGTCTGGACCCTCTGGAACATTCCCAAATATTTATATGTTGCATTTGTTCACTGTGGCCTCTTTTCTCTTACATTTTCTTTTGTCTTTTTTTGTAACCTCTTTCCCTTATTTCATTGCTTTTTCAATTACACCACTGATATGCAATTATGCTCCATTTGAACCAACTAAATTATGCGTCTGACCTTCATTTAGCGAAAGTGCATCTCTAAAAATAAAGTTCGCAGCTTGTTTGAAACTTTCCTAGAATAATCATTGAACAAACACGCCAAAATATCAACAGTTATTTTATCACAGTGGGGTAGGCCTGGTTGTTGATAAACTTGGCTCTCGCTATATAGCTCATAAAAAACTACTTTTGATTATGGCCAACTTTGAAAAGAGAGCTGACCAAAATGTAAATTTTTTGCCACAAAGGCTTGGGCAGCTCGCAGCTTTAATGAATAAAACCACTTTTTTTATTGTTAGAAAATGAAAAATGTTTAACTTTCAAACGCAGCATTAATCAATGCGAAAAACTTGAGAGGTCTTGTAGTAATAAATGTGGTTAATAATATTTGTGCTTTTGAGAGTATAGATTCTTTTGTCTTTTCGTCATTGTAAATTTGCTTTAGCCTCATTACCGAGGTTTGCATGCAGTCTTGAGATGACGCTACTGTAGAGTAAACAAAGAATAAAAACAGAATTACCCTCATTATCACTATTTTTCTGTCGTCTGTACTCACTTGACTGATATATGCGAGCTTTTTGTTTACTCGAAAATGCAGCCGTCTTGCAACACCAATAAATATTTGAGAAGATAAAAACCATAAGCTGTTAATATATTTTATTACTTACTCAATATTTGGTATTTTCTAAATATTTTATGCATCAGGTCATTGCTTGGATGAGATGTTGAAGGTGCTTGTTGAATCACAAGACAGATTCGCAAATTATTGCACTGAGACTAAAATAACATCCAAGGTGACTCCTCGGCAAATATGTCAATTAATACCTCTTTATGCAGTTAAGTTTACAATATTTACAATGAAGTGCATTATTAACAAAGAAAACCAAATTAAGTAGATAAGTAGGTGAGATTAGTCATTCTCTAATACAGGCCTCTCCATCTGCTGTAGTCGCAATTTAAGGTATCTAATCATACAAATAACAACATAATTTTTTGTTCATTATATTTATCTTTTAAAGTGACTACAGAACCTGCTCAGATTTAACCCGACTTTAGTTATGCCAGTGAAACACACGATTTATCTAATAATTAGATACATTTATAAAATCTAATTAATTATTCGATATTTTACAATTATTTCAAAACTTCGGACAAGGCGTTGAAGTATTTACGAGTAATTTTGCTATTAACTAGGTAGCCCCAAAATCGACAAGGATAACACCCATTATTTACGACGGGATGCAATTCGTTTGACTTGTTTTTGTTGCAGATGCTTGCGAAGCCAGGGCCGTATGCGGCATTTCAAATAAAACACAAATTTATAAAATAATAAAGCTTAAAAAATTATATTTTTGTAAAAAACTACAGTGCCTTCGGCAATAGTTCTCAAAAACACGAAAATAATTTTATTTTTTTACCACCAATCCAGCAGTTCATGACTGTTATCAGGCTTACAAACAAAGGGTTTATAGCCCAATAGCTTGAGAAGTAATTAAAGTAAGCAATAATATGGTCTAGTTTTATGCACGTGCACGTATTTAAAATCTTATGGTCCATTGTTCTAGTATATTTCTAGAAGAACTATATATCAATTGTTATTGTTTTAAAAAATACTAAAGGTAAACTTTGATAATATTAGATGAAGTTTAGGGCTCCTAAGTAGATAAAGCCGGTCCTGGGGCAATGCATTGTTTCAAGGAGAAAGCCTATTAATAAAAGAGTCTAGAAATGTGTCTTCTTAAAAATATAATGCGATCTGAATAAGAACTACCCATGTCTGTAATAATATTAGCTCAGTCTTGTTAGATTTGCGGTTGGTAACTTAGGTCAGGAATAGACAGTACTTATGACAATGAACGAGGAGTTAAGTGATTTGCCAGCCTCCTCCATCCTCCTAGCTGTGGTGTTCGTCGTAATAAGAGAAATGCATCTATCTCTATCTTGGAGTGTGACTGTGACCCAGTTTTCCTATTCAGGTCACTATTCGCTTCTTGCTTCGTTCAGCTACGCTGATTTGTCCCAGAAAAGCCACTCAACAATTTGCTAAATTTAAACTATACGTAATTATTACATATTTCTATTTAGTCAAAAAAATATATTTAGTGGCTTCGTGATCAACTAATTATCTATTACTAGTACCAAGTTCACATCAACTCTTTGGCATTGTGCCATTTGATTCAATTTCCAATTGCGGCTACACCAAGGAGGCTTTGACAAGCAAAGATTGTTTTACAGATTAGAAAAAGAGCAAGGAGGGTGGTAAACAGCAACTGTTTATCATAACGGGTCAATTATTTTTGCTTTATTTGGCACCTTGCTTATCTATTGTGTTTAATTTATAGTAATGTGTTATAAAATTATTAAATCATTCTCTGATTCATATCATGACTTCATACATTGTTTTAACAGTAAGCTATCAACAGCTAATTGTGCATTATCTTACAACAAATATTACAAAACTCAAGGAAACTCTTAGGTAATTTAGCTATTTTCGTTACTTACTTTATTTATTAGAAGGCTCTTCTGAGATATAAGAAACATACCGCAGCATACTTACACATCATAATGTTATAGTAGTGCTAAACCTAGAAAAACTTTCTCTCAACTAATCCTAATAATTTACGAAAAATCAAAATTTGTACGCGACCTAAAAACTTAATTATGCTTCTAACAGATATAATTTATCTTTAGTGGTGTGATTTAATCACACAATTAAAAACAGAACTTAATAATTTTATTTTTATTTTCCTGCCCCGATGACGCCTCCGCCGATGGCGTGCGAAACGTCGACAATTTTGTCAAACTTTTTGACACGGTCTTTTCCGAAAGATGTCAATATTTCAATCTGAAATACTGTTATTTTTTATTCAATTCTTTCTTTCTTTTTTTATATTTATACTTTGTGACTGTTATTATTTTTAGATCTATCATTATCTTTCTAAGTTTTAAATCGCACAAGTTTTTTTTTTTCTAGAAGCTTTTACGTTTTATATTTTTAATCAGCATCACATTCTCGGAATTAATTTACTGATTTATTATTATATATTAAAATATCACGAAAGGTACTCTAATTTTAATTACTATAAATTTTTTACAAAGTACAGTTTTTATGCTGTTTTTGATAGTTTTTTTAAAAAAGTATGCTGAATATTATTATTATTTGCCACTGGGACGAGTACGCTGTTGCAAAATACTTAATTTGATTTTGTGTCAAAAAAAAATTGCTTTGTGACTCTAGTTTATAGAAAAAAGTTGAATGATGGTGTCGTTTTCTCTATTTTTGATATTTTTTGCTAATTTGACACAATAATGTGCGTAGTTTTCTGTGTCAGTGTGCACAAATGTGACAATAAATATTAAAATTTTGTTGTTTAGCCTACAATAGAAGGATTTTCTTTTTAGACCAATAATCTAGAAGAGCCATAATTTTTTCGCGGTTCGCGGTCAGCATTGAAATTGTTTATTATATGGAAATGAGGCAATGAATTATGAAACTCGACAACAACGCAAAATGAATTTTTTATAAAATTTGACCCAGATTCGGTAATACTAATACCTAAATTGAGTTATTTGTATTTTAACATTGGACTTGGTGATGGAGAGAAGAGCTGGGGGGAACCGCGAGTTCCGCCGCGGAATCGAGAAAGTGCGACCGCAATTTCTGACATACATTTCACTTGATTATCTCCATCATCGTCATCGAGGCACTCTGCGATATAACTCCATCTCTTTCTTTTCTTTCTTCGGCCTAGTTTTTGGAGAAACTAAACAATAGTTGAGAATCAACGTGTTTGTTTTGTAATTTTATTTTTAAGTGAAAATGTGACATTTGCTATACTAGCTGAGAAATCAATCATTGAATCTTTTCGACGTTTTTTTTTACTATAACACATTAACCTCGTAAACTATGACATGTGCTTTTTTGCATTATCTACTTTTGCATAAATACAAAAATTAAACTAGAACACAATACTTTTTATTTTATGCTCTGTCGTTTTACTTTTCATTGAGGTAACAAAGTGAGGCGATTCCATAATTCATTATCTGGATCAGTACTCACCTGACCTCAAAACTATTCCTACATCTTAAAAAAATCTTAAAGTCCACGAATTCCACCATCAAATAATATTTTTCTCATATATGTGATAATTGGAGTAAGCGATTTTAGATCAATATTACTTTTTTAAGCTTCTACATCAAAATCGTCTAGTGTATTTTAGAAAATAGACACAACTTTAGATAAGATTTTCTAACATTAATTTTCCCTATTAGGAATTCAGCAATAATTTAAAATTTTTATTTCTTGGTCAAGAGTCAAAGGTTTCTTTTTAAAATTTTACTGCTTTCCGAACATAAACAATCAAAAAACGCATGAGTTTTAAAACTGACATCTAAAATTCAAAAACAAAACATTCCTATGCTGACTTTATATCTGAAATAAACTAAATTATTCATACGGGGATTAGTGGCGAGTATATACCACGAAAAAAAAGTGTGGGAAATCTTGAGGATTTTTCTGGAAGATCAATGAAAACCAGAAGGACACCAGGAAAAAGAGATAAGACAGATGATAAGTTAGCAAAAAAATCGAAATGATTCAAGAAACTGAAGCAGATATAAAAAACGACCTAAAAAAATGTGAGAAGTCCATAAAAAGTATTGAAAGGAATTAGGAAAAGTTAAAAGGAGAAAATGAGTTTCTAAAAAGATAAACAGTAGATGATATAAATCAATAAAAAATTTTTTTTATTAATTGGTAAGGATTTTTGAATGGCCACATATTATCACTAAAATAATGTTTTTTGTCATGTCAAAATATAAAATATGTCATTTCAAGATTTTAAATCTATATATATAAAAGAAAGTCTGTTAGTTACTCCACTTATAACTCAAGAACGGCTTTACCGATATGGTTGAAAATTGGTGAGGTGGTAGCTTAGAGCCAGGAGGCGGACATAGGATACTTTTTATTCCAGAAACCACCCTCTAAAAGAAGGGTTAAATCAAAATTAGAATTGCGATGTCGGAAACGTTCGGTGAGGCTCGGCAAATTACCGTTCCAAATAAATCAATCCACTCTCCCACCACCAACCAAAGTTGGACCGTGCGTTTACATGTTAAGTGCACTACCCACTCTTTAGTTGGCCACTGACGACTCAACGGCGCAGTACAATTTCATTGGAAGCGACGAAATTGGACTGAATTTGATGGAATTGAATCGTGTGTGTGCATGACCGATTAAGTTGCTTTGGTGCGACTGAATTGTACAATCTGATTGTACGATTTTGTCTTACTGCGCCGTTGGATCGTTACTGGCCGGCTTTAATCGTCTTCCATGAGACAACTTCCCATATAACAACTTTGGGTGAAAGTTTGTATGGAAAATTATGATGACTGGATTTGAATGAAAAGAATAGAATACTTTTTATTAACAAAGAGATAAAAAGAGGTGGGATAGGAACAAAAAATGACAAGTACCAATATTAGTATGATTTTCAAAAATTTTGGATTGTTTATTTTAAAAATAATATCTATGTTTAAATCCGAAATTTTAGAAGTAAAATATTATCATTCCTTGATAGGGCGGAAAGAGGGCAAAATGTCTAAAGATTGATGTTGTTTTCATAATTTTTCCCATAAATTGCCTAAGTTCTCAAAAAAAAATAAATAGGTTTGTTTCCTGCTTTCTAAAAAATTACTCTTAGGAGGATGAAAAGAGAGTGTTCTAGGGATAAAAATGTAAGAAAACGATATGGGTATTTTCAAGGAATTTCAGGTCGTTGATTTTGAAAATGATATTTAAGTTAAAGAGGGTTGTAAAATGAATGTGATAAAGGTAATAAATGTGAATAATTAATTTGGGTATCATTTTTATAGTTTTTGGGGTCTATATCTATTTATGACCGATTTGGCTGAAAATTGGTGGAGTGGTTGTTTAGAACCAGTAGCCTAACAAAGAATATTTTTTATCCCATTCCGTGTGACGTGACATACAATATAAAACGTAAACGCATCTGACATATAATAACAAAACAAATGACAAAAAAAATAAAAAATAAAATAACAAAACTAAGGCGGAACAAAGTGCGCCGGGCCAGGTAGTAGATGATAAATTAACAAAAAAATTAACAACGTATAAAATATATCATTTCAGTATTAAACATTTAAGATTTTGTTTAGTCTTGTAGAAACTGGCAAAAACTTGTCGGCGTAGAATTGTTTATTTTTTCATGTCTTAAATTCTAATAAAAAAGAAAAAAAAATAGTCTTATGAAGTGGATAAAATTATTTATTATTTTCTTATTAAACAAATATTTATATTTTTTTCAGATTGATTTGTTTATGTCTGTAAGTTACGAATTTCTAATAGAAGTCGAAGGTTTGCAGACATTTGTTTGTTTATATTCTAATAAATAAACTATTAAGATAAATCCAGCTAAATGCTTTTTAAGAGCATAAGTATTTTGAAATGTAAAATATAACTCAGTATCAGAAATAAAATAAATACGTCTTTGTTTGTTTCAGTTTTGTCTATTCTACGGCAACTCTTTAAATCTTAAGCTGTCAAATTAAAGCTGTCAAAGCAATCCTAAACTGTATTTTGATATTTTTTCCAAGAGTATTGTCAATTACCTAAAATAAATGTTTGTCTATAAGTCACCGTTTCTCATATACTATATACAATTTTTAATATACTTGTTACACAAAACTTATTAATCTATAATTGTTGAGCTTTGCTTTTTTCTTTTTTTTGAGTTATTTAGGGCTTCACGTTTCCTTGAGCATAAGCTGAAATCCTGCCAAAATTTTTAAAGATGTTTTTTTTTCAAACATTTTAAGTAAAGTAATGTTTTTCTTAGCTGTTTTTTATAAAACTTTGGAGACATTGTTAGTATTTTTTCTGCTTTGGTGATTGGGGTGGTTGTTGCTAATTAGTGAGTTCAAACATTTTGAGTGCTTGTTTTGCTTTTTTGTTTTTGTTTTTCAATTTTACAGTTGCTTTAGCAACAAAATTACTTTTTGTGTCATTTTTTTACTACAATTTTTTTGCAACTTTTGTTGCCGTTTCTGTAAAGGTAGTTGTAAACTTTTTTATAATGATATAACACTATTGACGTTTTTTGCTTTAAAACTTTTGTCTTAGGCATTAAATTGATCTAATGTTGTTCTCTTTAGTAATTTGGTCTCAATATTTTGCTTTTTTTTTAAAATCTTCTATATATTTTTCTTCTTCTTATTTGTTGAAGTCAAATCTGTTATTGGTTCTAATCTATTATCTAAGCTAATAAATGTTTCTCAGCTGTTCCAGTTACTGTTCCGGATAGCTATTTTCGACCATACTAAATTTGAATGAACTATTTTTGCAACTACGTTATTTTTTTTATAATGTTTATTAACTAGCCCTGAATATTATAATTGTAATATTATTTTTATAATCAATTTAGCTTTAAGGTAGCAGTATTAATTAAATTGCTGTAAAGTTATAACATAACAATTAGACGAATAAAAGCAAAGCAAAAAATGATTTGGTTTTGCTTGAAGATTACTGGTTATCAATCCTTGAGCCATTAATAGGTATTATGTCAATCTTGATTGAATTTTATATAGCCTCATCATATTGACATTGTTTTTTAAGACTACATAATTACATTGATCTCAAAAAACTTAATAATAATATAATTGAATTATTAAAGAAACATTAGCCAAAATAGACAAGTACTAGTCTTTTAGTCTAATAATTGAACATATGAAGAAGAAATTAAATGTTTACATTTTTCTTCATGAATTTTGATTTAAATTATTGACTAATCTGTCGTTGGGGTTGACTGTAATAATTTTTGTCAATTGTTTATACGTGTCTCATGTTCAATGCAGCCACAGCATCAGGGCCAGGCGTGGACGTGTTGCAGTTCCGTATCGCTCTGCGTAATTTATATAGCCTTGTCTGGCGAGGTCTTACAATTCTCGTTGTAATAACATCTAACTTAATATTACGTTTTATGTCTGCGTCCTCGATTTGCATCTCACACCATTTTTATAATATCTTTATATAACCCTCAGATCAACGAAAGCAATTTGGGGCACAATATGTTAATGTAACCACCTTCAATCAAGCAAGCTCATACTTAAGCTGGATGTAAACTGTGTCAGCCGAGATTTTCAATGTAAGGAAAGAAAATATTGCTATCACAAGCTGGAATAGACTGAATCGAGTGGTACTTACAATTAAAAAATACTTTTTTCTTTTAAGAAAAGCCACAAATTATAACTCGAAAATCGAAACAAAAGTTTTTTATAGAATTTAGAACCATTTCACAAAAATAAATGCTTTTGTGCAGCTTTTCCATTTGTCATTTTTTATTTAATTATGGAAGCTCTTTCACTGCCATGAAAATATTGATCAGAGGTGAATAAATAAAATGTGAGCCGTCACGAGACGCCTGGCAGATGCTAAACATCAAAATTATTTTAAAAGAAAAGATTGCGACTGAAACGAAATACAAATAAATTAATTAATAAATTTTTAAATTTGTTATTATATAAATTTCAGCTTAAAATGGTATTATTAGTATTATCAGCTTATAATGCTGTAATGCTTCTACACACAAAATCAAAAATCTGAATCTGCCATTCGTAGACTTGCAAGTAGAAAAATCGTCCCAACTGAAAAAAAAATCTACATAAAGGCTTCTTAGAAAAGCAAACTTAGATTGAATAAAACACTTTGTATAATTGAAAATAATAATAAGTAAGAAAGAAGTAATAAAATGATAAATCTTTTGAGACACCTTGTACAATATACTATTTATACCAATTTAATTTAGACTCTCAATAAAACACTCGTTGATTTTCTATTTTTATTACATACAGCTACAAATATCTGATATTTAGCACTTTAGATAATATTATCAATTAAACTTCGAGTGGATAACCTTCAATTGATAATAGCAAAGGCGTCAATTTGTCTATTATGTATAAAATTAAACACTTTTTTTGTATCTTTTGATACAAAACGGTCATTTTATTAACATCTTTTGTTACAAATGTAATTATTTTCGAATATCTCATAAACAAGCTGTTTAATTATCTGCTATTTTTACCTTGGTTAAGGCTTCCTTCATTTTCAGGTGCTTGCATTTCCTTGTTGCATCATCTAGTGATATTCTATGGAGTTTGTTACCTTGCCCAAGATTTTAATGGCATTCTTAGTTTTCATTAATGTCCATTGTATTGTTATTTAGTGTAGAACATTTATGACTCTTGTGTAAACAAATATGTAGGCTTGAATGTAATTGAACAACCTTGCTCAAATATAGTCGCTCTATCTATGTATTAAACAAAGTTTTTTGCAACATTTTGTTAATAAATCATTATTGCTTTGCTGCCTAATTGTGAATCAATTTTTTCACTTGTTTCATTAATTTTTCTACCGCTTTTCTCAATACTTTCTATTGTTTTTATTATCTTTATAAATTGCAACCCTCTCTCATCTGTCTTGATTATTTCTCGTCTACTCATATTTATCTGCTTAATTTCTTGACACACAATAATTATACGCTCTATTGTTTTTTCTACACATCTTGCTTATTCTTTGCTTCTGAGGAACAAGAAGTAGAGAAGAGAAAAGTTGGTAGCTAAAAACATAAATAGGAAAATAAATCACAGTTTTTAGCAAAGAAAATGATATAAATGTGTGAGGAAAATAATTAAAACTGGCAAAAGAGAAGAAGTATTTGGGGTAGATTCTAAAAGTAAACAGATGGTTATGAGATCTAAGTGAAAGAAAACTTACCAAAAATTATAAAAATAAAAGGGAAATAATTTTGGTTAAGATGCATGGGGTAGAGATGCAGATAAAGAAACAAAAGGCAAGAAAATTATTGAAAATAATTGATAGGTTTAAAGAAGAAGACGACGAAATATATAGTTAGAGAGGAAAACTAATAAAATGAATGAATGTAGAGCGGAACGTAAGATGTTTTTAGAATGTTTAAAGAAAACATAAAGAATAAAAGTAGAAAAATAAGAGAAAAAGCAATACTATAATACAATTAAAAAAAAAATTGCTAAATATTTAAGTGTCAGTAAATGTTTAGAAGCAATCACTATAAGACAGATAAGCAGATAAGGGTGGGTCTTTGTAAAACTAGCAAAAATTAGTATTTTGAAATCTTTGAATTAACAGGTTTATGTCGCAGTTTTTCATACTAAATGCTTTTCTTGCAAAGATAAAAGTCCGAAAGAGTGAGAAAGATGCATAATAATTATTGCAAAATAGAAGCTTATTTTTATTACACTTTGGATATTTTGTTGATTCAAAATTGTCAGAGCAAAATATCATGTTTTGATGTGTAAAGAAAAAGCGTTTAAAGCACCTTGTTTACTACTTTTGCAAAATTTTCCTTGTGTGTAAACACCAGCTTGCAAATATAGCAAACTTATTTTTAATAACTTTAATCTTTAAAATGAATCGTAATTATAAGAGGTGCCGACCTTTATAATAATAAAAGAATCATTCATAAAACTAGATATCAAGTAATATTTATAAATGAAAACGATTACCTCAGCTTTTTCTAATATTAGGGTGCTTATGGCAAATTGATAAGAATTAAGCATCATCTCTTCTTTTTACAAAAACTCACCCCTTCTAGCTATCTCTTAAAATTGTCAATGATTATTACTACATAATTTTAATCCTATCATGAACTGCTACATAAAAAATAAATGACCTTCTGTTGTATTAAATTTTTCACAATCACCTTTAAAAACCGCAAAATCTAGAACAAAGATTTTGAAAACAGTTTTTTTTTTCGGTTTTTCCCTCAATAATAACTGCATAATTGTTTAAAAGAAAATTACAGTTCTCTACAGGTTTTAACCACACAGATTTGGTCAAGTGCGGTTAAATTGTCAAAAAAATTCCAACAAACGTGGCCAATGTGGGCGTTTAATTTGAACGCGCTAGATCTATAATTTCGTCAAGATGGCGTCAATGTTACTCATGATACTTCCCCGATGTCTCATAAAAATTTGTAGAAAAGTATCTAAAGTTTTTAGTTGAGAAATGCTTAAAGAAGAATAAAATAGTGTATTGATGAACAATGTCAGACATGATTGTTAGCTTTTATTTAGAGTATTTACCATTTCTCTAATTATAGTGTTGTGAAGTTAGAGTTAGAATGTGGCGAATTTCTTGGACCAATAGAATTACTAAAGCCGAAGTGCTGAGCCGAAAGCTGAGAAGACAGA
This sequence comes from Lagria hirta, assembly GCA_947359425.1. Taxonomy (NCBI): domain Eukaryota; kingdom Metazoa; phylum Arthropoda; class Insecta; order Coleoptera; family Tenebrionidae; genus Lagria; species Lagria hirta. The sequence continues at coordinate 2,632,457 of OX375799.1, forward strand.
AATCCACAATTCTACGTCCTGGCTAAGGAACCTGTAGGATTGGTTTAATTGTAGCAACGTTCACTGTGATGATAGCAAACCGCCGATAGCACTATAAGAAAAGCAGAGTTTTCTATGATTTATCTGTTAAGCGGCTCATCTATAGTAACCTTTTCTTAAATAAAGGTTTTTATTTTTTCAAACTTTTCAGGCTTAAAGCTTGGTTTTTGAATTGTATGCGGATGATTTCTACCACGTGTCTAAAATCTATTTGGTATAAGCAAGTTTGAAGCGTCATGCCAGTTTAAAAATTGCTATTCTGTTTTGTTCTAATGTAAAGTGTTAGCAAATTGTTATTCTGAGTTGCCACGAAATGTTGAAAGCTTTGGAAATATTCTCAAAAGTAAAGTTTTTCAAATTCAGCTTCCCATTCCACGGAGGCTGTTCGGTTTACGTAAATAAATTTGCGTTCTTTCTGCACTTTGATAAAAACGTATGCTATGTTGACGAATTATTCATAGAATGTCGTAGAACAAAGGGATGCACATGTGATTCAGCACGAAACCCATGCGCTGTTCGTTCGTTACCCTTTATTTGTCATACCATGGCTCTTCTTTTTCACGTTTATCCTTCATTATTTGGCTTTTAACAATCAAAGGGCAAATATATTATGTCAACATGGAACAGGAGTAAATGTGTGATGAAACAGCAACACTCTGTCTCCATTACAGAACAATCCACATATCATTGAGATAAGAATCTAGGATTTTTAGACAGCAATGTCGATGACTTAATAATATTATGATAATGCATTTAAATATTTGACTGTTTTTTTAAACCATTGATATTTATATTTCAAAACTGTAGAGATCAAATGATTAAAATTTTTATGATTATTCTTATCACATGTGATTGGTAACGCTTATAGTCTATACAAATAATAGTTATAATAATAAACAACACCCAAAATCTATCAAATTATGGACCTTTGAGTTGGTTGCAGACATTATTCATCAGGAATTTATGACCATTGCATAAATAATAATTTTATAAATATTGAACAGAAAGGTTGCATGCATGAGTATTTCTTTTGGATGCAAAGAACAATTGACTATTGATTCGGTGTTGATAAAACAAAAGCTCCATTAAACAAAAGCAACATTTACCTACACTGCTTTTATCGATTATAGAAATGTTTTATGATCCTGTTTCTCATTGTTGGTTAATAAAAATTTTACAGGTGCACAAAGTCAACTTAAATATACAATGCAAGTTTGGTAAACTTCACTTCATCTTTCAATTGGAACCGAATCAATAAAAACTGCATTAATGCTAATCAAACGCAAAATATTTCAAGGAGATTTATTAAGCTCTTTATGGTTTTGTTTAGCAATGAATCTATTATCAAACCTTTTTAATAATTCAGGTTGTGGGTAGAAACTGATTACTGTGATTACAAATCATATTAAGTTTCTAATTATTAATCATTTTATGTACATGGATGACATAAACAAATAAAATTAATATAATAGTTATATATTTTATCCAAGCATTGAAAATCAATTATTAAACTTACTAAAAATCACTGAGTTATTTTCAAATAATACTGGTTTGAATTTTGGTGTTACCAAATTTATGCATCCGTAGAATTGGCCATGTTTCATTTTTATTAGAACTCTTTAGCAAGCCGCAACAGATTTGTAGTGACAATTTTTTATATTTACCCAAATGCTGATTAATTTCGTAATATGGAAAAGATAGCGACATCTGTTAGACATTAAAGTTGAGAAACAAGGTTTCTACATGTTTAATAGATATATGATAGTCTAAATGACGGATGTCAATTTTTGATAGACACATAATGAGACAAAAGATATATTGCCGATTGAACAACCAAGTTAAAAGAACTAAAGCTGTCAAAAAAAGACGTCAATGCTAGAAATTATTTTCAAGTGTACACAATATTTAAAAAATTATAATCTTCTACCCATTAAACATAAAAATTATTATGTATGATAATAACAATCTTGTGCTTCGACTGTGATTATGTACTTATTCGAAATATGTAAACTCGTTTTTCTTATTTAAATAGGTAAAATCAGTTATTTTATGACAGTCATAAATTGCTACTAGCTTTGGTTGAGAAATAATAATTTAATCCTTACTACACAATGATAATTTGATACCAGAGATTATATTTGACACTCTGCAAATTCATATGAGTGCAGTTTATGCAATCGAGTTATTAAAGACTATTATACAATAAATTAAGTAATTTAGCAATAAAACTTTGACACACCGACTTAATTGTTGAAGTTTTTTTATTGTAGAGTAAACAAAATGTGATGTTTATTCAACGCTGACTTAATTTAAGCAAAATTATAATCTAACAAACTTGTCAAAGAGTAGAACAACATAAAGTAATTAACCTTAAAAACCGAGCAAAACAGATAATACAAACCAAAAAATATATATTTGAACTAAATGAAAGAAATAGAAGTCAGATGATAGGTGAACGTTGTCTCTGAACTTAACTGATTTCAAAATCGTTTACAAGATTTTTGTGAGTAACCTGTATTCATGTATACTTCCCCCAGTGAAATAGCGTTATATGCTTTACTTAAAATTCTGTATTACTAGATAAGACATTCAATAATCACTTAAAACTATCTTGTAAATAACCTTCAAACAGGTGTTGATAGATTATCCAAACCCGGACAAGATTTGTAAACAGGCAGATAAAATATAATGTTTGAATTTTTTTTTTCTGAAAGACAAAAAGAAGTGTGTTTGCAGTCTATCTTACATTTCAGTCAGCAAGTAGTTTTTTATTCTCGTAAATAGGCTTTTATTTATTTAAAAAGAAAAAAACAGAAGACTTATTTTTTTTCTCTCACGGAATAAATTCGATAATGGACACAATTTATTCTCTACCAAAAAAGGTCTTTGTGGTGATATATTCGATAACAAGCCAGAAATAACCTCTGGCTATGACTACAAAGAACATCAAAAAACGTATTTATTATTGTTTAATGTCATTGAATTTAATTTAATGCTGAGGTAGATGTCCTCAAGCAAGATAAGAAAAGCTGATAAAAAACAATCTAAACAATAAAATAGAACTTAATTAGAGATAGCTTATTATTTTTAGCCACTATTGCAAAAGTTTTAGTTTTAAAAGGCACAGTGTTTATTAGCTACAAACTTATATATATAAAATAATTAAATAATATAAAAACAAGCTTAAAAAATTGGCTTTCATAGTAAGATTTAAAAAGTTTTCGATAAGTGTCACTCACTACTATGACAAACATAGCGACATCTATTAGAAGCTAACCTGACATCAAAGTAGAGAAACCAGGTTTCTACTTACTAATGCATCATAGTCACTGCAAATTTATTCAAATTTACACGACTTGCAACTCGCTGAAGAGTTCCAATAAGTCTAAAATTTTGCTTAGATCTTATTTATTGCAAATATGTAAATTCAGAATAATTAGTTCAACATGTCAAGTGTTTCTTTAAAGAAAAGGATCTATGAGTGAGATCAAACGTTTTCCAAAATCTGTTTTTACATTATTGATGGTAGTTCAAAAAACAACTTTCACTTAGCTTTAACGAATTCTAGAGTAAAAACAGTTAGCTTTACAAAAATTTGATACAACATAATTTGAAAAAAAAAAATTTTTTTGAGGCAAGAAAATCACAAAAAGATATGAATAATTTTTAACCAAAAAAAATTAAAAAAATTTCTAAACTTAATTAAAGCTTTCTGAATTCAAATCTGTTATTGGTTCTTGTCTAGGATTTTTCGTTTGGGTTTTATCTTGAAACTGAGCTTGTCAAAATATTCTTTTTTGGTCTACGTTTTCCTTGATATCTAAGCTAATAAATTTTTCTCAGCAATTTCAATTACTGTTTCGGATAGGTAATGAAATAAGAAATCCAAATCTGTATTGGTTTTTAAATTCTATAGAATAAAAGATGAGAAAAGTTAAATTTTCCATGAAAATATCCATCAGAAGATAAGGATTTTTTTTTAACTAAAAAAAATATAAAATAATGTAAAAAATTTCAAAAAATTACCTAAGCTCAACTAGAGTTTTCTGAATTCAAATCTATTATTGTTTTCTGTGTAGGATTTTTCGTTTGGGTTTTTATATCAAAAATTAAATTTATAATTTTTTTTTTGTCTACTTTTTCCTTGATATCTAAGCTAATAAATTTTTCTTAGCAATTCTAATTAATGTTTCGGATAGGTAATAAAATAAGAAATCCAAATCTGTATTGGTTTTTAAATTCTATAGAATAAAAGATGAGAAAAGCTAAATTTTCCATGAAAATATCCATCAAAAGATATGAATTTTTTTTTAACTAAAAAAAATTTAAAATAATGTAAAAAATTTCAAAAAATTACCTAAGCTCAACTAGAGTTTTCTGAATTCAAATCTATTATTGTTTTCTGTGTAGGATTTTTCTTTTGGGTTTTTATATCAAAAATTGAATTTATAATTTTTTTTTTGTCTACTTTTTCCTTGATATCTAAGCTAATAAATTTTTCTTAGCAATTCTAATTAATGTTTCGGAGGATAGGTAATAAAATAAGAAATCCAAATCTGTATTGGTTTTTAAATTCTATAGAATAAAAGATGAGAAAAGTTGAATTTTTCATGAAAATATCCATCAAAAGATATGGATATTTTTTTAACCAAAAAAATTAAAAAAATTTCTAAGCTTAATTAAAGCTTTCTGAATTCAAATCTGTTATTGGTTTTTGTCTAGGATTTTTCGTTTGGGTTTTATCTTGAAACTGAGCTTGTCAAAATAATCTTTTTTGGTCTACGTTTTCTTCGATATCTAAGCTAATAAATTTTCCTCAGCAATTCCAATTACTGTTCCGGATAGCTAATGAAAAAGTAATGTTAAACCAATAATTACTCGCAAATTTAAGCTAATAAAACTGCTTTTTTATGCAATATACCCTCTCAGCTAAAACACATCCAAGATGTGTGATTATTATACTTGTCTCAGTAATCTACTAAAAGATAAAAATAACCAAAAACTATAGCCAAAATAAATTTATTTAGAATAAAGTATCAAAAAAAATATCTAGCAAATTTTAATTAATTATTTAAGTCTTGTTTTTTTGTATTCAATCTGTATTAAAAGATAAATCTTTCATAGTTGAAGCGTATTTATAAGTAAACGACAAATACCTCTATTCTATTACTAATTGCTTGGAAGATTTCGCGCTTTTTTGGAGAATATTTTGTTATTAAGTTTGAGGTTTCATAAGATCTCGTGTAATTAAAAAAAATAATTAAAATAGATTTGAATTTTAGGAAATTTGTTAAAGAGGCAACAGCATCTCTTATCCGTTTTTTTAATACTTGGACATTATTGGGTAAGTCTTTTTTGTAAACAATTTGTTTTGAACGCCCTTACAAACAAGAGTCTCATATTTTCAAATCAGGGTTTCTTGGCGGCTATGAAACTGGGCCACCTCTGCCAATGCAATTATCCCCAAATTTGCAATTTAGCCTAACTAGGCTGTTTTAATTTATAAAATAATATTAAAATACTTTTAATAAGGATTAAATAATTAATTTTTGACATACATATATTTTTTTCATATCGTGTTTAAATTTGGTACTCAATTCTCTCCACAATTCAGATGAGTGTGCAAAAAACGTGCTAATTATTTAAAATATTAAAAAGAGTGTGATATGGATGGTGCTCTAGTTTTGCGTAAACGATACCATAATTTCTATGCAACAAAAGAAACCAAACAATGTCAATATCAAAAAGTAGTTCCCACTACTGTTTTTTTCCTGCACTAAAGTTTCTCTTTTGCTAATAGCTAGCGTAACAAGGTTACGAAGAAATAATGAATGCGATATGATTAAACTTTCCCCGGATAATCTCAATTCTGTTACTTTTAGCTTAGCTGTTATGTCGAATTAAACTCACGTAAGAATCATCAATTCCTAAAATCGGTTTACTTTAGAACTTTATTTTTTTATTAATTTATCTTTTATGTATAGATATGTAGCTATAGCGTATGTAACTTTATAAACAAAATATTTTTTTTAACATTGACCATTTGTGCTCTTGAACTGACCTGCGTAATGATTTCTTCTTTACCGACAATAAGTTTGATTTGACATCTTAATTTAGCGACACAGTTCGATTGTCACTTAATTGGATCAAACCTTCAAAAATAAAACAAGTAGATTTTTGGCAACCCATTTTTTCGGGTAATTAAGAGCAAGTTTATTTTTAACAATTGTTTAGCATTTATGTGCAAATGACACAGTTTAGCACATTAAGCCGTTTTGTCGCGCTAAAAGCCAAAAATTGTAGTATAAATTTGAGAACAATAATGAATGTTTTCAAAACATCATTAGACAAAATTAGGTGACAATTTTGTAAGCTGTATCTAAGCGTGCTTGTCTATTAAAAAATGTACACTGATAAAAGAAGCTCCAATAATTGCTGCTGACAGTTTGTAAGATTCGATTTGTGACATTGATTGCAATTTAGAGCAAAGTACTGGCATTTAGCCTTCAACTTTTTTTCCTAATTGAATAATCAATGTCGCGCAGATAAAAACGAATTCAGTTCTAAAAATTATCAAAGTCACTTTTCATATTACTTCCGATTTTAGTAAATAAACTTGTTTACCTTATGTAGCTCATATATTACAAATATCACTGAAATTACTTCCGATTGGACTAAGCTGCATACAATCAAGGTTCAATTGTTGCCATATTTCAAGCGTTTTTTTTCTTTAAATATCAATGAACATAATTTCTTGATCAATACTCAATTTATAAAAAAAATTTCCATTTTCTTTTTAAATAATTGAAAATTCATTTCACAGAAAAAAGCGCAAATACAGCGGCCCGCCATTTTGTGCTCAAATGACAATGACAGTATTGATTGGCAGTTGTAAATAAACCGAGCACTAATAAGTAATTAATCAATGTTATTTTCGAAATGGATTAAAGCGAGAATGGAAATATTCGATTAATCTATTCATCTTCAAGAAAAATGTAGGCTGAGTACCTAGTTATTTTACCTAATTTTAGTACAAACCGATCTAAGACCTGCTGCCAAAAATGCACCCTTGATTAATCTTATTTGCTAAATAAATATTTTCTCATTTTAATAATTTCTAAAGTCTTAGAGTGGGTGATTATGGAAAAAAATTAACGCTTAGATTATTTTTGTTGTTCTATAGAATAAAAATATCTATTGGGATATTATTTTTCTATAAGACGTAAGAGATCAATTATTGGATGAAGAATCATTATTTTCTTTGTTTAACCTTAATAACAGTCAGCGCCTACACGATCTTTAATTATCTCATTTTTTGTCAGTTTTTTTAGCACTATGATGAACGTCATTGATACTTTCCTGAGAGATAAAACAAAATTCTCTGTTTTTTTTCTGGAAATAGCAACCTACTTGGAATTCTGATCCTGAGAATAATAAAAATTACCGAAAACAAACCTTGGTAACAAATCAAGCTGCAATTTGTTCTCTACTGATTACAACATGAATGACAGCATATCTTCATTCACTAATATATAATTATGACCAAAATTTGATAAATAAATAAATAATTTTTTAAGATTATTCATAAAAAATTATAGTTTTTGACCAACTTTCTCTATTGAAAGCAATTAATCAGCTTAATTCAATTATAGGTCACTGTCAAACGATGCTAATTAGTTAATTGTGTGCTTTCTTTCGTAGAATTTGATTGTCATCAGCGACACACAATAAAAATATTTATATGAAAATATAAAATAATGAACACCAATACAGTTTTACCACTCGATAAAAAGCTTTTTAGGCTTAATTCTCGGAAAGCATTACTTTATTTGTACAAAGTTTGTAAACTATTCACATTCAAAATTATTAATTATTAAAATTAATCATATTTAATAATTAGTGTAACAATTAATTATGACACAAGTGTTATTATAAAAAAGTAAAGCAGTACTACCATTGATAGCTGCCCTAAATAATCAGCAGACAGAGTAAAAAACATACTAACAGAACTTAAAAACTAAACACAATAAAAAAATAAACAAAACAAAGTTAGAGCATAAAACAATATTTTTTTAAAAAGTGGCTAATTTTTTATTGAAAGTTGATAAATAAAATCCTTGGACGACTAGAAAAATAATGCCAGAAACTTGCAAAGTGAATTCAAAGCAGAAAAATATAAATTTATTAAACTGTTACCTAAAAAAAATAAGATCAAAGCAAATTCATTATAATAGATCCGTAAACTTCACATGTTTTTCTTTGATTAGAAATTTTCAGCAAGTTGCAATATTATTCATGCAAAAATATATTACAACTTGCTAAAGAGTTTCAATAAAAACAAAACATGCTCAAATCTAGAAATCTAGTTTAAATAAATTTGCTTTGATTATTGATTTATTTGTTAGTAGAAACCATGCAAGATAGAAGTGTGCTCAGTTTCTCTTAATACGACATATTGTACAATAATTACAACTTATTAGGCGAATAAATAATGAAAAAGGTAGAAAAGATATATTTAAGGACAAAAAGCAAAGAAAGATCAGGAGAGAAAGAGAGTAAATGGTTTGTAACAACAAAAGGGGTAAGACAAAAGTGCCCGCTTAGCCTCTTGTTATTTACAATATGGCTGACATAGAGGAAATGTATTACAAAGACGCAATCAAGGAGATTTGTGGTAAGACGAGAAAAAGTATGAAGCTTGGCTTTTCCGAATGATGTGGTAATAATAGCAAAGAGTGAAAGGGTAATGAAAGAAATGATGAAGAACGAAAGAAAAAGCTAAAAGTGAATGTAAACAAAACAAAGATGACAATGTTCAACAAAAAGAAAAGAAAGGAACAAAAGAATGATTAGTAATGGGAAGCAGAGAAAAAAAGACAAGTAAAAGAGTTCAAGTATTTAGGGTGGAAAAAACAAGAGAAAATGGAGATAGTACAAGAGAAGTATTTGAGATAGGTTCTAGGAGTAAGTAAAGAAACTCCAGGGTATATACCAAGAGAAAAATGTAACAGAAACAAGCTGCGAGTAAAAGTGAGAAAAAAGACGACTAAGTAAAAATAAAATGAATGAAAAGAAAGAATGTAGAATATTGAATAAACGTCGGAAAGAAAAGAAAATAAATACAAAGATGAATGAGGAAAACATTATAGAAGAAATGGGTATGCGAGTAAAGAATTGGAAAGATTGAGAACAGAAGGCAAGTGGATGACTTGGAAACGAGACAAAGATGTAGATATAAAGCAAAAAAGAAGAGAAAGAATCAAAGAATCTAGGTACAACAGACTTGTGAAAAGTGTCTGACAGAGGAAATCTAGGTAAGAAACTAGGATAATAGCAAAGTTCAGGTGCGGAAATGAAGAGAGACAGAATAAGTATTGAACGGAAAAGGAAGAGAGACTGTGTAGAATGTGTTGTAAGAAAAGAGAGATAATAGAGCATGTGAATGCAGGAAGATAAAAGAGAAGAAAGACTGAAAAAAAATAGAAAAAAGATAAGAAGTATGAAAGAAAAAAGAAAGAAGACATAAAAACAGGGGAAGAGAACACAAATGGAGGACAGGGAGAAGAAGATGGAAAAAAAAAATCCTGATATTAATTTTTTTAGTAATACATGAAAGATCTTATCTCGAATGTCTCGTCAAAGTTTGAATCACCCTGCAAATGTTATTTTAAATTTGTTGTTATTGCTTAAGAACTGTGGTATTTACGTAATATTATCAATGAAGATGTTAAGAAAAAAAATTGGCTATATAAAGATGTTGAATTGTTAACAAAATAGATCACGTTTCGAAAATATTTTGCCGCATTATAAGAAACGTTGCGGCAATAAATCTAGAATCACGCAATAGAAATGAGAGATTGAGTTCAGAATAAAAGCAAGGCGTACGTCGTCAAAGTAGGTTACATAATCTACAGCAAATAGAAAGATAACCCAATTTTCGGAAATTGATGTCATTGTGAAAGTGGAGAATCCATTGTTATATATTCGCCAACCCTTCCTAGGAGTGAAAATAGAATGGCACATCCACCCAATCTATTGTCGCTCGGTCAAGAACTTGACCCAGACCTTAACGCTCATTAAATGTTATAAAATAAACCGTATGGCAACATTATAAATATTAGATAGTAATACGCCCACAGCCAAGTGAAATTTTTGTTTAGCGAGTTGCCCCATTGGCCTAGAAATCTAGGGTCAAACGCGTCTATGGAGAAAATCACTTGCCCACGCTAATCGAAAAGTGCCAGTAAAACTACAGAAAAAGTAGAAGTTCTTAATTAACCACAGTCGCCTTTGACAAAAAAAAATGACAACCCGATGAACTTAAGCTTTTTACCCTCTTTGACTTTTAAATAACATTTGGCTGATGCGCTAAGTTAAAGAAGCTCAAACTACTATTACTCTCCTACAAATAAAAAATAATTAGAATATACTAAAAAAATTAAGCAGAAAAAAAAATGACAAAGATAATAGGAAAACGTAAAAGACATACTGGATACGTAACAAGCAAGACTATAGACCCAGGCGTTGATATGCAGAAAAAGAAAAAATAAAGCAATTGAGATATAATAACAAATACGAGAAAAAATAATGAGCTATAAAAAAAATACACTGGAAAGATGAGCAAAAAAACGTATGCAAAACCTATGGAAACGAAACAAAGACATATGATAAAACAGTGCAAAAAGCTGAAGAAAGAAACAATAGACTAAAAAAAGATATAATATAAAAAAGAATAGAATGAATTAAAAAGACAAACTTAAAATGTAAATTAAGAAATGATTGCTTTTTTATTGTAGAACAAAAATATTGAAAAGATCGAATAGAGAAGCTAAAGAGTACATATAAAAAGAAAAACCAAAAAAACAAGAAAGTAACAACCGGCACTAGATGTAAAAAACAAATGTGCAATAAAGAGAAAAAGCAAGAGATTATAGAAATAGAATGAAAAGTAAAAAATGATTTAGAACAAAAATTAGAAAGTGAGTTATGGAACCCGAAAACCAAATGAGCTTTAGGCAAGAAAGCTCATTGAATTTGATGAAAATTTTTGATGTTCTAATAAAAGAAGAAAAAAAGAGCTTAGGTATTAATTATTATTTTATGAGAAATATGAGGCTTATTACAACATGAATTGTGATAGATTCTTAATAATAAATATAGTGAAAATCTTAGAATTAAGCTTAACCTGAATTTGCTTGTGTTATTGTAGTTCAATATAAACAATTCTCATCAACATTATTTGATCAAAAATCTAAAACAATGTGCTAAATTAAAAATAAGCAGAAACGTTTATTTTCCATTTTATGTCAAAGCAATGTCAAAAGAGAGTAGATTGAAAGTGTGTTTTATGTAAATTTGAATAGAGAGACACTGAATGCAAAATTTAGGTCAACTGTAGTTGTCGATTGTATAATTATGTATTATGAAAGTTGTGATCAAAAGTCATGGCCAAGTTTAGCGGTCAAACCCAAAATCTTCCTCATTCTTTGAAAACAGTTTTATTTCATTGTTTTATATTTACATAAGCCAGAACCGACACTGGAAAAAATACTGTTACAATGATGTAATGACATGTTTACTTTGCTTTAAAACATTACTATTGATTTGAACAATTATTGTAGAGAAATGTCCTCCTTTTAAGAGTTAACCTTTAAAAGAGTGCCAAAATACAAAACTTGATTTTTACCAAACTCATTTTTTAGAGCCAAAACACCATTCTAAGATTCACCATTCTATTGTACTGAATCTACTAAAATGCTTTGGTAGCTTTATTGGCAAAATGTTGGCCAAACCAACAACTCTTTCAGAAAATTTAAAAGTCTTAGTTTTTGCTACCAAGCCTAGAATTTTATAGAGAGAACAAAACTACTTATTTCTACTTTTGCTGATAAAACATGATAACAAAGTCACTTCCTGATCATTAATAATAGCTAGAAAAAAAATCTATGAGACGGTTTTACTCACAAATCACAATAACATCTTTCTTATTACTGCGAACAAAAACTCTTTTCTAGTTGCCAACTAGCGTAATTTTGGTAGAATGCCAAAAAAAGAAATAGAAGGGTTTGGATCCAATTTTCTTAAAGTTAACAATATTGATGAGCCATTGCGTTGACGCAAGCTGTTTTCAAAGTGAACTATTCTTCACAACACAATTAAAGTGTTACACTTTTACTAGAACAACAATTTTTCAGATGAGACAAATAAGTGACCTGTAGTAGATTGTTGAGGATGGTGTAGCTTTTTTTTTAAACAGAGCTTTTTGCCAGATGACTTATTTGAAAACGTAATGTAACCTTTTGAAGTTTGGTACATCAGGCAAATTTTGGAGAACATGTAGATTAAAAATAAATAATATTCCTTTGTTTCTCTTGCTAATAATTAAACTGATTAAAAAATTGTTTTTTCATTATTAAGTGGATATTTTTTAGGGAGGATAGATTTTTTATAAGCTTTAGAGTCGGTTGTATAAGCACAACTCGAGTTTTGATTGTCATCAATTCATGTCTTGACATCTGATTGGGGTTTGATTGCCGATTAACGCTTAATCATCATCAAATTGCTAAGTGACGTTTGTGCAAGTAAAATTTCGAAGTTTTATGCAGATTTTTAGATTGTAAACACCTTTTCGGTTTATTTGATTATAGTATTAGCGCTTGTTTAAATAAGTACATAATCTACGGAATCACCTAGTCAAATTTTTAGCGCGTAGATTGAAAAAGATTAAATCCTGGTCAACGAACTTTTGGCTCTTCCTTCTTTTGTTATTACGCTTTTTTATTTAATTGAATAGATTAAAACATTGAAAATCAATGACATTACATTATTTTCTTAATCAGCACAAGGTCTCCGATTTGTTGGCAAATGCTCACAAACAAGATCACAAATCCGTGCAATACATAAAAGTATTTACTTTAAATGCATTTTTTATTAAATGACGATTGTTTACTTCATTTATAGCATTAAACGCTGAATAAATGGTTTTCATTAACGTAATTACGTAAGTTTATGGTTAGTGGTTTTTAGACCTCGATCAGATCATCGTTTTATTTATTCTTCAAATGTGCTTATGTTCAAAATATTTGAAAAATATTTTATTCTTTTATAATATTGTGAAACAAAGAGTTACATCATCGTTAAAAAATGATCTAACATCAAATGACTAAAGTGAGAGTAACGACCTTTAATTACTGATAAAATAATAAAACCGAACATAAATAGACGGCTTTATCTAATTTTTTTTGAATATGATCGCATTTTTACGAAGTCATTGGCTCCGCTAATCGATTAATTGACTTGGGGAAGGTAAGATTAGTTCAGCAAAACACTGTTGTCTTATCATCGACATTATTTTTATATGCGAAAATTGCTTGAATTTCTATATATTATCAAACTTATTATATTAAAACAAAGAAGATGGGCTTGCTTTTTATAATGGGTCATTGACAAGGTCAGCGAGGCTAATTAGATTGTTTCCAAGTTTTTAATCTTTTTGTTTTGATTATATAACCTCGCGCAAAATATATGATACAGTATTTCGGATGGAAATTTTATGGGTTTTAAGCTCATATATTATGGTAAATTTAATAATATTGCGTAGATATATTTAAAATCTTTTAATTTATTGATACTATCAAAATAATTTTTGTTCGTCGTAAGGTCACAGGTTTATTTACAGTTTAGGCAAAATCTGGTACTAACTCTTATGGAAATTGCAATTTAAACTTATAATAAATAAAATCGTAACCCAAATAATATTTTGAAAATTTTAAAGTAAATAGGTAATATTTAAATATACGTAGTCTATTTAAAAAAATTCAAAACTAAAAATATATAATAGGCAATAAATAAATGAACTAGACAAGTTTAAATCATTTCCTAGAAGCTTTGAAAAGAACAGGCTAAACCTGTAGCCGTTATAAATCAGATTAAAAGCAAAGAGACAACTTATTGTAAGACGGTATTATAATGTGCGCTACAACGCACTGGCGTAATTTGCGTTGTAGCGCTTATCACATTATAATCGCTTTGGGGAGTGACTGAGAACCTCCTTGTGACAAGTCCCAAAAAGAAGCATCTTTCTAGAAGCAAAAAAAAATATAGAAAAAGATGTGTAGAGCAAAAGAATAAAAAAAAAAAGAAATTAAAGCTATCAAAACAGAGAAAAAGATGTAGAAGTACATTAACAGGAAGAGGATGAAGAGATAACAATAAATAAATAAGAAGAGTTCTTCAAAGACCTGCTGGAGGAAAAAAGAGAAGTAGATATAGGAGCATGAGAAAAGCAAACGATCCAGACAGCAATATTAGGAACCAAAATTGGAGGAGATAGAGAGACAGATAAAAAAGCTGAGAAAAAAGAAGACACCAAGAGTAGGAATGGAACACAAAATAAACACTGAATGTATGGGACAAAAGAAGTGATAGAAAGACTGGTAGAAGTAATAAATGGAGTGTGGAGAAGAAAAGGATTTCCGGCAGATTGGTGAGAAAGCATAATATGCTACAAAAAGGTGAAAAAATAGAACAGAAAACTACCGAGGAACAACTCTGCTAAACACAGGGTATAAATTGTATGCGTCAATTCTGAACAAGAGAGTGAGAAAAGAGATGGAAGAAAAGGGTGCAATACCAGACTTCCAGGAGGAAGGCTGTATGCACTGCACTATGCATAGATTTTAGAGCAGCGTTTGATAAGGTGGATAGAATGAAAATGTGTCAAAGTCTGAGAGAAACAGGAGTAGACAAGGGAGGAAAGCTGTATGCACTACACTATTCATAGATTTTAGAGCAGCATTTGATAAGGTCAATAGAAATGTTTTAAAGTATGAGAAAAAAAGGAGTAGACGAATGGCTGGAAAAAATAAACATATTAGTAGTAGATATACGTCTTGAAAATTAATAAAATTCAAAAATGTGACAACTGCCATCTAACTACTCCTGAATAATTTTTTTTAAAAGAATAACGATTTTTCTAGGCATTCTAAATTGTTCATCTTTAAAGCAATCAAATACCTAGAAGTTGATATTTTTACGTAATTCTATTAAAAACAATGAGGCATGCTTTGTGACATGTATTTACCAATTAACCTTGCAAATCTCTCGCTAAACAAAGAAAACCACATCAAAATACAAATAAATTCTAGAGAGTCGGCTCGGTTCGAGGGAAGGAAAAAAATACATAACTTAACTAACAAACAAATAAGTCGCGACCCTGGTCAATGCCAAACGGTTGATGACTTGTTCGCGAAATTAACCATGGGACAAAAAACAAGCACGATGAACGCCACTGACGCGTGGTGACGATGAACAACATTTAGCACATGATATGTAATAATCCTATTTTGTAATTTAACAAAAACTTTACATAATTTTTGTTATAATAATTAATAAAATTTTATACAATATTTATCCAGTGAAAAACTACTTTTTTCATATAATTGTGACTATAGTTTTAGCTACATTTTCGATTTTAATTCCGTTTCTGTTTTTTTGCATTTGTAAAAAATTATTATATACCTTTTGATACCCATCGAAACGAGGTCGAAAAGCCAATATTTCAGATTTCAAGCTGATAGGCAGTACGGGAGATTCTACTGTTTGATGAGTGTTAAGATGCACGAAACATTTATGAGTCTACCAATCTTTGTTTTAAATAAATTTGCTTTAACCTAATTAATTACAGTCTATTACATATTATTGTTATGTACCAAGTGATTAAATAATAGAGATATGTCGGCTGTAACTAGACATGGTAGAGCTTAGAACAAAATTTAACATTTACAAAACATAGAAAAAGGACAGGAAAAAGAAATGAGATGGATGATAGGGTTAAGCAGGGAGACTTCAGATTATATTGGAAGAGAGGAAGAATAAAGAGAACAGTAAGAATAGAAGCAGGCAAGAGAGCAAGCATAAAATGAGAGATAGAAGAAGATGTGAGATACTGAGCAGAAAACCCGACAAAGGAATAAGAAAAGAAAGAAAGAAAAAGAATAAGTGGATAGAAAAATGAGAGACATAGATAGAAACATAGAGAAACAAGAAAAAACAGAAAGAGTTAGAAAGAGCAGATATAATGGAAAATAATAGAGACTGAGTACAGAAGAACTACCAAGCTATCAAATAGGAGAGAGAGATTGCAAGAATCAGATATGGAAATGAAGAGAGAGAAAACTGATTTTGAATGGAGAAAAATACAAGAAAATGCAGGCTGTGTGAAAGAAAGAGACAAAGATTAATGAAGGAATGATGAATTTCACCAAGTTATCAGTTTAATAATACGATCTATTATTAAAAGACTCTATATATAGCCACGCAAAGTAGATAGTTTAAAAAATATGAGGATTATGTTACAACGTTTTTTACTAAATTAAATTTGAGAGTCAAATTTGAATAAACAATTTTTGCAGCAACTCATGTTTTTTTTGTTCTTTGTTAACTAACACTAATCAAGAAATGTTAGTGTGGTAAGCATAAGAAAATTCTCTTGTATTTGAGCCATTTGTTTACCTTAACTTCATCATGTATATAATTTACAGCGATTTAAAGCTAAGTGGGTCTTATAAGATTAGCGGTTTGTAACATTATGCTAATAGTTCTAGTAGTTGGTAAAATTTAGCAATATTCTAGATTTCAATACGCCTCTGAATACTTTATTTATATTTTATAAAAATTGTTACTTTAATTAACTTTGCAGAGGCAAGTGAAGCATGGCAGATTGTGTAACATGCTCTTGCTCCACGTGGTAACGCAAGTTATCACGTGGCCCTTTGTTAAACAGTTCTGGTCGCACGCGGTTGTCCCGAATAGCGTTTACTCCACCTCGTGATTCGATTAAATAATATTGCATTCTAGGCCGAGAGTATTATAAGAATTTTTTTTATTTTTATATATTACGTCTCATATGCAATCGAGCTAACTAACGGTTTATTCATGCTTCACGTCACATTGATATTCTTTCTCTTGTGACATTGACAACTATTACCGACTATTGCTTTATCAAATAGTTTTTTAAACGTAGACTGCTTTTAAAACTTTTCATCTAGAACTCATTATATATGCAGTTGTTGCACTATTTTTCATCCATCAGATTCCCAATCTTTTTTAATTGTAGAAAACGGTGTTTTTTCTATTATTTAGAAGTTACCATTTAACCATTCTCTTAGATTAAAGAAGAAAAGCAAATAAGGCAATAGGTGGTCCATAATAAAATGGATGACATAGACAAACAAGAAAGAAGAGAAAAAGTAGTAACAACTGCTCAACTTTTTTAGGGATATTTAGCTGTTAGATGTCTGTTCTGGGCAACTGGATTTCTTACGATTCCGAGGAGTAGCCCACTTTTTGGCTTATTGGAAATGTTTGCTGATAGCCTACCCTAGGCACACTACACTTGTTTTCAGTAGATTGAAATTAGAACCAATCTGTAGCCTCGGTAGAACAGTTCTTAGTCGTCTTCTGGAAACTAGACCCTGTCAATCCAGAAAGACACCCTAAGTTTGAGTTAATCAGTCTTCCTAAAGTAAACTCTTGGAAACACTTTTTTTTAACTTGGGTCCAAAGCAATATTTCCACACTTCAAGCTTCACTCCGTACACTTTTTCCAGACCTTAATGAGTCTCTCTAATTAGATTTTTTAACTGGTGTTTTTAACATAAGCGCGTTATTTATATCGCGTTTTAAATTTTGTTGTTGACATTAACAAAATCTGGCCAATATTTAGAGCCTTAGATATTTGCTTTGTAATTTTTTCAATAATATTGCGTCTTCCCTTTACAAAAATTGTGGCAAAGATCTAGAGTAGACTAGAACTTTTCAGTTTAGGATTATAGCATAAACCTAAACTTCTATTGTATAATTACTTTTTTCAGTTTTTTAGTATTTGTTCTAATGATGACCAAACTTAAATAAACGCATAGTGCGATAAACCTAATTAAAATTTTTACTAGCTTATTACATTAATTTTTTGAAGTAGTTGATAGTGGTTTATGACTGTATTATTGGGAACTTCACCGAAGATTGAAGCGGTCCAAACAAGGCGGCAATTGGTTGTACGGACAAATAAGCACCATGACTTGCTCAGACAGCTGTAATATTGAATATAGATATTATAAACTACTTGGAAAAGTTAATTGTTCTATATAGGGTTTTAAAGCTTCTAAACGTTTTACTAGCTCCACTATACTGTCATCATTGAGCTGTTGATTTACGAGAACAAGTACTAAGAAGACAGAATCTGGAGACAGAGAACTGGAAAATTAGTCAACACCCGGAGAACTTTTACAGTTGTTTGCTGAAAAACTGATCTATTTTGACACCATAGCTCAGTGGAAGGGTCAGTAAAGCACAAACAAAAATAATAATAAAACGATAAAGTTAACTTGACCTGTAATCCTGTCAACCTAACATATTTAACCTGCACGTTTACAACGCATTAAACAGAAGCGTCCAAAAAATTAACAATTGAGGTTTTGTGCTAAATTTGGTCAGATACCTTTCTTTTTATTAAAAACGATAATACATTATTGATATTGCAACACAAAGTGCTTATAATCCAGTACACAATGGCATCGATATAGAACAAGTTATTCAATAGTTATGAAATCTATTGGCGACCTTCGCGGTTTTTAAACTTCCAGGGCATTGCGCTAGCCAACGAATTTAATTACATATTACATTTACTTTATTCATTGTGTTTGATTAAAATGATTTGGCGGAGATTATTCGTTATTTTGATATTTCACACCTAACCTGGAGTGCAACCACATAAGCAAACATTTTATTATTAAGTAATAATTGCATTTGACATTCAAGCACTAGTTATCGCTTACAACTGGGTCAGCAACTTGTAATAGATTATTATTAACACATGTAATCGGAATAATAGTGAAACAAAAAACATTTTAAAATTAAATCAAACAAATCAAGGTTAATAAGAAAACACATTTTTACAAAATAAAGTTATCTTAAAACAATTGTACGTCCGTGTACTCTCTGGCTATAGAACCGGCCAATGCGTTTTTCTTATATCGATCGAGTTTATCTCTCAACCTCTAAACGTCATAACGTAAATTTAATGTTGCTCTCTCTCTTCCACAATTTCTGCATTTTGTCTTATTTTTCTTCAAGCCAAATCTATTTTCTCTTTTTTTATTTACGCACCTAAATTTTGCTCTTTCCTTATCTCATTTTTCTGTTTGAGAGTCTAGGCAACTCTTCTGTGATTAGACTAATGTACCTTTTATTGTTCCTGCATTAACTTATTTTTTTTGCTTGTGTCTTTTCATTTCTCTATACACTCACTGCTTTGCTTCTGATATTTCTTTCAGTTCCACTTTTATTTTCTCTACCTCTGGCTTTTTGAATCTAAAGTTTTTTAGCCTTTCTTCCGTATTATTCCGTTCCATACTTTAATTATTACTTTCTGTTGTTTTGCATTTATTTCTTTCTTTTTCGTGTTTTTTATCTTATAAGCTACTAGCTGGCCCGGCGAACTTTGTTCCGCCTTTGTTTTGTTATTTTATTTTTTATTTTTTTTGTCATTTGTTTTGTTATTATATGTCAGATGCGTTTACGTTTTATATTGTATGTCACGTCACACGGAATGGGATAAAAAATATTCTTTGTTAGGCTACTGGTTCTAAACAACCACTCCACCAATTTTCAGCCAAATCGGTCATAAATAGATATAGATTTTTAAAATAAATGACCCCAAAAACTATAAAAATGATACCCAAATTCATTATTCACATTTATTACCTTTATCACATTCATTTTACAACCCTCTTTAACTTAAATATCATTTTCAAAATCAACGACCTGAAATTCCTCGAAAATACCCATATCGTTTTCTTACATTTTTATCCCTAGAACACTCTCTTTTCATCCTCCTAAGAGTAATTTTTTAGAAAGCAGGAAACATACCTATTTATTTTTTTTTGAGAACTTAGGCAATTTATGGGAAAAATTATGAAAACGACATCAATCTTTAGACATTTTGCCCTCTTTCCGCCCTATCAAGGAATGATAATATTTTACTTCTAAAATTTCGGATTTAAACATAGATATTATTTTTAAAATAAACAATCCAAAATTTTTGAAAATCATACTAATATTGGTACTTGTCATTTTTTGTTCCTATCCCACCTCTTTTTATCTCTTTGTTAATAAAAAGTATTCTATTCTTTTCATTCAAATCCAGTCATCATAATTTTCCATACAAACTTTCACCCAAAGTTGTTATATGGGAAGTTGTCTCATGGAAGACGATTAAAGCCGGCCAGTAACGATCCAACGGCGCAGTAAGACAAAATCGTACAATCAGATTGTACAATTAACAATTCAGTCGCACCAAACCAACTTAATCGGTCATGCACACACACGATTCAATTCCATCAAATTCAGTCCAATTTCGTCGCTTCCAATGAAATTGTACTGCGCCGTTGAGTCGTCAGTGGCCAACTAAAGAGTGGGTAGTGCACTTAACATGTAAACGCACGGTCCAACTTTGGTTGGTGGTGGGGGAGTGGATCGATTTATTTGGAACGGTAATTTGCCGAGCCTCACCGAACGTTTCCGACATCGCATTTTACATTTGACTTTCACCCCTCTTTTAGAGGGTGGTTTCTGGAATAAAAAGTATCCTATGTCCGTCTCCTGGCTCTAAGCTACCACTTCACCAATTTTCAACCATATCGGTAAAGCCGTTCTTGAGTTATAAGTGGAGTAACTAACAGACTTTCTTTTATATATATAGATAAGCGGGAAGGTAGTCTCACTCTATTCTGTCCCTAATTCTAAAGTTTTTTATTTTTCTCCACGTCTTACGCCTACTTTTTTTTTATCCCCTTCCTTTTTACCATTCAATACTTCACAGCCTTTTTCTACTATCCATTCCATCAATTTTGGTTTTTCTTTTTCCATCCCTTCTTTCTTCCTCTCAATTTCTTGATTCTCTTTCATCTATTCTCTCGTTAAAATTCTATCCCATAAATATACATTCTTTTATATTTTCTTATAATGCTTCTTCTATGCTTCTTATTGTCTTATTTATCTTTTTGCTGTATATCGTCACTATTTTCCACCACCTATATTTCTCTACATAAGCTAAAGCGATCAATGTTCACTGACACACACCACCTACTATTTCCCTCCATGAGTCTCTCTTGTTCTCTCCTCTCATGTTTATTTTTTACCACTTTGTAACTATTCCTCATGCTGCTCTTTCTTTCTTTTTTCTCTAATCCCGCCACATTCCAAAATAGTACCGTTCTTTGATCGTTGCTTTATTTTTCCTTATTTTTTTGTATTTTTTAATTATCTCTTTATTGTTTCTTTTTTCTCTCTTCTTTTTTAAATCTGCAGTTTTAATTATTTCTCATTCCATTTGCATGTTTTTGCGTCCATCAATATTTTTTCATATCCAACTTTTGCTTTCTCTCTCTTTTCTTTCCCGATTTTTCTCAATCTTATCTGAACCTCTTTCTCTCTCTTTGTTGAATCTTAAATCCTCATCTATATAAATGGTTTTAGTTGTTTTTTTCCTCAGCTATTTTTTATTTGTTATAACTCTTATCTTGAAGTTCTACTAGCATTTTTCCCTTACCTATTTTATGCCACTCTTTTATTCTCGTTTTTACCATTTCTTTTTTAATTTCTTCTTCTCCCTCTCTTTCTACGTCAATTTCAGTTGTTATTATACTGTTTTTGTTTTTTTTCCAAGACTTTTATCATTTTCAGCGTTTTACTATTTTCTCATTTTCATCTCTATTTCAATCTTTTATTTCTTTTATAACTTCTTTGTTCTCTTGCTTTAACAGTTTAATCTCGTTGATTAATTTATCTATTTTTTTCACAACTAGCTCTAGCTTTGTTTTCATATCTGATCCTTCTTATCAAAATAAATATTTGCCATTTGGAGTGAAATAAGCTAGACGGGCAAAGATTATTAATTTTCAATTGTTGATTGAACTTTAAATGAGCTAAGTATAATGTCGTATTGGCATCTGGCAGTTAGTCAGTTTTGACATTGAAACGTGAAAGCTTGTCTTTCTGACCTTGATGTAAAAAGCTTCCGATAGGTGTCACTATGAAAGAATGGTTGATTTCATAGTTATATTGTTTTTAATAGTAACAATAGGGTGACGTGTTATTTAAGAAAGTTGCAAATTGGAAAAACCATGTTGTTTTCGTGAAAAAAATATTATTATCAAATTTGAGGAACGAATAATAATCTAAATAATTTCCGTTCGGATTCGCGTTGATGCAATATGATTATGCAATGTGGTTTGTTTTTATAAGAAGTAATAACAATAAATAATGGGATATCAGTCGCAAAATTTGCAAAATATTGAAAAAATTTGGCAAAGAGGTCACCAAATCTAACAAGGAAAAGACAGACCGATAACGAATTGAAACGATAACCGTCCTGAATAAATGCTGAATTCTAAAATTATACCACGGAAAACGACTATTACGTAAACGGGCACGTGGTGATATTTTGATGTAGCAGCAGTCAATAACGGTAAAACACAATTCATGCAGCTGAATAATTACGAAGATATTAGAATAGTAATTAAAACAATTCTCCCACGTTGATCGTTACACAATTACACTAAGCGTATGCTCTAAACATGTGAAGTAGCGATTTAACGTGACATTTATTTAAATGTCAGATAACTGCACAATTATTAAAATATCTCTTTAAACACGTGCTTTATTGAATTTATTAATAAAAAAAATGACAATTTTTTTTCCATCAATTATCACAAAATGTGAGCATCGTCTCTGCTTGTCTTGGCTTGACTTGACCTATCCCAACACATTGTTCTCTTTTGGCTATTTCGAACATCTAAATAATGATATAATACTTTTTTAAGTAAAATTCTTTTAAATATTTTATTTTATTGAAAAAAAAATTTAGCACTGAGAAGAAGAAAAATATCAACCTCGTTGTGGTTTCCAGAAGGTTGGTGTTGAAGTTCCGTATGTTATCCTTCATTTACCCATTTGGATGCCGCAAAGGACAATTGCTTTAATCTTGAAATAAAAGTAAAGGTTTTATTTATCTTTGACAAACATAATACTTCATTACGTTTACAACACCATATTCATTTATGATACAACTTCCTCCAGTATCGGTGGCTGCCATTATCAGCTTGAATATCAATGAACTGGTCAAGGAAATACTACGAAAATGTTTTTGTTTGGTAATATTTATAGATCTGCAGTTTCAAGGGCAATTTCGAAAAACAAAAATTATTGATCTTTGACACAAAATTCCACGAATTATTTTCACGGAGAAAGTCGAACATTGCGGAGAAAATTAAAGCATTTCGGTGTAAGAGCTGATTCATGGTTTGCTGGAAAATTGTTTTTCAATTATTATATGCCTTCCCTGTTAATCATAACTTACAATACAGTCAGTGTACAGTGATTTTTCTTAAACGGCTGGATCTATAAAAAACATAAATACAGATTCTTTCCAGTTTTTCTGAAAGTAGAACCTGTTTTCTGTTAAATGAAAAAAATTTCACAAACAACACACACACACTTGATAAACGGTCAGTTAGTTATGTTAGTTACTACAAACGACTAGAATAATAAGATCAATGGAAATTCATTCAAATTAGATCTGTAAACTTGGACATGTTTCGTTTTATTGGGACTCTTCAGCAAGTCGCAACCTACTCATAGAGACAAATGACGCTAACTTAGTTGTCTAGCCAGCGATATACTTTTAATTAAAATAATATTATTATTGTTATATTTTTATTAATGTTATTATTCTATTAAAAAAGTTTTGTGAGAAACTATAATTATAGCCGGTGTAAAAAAAAGGTGATTATGTATCTACTTCAAACACGTCAAAGAGCAAATGACGCCACAAAAAATAAAAGATCTTTCTTTCGTAATCTTGTTTGTTTCTGTGTGCATCTCAGAAAGTATCTCTTTATTTTCTTTTTATTCTGCCTCAATGTGATACAAAAGGTGAGAATTTAATACACATGACGTCGTTTCTTATGGCTACCCATTATTTCAATTAATCAAGTTACACTTCTTTAATAGAATCTATTTCAGTTTACACATGTTACAGACTATAGTCACTTTGCAATGTGACAGCAAACGTTGTACAAACGTAATAACGCGTCAAGATGAATGGGATTAGAAGTTATTCAGATCTTTCCATCGGATATCTGACCATTGAAAAAATAGATGTCATGAATGAAGACATAACCTCATTATAGGCAGCTGCCTTTATAGTTAATTTTATTTTTATAATATTACTAAATTATAAAATTGCTTAAAAAATTTAAAAACGTTTAATAGTTTTAACTATAACAACAAATAAAGCAAAAAATTGTTTAAGCACTATTTTAATATAAAACTCTTATTTATGCGATGCTCAATCATCAATATTTTTAAAATTTTGAGTGTCTACCTATCTGTCTCAGGGTTTGTTTTGAAAAAGTCTTAGCAAATTGCAATAAGATCAATGCAAATTTATTAAATCTAGATCTGTAAAGTTGGACAGGTTTTGGTCTTATTGAAACTCTTCAGCAAGTCGCAGAGAAGATAGACATCATTGCACATCATATATATGCGTTTGAGGCAAAAGACGCTAACTTGGTTGTTCAATTAGCTATATACCTTTTGCCCGAAATTGTGTCTATAAGCTCATTTAATGCATTAAAACAGGTAAAAATTTAATTTTAGAAATTTTTGACGATTTCAATATATATCGCTAATTTTAAGGTCTCTCTACTGTATTTACTGCTTTAGTATCTTGCAAATATTTGTGAAAACTGTTAGCTATTATAAAGTCAACTTGAGTAGAATTTTTTTACGCACTGATAACAACTGATCTTCATTCTTCAATTACAGCAAATAGAAAAAAATCAAAAAGTTAAGCCAAAACTGAATTTAATCGCAAAAAAAATGTTGTACTTAGACACAAAAAATAAATTAGATACAGAAAAGATTTTGTAATTGTTGTAGCTAGCAATCGCTTAGAAGTCGATATTCAAAAAAATTAAATACTTTATGAGAAAAAAATTTCTTCTTTGTTATTTAGCTATTATATAGCTTTTTTTTCTTCTAATTTTATAATCATTTATTTTTAAGTATTAAACTCTAGTTAATCTTACTAATATTTAAATTAAAACCGCTTCAAGACGCTGGTTTTGAGTCAATTATTTAATCAAAATTATTTATTTAAATCGTATGTCGTGTTTTTGCTTGTAAAAGATTTGTTTACAAATCTATATTGTTTAATTAATGTATTTATATTGATGTATTAGTATTACTATAAAATGACGATATTCTTACTAAAAATATTTTTGTTTATTTGTAATGTTATTTAATTTCAAAACATGTTATTTTATGGGAGCTTTGCTGCCATCTACTGTTTAAGAGACAGACTGGCAATCGCAAACCAAAGTCGAAAATTTTCCAAATTACATATATCTTTTTCGATTTTTTTTATTAAAAGGTTTTATTATAAAGAAAACTATAAATACAATTTTATTAAACAGTTTTCCACCTTGAAACATATCAAGCTTTAATTTTTTGAAACTCTTACCTGTTTGTAATTAAAAGTTATTTTTCTCAAAGCTGAACACACTTTTTTCTTTAATTGTGCTTAATGTAATTGAGAAAAAAATGCATTCAAACGCATTAATTTTAATTTTCTGAAAAAAGTTTTTAGAGGTTTTTTAGTAGAAATAAATTTGTTCTTTTCTATTTTATTTGATTTAATATTTTCGTTATAATTAATTTGATTTTATCTAAATACTTTTAATAGGTATTTTTATTTCATAATTACAAACATACATTAAATAATATATTCAATCATTAAATACATTAAAATATATCAATTGTAAATTAAAAAAAACACAATATCTTCCCATAGATGCATCTATGGGAAGATATTGTGTTTTTTTTTAATTTACAATTAATTATTACAATCCCATTTTGTGTCAAAAAGATGGAACACCTTCACAAGTTAAAATATATCATTAAAAACTTTCAATAGTAATAAAAACCAAATTAAAAAATAACTAAATATTACTACAAAAGGCCAAGTTGGCAGTTTTACCAACAAGTAGAATGATAAGATTAATGCAAATTTATACAAACTAGATCTGGTTAGAGGAGAATATAAAATAGGAATGACAATCCTTGATAGTGGAAATTTAGGAATGTAAACAGAGGGAAAAAAAAAGAAAAAAATTATTTGAGATAAATGCCAGGGTTAGGGTTAGGCAGGGAGACTCCAGGATATATAATGAAAGAGAAAGAAAAAAATAATAATTAAGAATAGAGGCAGGAAAGAGAGTGGTAAAGTTTGAACATTTAACAAAAGATAGAGAAGGGATTGAGATACTGAAAGAATGCTAAAAAGTCAAGAACAGAAAGACAGGCAAAGAAATAAGAAAAGTGAGAAAAGAATATTATGAAAGGAAAAGGGTTCAGTGTAGAAGAGATTGAGAGAAAAACAGAAGCGAGGCAATGAGTGAATGGAAAAATAAAAGACAGAAATAGACACATAGAGAAACAAAAAAAAAGAAGAAAAATTAGAAAGAGCAAAAATAATCAAAAATAATAGAGACTGATTACAAAAGAACTTCCAAGCTATCAAAAAAAAGTAAATGAAAGTGAGAAGAAAATGATTGCAAGATTCAGATGTGATAATAAAGAAAAAGAACGCAGATTTTGGATAGAAAAAAATAAAAGAAAATGCATAATGTATGGAAAAGAGAGAGAAACACTAGAGCATATGATGAAGGAACGCGTGGAGTTAAAAGAAAGTACAGTAGCGAGAGAAGACGTAATGAGCGAGCGGAAAAAAATAGAATGGATAAAAATAATAGATAAAGATTAAATTTGGTAAATGAGGTAGAATGATAGAAGAAGAAAAGAGAAAAAGCTGGGAAGAGAGAAAACTTGACAAAATCTCCAAACTTATATTATTGAGAAAATCTTTTGAAAACGTGTCAAAAATATAGAAAATCTTTTTATTAAACAAAGTGGCAAAGCTTAGAAATTATAAACAGAAAATTGAAGACAAAATGAAGTAAAGATCTTGTAGCAGTTTTCATCTCTTCTAGAAAGTTAAGGTGACAAATACAATCGCTTGAGAACTAGACATAGAAGATGTAGTTCTATAAAATTTGCAGATACTTATCTTTTCTAAGGGGAGTTTTGATATAATTTTTCATATCACATCTGTTGTCTTGGAACGGTTACCTACTTTGAAATTACTGTACTTACTTACTATACTTAATTGAATGGTAAGAAATCTCTAGACTGGTTCAACCTCAGTCAATATAATTTGATCTACTTGTATACAACCATACATTAAAAAAACGTAATATTTCAATCTTGTCAGTGGGTTATTTTATTTGGTCTCCTGATTTATCTAGTTTGTTTAGGTGCATACTTAGATTAGTATCAAAGCCGCTTGATAATATTTGCTATCTTGTTTGGTAAATAATTTAAGGATTCTTCATATCAATCTAATTGTTTTCTGTTTTAGATTTTAATCACGCTAGATATTTAGCATGTTTTTATCTTTTTATTAAATAGTTTATCACATGCACATTATGTAACAAGGTGGTAATATACCCAGCACTCCATTATTTTGAAGTGCTATTATGTTGCTCGAGATAAGTATATCGCCACTATTTTAAGTATGGGAGTTGAACAGATTTGCTGATTGTGTTCTCAACTTGTCATCATGGTTGTGCTCAAAGAAGAAAGTTTTGGCAGCTACAAAGATGAGGCTGGGAATGAAATTCCAGTAAAGCAGTTTACTTGGAAAAACAAGAACAATGTTTCGGTTCAAGTACTCAACTATGGAGCAACTATAAGAACCATCAATATTCCCAGCAAAAACGGAACAATTGATGACATCATTACTGGATTTGATACAATACAAGGTATTTTGATTCATATCCATCAATTATATTTACAAAAATATTTTAGAATATCGTAGTCCTCTTAATCGCTTTTTTGGAGCAACTGTTGGAAGAGTAGCTAATAGAATCAATAAAGGACAATTCAAAATCAATGGCGTGCCATATGCAGTAACAATTAATAACAATGGTATTCACCACTTGCACGGTGGCTTAAAAGGGTTTGATAAGGCACCACTATGATACTTTTTAGTATTTTGCTTTTAATCTTTAAATCTTGAAGGTTCTTTGGGAATCCTATGTTGCTGGTAATAAACTGATTCTTAGCTACCATGCTGCTGATTTAGAAGAAGGTTATCCTGGAGATCTTGTTGTACACACTATCTATGAGCTAACTGATAATAATGAGTTACTCGTTGATTTTAAAGCCACCACCACAAAACCCACTATAATAAACATGACAAACCACTCTTATTTCAATCTAGCTGGACATGGAAAAGGTGCAGAAGAGCTGTACAAACACGTAATTACCATAAACGCTGACCAAACTACCGATGTTGCTAGCGATGGCATACCTAATGGTATTTTTCCCCAAATAAAAAAATGTTTCTTTAAAAGTGTTTCTAGGAAAGTTAAACTCTGTTGGGGGAACAGTTTTTGATCTACGAACTGGAATAACTTTGGGAGATGTTATAAATAATGTTCCAAATAAACCTGGTTTTGACAATAATTTTTGCATCACCAAGGGCAAAGAGCAAGGCAATTCTTTTATAGCTAGGTAAACATTTTACTTGTAAATACAATCAAAAGCAATTTATCTAATGTTTTGGTGCAGAGCGTTTCATCCGGATACTGGGCGTGCTATGGAAATCTACAGCAACCAACCTGGAATTCAATTCTATACTTCAAATGTATTGCCAGAAAATCCAAGCACTTTCAAAGGCGACAAAAGCCAGTTGCAATCTTTGGTTGGTAAAAGTGGTCAGAAGTACTACAAACATGGGGCGTTTTGCTTAGAGACTCAAGTGTGGCCTGATGCTCCTAATCATGTAACTTTTTTTTTATGAAATTTTGTACAAATTTTCTATAACTGTTTTTTCAGGATAACTTCCCATCTGCGCTTTTGCTTCCAGGAGAAACTTATCATCATACAGTAGCTTACAAGTTCTCTGTGGCTTCTTAGATGTTTATTTGTAAACTGTATATTTACCATGTTAACCCAGCAGAATAAATAAAAATACTGGATTTACTTTTTACTTGTTTTAATTGCCAGTACGTTCTCCATACTTGTCACCTATTGAACTTGTGTGGAATTTGATAAAAACTGAACAAGCTTCAGCCAGCTTGACAGAGATAATTAATAAAACTTAGTAAGCTAAATTTTTTAACTAACTGATATTCATTGAAGACATTTTGGAAAATGTTTTTGCATCAATTATAAGGAAAAAGCTAAAAAAAGCAGAAGACTTTGTGAGCAGTAAAAGAACATTAATATGACCAAAAGAAGCAGAAAAAAAAAAGAAACTGATATAAAAACAAAGCTGGAAATGATTATAAAAAATAACAAAAAATTGGAAGTGACGTAAGAAGAGAGGGAAAAAAAAGCGAGATAAAAAAGTAGTAAAAACGGGAATAAAAGAGTGGCACAAAATAGGTAAGGGAAAAGTGTTCGCAGAACTCCAAGAGCTTAGAAAAAAAAACACGACTAAAAATATCTACATAGATAAAGATTTAACAAAAAGAGAGATAAAAGTTTAGAAAAAGAATGAAAGAAGTTTTTCAAAGAACTGATGGAAAGAAAAAAAGAAGTAGATATAAAAAAATTGATGGACGGGGCAGAAATCTGATGGTGGAAAAATAAGAGGAAATAGAGAGAGTACAAGAAAAGTATTTGAAAAGGACGACTAAGTTTGAGAATAGGATGAATGGGAGGAAAGAATGTAGAATATTAAATGAATGTGGGGAAGAAAAGAATACAGAGAAGAATAAAATAGGTATGCGAGTAAAGAATTGGAAACATTAAGAACTCAAGTGAGATGAGAAAGAGAAATAAGAGCGCGGAAAAAGAGAAAATACTGAAAGAAAATAAAAAGAAGATAAAGTGGATGAAAAAGATATGGAAGAAGAGAGAAAGGTGAAATAAAAACAGAGAAAAACAAAGCAAAAGAAGGACAAAAAAAGCAAGATAGAAAAAAGTATAGTATAGGTTAAAATAAACCTATTAGTACTGAATAAGTTTTTTTGTATTTTTGTTTATGATATCTTTGGTGCTAATGCTGTTTTTGTTGCGCAGTTGCTCAAGCAACTAAGCGTTGCAACCACTGCAATCTTTTTTTTTAAATGTGATAATAAAAAACAAATATACTACGTTTAAAAATATATATTTGGAAGTTGCTACATAGTACTGGTTTTCAACACTTTTGAACATTAAATAAACAAATTAGATTTGACATTTATTTGGAAAACAATTTTGGAAACTTTTATATGTATTCTACAGGTATAAACATAAATATACAGCAAGAGTGTGCATTCTATTTGATACATTAACGACTGCTCAATTTGCCTTTCTTATAGATACTTATTCAGATTTGCAAAAAACAAATTCTGTAAAATGTATTCTAAAAGTCGTTTCAATACACTTTACGTCCTATTTTTCTCCATTATCAAACAAATTAATTTTTATCACGTTTTCTAGCCTAACTTTTCGTGCTTTCACTAACAATCTGCAACCTTAATCAATTATTTAATTAATTAAGCTGAAAGTCTAAATATTCCATAACTATATTTAAAATTCATAATTGATGCTCTAATTGTCAAATTTATTATTGCTTTATAAAAGATTACACTCAAATTACGTGCTTTTATTTAATTCTATATAGTAGCTAACATCGTTTAAATATATTCAACGACTAAACAGTAAGATAATAATTTATTTAATAAAAAAAAACAAAAGTGAAGAAATTTTAGTATTATTTAATTACCTACTTGAAATAAATAAAAAAATTATCACTTTTCTTAAAAAATCTGCGTTTCTCTTACATTAGATAACCTTGCTTTCTTACAAGCTATTTTTAAAGAAATAGCAATTGATTATGTTCCAAAATAAGCACCAAATAGGCAAAGGTAAACACCAAAATTTTTGGTATATAGGGCGATGCAAACAATTTAATGTGTACCCATTAAGCTAGTTTGCGTCAACTTGCTAACTATTATATGAGCTGCATTATGTAAGCTGTAATTAATTTTTTTATACATCTAAAAGTATATAGATGGACATCATAGGCAGCTTTTCACTAATTGCACATTTACACACCCAAATTGCTTTTTAAATCAATAAAGCTCAGAATGCAATTTTCCAAATTGAGCAGAGGTTTGTAGCTATCAAAAAAACTTCTGATGTTAAATCGATATATACAAGTGTAGTTAAAATAAGTACAAAAGTTGCTTTGTTTTCTACTCCATCTAGGTTTAAATTATTTCAGTCATAACGTTAATTCGTTTCTGTGCATTAATTAATACAATCACTAGTATAAAGTCACATCGTTGTAAGCTTCATCTACTTAACTTCTTGGGTTTACACCATAAACACAGCATTGAAAGCATATATAATACATTTATGGTACTAGGCTTTGGGTAATCTGTTGAAGAGATTGCATTGGGAATGGCAGATGGTGCTCCTATGAAACGAGTATTCGGTCGCACTATTTGGGTTTTCCATTTTATTATGAATTGTGGAAGCGTTCTGCTGACAGTAAGCAGCCTAAAAACCAATAATAAAAAAAAACACAAACAGTCTTACAAACTTACTTCACAATAACTGTATTCAGCTTCCATGGTAACAAAAACTGCTTATGATTTTCTCGTGAGCAAAATGTTGAGATAAGCTCTCCCAGGTGCTGATTATTTGAGTTTGAAGAGTACTCGTAAATGCTTATGTTCCAAGAGACACAAGGACCTAAAAAATTCATAAAAAAAATTAATTTTGCTTAAAACTATTGCTGTTAATAACGCTACTTTTCTACACTAATCTATTTGTTTACTAATACTACACTATTTGATATAAATTATTATCACACTTTGTACAGTTATATTTATATCGATTTAAGACACTTGTTTCTTGCTCTATTACCGCTCCCGGTTGGTCCTATATATCCGTGGTCTGGAATTAACTCGATAAGTTCTCGAATCTTCAATCCGTTACAGTATAATAGATAACAATTCGATAGCTTTGTTAAACAAATAACTTAAAAATGCTATTTATCAATAATCCAACTGTAAAAACGTTAACTGTTGCTAAAAATACGCTTTTTAATAGAGCTAATATGTTGCTAATGATGAGAGCTAAAGTATAAAATCATGCAATGGTTTACCAATTTTTTTTCTATGCCAAAATGGTTTTTGTACATTTTTTAAATACTGAAAACTTACGGTTTTGGTTTGATGAAATATCTAATACTAGTTGTCGTTCTACATTAGAGTGTAAAGTCCAAGTGCAGCTCTGTTGATAAAAATGGTTTAAGTTCTCGGGGCTTGTTAAGTTCCTTATGAATATTTCGCCTAAAAATTAGGTTATTTACATTTGTTATACTGTGTGGTCTACAATTATTTAGATAAAGAAGGTTATGAAAAACCAAACCAGACCCTTAGCTTGATTCAACGCTTTTAGTTCAACTTTTGTAAAGTTTGTTGGTTAGCCGTTTTCAACCAATAGTGGATGAGAATCCTGATGTGGACTTTTTGGAAGCAGATTTTTATAATATGGTCAAAAACAACTTATATAAAAAAAAGCTGTATATCTTTCCTCAAAACTCTTTGACAGGTATCATACGATAAGGGAGTTTTTTAGAGCAAATGACCACTGAACCAAGCTAAGAGTCTGATTTGGTTTTCCACAGGGTCTGCTTATCTGGATAATTGTGGGTCACACGGTATTGAATGACTTACCTGAATGCATTGTATATATGTGCTCGCCACAAGTATAATCTGTATTGAACGCGTATGAAGCAGAAAACTCAAATCCTTTCGTAGACCACGTGTAATGTGAGACAAAGTATGCTACAGTTAAAGAGCCCCATGTTCTAACGCTAACAGGAAGACCTTCAGCTTGAAAATCTCCACAAATACACGCTATTGTTAAATTATTATCGCCCACTAGCAAAAGATGATCAGTAGATAGCAATGACTTTGAAGATACACAGCGGCAGCCATTGTCTCCACATTGAGTAACACAATTTGAGTCAATTGACATTCTCTCAATATTTTGAATTTTAACGACAATACTTTGATTGGTACTGGGGAAAAATTGGTGCTTACAAGAAAGAGATCCATTTGCAGTCCAGTATAAGTGCTGAGCTCCAGGGTTGTAGATAGTACCAGCTAACGGACTTTGTTGTCCATAAAAGTTTACATCACAAATTTTGTCTGGTTGCATTGTTCCACTTATTTGCTCTAAAAATGTAGAAACTGTGAGACAAACTGTGCAAAACTGTAAAAATTGTGTAGGAAAAAAACCACGAAACATCTTATAACAGAATGCGTGACCATTAGAAAACACTTAGATCAGAAGCTGATTCCAGCATTCTTGAAGCCGCAGCTACTGAAATTTATTACAGATCGATACAGGTTCAGAAGCTATAGGCTACGATGCACCTCAGACAGCTCAAGAAAGAGGAGCACTATAGACAAATAGCTACTAATCCAATCTAACTGCTCTCTATTCTTTGCTTGTTATTTTCACTTTTTTCCTGCCAAATTTGCCCAAAAATCCTCAATTGAAGGTGCCTGGGATTTTATCGTTATGGTATATTGTTGTTAAGCCATTTGTGTAATTTGCTTAACCGTCTTAATCCGTCTAGAACATTATTTTGTCTTCAGAATAATGCTCATGACTAAAATGAATCAATCAATTCTGAAAATAGCGCCGATTATCTAAGGCTTCACACCTTACACAACCCATATAAAATCTGGAAATTCCCCTAATAGAAATCCCACACCAAACTAAAGTTTTCCCAACAAAGTTAGCTTCTTGTATTTCACATACTTATCGTTCCTTTTGATGTCCAAATGTGTATGTCTCAAGTGATAGTAAGGGCTTAAATACAGTCATTGAGTTTTGAGTTTATACTGTATTACCACACAAATGGCCTTATTAATTAATTTATTACTATTTTTTTGAAAAGCAGCAGTGCTTTGGTTGGTATCAACCAAAAACACTTTATATTGAATAAAAATTAAATTTAGCTTGGTAACTTTTTCTTAATAAAATAGAAAGCTAAATTATAGAAACGCATTTTTTCAAATAACAATGCGTAGTAGGCTAAATAGGTTAGTTTTCTCGCCTTTTTAGCACCTATTCAGTCCAGCAATGAAAATTGCATGTACATGAACAGTATTCGACTGCGTACTGTTGCACTCGACCACTGGGTCAATCAAAAACGAATTGACCGGTTTTATAGCCGAAGAATAT
The DNA here is from genome assembly GCA_947359425.1 of Lagria hirta. Taxonomy (NCBI): domain Eukaryota; kingdom Metazoa; phylum Arthropoda; class Insecta; order Coleoptera; family Tenebrionidae; genus Lagria; species Lagria hirta. The sequence continues at coordinate 2,666,879 of OX375799.1, forward strand.
ATCCCGGGTATGTTTGTTTTTCACAGTCAGCCTTTGTAGAAGCTGATGTGTTTGGATCGATTTTGATCACGACGTCAAAAAAGTTGTACTCATTTATAGACAGATTTTGTATCACATTTGCGAAGTGTCAATACGGCGATAGTGATACAAACCTCTCATTTTTTAAAATTTATTATGACATTATTTATACTACTACAAAACTTTAGCCCTCTACGCTTAGAATTAAAAAGAAATAAATTTGATTTAGGTGACACAAGGTCAGAATAAACTTTATCGCGCACGTATAAATAAACGACGTGGGTTGGCCACCGGTGCAATTTACTCGAAGAGAATTATAGATTTGCACTCATCCGACAGTTTACCATATTAACCCAAAGCCTTATTTGGCCAAACTGCGATTAATGATCAAATTTGTCGAATTATATTTAAAATACAAAACTTTTTAAATAATCCATTTTTAGTGCTTGACCTATATAAAATTTATTGCAATTCAAGATGTAGGGTTTCACAGAGGATTGATTTTGTAATCAAATAGGTACGTTTTGACAAATTGAGTCAAAAAACTGGAAAAATGTTAGTGGTGACTGCAAATATTTTTAACCAAAAAGAAAAAATTGATTTGGTAACTATGATACTTCTATACTCTCAATTTCTAAACAAATAATAAATTTTTTTCATACTGGTAATACTATTTTTCGAATTTAAGATTTTTAATTTGTTTGTTTCGTTAGTGTATCTTTAAAAAATCGCCGTTTTTGCTTTAATTTTCGAGTATTTTGAAAAGTGGTTCAATGAACAGCAACAGATTGTTGCTGTTACCAACCGTTGCAACAAAATTTCCTAGAGCTTACGCAAGTTCAAAAAATAGCTTAATGAACACGTTTTGTAAGAGACAGGTGTCGCTGTGCGCCAAATTAATGCTTATAAAACTAGCTCTTTAATATGCTATTATTTTCTAATGTTTTTATAATGTCTCTTCTCTTGAAGGTAAAATTTGCCATACAATAGCTATTTATGGCAAAAATTGTTCAAACTTACCGTCGTGAAAGAAGAAGGCTCCTGTTAGAAATTCTGCATCGTTGGTAGTGAGCGGTGCGTTTGAGCGTTTTACGGTAATTGTGATAACGTGGCTCTGAGACAAAAAATTTTTTTGTTTAACAAATTTATCATCTTGTTTTTGAAGTTGTGTAACCGCCGGACTACATATTTTATCCAGCACAATTCTGTTGTTATTTATATTCGTATCTGAAACTTCAATTGAAGCTTTACATAATGGCGTTCTGGAAACAAAAAAGTTAAATGTAAAAAATATGCAAATTGTTTTATGCCCAACCTTAATCGGTAATTAAAAAGAGTAACATGAACTACATCCGTTGTACGGCCCTGGAATATTAATCGACAGATGGAACACCATTCGTGTTCCCTCGTGTCAAAATGTCCAGATCTCGTATTGTTTCCGGATATAATAATATCACAGCCTAAAGTTTCGGAAGTAGACAGAACAGAAGTTTCAAGCGCTGGAACTTTTTTTTAATAGTTTATCAGTCTTTTGCTAAAGTTCAACTTACAAAACGGTTGAGTCGATATTGACGTTTGAGGAGCTAGATGCGTTGACTCAGTTGTTAACAGCTTTGGAAAAAATTTTACACTAGCCACAAATCCGTTAAAATTAAAAGGCGGGTCTTGAGAGCCTGTGCTAGAATTTAATAAGAAAATTAGCTTCAAACAATAAAATTTTCCGCGTTAAAAGCTTGCTATGATAACCATTTTTAACCCAGCAAGGTTTCATCTACCATAAAAAAGTTTAATTGATTTTCACGTTGGTCTCAGGAAAGGTTAATCGGTTATCCAAGATATTAAACACAGATGCTTTCAGTTGTTGTGTCGCCGCTTGCTTAGGTTCTTAAGCCCCCACCCCAAAAAGCATCAACAACATCACCATCCTAGCGATTTCAACAGAACTACAATAAATTAATGTCTTATTTTGATGTGTACTTTTGCAAAATTATTGGTCTCGTCTTTTTTTAGCCAGCGACATATTGCTCGTCAACATAAAAACTTTCTTCAAGAAACTGACGTTAACGTTTTTCTTTGTGCCTATTCATCCACCCGATTTAAATCCTATAGAGCATCTGTGGTATATGACAAAATAAAACTGTACAATTTTTATCATTTTCTCTTGACTCTGACACCGCTAATCTGCTTCTAACACGTTTGTTTATATTATTCAAAATTAAAAAGTGTCAAATGATAGTATTATAACAATATGAAGTGATACATAAGTTTGTTTTATTAAAAACGAGAGAAGCAGTTACATTATATATAAAGAGCGGATTTAAATGCAGAGCAAACAAGCGAAATATGCACATATATATGTATATAAAACATCAAATATATACGTTTATTTAGGCAAAAACGAATCTGCTATCATAGTATTTGCCAACATAATAATGCTGCTGTTTGTATTTCCGTAGGGATTATTATTATTATTGATAATATTAATGTTTGTTTTTGGTGAAATTATAAGCTAGTTTTATTAGAATTATAATAAATGATACCAATAATTAACTGAGAATTTAAAAAAGTAATGAAGAAAAGTTCATTTTAAAGCATAATTATGCAGTTTAATTTTCGACTAAATGTTTGAAAACTAAATTAATAAAGTATTATCAAGTCAGTTAATGTTTTGTAGCTCCGTAAGTTTAAGGTATAACCACGTTTTGTTAATTAAAGTTTGCTGCAAAAATCCTAGCTTTCTAATAGAGTGTATTAAATGAGACGTCTATTGCAGCCTTATACCGTAGTTGGCAATAATTAAACTAAAGCTTAGATGTTTACGCTTTAACTCTTGATTAGTTCTAAAATTACACATTAATTTCCAGTGTGTAACAATTTATATTTTGAAAGTTTGAAATTTGAAAATTTTGAAATACCGCTGCCAATGAACGTGCAAACAACAACCCTTCAAAGTCGGGCGATTTCTGTTGCAATCCACTAAATAACCATGATTGCTTAGACCAATCAATAAATTCTAGCAATTGATTGCTTAGTAATAATTTTGTTTGTAAATTACTCTTTAATTGGCTTCCAATTTGACTGCAAACTCAAATCAGTGGATCAGTTAATCAAATAAATATTTGATTAAATTTTCCGAGCCGAATGAACTATTTACGGTTACCTGAACATTGAGTGAGGCGACAATTATCATTGAATGATCTTCTTTAATATCAAAACTCAGCTATATATTTTCAAACAATTAAATTTGACAGAAACGTAGCGGCTCATCGACGTATTTCCACGAATCCTGGAATTTTTGATTGATGATAGTAATTTTGGAACTTTGTGAAAAAATATTCATCAAGAAATTAATACCGTCAACTTTGACGCAGTAGAATAGACAATTTCAGAAAAAATAGCGTTTACAGCTGTGGAAATTACGTTTGAGCAATTAACAGAATGAAATATCAGAGGTAAAAGAAAACCGATATGAAACATTGGTTTTGCATTTTAATGAAAAGTCTATTTTTAATCACTGCTTTACAACATTTGCCAAAAGCTCTATTTATGTTTCAGTTCATCAAAAATATAATATATAGATTTTCTAATTTTCATTCGACAGTCAGCATTTGATGAAATGCTAAAATTAATTTTAAAAATTTTTCAGTTAAATGTAACTGAAGCTGAAAATAATTTATTGTCTACTTTTTCATAAATTAATAAAATTCTAAGTGAAAAAAAATTGTGTGAATAAAACGACGTATCGTAAAACTACCTAGAGCCCTTCTGAAATTAAAGCAATAATTCCTGTTTCCACTAAAAGTTGATAAAAACCTGACTTTTAAATATTAAATTTTTTGCAGCGTTTTTTAATAAGCCTTTATTTAAATACATCTTTGTTTCATCTCCATCCATATAAACATTTAATTTGATGTATAAATAATTAAAATCGGCTAATACTTTCAAGACAACTCGCTTTTTTTTTAAACTGTCTGTATAACTAAAGAAAAATCAAATTAAAAAAAAAGCTGCTTTTCAATTTGATTCAAGATTATCGCAAAACAACAGAGAAAATTGGTATTTTTCAAATATGGAAAAGCGGCGGTGCACTTTTTTTCTGATGTCGCGATGTGATATGTTGACGTTTAACAGACAGCGGATAGAACGGTTTCGAACAATTTTATTTAAAATTTCTAAAAGGTTGACAAAAATGCGACTCTTTACTTTGGGTGCTCTTTATTACACTCATTTTGAAGCGGTCACAAAAAAATAGCTTAGAGATGATGTGTCAGGCTAAGAAATTGTAGACAATTGTGTTATATCCTGGATGCGTAGAGACCAACTTCTGTTAAATGTTTTTAGTTCGAAATTAATTTGTGAGATATTCAAAATAATCCCTACGCTTTGAGCCATTTATAAATATAAATAATTTTTGTTTAATCTTTTTTTGTCTTTGTCATAAATATAGCGTTTTTTCCATTTTTTTTTCAGCTCACAGTTGAGATGATTTATGAGGTCAATTAAAAATGTAAGTTAGTACTTACCTAAATTGGATAAGTAGATTTAGACCTGAATACTCAAATGTCTTGCGCTGGTGGCCACATAAAGTTGTCAGTAAGGGGCTGCTTGTTGTAGTTCCTTTATAAATCGATATGTAATCTGTTATGCAACTCCTAAAAAAGAATTAATTTATCTAAAATAACAAAACTATTAAACTAAAAGTTTAAAACTATACGATCTAAAAAGTAAATAATTTCAATAAACGGTTTAAAAAATGTTATTTATCAGTGTATTGAAATTAGAGTGACTAATTATTTCAGAGAATCAAGATCCATCATTATTAAGTTTTAGACAAAATTTTGATAAAAAAAAGATGAGGTGGCACTTTTGTTTTGCTTTCTTTTTGATCACTCTGTATAATAGTGAGGGAATACGATCTAAAAAGTAAATAATTTCAATATACGGCTTAAAAAATGTATTAATCAGTGTATTGAAATTAGAGTGACTAATTATTTAAGAGAATCAAGATCTATCATCATTAGAGTCATTTAAGTTTAAGACAAAATTTCGATAAAACAAAAGATGAGATTACACTTTTGTTTTGCTTTCTTTTTGATCACTCTGTATAATAGTGAGGGGATACGATCTAAAAAGTAAATAATTTCAATATACGGCTTAAAAAATTTATTAATCAGTGTATTGAAATTAGAGTGACTAATTATTTCAGTGAATCAAGATTTATCATCATTAGAGTCATTTAAGTTTAAGACAAAATTTTGATAAAACAAAAGATGAGGTGGCACTTTTGTTTTGTTTTCTTTTTGATCACTCTGTATAATAGTGAGGGAAGACGATCTAAAAAGAAAATAATTTCAATATACGGTTTAAAAAATGTTATTTATCAGTGTATTGAAATTAGAGTGACTAATTATTTCAGTGAATCAAGATTTATCATCATTAGAGTCATTTAAATTTAAGACAAAATTTTGATAAAACAAAAGATAAACTGGCACTTTTGATTTGCTTTCTTTTTGATCACTCTGTATAATAGTGAGGGAATACGATCTAAAAAGAGAAAAATTTCAATATATGGTTTAAAAAATGTATTAATCAGTGTATTGAAATTAGAGTGACTAATTATTTCAGTGAATCAAGATTTATCATCATTAAAGTCATTTAAGTTTAAGACAAAATTTCGATAAAACAAAAGATGAAGTGGCACTTTTGATTTGTTTTCTTTTTGATCACTCTGTATAATAGTGAGGGAATACGATCTAAAAAGAGAAAAATTTCAATATACGGTTTAAAAAATGTATTAATCAGTGTATTGAAATTAGAGTGACTAATTATTTCAAAGAATCAAGATTCATCATTATTAGAGTCATTTAAGTTTAAGACAAAATTTCTATAAAACAAAAGATAAACTGGCACTTTTGATTTGCTTTTTTTTTTGATCACTCTGTATAATAGTGAGGGAATACGATCTAAAAAGAGAAAAATTTCAATATACGGTTTAAAAAATTTATTAATCAGTGTATTGAAATTAGAGTGACTAATTATTTCAGTGAATCAAGATTTATCATCATTAGAGTCATTTAAGTTTAAGACAAAATTTCGATAAAACAAAAGATGAGATGGCACTTTTGTTTTGCTTTCTTTTTGATCACTCTGTATAATAGTGAGGGAAGACATCGATTGAGAAAAATTTATATGATCAATTATTGTCCCATTTTGTTGAATTTTTATTTATCAGATTTAATAATTAAAAACGGTTTTTGATGCTAAAGCCAAATATCATTTTTTCGATCATTCAATAAACTCTGTAAGAGGTATATTTACGTTTGATTAGAGGGAAGAAAACAATTGAATGTAGCGTAAACATTTTAAAATTATAAACAAATAGCAGATAATGGAATTGGGAAAAATGGCGCAAATTGGAACTTACTCTGGCAATTGTAATGCGGTGAAGCTAATTCGTATTCCAACTTTTTCGTCTGATGTTGTTATGTGATATCTGCACTGTCGATGGGGCGGATATACCCCGGGATATCCGGGACTAGCTAATATGCATGTACCCACGTTTTCTTCAAATTTATTACATTCAAAATCTTGGTAGAGCCAATCACAATCTGGAAATTTAGCAAGTTTCACCAAAAAGTTCATTTCATGAGTTCAAAAATTTTTAGTAATTAACGTTGACTAATTGATTGATTATAATTCGATTTTGAATTAAAATATAACTGACAAAAAATAATTAAACGAATGTTTAACTGTATCTTTGTAAGGAAATAAAATTCAGAAAAGTTATCACTGCACAATATTTGTGGATCACACGTCTAGAAACTGTTTTTTGCAAGGATATTGCCTAAGTAAACTTACTCGTCTTGACAAAGGTCAGTTTCTCGTTCTGATCTATCGTACAGTCAAATAATGATTCTGTATAATGATAGTGTAGAAGCATATTCATGTGTTATACTTCATGTATATTTTTTTCCAATATACAAATATTAAATAACCCTGGAAAATGTATTTCCATATGGAAAGGAAATTGTTGCGGAATATTTGAAACTTGATGCGCTTCTAAGGAAATTTAATAAAGTGACGAAATAGGAACCTTTTGTTTACATGTTTTTTTCAATGTTGTAATTTTGGTCTATTGTGTTGACACGAAAAAAAAAAAATGTTTTGAGATTGTTAGATCGAAACACCTTTGTAATTGGCTTGTTTACTTTCATTCATTCGCTTCTTATCACGTCGGAGAGCAAACTTAACAAGCCGATAATTTTAAGGTTGCTTCTGGAACAAACTGCTTTATTTTCAAATTGGCTTCATTACTGCCTCACAGATCTGGCGTTTTATTAATAGACTATTGTTTGTACAGATTTATAGATAAACAAGTATTATTTATACTTGCTTGCAATAATATCTTAGTTAAACTCGATAATCTTCTAGCAACGTTTCTATCTATAGTCTGTTCAGATTCAAGAAAGAGTATTTTCGTCATTTGATTTTTGAATAGTTTTTAAACCATTCAAAAGTGGTCTAAAATAAAATAATCGATTTTTTCTGCGGCCTGTCCTGTGTCGACCATCTCCCACTTCATAGATATGATCACGTGGAGCCTGCATGCATTTGTTTTCATGCACTCTTTTTTGAAAGTGAATAGAGCATAGTGAAAGTTTTTAAAAGTTAAATTTTTCATTAAAATTTCTATCAAAAGATATGAATATTTTTTTAACCAAAAAAAAATTTAAAAAAATTAAAAAATCTTCAAGTACAAACGAATTTGATGTCTTTTTACAATTTAGAATAGATTTTCAGGTTAGAAAATTTCAGCAAAACGTCCACATTTTTTTTTGCAGTCCAGTGTTTCGATCAACAGCCTCTGGTAGCAGCCTAGCCAGCCACCGTTGTTTAAAACATTTAAATAATCTTATCTTTTTTATAAAGAGATTTGTGATATTTTGCAGAAAACACCTCGTCAATGAAGCTTTATTTAAACAAAAAATCAAAAGTGAAAATTAAGTTACTATAAAGAGGTTATTCTCAAAAATTTGATTTGTACACAATTGTATAGGATCGAGATTCAAGACATCCTCTTTCTTGAACTTGAATTCTGCAAAATTTGTTAAAAGTACGTTTGAATCATGCCAGGCTTTCTCGCAGAATATTTTATTGAGTGTTGAGTTTTGATAAAATCTCGTCCAAATAAACCGTTACCGGTTTAGTTGTGACAGGTATGAATTTTGTGACATTTGAATTTCTGTTCCTAATCTGAAAACTATTAAATCCGTCGTTATATCGAATAAACGAGAAACATATTCGGTCTAGTACTTAGAGATTACGTCAAGTGCATTTTCGTAACGACAGAATAATGCAAACATGCTTGATATAATAAAAATCCACATTCTAAGCTGATAAGAGAATAAATCCGAACGTAGCATGATACTTCGTTCAAAATATAGAGCAAAAAGTGTTTGACTATATTTTATTTAAAACAAATAAGATGCTAAATCCGGGTAAGTGGCAGTGTCGACATATATAAGGTTTTACTGCAGGATTTTTAAAAGACATGTCGTTTGATAAATGTTCTTGTTTTTCCTTATCTTATCTTATCTTTCCAATGTTTTGTAGACAAGATAATATAATTGCAAATAAACTCTTCGAGTGTTCTTCCAAATTAACGCTTGCCAACTTGAAAACGCTGTGACCTTTCAAAGACTTGGTTTTAGAGAGTTAAATTAGAGACATCTGAGATTTGCCCTTTATTCGAAGGAGAGAATCCAAGATACTAAAAAAAGTGTTAAGCAGAGTGTATTAAGCCTTTGCTTATCCTTTGGCAAGATATGAGGAGATTCAAATACAGATAAAGTTGTTCTTTATCGACGTGATCGATATCTTCTTAAAAAACCTAAAATCGATAACATTTTGCCAAAAGAAGAAAAATTAATTGACACAGTAGACGTGAAATGGAGGTCTGTTCTAAATTTATATAAGTGAAAAGTGACGCTAACAAGTTTTACATAATTTAGCACTGTTTTCAGCAGTGTTTGTTAACTCTAAATGATAAAGTTTTGAATAACTTTAAAATAATTGTAACTTTGTCCTGCTTCCGTTGAACTCAGTCTTTTCATGCAATATAAGCGGTGAATTATGAATAACCTTTAATCCTCCGAGTGACAACTAAATTTTTAATGACAAGTTCAAATGCGACTGACTCCTGGTGGGATTTTATATTGACTGTAATTTTACCTTCACAGAATTTGCCAGGAGATGAAAACATTTTTTAAAAAGTTACTTAATTGAAACGGTAGGGTTCAATGCAATAAACATAAGTGAATTTGACAGATCCAATTACAAAAGTTACTAAATTTATCCCGCAGATTTTATTCAATCTGATTTCAGACAGATTCCAGTAGGGAAGAGAATTGAAGTGTCAAGGAAAAATCAAAGCATAGAAAGTTTCAAATTAAAACTAAAACATTCGTAAGAAAAGTACTGAAGTTGTAGCCGACATTTGAGAATTTTTTGATAAACATTTCCGATCTTTTGACTACAAAGATTAGATTTTCTTCTGTTTTTTGTTATCAACTTTTTATTCACTTAGCCCTTTTGAATCGATCATTTCTTTGCTGATGCTATATATTTTCGAGTTTCAACACGCAGTGGAAGTAAACAATATCGCATGCTCAAGCCGGTCTAGCCAGCCAATCAACGCACTTTCTGCTAAATCATGTGATAGTTCAACCAATAGAAACGCCAATGATCTCCAAGTACTCGATATTTCCTGTTTACATCTAGTTCGCTTTTAACTTGAAAATACTATAGATGCCTTAATGAGTATTTATTCTATTAGTTCATATGTAGTTGGTCGCAAAAAAGTGCCTAGAGAGGAGACCATTTTAAAAACTAACGCTAAACAATTTTTAAAAAAACCAAATACAATTTAATATTAACATGCTTTATTTGATCAAAAACTAAAACATGTTTTGATAAATAATAAAAAATTATACACATGCTTTATTTGATGAAGAATATAAAAAAACATTTTCAATACAAAATTTGAATTATTTTTAATAATTTTTAATTAAAAAATATTGAAACGTCTTTAAAAAACAGTTAAATTCGTCACATGGGTGCTTGAAACCTTTTAAAAGCAGCTGAAAAGATATGTGGTACATCAATAGAAAAGTGGCTAACAAAAAGTTGACGAAAATAATACAGAAAAAAGACATTTCTAATGCTGACAAAATACGTTTGCTGTAGAAACTTGCCTAAACAAAAAATTCTTCAAAATCAAAAAAACTTGCTGTAGTCGTTGGTGCAAAAATACCAATTTTAAAAAATTTAGAATCAAAGGTAATTAGAAACCTGGATGAAAAAAAACAAGCTGGCAAGTAAATTTAATCAATCAATAAAAAATGCTATTTTCAAAAAAGTGTTAATAGGATTAAGTATCTGTTATATTTTGATGTGTCTCAAAAACTACCAAAACAGTGCCAAAACAAGCTCTACGCTTTGATAGCAATTGATAAACTTTTTGAAAAAAAAATAAGGTCAAAGCAAATGAATTCAAACTAGATCCGTAGACTCGGATACGGTTCGTTCGTATTGGAACTTTTCAGCAAGTCTTATCAGATTTTTATTTGAAAAATTTTTGAGTTTGAGACTAAAAGCGCTAACGTGATAACTTGGTTGTTCATCAGCAATATACCTTCTGTCTCGAATAATGTCTATCAGAATCAGATAAAGTGACACCTATAGATTAACACGTAGAAACCTAGTTTCTCGACTTTGGTGTAAAGTTAGCTTCTAATAGATGTCGCTATTTCTAAACGAAGGCTAATAATACAAGCTTATTGTTACACTCTCTAAGCACTGTCTCGGTTGTCACACTCTGTTTGTGTTCTAGACAGTATTTGATAAAAATTGTCGGCTACTCATTGAATACTTAAATATCATAAATGCGAACAACACTTTCAAAATAATTTTAAATACTTGCCTGTATTTTGAAGTTGCATTCCGCCTCGAGGTTGATATCCTAAGCCATTATTGTTTTTAATCGGTGTGAAGCTGAAGTATGCCAGAAACTGAGAACGCTTTGTTTGTTCTGTTATTCTGAAAGAAAAAACACTTTTTCAGGTGTTTATCACCAGATAATAAATAAATATTTTCCTAAAACTTCAAAGTTAGTGTTGAGTTGAGGATTATAGTGATATTCAATATATTTGAATTTTTAGATGATGAGTGGTAAAACCTTACATAAATTAGGGAATAGTTTGCATTAAGCAATGTAACATTATTAATAACAGTGATTAGAATTCTTATAAATAATAGTGTAATCAAAAACACCGTATATATTAGAAGCAAAAAGCAATTAATCTTAGCCTGTTGAGTCTCACTAATGAAAGATAATTTAAAAAAAAATTCTTTATTTTTTAGTTGGGCACAGATAAAGGCTTTGTTTGTTATTTAATTTAGCATTATTTTTCTCATTGAAAGATGACGCTACGTGTTCTCTCTCACGATGTATATTGTAATAATCCACTTCATTTGTTTAAAACAATTTTTTTTTTGAGACATACTGTATAGTAATAGCTTATTCTAACTTCTCGAACTTAGCAGCCTAGCCGCTTGAGCTCAGAAACCTTGTCATTGTGCAGAGTATACTACAGTTGTATTGTTTTGCTTATTTTGCTGATACGAACTTAGCAGCCTGGCCGCTTGAGCTCGATTATGTAACTTAAGTCAATCAATAACAATATTCTACTGTATGCGGCTTTTATCAACAACCTCTCGACCTTAGCAGCCTAGCCGCTTGAGCTATGCACAGTACTGGCTCATCTTACAGTAATATTGTCTTTCGGATTTTTTTTAGTACGAGATTAGCAGCCTAGCCGCTTGAGCTCCATCAGGTAACTTAAGTAAATCAATATTTTACTGTATGTTGTTTTTATTAGAGACCCTTCCAGCTTAGCAGCCTAGCCGCTTGAGCTCAGAAACTTTGTCAATTTGCAGAGTATACTACAGTTGTATGATTTTGCTTATTTTGCTGGTTCGAACTTAGCAGCCTGGCCGCTTAAGCTCAATTAAGTAACTTAAGTCAATCTATAACAATATTTTACTGTATGCTGCTTTTATCAACAACCTCTCGACTTTAGCAGCGTAGCCGCTTGAGCTATGCACAGTATTGGCTCATCTTACAGCAATATTGTCTTTCGGATTTTTCTTAGTACGAGATTAGCAGCCTAGCTGCTTGAGCTCCATCAGGTAACTTAAGTAAATCAATATTTTACTGTATGCTGTTTTCGTTAGAAACCCTTCCCGCTTAGCAGCCTAGCCGCTTGAGCTTTATTTTGTATCTTTTGTAATCCAGTACTTTGCAGTTCAATGTTTTGATCAACAACCTTTCGAGCTTAGCAGCCTAGCCGCACTGTTCGAAACATTTAAATAATCTTATTTTTTTTAAACCAAAAAAAGCCTTTTTTTCTTAAACTCAAAGTAATCGAGCCGCTACAACAAGCCGACTCAAATATTTTTTGTTATCTTATTTTAAATAGGCTCAAAGATATTTCTTTTATCATAATTATATATTTTACCGTACTTTTTAACAGCTTGCAACTATTTTGTTTTGAATCTCTTGGTCAGTCCAACTCTTCTCACTCTGCAAATTCTTTTGAAACTCAAAATTTTTTTCTAAAAATGCTGAGTTGGATGAGATGAGAAGATGCGGCATAATTTTGCAGAATAATTCTTTGTTTAAAAATCTGCTGAACATTTTATGCTACATTGTTTAATTTATTATTTAGCAGTTGGAAATTGCTTTTTGTTTATCAGCTTAATTGTATTTACTAGACTCATACTTCAAAACACCACCACATACGTAACTTCGCTCATATTTCGTTGCTTCACGTTCATTGTTTATGTTTATTCATCTTTGAAGTTTTATACAATTTTATTTGTGATTAAATACGTAAAAAGATTTTTGTTGTACACATTTTATTTTTTAGTATTCAGAAAAATAATGCAGCGTAAGATGAAGAATTATAAACAATTTAGCGTTCTATCAGCAACATTCCACTTCTGATACTAACTATGTGATCAAATTAAGCAAGTTTCAGTTACAAAAATTTCACCAAAGAGTGGAAAAACGAGACATCAATGTTTCATGAATATTATACAAATAGCAAAAATGATCTACCAGTATGCTGAAATTCAGTTTCTAAAAATATAAGCTGGTTTTGTTCTCTCTATTACACTGATGGCTGCTACAGAAACAGAATCAGTGTCACAAACAAAGCAAAACAAAAAATAGATGTTGGAATTTGAGCGCTATAGATCACATGGCGCATTATTTTATCATTATCTCTATTGTTCAACGTTTATTTCAGTTTCGGTATTTAGAGGATCACACGCATAGAAATAATTATTATGAATTAATCCAGTGCATTGCAAAATTAAATCTACAGTACATTAACCACAAAGAAATGCAGCCTTAATGGACATAATGCTTGATAACATATTCTAGAAATGTTATGATGACAATAGAATTTAGAAAATATTCGAATGCAACGTTGCGGTAATTCAATTCGAAACAGTGTTCACACGAATGAGTTTAAATGAACGATGTTAAAACAAGGAACACTGGAAGTTCACCTTTATGTTTTAAAAATGGTTTTTATTTTCAAAACTAGAACGGTTAGAACACGATCTCATGTGAATGTTAAGCAGATAGACATTGAATTTTCATCTCTGATCCCTAGTGGGCAAATGCATTTTTGAAGGAAAATAATAGCAAATTGATTCAGAAATTCAGAGATAGCTTCCTATTGAAAATCGGTGATATAATGATGTATTTTGTGCCAATTACTCGTCTGAGTTGAAAGGAAAAGTTGCTTATCAATTTTAAATCAAGCGAGATTCATCATATTAATTTCTTCTTTTGTTGAAACCATATTATTAGAAGCGTTCTACGATAAATCTGTAAAAGCACCATTATCTATTAGGATTTATGAAGAGGAATAATATTCGCCAGATTACTATTTGCAAAATTGTTCTATAAATGAAAAGGAAGCCTAATAACCTAATCTTTTCTGATAAAAAACCTTATAGAATCTTGCATAAGGTCTAAGAACACAGAAAAAAAGCTTAACAAAGGAATATTATAATAATAAGATCAAAGCAACTTCATTATAATAGATCCGTAAACTTTACATGATTCGTTCTTATTAGATCTCTTCAGCAAGTCGCAACAGATTTTCTCCCACCTGTGCTCATTTCTCTCTTCAGACATGTGTCGTAACTACTTCTATTACTTCACCTGCTTTATTTCTTTTCCACCCCATATCCCGTTTGCTCCTTTACCAAACATTATCATCTTTGTTTTAGTTTAACTCGTTTCAAATTTTTTTTTTCCACAACGGGCTCAGAGAACACCCTTGTCTCAAGCCCCTCTTTGTCCACAGCCATTCATTTCTCTTTCATTCACTCTTTGTTTCCTTGTTTATCTCTTTCACTTTCTCTATTACTGCTTTCACTATTCCCTTTTTTTTTCATGCATATTCTTCCGTCTTCCTTTTCTAACTCTCTCTCAATTAGCGCATATAAAATATATTCATTTTATATTACCAGACCTGTCAGCTTGGTAATCCCCCCACTTTCTTTACCTTGCATACACCTTGTAGACTGTGTTTAGAAAAGTAATTTTTTAAATTTTTTTCCCTTGTTTTAATGAATTGGTACTAATATTGCCTTAGTTCATGCCCGAGAAAACTCTTCTCCCTTCCATACTTCATTCAGTACTTCTTTCAATCTTTCTTCAACTCTTTTATTCGCCTCAATCAGTATCCCATTTGTTTTTTTTTAGCTTTTTGAGCTGTTTCTCTATCTTGTCTTATTTTCTTTTTTTTTTTCTTCTTCTTCTTCTTCCAGTAGTCTATTAAAATTGTCTACTCATTTACTCATTTATTTCTTCTTCTTTTTTTAATTTTTTTAAATTAGTTTTAACTTGTCTTTTTTGTTCCTTGTATTGTCCATCTGACCATTTGTGTTTTTTATAAATTTTTTTCCATTTCACCATTGCTTTTTTTACTTTTTTTGTACTATCCTTCTTACTGCTTTTTCTTTAAATCTTGTTCTTTCCAATTTTTTCCTATACTTATACCTTTTTTGATTTTTTACCCCACTTTATTATTAATGTCTCTTTTCTTTTTTCTTTTATTTTTTTCCTATTATTTTTTATTTGTATCTCTAGTGGCATATGGTCTGATTCAATCCTTTCGATTCTATCTCAAATCACTTTTTACTTTTTCCCATGCTTTCTGACTCGCTATCCCGTAGGCAATTACCAATTTGTCTGTGTTTCTTTCTCCATGTGTTCATTTCCTTTTCTCATCACGTATTTTATTTCCGTTTAAGATGTTTTTTTTACTATTTTTATTAAAATTATTCTTTCTCTGTTTATCTTTGTATCTTCTGTTGTTCTTTTGATTGTATCTTTTCCTTCTTCATCCCAATTTCTTCTCCTGTTCTTGCATTGAACTAAAACACTGAATCTTCAGCTTCCACTCTTCAGACAAACGACCGGGTTGAAAGATTAGGTGTATTCTCTGGTAATAGAAAATTATAAGAGCAAAATTTTTGGCAATACGGCAATATAATGTTATTTCACTATATAGCATGATTGTCAAAGCTTCATTCAGCATTTGTGCCACTGGGTTCTGCGCTTCCAGTTGAGATGATCAAAATATCTACTTCAGGTGATAAAGGAAGACTCTCATTATCTAAATATAGCTCAGATAAAAATGTTGTTGAGAAGGGTCTTTTTCTTTTAAAATATCGACGGCTTGTTTCCTATTTATCAAGTGATTAGGTTCGATAACTCCTCCTAATGATCCATCGAGTTGAATCTCGTAAAAACTAATCGAGTAAAAATTCCAATTTTACGATCTTCATCAATTAAATGTTTATTAAATTTAATTTCTCGTGTCACATCTTCATCTTTTTGTTTACGAACCGGCGAATGTCAGTCCCCGAATTTATTTTTTGTTGTAAATTACGCAACAAAAGTATAATATTTTCTCACTTGTTGGATTTTCACTAATTAGGTAATTAATTTCATTCGTTTAAAGATCTACAAAATGTCTGCCTACATTCCCATTTTGTAATTTATATTGTTTGCCGCTTAGATTCATCGCTTTTCTCCAGAGGATAAACTAATCAGACGATTGTTCGCCCGGATTATTAGCTAAATCAACGCCACATTTTTTTGAAAAAATTTATCAAATTTTTCTTCTGTTTATAATTGTAATCATGAACAGTGAACAAGGCTTTTGAAGATGAAATTTAATCTGGGTTTGAGACACTATCAGAAAATATAAAACGGTTACGGCAGCGACCTACAATAGAATTTTTTTCCCAGCTTTACATAGATTCTTGTTATAAAAAGCTCATCTTTTCATCGCTAACGCAAAACACAAATAAAAAGTGACGTTTCTGTGTGAAAAGTGACAGTTCTGTGCGTAAAAAACATATTGACAAGTGACATCATAAAAAGTTGATTCTTTTGCTAAATGTTGCAGTTAATTGAGTGATTGTAGGAAAAACGTTGTATTGTACTCGTGTGAAAACAAGGGTTTCAACACTTGTAAAACAAATAACTATTACCATCTGGTGTTGAGAGAGTGTACAAGCTGTTTTTATTCTTTTAAGAGTTACTTGTAAGATTAACTAAAACATTTTCTGAAGTAATTTCACATGCTTGCAAATGGAGCATTATTTCTGATTGAAATTATCTTTTTTTGGCAATCAGTAACAGCATTTTGTCATTTTTTTTATTTTAAGCAAATGTATAAAGTAATAAGCTACGAATAAAATTAATTTTTAGTAAATTTCGCTAAAAGTCAAGACTTGTTTTGAGATGTTTCATCAAAATGGATCAAAGTTGAGAAAAAATTGAAAAAACGTTAGACAATAGGATCATTAAACAGATAGTGATAAAGCTAAAGAAAAGCCACATACGTTTTCATGTCGGAAGCTTAAATTATCCGGTCTAAAAGATATATCGTCCCTTTGTCCGTTAAATAGTCTTTTCGAGGAAACCACAAGGTCACATCAAAATTAAAGCTCTTAGGATTTTTTGTGTATTAATCTTACGGAATGACTGAAAGTATTGCAAAAAATTTGTTTGTATGTGGGCTAAATTAGCTAAATAATACATCTAAACACTTATAAAAAAAATTAAAAAGCTCACGCACCATAATTAACGTCCTAACGACTCAAATTTACGTAAGTAAAACAATTTAAAACTTTTTATACATAGTTAAAATTAATTTCGAACATTTTTGAATATATTTTCAATTCTAAAAAATGTTATAATTAAAAAAAAATTAAAGTCTTATAAAAAAACTAAGAAAGTGGAAAACAGAACAGTACAAAAGTAAAGTAGGCAAATAAATACGGATAAGGTAGAAATGAAATTATTCGAAACGTAGAGGAAGATTAGAATAAAATAGAGGATACAATAATAAAAACGCTACTACGAAATAACACTAGATTAAAGACTGGTTTGATGAAGAATATAAGAATGTATTGAAAGCCACAATCAACTCGTTTTACCTCGTAAACTAAGAGGTAAAAAGAAGAGTATACAAGAAAAAAGACGAAACAAGTGTGTAAACAAAGAAAAAGAAAGTATCTGAACCAAAAACTAAAGGAAATTGAGAAGCACTAAAAAAAAGATAACGTACAAAAGATAAATTACACAAAACAAATCCCTTGTGTTGAGCGGAAATAAACAATTTCCGAAATTATTTGAACAACAAAAGCAGATTTGCAAATAACTAGTCAATTTAATAATAACGCTTTTGTCGTAATCCATAACTGAACCTTCAACAAGCATTATTAGCATAATAATTAATAATTTAATTGTAACATAATTTATAATTTTTTTCATTAGAAATATGAATAATTTATTTGCTTCGATTATTCATTCTCAAACTAGGGTGAATGGAAATTCACAACAGATTGTCCACAGCCGTATTGTTTCGAGTATTGATTGAGCGTGTTTTATGGGTTTAAATAAATTAAAAATTATTTCAATGTCAAACCGCGTGCGAAAACAGAGCATTTGTCCACTAACCATATAACGTCAAAAGTGAGACTATAAATATCACAAGTCATTCCTAAGCAAATTTCCCGACAACAGTTTCTTAAAATTTATTCAGTTGCCACTAAGATAAGTAGACACTAGAGAGCTATAGCCGCAACAAAACATATCTGCTTTATATACAGTTCAAAACAACAGTATGTATCGTACGGTCAAATGAATTTGTACGCAAATCAGCTTTGGAAATAAAAACATAACCCTTAGTTTTTCTTGCAATACGTGTTTGAAATATACTCCGCAATATATTTTATTGGACAAGACAACAGTAGTAAGAAAAGTTTACAACCTAAAGTGCCTTGTGCGCCAACTCTAATACAATGAACAACACTGACTCACAATTTGTGCAACTCAACGTATAAAATATCATTGTGTGGACTCGGTTATTAAAGAGATTGACTGTTTTTTAGCAAAAGACTAGAAATAAATGCATTTTTAGTTTTATCTCTAGCACAAGTACTGATGGAGTTATTGAATTTATTCCTTATTTATTGTCCACCCTGTATATATATTATTTGATCAACAAGGTTATTTTCTAAAAGTGTGAGAAAGAATATTAGTGGTAGTTTAGAGCTTCAATAAGAGGAATATTGTTTCAATTTGATCCTCTTAAGATAAACGTTCTATTATAAACAAAACAAAATCGAAATAATACTTACTGAAACAACAAAGTCGACACATCCCCATCTGAGAAGAAAACAACAGGTGGAGCAAATCTTTCGTTGTTTCCGCAGATTTGGTTATCACTGGGATTATGTTGAACTTCGGCCCCATTTGACAATTGCAAAAATCCCCCGACACAGCTAGAACAATTCAATGATTAATAAATACTACACTTAAAAACTGCTTTAAATGTTCATCTTTATTCATTATTAAAAGAATAATATATTAGTGCACAAAAACGTAATTTTCAAATATTTAAAAAAAATGTGACAAAAATAATAACGTCTTGCATAAACAGAGCAAACAGCGCTGCAAGTAGTAACTAAATTAAAAATTCAGTTGGTCAAATCTTTAAAATTATTTAGTTACTAGCTGGCCCGGCGAACGTTGTTCCGCCTAAACATAGATATTATTTTTAAAATAAGCAAACCAAAATCTTTGAAAATTATATATTGATACATGTCATTTTTTGTCTCTATCCCTCCCCTTTTCATCCCTTTGTTAATAAAAAGTAGCTGTTTATAATTATTTAGTTTTATTAATTTTTTCTAATTAATAATTAAAAATTATTAAATATTAAAATAATTATTAATATTTAATTAAAAATTTTATTAATATCTTTAAATATTTATTAATATTAATAAACTCGCTGCTCGATTCAAATCAGCACTTGATAAATATCTTGTTCTGCGTCGCAAATTATCTATTTGTTGACCTCTGTTGTTCGCTCGACGATTCTGCATTGCCAACCGAGCTGTTTCACGGGCTGCTTCACTTTGCTCTCGTGATTGAGAAGCACGAAGTCGAGCCATACTATCGCGGCGCTGTTCACGTGCAATTTCTTGTTCTTCTTCAGTCCTTTCATTTGCAGTATTTCGTATTCTTCTTGCATCACGGCTTTGTCGGGAAAGATTCGATCGTCTTGGTCGCGGCATTATTAATTAAACTTCACTTCACCTAAAAACTAAAATTTTCAACCATACCGAGTTTTATAGTTCACTTCACTTTTTACGAATGGGCAACGGCACTATCATTACATTATAATTGTTAATTATTTATTTAATAGAAATAGTTTTATTATTGATTTCTTACAAATATCAAATTGTCATCCATACGTCATTACATAGCTGTCATTTGCGTTTTGTTATTCCACGTTTTATAGTGACTGACGTTTCATGTCAAGTCACACGGGAATGCTGTCGAACGGGATGAAAAGTATCCTATGTCCTTCTCCTGGCTCTAAACTATAATTGATATAAAAATCCAAATTTGGGAAAATTTCTTGAGCCACGTCAAATAAATTTTAATGTAAACGCTTCTTCGTGGTTGCGTCAAATTTCTCGGTAATTTGTCGAGCCTCACCGAACGTTTCCAACATCGCATTTCACATTTGACTTTCACCCCTCTTTTAGAGGGTGGTTTCTGAAATAAAAAGTATCCTATGTCCGTCTCCTGGCTCTAAGCTACCACCTCACCAATTTTCAACCATATTGGTAAAGCCGTTCTTGAGTTATAAGTGGAGTAACTAACAGACTTTCTTTTATATATATAGATATCATATTAGACAATCAATTTATTAATAAGCCACTATTCTATTTTCTCCTCCACTTTTGTAATTTTTTTATTTCATTATTTCTTTTATGATTTTAGAATCTTTGTCATTGTCTTTTATCTCTGTTTCTTCTTTTGTGCTATTCACCAACTCATCAAAGTACTCTGCTCATCTGTCAAATTGTCTTTGTTGCTCTTTTATTATTTGGCCTTTCTTATTTCTACAGAAATCAGATCTAGGTCCTTTTCCTTTTTTTTTTATACCTTAGTAGAAACTTCTAATTTCTTATTCCACTCCTTCTCTACATCTTCCGATTCCGGTGTTTCTGATAATCCTATTTCTACCTTATCCCGTTTCTCTTTAACTGCTTATTATTTTTTAGCTCGCGAAGAGCACTTAGCTTACCTAAAATACGGCAGATTGGACAAATCAAGTATAGCAGAGCATGTCTTCAATAGCAATCATCATATTAGTATTAACGGTTTAAAATGAGTCAAGCAAATTAATTAATATAGACATCTGGACGCCGTCAAATTTATTGAAATTCATAAAAATAAAGCAAATGCTCTTTACAAAGATAAGGGTTTTCTTTTCAGCTTCTTATTAGTCGAGTTATTAAGAAATACCCACAAAAAAGTTCCAGAAAACAGGTAAATTTAAGCTAATAATAATTTAGTTTTTTTCATCTTTTGATGATGACCTCTTGAGCTCTCGAGATTATATAAACAATTTTTTTGACAAGTGGTAAAACTGTGTGAATAATAACAAGTTATCTGAAAAACTCAGACTGAACCTTTGCTATATTTGCTTTAATTTTCGAATTTTTAAGGTACATAGCACCACTCAAAAACATTAATTATTGAAAATTTTAATTAATTTTTGATGAACCTATTAAGGTAGGTGATGAGATTGCCAAGTTTGATCCTTGGCTACGACTAGACGGAAACGTAATATGCAAAATTTAGTTTTTAATGTTTTCTCATGTACACACAGGTTTACCAAAGTTATAGATTTTTAGTTTTAAAAAAGTAAATTTTTATAAGTTTTTAAAAAATTTAAGCTATCAAACTATTTATTGTTAGTTATATTATATAAGCTTATTTTTCAAACATGAAAGCAAATGTAGTAAAAGTCTGAAATCACCTCTCAAAAATACAATTGCTAAAATTGGTAGCATTGCAAAACAAGCTAAAAACTTTTCTTGTGGAAAATGTCTGAAAGGATAAACAATCCTCTTTATACGCAGAAACTTTTAAACTTTATTTTCATCTTTTCAACTGAATGGAGATAAACCTTATAGACACGACGTTAAGTAGCATTCTTACACGTCTTTTCAAATCATAAAACAAGCTTTTCAATGCACTGTTAAAATATTTGACTCTGCGAATAGGACGTTAAATCTAAAATACAAAATTATTTGAGTTAAAAATCGAAAACAAACTTTAAAAACTAAAAACTTTTGTTGACATTACATTAGAAATATTTTTAATAACACGCTAGATTTTATCCAAAATTCACATTTTATCAAAAAAAAACGTTATTAAAACCAAATTGTTTTGGAAAAATAAAAAAATAGTGGCTTAAGTGTTCAAAGTTGAAACAAAACAACCGACGCAATGCAGTGGCAATTGTAATTGCAGTTTTACTATGGAGTACACGTAATGTGTCGCCAAATTTCTTCTTCTGCATATTATGCTTTGTGATTTTTTAAATTTTGAATATTTATAGAATAAGAACTTAGATTTAAAAACCTGACAAATTTTAATACAACAGTTTGATGTGTCGTCAACAAATGTCAAATTAAACAGCTTTTTTTTATTTTTAAGTCTAAAAATTTTTTAAAATGCTATGAAAAAACCAACAAATTTACCTAATGGCAACTCCTCGCCATCGGCAATATTCGGCAAGAGTTGGATAAGCCGAAATGGTCTCGTGTTATGGCCACCAAAGAGCTCTGATTTGACTATGACTGATTTAATTCTCAAATAAATTGCGTCGAAGACTAGAATTGTGCGTTAAAAATGAGAACAGTTATCTATATATATAAAAAAAAGTCTGTTAGTTACTCCACTTATAACTCAAGAACGGCTTTACCGATATGGTTGAAAATTGGTGAGGTGGTAGCTTAGAGCCAGGAGACGGACATAGGATACTTTTTATTCCAGAAACCACCCTCTAAAAGAGGGGTAAAAGTCAAATGTGAAATGCGATGTCGGAAACGTTCGGTGAGGCTCGACAAATTACCGAGAAATTTGACGCAACCACAAAGAAGCGTTTACATTAAAATTTATTTGACGTGGCTCAAGAAATTTTCCCAAACTTGAATTTTTATATCAATTATAGTTTAGAGCCAGAAGAAGGACATAGGATACTTTTCATCCCGTTCGACAGCATTCCCGTGTGACTTGACATGAAACGTCAGTCACTATAAAACGTGGAATAACAAAACGCAAATGACAACTATGTAATTGACGTATAATGACAGATATGTAATGACGTATGGATGACAATTTGATATTTGTAAGAAATCAATAATAAAACTATTTCTATTAAATAAATAATTAACAATTATAATGTAATGATAGTGCAGTTGCCCATTCGTAAAAAGTGAAGTGAACTATAAAACTCGGTATGGTTAAAAATTTTAGTTTTTAGGTGAAGTGAAGTTTAATTAATAATGCCGCGACCAAGACGATCGAATCTTTCGCGACAAAGCCGTGATGCAAGAAGAATACGAAATACTGCAAATGAAAGGACTGAAGAAGAACAAGAAATTGCACGTAAACAGCGCCGCGATAGTATGGCTCGACTTCGTGCTTCTCAATCACGAGAGCAAAGTGAAGCAGCCCGTGAAACAGCTCGGTTGGCAATGCAGAATCGTCCAGCGAACAACAGAGGTCAACAAATAGATAATTTGCGACGCAGAACAAGATATTTATCAAGTGCTGATTTGAATCGAGCAGCGAGTTTATTAATATTAATAAATATTTAAAGATATTAATAAAATTTTTAATTAAATATTAATAATTATTTTAATATTTAATTATTAAATATTTAATAATTTTTAATTATTAATTAGAAAAAATTAATAAAACTAAATAATTATAAACAGCTACTTTTTATTAACAAAGGGATGAAAAGGGGAGGGATAGAGACAAAAAATGACATGTATCAATATATAATTTTCAAAGATTTTGGTTTGCTTATTTTAAAAATAATATCTATGTTTAGGCGGAACAACGTTCGCCGAGCCAGCTAGTTGGTTATAAATTAAAATTTAGTTATAAAAGTTATGTTAACAATCACCATGACAACGCAAATAAAAGAATTGGCTGTTTTTGGAAATGCAAGAGCTTATATCCAGAATACATTTGTCTTGTAACATGCAAAATGAAAAAGCTTTGCTTTTTTGAAACTCGATCCGTAGGCATAATGTATACTAAAATTAAAAAAAAAGTTTGCACAGAACAATGTAAAGCTTCTCAATAAAAATTTTAACGATTTATACAAAAGATCTCTCAAAACTACAACTGGAATGCCAACTGAAGCGAATTTTACATCATTTTGCTCGCGTAAAAACTTTGAAAACTCTTACAGCATTATCATTTCAAAAAAAAGTAAAATATCGTTTTATGTTTTAATCAATCTTCAAGTTATTCGACATGTGAATTATTATTGCAACATTAAGTGTTACTCCTTATTAGACAATAGTAGAATTACAAAAAACATATTTTTCAAGTTAGGGCTGAATTGTACGGATATAGTTTTTAGAAATTTAGATGAGGGTTTGGACATAATACCTCAAATTTGATCTGCTTTCAGCTGTAAAAAACACAAAACAGCAATAACAATGTTTAAAGCCCATAATGTTTGAATAGATGAAAACCATCTTGTGTCTTAAAATTAAAAGTTCTAATAGCAGAGTTATCCATTTCGAAAAAATATTATTCTTTTGTCATTATTTTGTAAAACCAAAAAAAAGTTTTTCTTCCTCTTGTGAAGTCAATCTAGGCACAAACTTATTTTTCTATTAAATATTTGTGATTAATTTTATTGACGTCTATAAAATGTGTGTTTAAAAAAAGTTTTTTGTATAATATACTGAAACAAACATTTTTTGAAATGTTTAAATTATTTTAAGTAGTTCTAATTTATTTTTTGTAGTACATTTTAATGTTCAATATGTATGTGTACGTGTAGTTCTTTTGTTTTCTAAAAATGTTTAGTTATGTTTTTATATTTAGTAGCACTTGAAAGATAATTCTGTTAGTATCAAAAATCTTGATGATCTTTAACCGAAGATTGGAAAAAACTTTTGTGCTTTCTAAATCAAATATGCCTTCAGAAACCTGTCGGTGTATAAAGTTTGGCTTAGTTTCAAAGATAAGCTGTTGATGTGATTATCTCAGCTTAAATTCTCGTCTATTTCAACTTGAAGAAGTTTAGAAAAGTTCGCAGCACTACAGCAATATTATTTAATAGAATAGAATTCGGATCAATACGTTACGAAATTTTTCACCGTAAAAGAGCAATTTCGGCTTTGCTTTTATTTATATTTAGTTGACATACTGGAGACACATCAAAGCTTTGTTCTAGACGTAAATATATTCAATTTGTGAGCTACTTTTGCCAGAAGTTTTGTTTTCGCACAAAGAAACCCATTCGTATCGCTTGCATAATTAATCAACACATAGCTAAGACAGTTGGAAGTTTTTTCCTGAAAGGGTGTAAAACTTTTTAACCGCTTTTAATAGGATTGTGAGTTTACTGCATAATTTATATGAGCTTTGCACTCATTATTAAAATATAAAATTGAAAATATTTTTATTATTTTAAGCTGCTCTAAAACGTAAATAGAACATCTATTCGAAGCCAACCAGAAAAACTAGATTTTTACAACTTGCAATGCACATAGGTCACTCTAAATGACAAATGTTTATTCCGGTAGACACAAATTAACACAAAAAGTATATCTCTGACTAGACAATCAATTTATCACGTTAGCGCCTTTCGTCTCAAATGCATACCTATCTTTTTTTCAAGGCAGTTGAAACTCTCATTTCCCTTATTAACAACTCGTTCGAGCAATGGTATTTTTCCACATTGTCTAAAAACAGCAATAGTCATACCTATTGCTTTCTTGTCCGTGTTGTCAAAAATTATGGAGAAATTAGCAAAATCTTGTTTAATGACGTATTTTTTAGATGTCGGTGTGTTATCTCCACGACAGATTGGTTTTTTAGCAAACAGAAACACAAATGATGCCATTTTTTCGGGTTTAAGCCAGATTTATACAGCGATGAACAACAATTTATGTACGGCTACAATCTTTTGCGACTTTGCAAAAGCTTTTGACTACGTTAGCCATAGCATTGTACTCAAAAAATTAGAATTTTATGGTATTCCTTTAAATTGGGTTCAATCTTTTTTATCCTGCAGACATCAAGCCGTAAAAGTAAATGATACGCTTTCCAACTATGAGAAAATAGAGTTTGGCGTTCCTCAAGGCTCGGTTCTTGGTCCCGTGCTTTTTCTAGTTTTTATTAATGATATTACAAACTTGAATATCAATGGTAAGCTTTATTTGTTTGCTGACGACACAACCACTTGGAGTTTTTCAGATATTGCATATCTTCATCAGGTTATTGCTGCTGACCTTGCATTAATAAAAACATAGTGCGACTCTAACCTCTTAAAAACAGTTTCTCTTTCTTTCAAAGGTAATCTAGAACCAATATTTTCACACAACAATGAACTTAAGGCTATGCAATTGGTTAAATATTTGAGTTTACGTATTGATAATTTGCTGAAATGAGCTTCTCATAGTGATATGTTGCTGAGCAAATTATCTGCTTTCTGTTACGCCCTAAGATCGGTTTCTGAAGAACTTGATTTTTTAATATCTAGAAAAACATACTTTGCTCTTTTCGAATCTCATCTTCGATATGGTTTACCTTTTTGGGGTAATTGTACGTCTTCCCAATTTCAAACAATCTTCAAACTACAAAAAAGAGCATTACGCTATACTTTTGGACTTAGAAATAGAACGCATTGCCGACATTATTTTATTAAACATAAAATCTTAACTCTTTCGGCATTATTTATTCTAGAAACTGTGTGTTTTGTGCGTAAACATTTTAATGCACTTCCTAAGCCGTCTCACCATAATTACGCCACTAGGAAAAGAAATTTGAATTCCGATATCTATCTGTATCTAGGCATTGCACAAACTTGCGGTATTTTTTATTTATATATATATATATATTTTTTATTTATTATTAAATTAATAATGAAATTGTTAATTTATGACTGAGTAAAATTTGTAAAGTACATATATATATATAAAGTATGTATACACGTGTATATATATATTTATTTTTGTTTTGTATTTTGTTTTTGACTCTATGTTTATACATGTTCGTAAAATTATGTTTCCTGTTTTTATTTTTTTATGCTTTGTCTACAAAATTTATTGTAATTTTAAAAGACAATAAAGTGAAATATATATATATATATATACATCTCGCTACCTTTTGTTGTACTTTTATCTATGTTTTCTTTATTGTTTAAATTTTTATTTAGGGTTTTTATTAATTTATTTTTTTATAATTTTTTTTTCTAAAATTTTATCTATGTAAATGTAAATTCTTCATCTTGTTAAATTTTTTTTTGTTCTTTTTGGTTTTCTGTATTTTTCGTTTGCTAACTTATTATTTAGCTCTTCAAAAAATTGAACAAAAAAACTTTTGAATAAATACTACTACAAATAGAAAACTATAAATAATAACACAATAGAATAAAATTAAAATTCTGCTATGAATTTCTAGCAAAAAAAATCCTAAAACCCAATTAGTTATTGATTATATTTAAAAATTAGAGATAGTTATTGTATAAATGTACACACAAAATAATAACTTGTTTGAGAAAAAAAAAGTTAATATTAATTTTTGTCAAAAAAAAAACAAATTGCTTAACAAAGCATGCGTTGTAACACAATTATTTTATTAAAAAACATTTTCTTGGAACTAATATTGTTGACAATTATGAAATTTATAAAAAATCTTATAAGCAAAGTTTGTTTATAACATTTTTTTAAGTAATCAAACTTAGTTAATTAGTGAAAACTTTATTGCTTCGTTAAACCTTCTTGTATTTTCAATTTTCAATTAGTTAATGAAAAAATTAAGTACTGAAAGTTGCATTTTTTTCAGATTACTTGAAGAATTATTTTCTCAAGCTAATTTTAAAACTCTACAAAAATACAAGGTTGTCGTGTTAGTGGACGCTGAATAGCTGCAATCTGTTTATGGCTTACTTCAAAACTGAATATACTGTATATTTTGCTAGCGCTGCTAACGAGGAAACCTTGAACTAGATGTGTATATTTTGTATACACTTTGCAGCTTTTCGGCGTCCACCTAATAATTTTTCCAGACAAGAACCGTTCAAGGAAGAAAACTGTTATTGCAATCATAAATAACCAAGCTTTAGTCATTTATGAAAAAAAATAGTACATAGATTGTCATAAGACATTGCAGAAAGCAGAAATACATTGAAAACTTTTCAGCGTCCGTATATGAACGCTGAATATATATATATTTCATTTAGAGTAACCTATATGCATTGAACATGCAGAAGCTAACTTGATTTCTAATGTACACAGATGTCGCTATTTTTACCATATTACGGCACTTAGATAAGCTCCAATTTGTCAATTTGAGTAAATTTAATAAAGATTTGTTGCGACTTGCTGAAGACTTCCAATAAGAACGGAATATGATCAAGTCTACGGATCTAATTAAATGAATTTGCTTTAAATCTAAAGCTATAATTTTATAAAAAACGTGAAGCAATTGAAGATGACTAAATATCTACATATTTTTTTTGTATTTTACTTCTTATTTAGAGCGACACTGTTATATTTCAGACAGTGTATGACCATTAATATACATTTATGTAAAAAACCATTACACGTTCCTTCATCGATTAGCTATATAGGGGGCGCCATAGTTACCTCACATCTAACATTATCTCTTCCATAATCCAATATAATCTAATGGTTTTAGACGCAAGTATGAATTTGATTAGGGTTCTATGCTGTCACGCATAGATCAGCTAAATATTTGTAGCAGTTGGAGTGCGCTTCTGTCTGGATTTATTTCTCCAAAGAAACGCTTAATTAATTGATAATTAAAGCTCAACCCTCGGTATTTCACGCACAAAGTCTTGCGTGAAACGTAATAATTCTGTTGCGTCTAATCTTAAGAAAAAGTCGAAATTAAAAATATAAAAGCTGAGCGGTTGATAAAAGCTTATTTTCCAAGCAGAATCTGTACGAGTTAAATGCGTGTAAAAGTTTTACTTTATTTTAAAATCTCATTTCGGTATAAGTAGTTTCCTACTCTTTTTGTTTTTTGTTTCTTGTATTCGCTGATTTTTGTGTTATTCAAAATTGTATTTAAAATAGTTTAGAAATCTGTTAGGTAATCTAATCTTTTTTTCTAGTTTCTTAGAGGTTTTTTGTCTATTAAGGCAACATCTAACTTTTTCAATACAAAATTGTCAGGCAATCTGTACAATATTATTACAAAAAAAGCTGCGTAATTTTCAAATTTGTGTCTTCTGACTTTTTTTTTGTATTGATTTTGCAAAGCATATGTGTGTGGATTTGTAAAACAGATTGTCAATTTGCAATTTAATGTGTAAGTCACACTTTGAATTACTCTGCATATGTTTGGTTTGTAGATATGTGTGCAATCAGCAATTAATTCAATAAACCCACCTGTGGCATAAAAGCAAAGGGCAATTAGTATTTGGCAGAGAGAAATTTGTCTCAAAGTGCATATCGGATTATATAAAATAACAACTTTAGCGCTGGAATTTTGTCAAAACAACTGAATTATGCAGTATTAAATTGTTTTGGTGGACTGCATTATATTGCTCAAATGCACTATAATTCAAATTTGTGTACTATATTATATCAAACAACAAATTCTTCTCGGTCACATATCTATATATATAAAAAAAAGTCGTGTTTGTTACAACACTTATAACTCGAGAACGGCTGGACCGATTGCCATGGTTTTTGATTTGTTGGATTTGTTTCCGTCCCGAATAGCAGAATACATCTTAAAAACAATGAAAACTCGATATGTGTAATGAATACTTGATGAATCATTTCAATAGATGCTGATTTGTATACTACATGTCAAACATTTGTTGTCCAATCCTGTCAAATAGTGTAACAACTATTTTTTTTTTGGAGCTTATGGCCTGGTTGCTGAGACCTTTAAGCCACAACTTTATTTTTTTCTGAAGACATCATGTGTGCGTTCAGAAATTTATTTTTTGTAAAAAAGTTCAGGTACTGTTATATTTGTTTTTAATTCCCGAAAATAATACCTAAGATTTATTCTACAGTAAAAACATAAAATCATCGGAAAGGAACGGAATTTAGAGAATAAAAAATCAGTTGGTAAAGGTTATAAGATTAAGGAAAAAAAATCTACAGATTAACAAAAGTGTAAATGTCTTTTTATAGGTTGTCTATGATTTTTCTTGATAAGCTATTCATACGTAGTGCTTATATACTCTTTGAGCTATTGTCTATGTCTCGAAAGTTCAGGCACTGTTATTATATTTGGTGGTTTTATGCGAGTGCACATTTTAATAACAATGCCGCGTCCTAGAAGATCTAATCTTTCCCAGCGAAGCCGTAATGCAATTAGGCAACGGAATATCGCGAGTCAATTATCTGCGAGAAATTGCACGCGTCGATACTTAAAGGAAAATTTAAAGATGAGGAAGTTCTTATTCCAAGGATTCCGATGATCCCAACGGATATGCCTTTTGAGTTTAAACAAATTCAGTTCCCGATTCGTCTTGTCTTCTCAACAAATCACAGGGCCAATCCTTGACTATTTGTGGCCTCAATCTAGAAAATGCATGTTTTTCTCATGATCAATTGTACGTGGCATGCTCACGTGTCGGCAAACCATCCGCTCTATTTGTTCTTGCGCCTGACCAAAAAACAAAGAATGTCGTTTACCACAAAGTGCTTGAATAAAAATCCTATTAATAAATTAATCCGAGTTTTATTATTTTTTTCCCAATCTGCACAACATAGTTTTCAATCATTTTTTTCTGACATGAGTTTGAAGTGCTTATATATTATTTTTTATTTTTTTTAATTTTTATTCTCATTCTGTATGTATGTTTTCATCATCATTCATCATAATAAAATACTTTTTGGTTTCTATCTATATAAATATATTATTTTGTATCATTGTTTTACGTTCATCAAAGCCTAAATTAGTTCAGCTAAAAAGTAACACGACATTCATTGACTGCTAGGCGGTACGAAGTTCGCCGGGTCAGCTAGTGTATAATAAAGCTAGAATTGAATAGTAGCTAGCAGATTAATAAAAAAACAAAATTTAGCCGAATTATAACCTTATACCAAAGTTTGAACAAATAGGCTTATACATATAGGTCACTCTAAATGTCAAATTTTGAGGCACGAAGTATATCGCTGATTGGCACAACCGTACCTATGATATGCAATGTTGTCTTTCTTCTGTGGTTTTTACCAACAGCATTTTGTTCAAAAATCAGCTATATACTCTTTGTCTCGAATTGTGTCTATCAATGTTGACATCTCCCATTTAGAGTGCTAAACATATGAGAGGTTCCAACATTTTTGGAGCGTAATTACTGAAAAGCTGGGATGCAGTAGAATATAAATTTATAAATTCATGCAAGCATAAGACATTGTTTGCTTTCGGATTTTATTGTTGAACTTGCATCAGTTTTTGAATTCAGAATAAATTTATAATTATTAATGAAAAATAGTGTCTGCTCGCACAATGTTGGCAACTGTATATTTAAAGCAAAAGTTTGGATTGAAATACATCCGAATAGAATAATTCCCAAAATATTCCGGCTTCTAATTTCCGAGAGCCAAAAAGTAGAACGGAATAACAAAACCAATAACTAATTTGACTTCGTTAATTACCTCAACTACTAATTGCCTGGTGAAAAAGTTTTTGGATTTCGGCGAGCGCATTTTAATAACATGTGTTAACACGTAAAATAAAATATGTTACTAACCTGGTGCCATTATGTTTTCCAACATTTATAAGTCTATAAATCTGAAGTTCAACGCGTTGAGCTGGCGATGGAATAAATGTATACCAACAAACACCCGGTCCTTCCAACGAGGGTGACTTTATCTGTCCAAAACTTTTCCCGGATTTTGCCATTAATTCTGTTAAAACTATCGTCATGTTGCACACTGGAACAAGCAAAACATAATTAAATACGCCAGTTTTGCCGTCTTTGGATTACATTAAAAAAAGTCTGAATTTATTAAACTCGCTACTTCTTATTCACCGAGAAATCTCGCTAAAAGAAAGAATCTACACTAATTTATTAAAAGAGAAAGAAGCACAGACACTTTTAGAGAAATAACCACAAACCCTAGCTCGTTTACAAAGATTAACAGATTAAAGAGGTGGCTGCAATATATTTAAATTACACTGCCACTTTTTAAATAAAGCCATCGTGTTTAAGTGAGGTTTCATGGTTTAACACAAGGCATTATTTCAATTCTAGCGCTTATTCATATTGAAACATCTATTACATGCAGAACTACATTTATGCTTGTGAAAAACTGCATACTGAGATGGTTCTACTTAAAACCAAAAACAGATTATAAGTGAATACTGATGAGAGCTAATATTTTTACAACAACAGTCAGTTTCTTAGGTTTTTCGTTGCAATTCAGGCTGGCTTTTTAACAACTTTTGTTCCTTTCTCGGCTTAGCGTGTGCGCAGTGGATGTTTTATACGGGGTTTGTGGACGCGAACCTTGGTCTCTCGGCATAACAAAGATTTTTGTCTTGCGTACCAAACCGATCTACGTGGCTAACTACAAATGTGTAGAATCTTATCAATAACACAATATTCCATCAATTCATCGCTTCTTAAAAACGTGTAAGAGCTTTTGTCATCCAAAAGATAGCGTCACCTAAAGGATAGTGTGTCTCAAGTAGTTGAAGAAATAAATCAAAATTTTAAACAAAAGAACTCAAAAATAACTGTTTTTGTTATTTAGAGTGCAACTGCTTTTGGAACATGTTTTGGCAGCATAAGCTAATGCCAGTACCGGTATTACCGCCAATCTTGCGTTAGATTATGGTCCTGAAGATGCAAAATCGAAATTTGATGCAGAAAGATGTTCAACAGTATAAACGGGATTTTACGAAAAAAAACTGTCTGCGTAGCTCTTACTATACAGTGAGATTTTTGTTTTACTGAACATAACGTTATAAATCGTATGTTCAGTTTTAAAAAAACCATGTCAATATATTGTCGCTAGGTAGGCAACCAAATTAACAAATGTTTTATTTGGCACTTGACAGAACAGAACTCTGAAATTTTATTTTATTCATAGATAAGGAAGGTTATGTTACCTCTTAATAACAACTTTAAAAAGAAACTTTTAATCAAATTAGTTTAATAAATGTTCAAAGTGACCACCTTCTTGTTCCAAGCAATAAAATGCTTGTACAGTACTTTGTAAAAAACTGGATTTATTTCGTTGCAGGCGGTGATTATTCTATTCTTTAGTTCTTCTGTACTCTGTATTACGGTACTGTTGTAGACTTTAGATTGGAGATAACTCCAAAGAAAGAAATCGTTTGGTAATAAATCTGGCGACCGAAGTGGCCAAGCTATTAGTCTAAACCGTCCAATCCAGCAATCCTGGAAGTTTTCAGTCAGGAAACGTGTAATAGAGCCCGTGGAATGTGGTGGAGCGCCGTCCATTTGAAACCATGCGTTCTCAAGATTCAAGTCTTTTGGTTGTCGCATTATGTGTCTTTGCAATAGTTCTAAAAACTTGGCGGCATTTAGGTTGCCGTTTAGGTTCTCAAAATGGACCAATAATAATATTGGTTCATTTTTAATTGTGTATTGTTATTATTGATGGCAACCTAAATGCCGCCAAGTGTCAAAATAAAACCTTTGTTAATTTGGTTGCCTACCTAGCGACAATGTATTGACATGGTTTTTTTAAAACTGAACATGCGTTTTATAACGTTATGTTCAGTAAAACAATAATCTCACTGTATACGTTGACATAAGTTTAAAATGACCCATGAATCGGTGCTTCTGTGCATTATTTGTACGCTGTTTTCGAGACAAAATTATTTTCCAAAGTTTGCTAAAAGCATTACTCAAAGTTGTTCTTTTTGAAGTTGTTCAAAACTTCTTGTTAATCTATTGTCTGTTGCCAAATAAGTATAAAATTAGTCCAAACAAAGAGAGAAATATTTTTCTTTTAGAAAAACTTTGATGTTTGCTGGAGACGCTTAAAAACTGACGATAATGGACGCCTCAGGTGTTTATTAAGCAAGTTTGCATGAGTTTCGACAGACTTGACTCTAAGTAAAATTGATGAGAGAGCAATACATACTGTGATTGCAATACTCCTCAAAGCCGCATTGTGTGCATCGATTGGGAGCTGCTTTACCACAATGACAACCTCCATTCAAGACGCAACACGCACAGTGATAATCGGTTCGGTTCCACGGACAGGAACAGCCTTTTGCTTCTCGCGTCCACAAATCGATTTGATTTTGACCTGCAACAAAAATTTACATTAGTGCCTTCTTGGCCCAGATTCTTATTAAAAGCTTCAACGATGTTGAAGTTTTGTAAACCATCACGTTTATTCTAAGGAATTTATACAACGTTCTTCATCTTATTGCTGTTTGTGCCCAGAACTGAGCGTTAAGCAGCTCTCTAATATTTTTACTCAAAATTATTCATGCAGTTTTAAAGTTTAATATTAGAGCTCGCCTACTTTAAGAAGGGGACATCTGAGTCATCGCTTAGATGCGCTAACTCAATCCGACATCAATAACTGCAGGCAAATTGTGAAGTTGCTAAGCCACTGTTCCACTGCGCATGTAAACAAAGATAATTAAGTTGTCCCTATCTTAGAGCATTCAAACTCTGCTTTTTCAGTCTAATTGAGATGATTTGCTTTGAACCAAAGACGCAAATGAAAAAATATCATTCTGAAATGAAACAATCAATAGCTGTTATGACAAAATGGATTAAGCCGACTAAAGAAATTTCCACGCAGTTTTAGCCTTCGGCAAAAGATCGGAACCGAAATAAATAAAAATTTATCTTTTAATTTTATTTTTATTACCACTCAGTCATTCGATGTATTGACGAGTGAGCTTTATGGAGCTTGCGGCATCACAACGTTATCTGTGACGGCGAAATATTTTATCTCATTCAGCAAGTCTACTTGAATTGATGGGCTAAGAAGAAAAATTGAAGTATGTAGTATATGAATTTTTTTATAGCATTTCGCACAATGTGGGTGCTAAAATTTTATTATTTTAAGATTTGAAAAAAAAAAAACGCTAAATAACAGTTTTATGAAAGCTTTTTTGTTTTCAGTAAATTACCGATTATCAAAAAATAATAAAAAAATGCCAAAGTTTAAGAAATTATAAACCTAATTTAAATTTAAGATTAACTAAAATGTTAACGTCGAAGTTTGATTACTTTATATCAAATTTATTCAATCCAAACAACTGTTGGCAGATAAAAACAAAATTGTAAAATCCAGAATTCTTAGCATTGGCAATTTAATTTTTTACTAAAGTGGCATATATCAGAGTTATTTAGATTTTTCTGAATTACACTGAATTAGTTTTAAAACCAATTTGACAAAAAAGTCAGTTCAAAAATGTAATAAAAATATTTAATTTTGAATATTTGGCTGCGCTTCTCCCACACAGACAAAGAGAGATATTTAAAAATATTATAAATGGAACCCAAGACAGTCGTAGAACACTTGACATGACAAATTGTAAGACAGAATGAAAAATGAATCACTGAAAGAATTTTTTTTATTGAATATTGCAAAAAAATTTCACTTTAAAAGCATAAAACGCCTGTGGCACATTTATTGTTGAGTGTTCTTTTGATGTGGCGATTTCCTCTTGCTTTAAAACTGAAACCATGTAACAAAACAAAAAAATCTTACAACTTTCGCCGAAATTATAATTTTAATTTTTGTCAAATGTTTTACCACGTCCGCTTGTCTCCGGATTGAGTTCACAAGAAAAAAAAACCTTTATTTTAAAAACAAAATACAAAAAAATGTTTTGCTTAATTCAAAATGGATAAATCTACTATCAAACCTGTAATAGTATCAAGCTGTGAAAATAAAAAAAAACTAAAAAAAAGTATCCAAAGATTTTATTTTTAACTTAAATTACAAAAGAAGACTTAAAAACAATTGTTTATTCATAATCTCAAGACACTATACATTTTAGACTGTAAGTTTTTTTCACCATTTTGGCCTTGTCCTTCATGAGCAATGAAGTTTGTTCTCTCGGCTTCTACTGTGCTGTAGTTAAACTAAGATTTTTCAAAAGCATTAGCATTTATCAAGTAAAAACTATGAAGATATAATATTTTCAAATCTAACAGACGAAAATGGCTTTAAACAACCAAATAGTCGAAGCAATAAAATCAACCGAGACAAAAAACATATTCAAAACCATTAGCAAACATATAAGAAACTTCAAAAAAGAGAAAATAACAAGAGTTATTGAAGAAAATAAGAGCCTAAAGATCCTGCAAAAAAGTTGACCGTGGAAGCGAATTTGATCTGAAAACTTGCAAACAAAAGAGATGAAACTACCTTAAACAAATATCAGATAACTGGTAGAAAATTTTATAAAGATTTTTTTGAAAACGAGAATCCAAAATTCTAAAAATTTAAAATCAGGCGTTAGAAGCGATCCCATGCATAACAGAAGACGAAATTATGGCGACCATCATACAATATATAATATACAAAATACAATTTATGCAATATACATAATACAATATCTTCTAAATTGTCCACTACTCTTTTGGAGTATATGATCAAGAAAATAGATTGAGAACAGATGAGCATAAATATCGATGAAGAAAAACTCAACCATCTAGCATTGGCAGACGACATTGTCTTATTCACGGATCGTGTGGATGAGGAAAAGAAAATGCTGGCGACACTTTTCTATGTTTCTAATCAAGTAGACTTAAAGATCAAGACAAAATTTATGACAAATCTAGTGCTTAGCGAAAAGATCACCTTGGTGAGCAGAGATTGTTATGTACAAATATCTTGGTCATAAAATTTGATTATGTAGACACAACCAAACCTGTGAGATCTTCTATCGAATGAGATTAGCTTAGACCTAAAAACCCTGGTGTTCAGAACTGCCATCCCTGTTCGCCTTAAGAGATTCTGACAAAAAAATCTATTAAGAAGATCCAAGTGACTCAGCAAGCTATAGAAAGTTCAGAGACAGGGTTCCAAATACCAACATCCTGAGAATGCGCGTTTTGGAAGTGGAACTGGGCTGGGCACATCTCCAGAACATCTGATGGACAATGGTCCAAGAGGATTCTCGAATAGAAGCCAGAAAAATTGCTTTTCGTAGCTGAGGTCGACAAGATAGTCCGATGACAGTAAGCGTATCACCAGCAACTGAATACAAGAAGCGCAAGACAGAACGAAATGAAAAATCTGACGGAAGGTCTCTGATTGATGATGATGATGATGATTGGCATTTGCTTCTGTAACCAGAAAGCTTGACTTTCCATCCTTGATTGAAAAAACTTTTGACAAGTGTACGTACAAATTATTTGATTGAATTTTTGTTTTTATTATCAAGTTTTGTAAATTTTTATAATGAAACTTTATAAAGTTTTGGAATGTCCTAGAATCTGTAATAAGTCAATTTGTGTGTCAGTGTCCGCATCAGTGCTTTTTAATGGAAATCAATAATAGAGATATCAGTTTATGACTTTCTGTGAAGCTTACTATCATTGATATCGTGGTAGTCTTGTTTTTATAATCCACCATGAGACTTCAAACTAAATAGTCAGAACAGTAGATTGCTTCATTTAGAAAATTCAATTAAACGTCTTTTAGTCGTAGCACTCTAACAACCTGGTTATTTAAATTAATGTGGCCCACATCAATCAACAAAATCTACAAATCCTCAGACGACTGCTTTCGAGAATATGAGATGATAATTTCAAATCATGAACTGCTGTAACATCAACACACTCGAACAAATTCGGAAGCAAAATTCGTTTGTGTCGCTTTTTAAGACACTTGTCGCGTAATCATCTTTGACGGAGATTAGAACAAGCATTGCTTTTATAATGACAACGCTGCATTTTTTTTGAGAACTGTAACAGATCATCATTATTTTTTATCCACCTCTGTAAATTGAACGCTCAACTGAAAAAAGCGTCTTCAACTTTTACTGGTCTTAATCCACACTTGCGGCTTAAAGCGCACATTAACAAATTTTACACAAGAAAAAACAGTAACATATTAACGCCCTAAGTATAGCAAAACCTTTAAAGGTTTTATAAGAGATAGAGCATAAAAGAATTTGTTCAAGAATTGAAGCTGTGCTTCTTATTTCTCCATAACAAGCTAGCTTTCGAGCAAACAGAAACTCTATGGTTTAACCAAAAAAAAACGTTCTTAAGCTGCAAATGTATAAGAAAATTCTATAATTGAAAATGTTTTGTTCCTCCAGAACAAGCAGGCTTTCGACCAAACAAAAACTGTATAGTTTAGCAAAAAAAAAGAAGTTTGCAAGCTAAAAGATTTTTAAAAGATGCTTGTTTAGTTGTTTAGCAAAACAAACCTTTAAAGGTTTTATAAGAGATAGAACATAAAAGAATTTGTTCAAAAATTACAGCTGTGCTTCTTCTTTCTCTATAAAAAGCTAGCTTTCGAACAAATTGAAGATGCTTTTCCTCCAGAACAAGCTAGATTTTGACCAAACAGAAACTGGATGGTTTAACAAAAAAAGACTTTCTTAAGCTGCAAATGTATAAGAAAATTCTATAATTGAAAATGTTCTTCTTTTTCCTCCAGAACAAGCAGGCTTTCGACCAAACAAAAACTGTATGCTTTAACCAAAAAAAAACGTTCTTAAGCTGCAAATGTATAAGAAAATTCTATAATTGAAAATGTTTTTTTCCTCCAGAACAAGCAGGCTTTCGACCAAACAAAAACTGTATAGTTTAGGAAAAAAAAAGAAGTTTGCAAGCTAAAAGGTAGATAGTTACAAGAAAAGCAAAAAACTCCTAGAACAAAAAAGCTCGTAAAGAAAAAAGACGGAGAGAAAGATAAAGAAAATGACAGCGATGAAGAGATGACAGAAGATGATATTCTAGAAGCCAAAAACTCCACAAAAAAAAAGAAACTACAAACATTTTGTTGGTCAAATTTGCTCCAAAAGCAAAAATTTAAATAAGTATTTGACCAAAGATCAGCCTCTCTCGATCAAAACCAGTCAATTTTTGTTCTAATTTTACAATGTTAATTAATTATTGTTTTTCGGGTGTATTTCATAAACAAAAACATTGTCACATAAGATATTGATGCTAGAAAATTTTTTTTGAGTCTTTAGAGCCTTTTGGAAAGGTTGGAAGCATATTGCTATTGTGGGAAAGTTTACAACAGAAAAACAGAAACGGTTTTTAAACATTACAAACAATTGATGTCTCAACTTAACGGCTCAGATCTACATGAATAGGTCAACTTTATTGATTTGTTGTATCTATAGACTTTTAAATAACTCCAATGGCAGATGTACAAACAAGCGATCTTGTAACAGTAACTTATGGAAATCTATGACCAAAATAGATACTTTGGCTCAGAGTGATAAACCGTCTCATTGAATAGTTTTTGAAAAAACAATTTATGGATTACTTGACATTTGTGTACTGTCAAAGTAACATTCTGTAACTAAATTTCAATCTAATCAAACAAATAATTTTACTAGTTCTGTTCTAATACTCTGTCGTACACAATGTGTTATTGTGTATCTCTTTTATCTTATAAGAATTTCAAGTTCTATTAATATGATGTACTTAATATCTCTTGATTAAATCAGTGTTGAATCAATAGCATTACAGAAAGCATATTTACAATAGCAACACCTATAGCTCTACAATTTGAAGCGTTTGAAGAGATAACTATAACAATCTGATTTGATGAAAATTGAATTTCTCGCTAGTTCAATTCTATGGAGCGAAGAAAGATTAACTGTAAACCTTATGTAAGAGTTTTTTTATTTTAGAATAAAAACTGATAGTTAACTGCCATAAGAGAGTTATTTTTCAGCTACGTTAACTGTTTTTTTAACCTTCAAATTGTCAGGATGATATGCAAAGTAGTTTCTAACAAATGATAAATTTGAAATTGATTCACTAGCATAGTAGTCTGTTGTAATAAAAAAATATTAAAGAGATTTCTGTATTGAAATCCAATCAGAAAGTTGTGACAGCTAAGCCGACGTCATGCATTTGATAACTCAACAAAGAAATAAATTTCTTACTATTTCCTTCAACATAAATTGGAGTCCACATCAATTGAGCTGTTAGAGAAGGAATAACTGCACAGCAAATAAACCATAAAAGAAATGCATTTTCTAGTAGCGTAAAGGATGCCATAAGAACTTCTTTTCTCACAACAACGACGCTTTTTTTTTGAAAATTTGAGCTTAAGTGTTCTCCAATCGTATGGAACTAAATAAATCAGTCACAATCCATATTGACAACTGTTTTTCTACGCTTGTGGCGCTTCAATGTTTAAACTGCTGAGTCTGCAACAAAAAGAAGATACATTAGTCTAATCACAATAAGCCTATGGTCAGTAATTTCCTATCTTTATAATTTTTTAACAACTGGATATAAACGCTGGTTTTACCATATTACAGACACAAAATTATGTCGGGTCTTGCTGAAGAGTTCCAACAAGAGCAAAACATGTCCAAGTTTGAATAAACTTGCATTAGACTATAAGGGAAATAATGTTGCAATTGGCGTTTCAACTTCATATTGAAAACTCATTTTACCAATTCGTGATAAATTGAGATAATCTATGAGGTCGAATTATCACTTTTTACAGAAGTTTTAAGAAACGAGAAAGCTCATTCATCCAAATAATTAGCAGACTTTAATTTGAAACTATGGGAAAGTTTGCAACTCAATAGCAAACTTACTAACTCACCAATTATCTAAGCCACTAACTACCCAACTAATTATCTCAAGTATCAATGCTGCTTATAGACAATCTTTCACATCTAAATTGTGTTAAATAAGAGCTGCTCAAAATTATCAATTAATACTTTTGAAGCTGATATTTTAATAAAGTCTTATTAGAAATAAAGTTCACACGTTCTGAGACTCACACTTTATATCCATCGACGTAGAATTAAAATTAACTTACAACGTTTGGAGGTAATTGACTAATATAGTTATATTTATTATAAACAAATTAAGGTTTAGTAATAAAATGTCAATAATAGTCTTCAGCAACACTAATTTATA
The DNA here is from genome assembly GCA_947359425.1 of Lagria hirta. NCBI lineage: Eukaryota > Metazoa > Arthropoda > Insecta > Coleoptera > Tenebrionidae > Lagria > Lagria hirta. The sequence goes on from OX375799.1 coordinate 2,707,696, forward strand.
AAACTAATTACTTAAAAGCACAGAAATGGTTACTATAAGAATTAAAAAAAAAGTAAGAAACTAAACAAAACTTAGCACTTGGAAAAGAAAAGGTAAAAAGCAAACATAAAATAGAAAATAATGAAAAATATAATCTAAAAAAGAGAAAAACAAGAATAAAAGTTCAAATGTTAGTTAATTTGAATAATTTTGTATTTTTAATGATAACAAAGTTACAAATTTAGAAAGCTTTGTGTAAGGTCAGTCAAAATGTTTTCATTTATATATCAATTTTTATACAAAAACTAAAACTCTAGGAGACACTAAAATTAAAATTGAACAAAAAAATTAATACAATACATAGTACAAATCGTAATACAATAGGCCGGTTAACGTGACGTCATTGAAGCTTGAGTAAGTGGTTATTCAACCTCTTGTTTTTTAAAATAATTCCACTTTTTCATTATTTTGTTATATATGATGAACACAGACTCAATTTGAATACAATTACATCCATCGGGGAAAATTCTTCTAATCTTTTAAAGTTTGTCGCCATTTGAAGGAAAGCTGATAATGAATAACAGCTTTAAATGTGTCTAAAAATCTGTTTTTGCATTCTGTGGCGTGATTGTAAATTAAATTCTACAATTAAGCTTTTTCCTAGAGTCTTAAGCACATTAATTAAAAACTTGCAGTTGATGTGGCCGCTCGTGATAATGTAATGAAGTGTTTCTTTGTTTCACACTTCATAGTTGCAAACTAAAGCCGGTAAGCTTCTACAAACATAAGAATATAATTCAGCCACTTTGCAACATTGAACAACCCCTAATTATAAGAAAAACTATGCGACAACATAAACTTTAGAGTAGGAGGCTTATTTGCCCTTTTAATAGCTAGCTACCAACAAATACAATGTTATTCCAAAAGAGACTACAATCAGAGTTTCCTCTGTTGTTTTATTTATAAAATTAAACAGCATTGAGGAGGATTTTCTCTAGAAGTGATGATATAGTTCCCGGATCGATCTTGTGCGAATATCCTATAGTTATTTAGAATCGAGTGTGAGAAGTTACTAAACTGAGCGATGCAAAATGCTTTACGCACAAGATTTGTATAAAATTTATGAGTCCACGATTTTTACTACAAATGTGCGTTAGAAACTTAAAACTGTCTTAAATTAAAACAAATATTTAAAAAATACATTTTGGGTTGGGTTCTCATTTTCCTTCCTAGATACTCGACGCTTTAAATACTTAGAACAAAAAGAGCTTTTCCAAAAACTAGACTATCCAAATTGATATTTTAGCCTCCTACAGTGGAACTGTGACAATATTAACTTTTTCTAAGTATATAAACTCAAAATTTTGTACATTTAGTATTGTTTTTGTAAAAATTGGCTATAGAGGTGTAAAATTATATAAAATACTTTACTGAATATTTAATATTCTAACCTACTTCAGAGTTTACTGTAGAGTTGATTGTGCTAAAGCTCTTTTTGTTGTTTTAAAGAAAAATCTTAGGTGCACAGGCGTGTTAAACTCTCATGAAGATTAGTAAAAGTTGAATATTGAAGTTTTTATTAATCCACTATGGTATAATCCGCAAATTAGTACTAATCTTTATTTTCAATTCTTTCTTATTTCTTTATCTCAATCAAAAAACCGCTTTGTATTATCGGTTTTTGCTAATTTAACTGAGTTAACATTAAAGATAACTGTATTTTGCTTACTAAATTAGGAAACAAGTTGGAAAAAGAAACGAATTTAAAGCGGAAATGTCTGGAAAGAAAATTAAAGATTATTTGAATAGCACTTTCCTAATATCAGCAGAATGAAAGAAAAACAAATTGATATTCTTTGTAAATTGAAAGCGTTTTTAAGTAAATTTCATCGCAAACCCAAACGCTAACGTTGTACTTTTTTCACACAAATAGCTAACTTAGTTTACTTCAATGAAAAAATAGAGATATTCCGTCATATTTACGTAATTTTAAACTTATTGAAAAATGGTGATTGGGAATTCGTAAACGACTACAACTTTTTTCGCCGCAGCTAAAAATTTAATCTTTTTATTAAAGTTCTGCAAACTTCCGTCTACCACATTTTCTGGAAAAACGCTGGTGCGGAAGCCGGGAAAATCGATTTAATTTACGTTGGTTATTTAAGAAATATACAAGATATCACTAAATACTGTCTAAAAATGTAAAATATATTTAAAAGAAATACATTCACTTCCCAAGCACTTTACAAAGAGTAGTATTAACAAATGAGACAGTATATCTAAAAATATTTGTTTATAAACAATACAACAATTGTTGTCTAAAAAACTATACTGATTCTTCAAACTTAATTGATTTTTTATGTTGAGTGTCAAAGCATTAGAGGGAGTGAAATTAATTTTTTGAATATGAGGTATCTGTCAAATTTCGCATGAATCACTTATACTAAAACTAATTTTATTTAATGCTTTTGCTTTCAAACTCTCACTCTCCATCTCTGCTCCCAAAAAAATTAAATTTTTAATTTTGTTAAGTAATGACTATATAATTGATTATTCAATAGCTCTAGATATCCGGCAACTTTGGCAGAGCCAATAAAGGGATTTGACATTAATTAAATAATATTTTTTTGAGTAAATGTGTTTTTTTTTAATTAAAAAAAATAATTATTTAAGCAAATAAATAAGAAATTGGTCACTAAATGGAAGATTTTCAAGCTAACATGGATAAGAAACACGCCAATATTATAAGCTTAGCTGGCAAGGGTTTATACGGTTTAGCTTAATATCACAAGCTTAATATCTCAGCTTTAGATAAATACGAGACAAATATCATCTGGACCCACATTTTTATATTCTAACCTACTGTAGGTTTTAACAATCATTAGAATTATGTTGACATCAAAAATGCCTCTGATAGTTTTATAGAGATATAAAACAATGATTTAGTTCATTTGCGGCTTATAGCAACTTATAGCAATACCAGGTGGCTTTTAATGATTGAAAATTATTTTCTTACGTTGGTAAAATATTAGAATTTTTTGGTTGGCAACATCATTACGATGACACACGCAATGAGGCACATAACACATCCCTTGGTAGGACCAATCCTGCACTGACTTAATTAGACAAAAAAGAGTATGTTGTCTTGCGCTTCTTGTATTCAGTTGCTGGTGATGTCATCGGACCATCTTGTCGACCTCAGCTACGAAAAGCAATTTTTCTGGCTTCTATTCGAGAATCCTCTTAGTCCATTGTCCATCAGATGTTCTGAAGATGTGCCCAGCCCAGTTCCACTTCCAAAACGCACATTCTCAAGCGGATGGTGGTATTTGGAACCCAGTCTCGGAACTTTCTATAGCTTGCTGAGTCACTTGGATCTTCTTAATAGATTTTTTTGTCAGAGTCTCTTAAAGCGAACAGGGATGGCAGTTCTAAGCACTAGGTTTTTTAGGTCTAAGCTTATCTCATTCGCTAGAAGATCTCACAGGTTCGGTTGTGTCTACATAATCAAATTTTATGACCAAGATATTTGTACATAACAATCTCTGCTGACCAAGGTGATCTTTTCGCTAAGCACTAGATTTGTCATAAATTTTGTCTTGATCTTTAAGCCTACTTGATTAGAAACATAGAAAAGTGTCGCCAGCATTTTCTTTTCCTCATCCACACGATCCGTGAATAAGACAATGTCGTCTGCCAATGCTAGATGGTTGAGTTTTTCTTCATCGATATTTATGCTCATCTGTTCTCAATCTATTTTTTTGATCATATACTCCAAAAGAGTAGTGGACAATTTAGAAGATATTGTATTATGTATATTGCATAAATTGTATTTTGTATATTATATATTGTATGATTGTCGCCATAATTTCGTCTTCTGTTATACATGGGATCGCTTCTGACGCCTGATTTTAAATTTTTAGAATTTTGGATTCTCGTTTTCAAAAAAATTTTTATAAAATATTCTACCAGTTATCTGATATTTGTTTAAGGTAGTTTCATCTCTTTTGTTTGCAAGTTTTCAGATCAAATTCGCTTCCACGGTCATCTTTTTTTTGTAAGATCTTTAAGTATGTTGCTAGTCCATCAATGGATATTTCAATAATTTCAAAGCTAGGGCTTTGTAGTAAGTTTCCAAAAATTTTGCAAAAAAGTTTCTGCTGACACTCCAATCCAGAAATTTAGAAAAAAATTAAAACATTTAATAGCGCCTTTACCTCTCTTTTGATTCAATAAGAATATACAGAAAGAGATTCTTAATAAATTGTAAGTAACATTAATAAAGAAACAGATACAGATAATTGGAATATGTTACAATTTTGTAAAACATATGTCTCTTAAAATTAAAAGCACTATTTGTCAATTTTATGCAGTATTTAGAATAGTATTCGATAAAATTGTAGTCAGTAGTGGACTTTTAAGGACATGACCAGTGTAGTGTATCTGGAATTAGATTACTCTAACAGTATTTAATATATATATAGACTATTTAATACAAGCTTCTGCAATGGGTTCCTAATCTACAGTTTTGTGGAACCTAGTGTGGAAAGAAGCAAAAGACACAAAACGCAAAAATTCAAAGCAAATGTTATTATTTTCTATTGCTTTACTGAAAAAACATAATTGACAGCTGACGGGTTACTCAGTCTGGCCACTGTATTTTTTTCTTAGTCGCTCGGTATAAGAAATATTATAAAGATTCAAAATATAAGCACTCACATGAATATTTGTTTGTTTAAAGTCATTTTAATTAGCAGCCCATTTAATTAACAATAATTTATCAATATAAGACCAAGAAAGAATTAAAAGTTGTTTTTACAAAGCGTACATTCAATTAGCTTGAACTCCAGAGTTGCAATTAGCTTTCAGCGTAAAATATCGTGCCAACGTTATGAACATTGTGCGAGAATAAAAAGTTGAATTACGACTTAAATTGTGCATATTTAATAGATCTAGATGGAGAGAGGATGTGTATTTGTGTAAACACATAAATATCTTTTCAGAATATATAGTTGGAAGTTCCTCACTAAATCAAAAATGTATTAGCAACATGGTCTAAAGAGTTTTAGCAACTATAATCCCAGCTTGATAATATTTATGCAAATGATAAGCACAATAAGCGTTGCATATCCAGTAACTAGTTCATACTTTTTTTATTTAATTTATCACTATAGTTTTTGGCAAAATTTTTAAGTGCCAATGACCCATGTGATGATTCTGCAGATGAATTCTTACGTTTATTGATTTCGGTTGGACCGGGTATATCATCAAGAATGCCGTTATAGACTCTATATCGGAAATATAAACCACATATTATTTGGAATCCTAGTGACCGAAATTCAAATATTCTTAAATAGTTAACTTGTTTATAGAAAATTTAAATTAGTTAGCTCTAAGCGAGTGCGCAAGGTAAATGTCAACCCCTAACAGCGCTTACGCTTTTATTAGAATACTAATAAAACGGCTTAAACTAAAATTGTATAATTAATGAAAACATTTGCTACTAAATAACAATGTTATAGAATTTCAAAAATTTATTTGAGAAAATATTTGCTCTAGTGTGGTTAATACCAATACATCCACAATTGTAATAAATTAATTCTAATTATTCTACAAAGTAAAATGTGCTCAGCCACCGGTAATAACAGAATAGAGTTGACTAAAACAACAAGAGGATTAGTGCACTTGTGTAGGTTCAAATGATTATTACTAAACTGTCACGCATAGGTACGTGACAACAAGTTTGTTAAAATATTTTATTAGATTTTATATGTGTAAGTTGATGTGTGTGGCTCAGAAATTGAAAAGAAAGCTAGAGAGAGTGGGAGGATTACCAGACTGACAAGCGAAATTTAAAAAAGGAAAAAGTCCAATAGACAATGTCTATATTTTAAAGGCAGTGGTAGGAAGTGAAAAGAACAGAAAGAAGGAAGAGTATGTAGAGTATTTGTAGATTTAAAAGCAGCGTATGACAGAGTGGATAGGAATAAATTGTGGAAATGTATAGAAAAAAAGAATAGAAGTAGGAAGGAGGTAGTGGAAAAAATGAAAGAAATTTATAGAAAAACAAAGTATAAGGTAATAGTGAATCAAAGACAAAGCGAATAGCGACAAAGAAGGGCATATGAGTGATATGAAAAAGATGTTAGCAAAAGGGCAAGAAGAAGGAGTGGTAGTGAGGAGAAACAAAATTTGGATGTTGGCGTATGCGGACGATATAGTGATAATATCTAGACAGGAACATGATATACATAAAAAAAAGAATTTGAGGTGAATAAAAATATAACAAAGATAATAATGATTAGTAACCAAGCAAGGAAAAAAGTAGAATAGAAATGAGGTAAAGTGGATAAAAAGCAGATAAAAGAATGGAAGAATTTGATATTTATATTTGAAGAAATAACGTATAGAGCCAGATTTGGGCATGGAAAGAACGAGAGGAAATAGAAAAAGTGCAAGAAAAGTATGTAAGATGGATGTTAGGTCTAAGTGAAGAGACTCCAGACAGGACAAAGAGAGAAAAATTAAGAATAGAATCAGAAAAAAGAGACGCAAAGCTTAAAGAAAAGATGAAAGATAGAGAAGGGTGCTAGATATTGAAAGAAAGTTGGAAAGTGTTGAGTAGAAAATTACATAAAACAATAGAAAAATAAAGAAAGAGATATTAAGGAAGAAATGAGTTTAGCGTAGAAAAGATTGAGAAAAAAAGTGAGTCAAAGGGTGTATGGAGAATAGAAAGACAGAGACAGAGACATAAACAAGCAAGAAAGGAGGGGAGAAATTAGAGAGAACAGGTATAATAATGAATACATAAATCTGACTACAGAAGAGTTGCCGAGATACGTAAAGAGAATAAACAAGACAGAGCAAAAGATAATAAAAAGATTTAGATGTAGGAATAAAAAAAAAAACACCATTTAGATGGAAAAAAATTTAAAAAAATGCAGGATGTGTGGAAGAGAGAGAAACATTAAAGAACATGATGATAGAATGCGTAGGAGTAAAAGAAAGTATGTTAGCGAGAGAGAATGTAATGAAAGGAAAGAAAAAAAGAATAGAATGAATGAAAATGATAATGAGGGAGAGACTAAGATTAAATCAGAGGATGAACGAGAAATGAATAAAAAAGAGAGGAAAAAATGGAAAAAGAAGACCAAAGTGGGGAAATAAAGATTTATTATTATATAAGTGTAAGCTGTCAAACTGGATCTATAAGCAAAACAGTAATACTTCTTGTGCTCTGCAGTAAGATATTACAAAAAGTAAAAAAAAAATAATTGTTTATTTAGTTTTCTATTTTTTGTTTCCTTGAAAATGAGTTTATATTTTATTCTTCCTTTAAATTGAAAGCATGGTATTCAATCATTTAGTATTTGTATCTCTCGGTATATAGAAAAGTCATCCGTCTATTATATTTTTCCAGCATTTGTCGATATTTCCGCCGAGAAATTTATCACTGTTCCGTTTAAGCGCTCTTATTAGAGAGAATTGACGTTTGTATGTACATATAGACATTGCTTCTGCAGCAGTCTTGAACTGAGTAAAAGAATTGTAAACAGTCAACACTTGAAACCTTAATAAAAAGAAAGCTAACAGTTTATAAAGTAGTTTCAAGTTTAATAAAACAAGCTTTCAAATAAAGCTTTAGACTGTATTTTATACACTTAATGCTTAAAAATTTAGGTTTATTTACGAAAAACACAACTTAAAGAGAATCAACCAAATCAATAATTATAACATGTAAATTTTTCAAAATCAATTGCTAATATCGTACAGTTTTTCATAATAATCTTCCTAAAACAATTAATTAACTGGTTAATATATTATTAAACCAACGATAAATTGGTTGTTTCTCACCGATAAGACTGAAAAACGCGTTATCGTCAAAAATTGTTGTTTTATTTAATTTATATCGGCTTTTTACTCAATATTTTGCAGCATTTTTTGTCAATTTATTACGGAATAATGTCCAGGCGAAACAATTACACTTATTTAAGTGAATTTGAGAGAGAACGCAATTTATTTTTGTCAAACCAGAAAAATATTTTTTTGATTTTGTAAAATATTGCGTGATTGACATATTTAGCTTTGATTTTTGCGTTGAAAATTCTGCAATTTTACGGTTTTTTTAGAATTTAACTTTCATTTTATAACGGATCAAACGTTAAAAATATGGTTCGGCGGCTTTGAACAGTGGCTGAAATTTGATTTATACAACAAATTTACGTTTCTATATTCTCTAAACGTCCTAACGGAGGCATTATTTATTCTATCAAAAGTATTGATTTATTTTGATCAAAATATTGCGACAAATCTTACATTTATTTTTTTACTTGCATTTGCATTTTTTGTGAACATGAAATTTAGGCACAGTTTATAAGATAAATAACATTTTTTAATAGTAGAAACGGCAGCGTTTTTGGGCTTACAATGTAATAGGCTGACTACATCAAACAGTTTGATCAAATAAGTTTTAAGTACATATAATAAAAATTCAACAAATTTTGAAAACAGCAGTACTGTAACCTAAAATCTGTACAATTTATTTCGAATATAACTTTGTATGAGCACTTTGTACATTTAAATTTGATGGTCGCTTGCTCCATTCCGTCTCATCTCCGTTGCTTCTATATAGTTTGGCACCGAACAGTCTGGAATTGACTGGATAAGTTCTCGATCCTTTGATTTTGTTACAATACACACAAAATGTTAATAATATAATTTGAGTACAATCTTTGAAATAATATAAATTTAGAATTTAAAAAGTAGTTTAAGAAGAAATAATTGTTTCAGCAATATATACTTAAAATATTAATTATATATTTAATTAGCAACGAAAACTTTGAATTATTGATATATATGTAGTATCAGCTACAGAACAAGAACGTCTAACTTGTCATATTTTAATTACAGCTTACGGCTTATGTATTTCTAGTAGATTCGCATGTAAGTCTAATAATCTTAACTAAATACTTGCAGACAATTAACTATTCGGTCAATTTTGCCTAGTACTAGTTTATCTCGTTTTCTTAACCGACTAACAAATGGCTCACCCCACTGGGAGCAACCTTTGTATCTAATACAAAATAACGACCCAGTAGAGTCAACTTTGCATGTACTTCCATACAATTCCAAAATTACTTCTAAAGTTTGCCTTTTCTATACGTAATCGTTTATTTTATAGGAAAAGTCTTTTTTGAACAGTTCGCTTTGGGAAGATAACTCCTGCGAGAGAACACCGTAAACATTTGCTTCGCAATAAAGACATAAAATATTGTAGTGACAGTTGAGCTTCTAACGCTCATATATTATGCTTGATGCCAAAGTCGTTCGTTTTTTCTCTTAAATAAATTGAATTTAAAAAAAATAACGTTTATTTTTCAAATTTGAATAAAAAATACTTGAGTGGCCTTAAATATTTTACCCGCTAGTATTTTGTACTATTGCAAAATGGCACTAATTTCTTAAGCAAATATTTATTTGTGCTCATTACCACTCATCAGCCAGACATTTTAGAATTAAATCAGCTGTTTATAAACAGCGCAGCTGAAGAAACTAATCTAAATCTTGTTTTGAAATAATTTGTTATGACTGAGATGTGGTGGCACCTATCTAATTTTTTGAATCGAGACTGGAAAACTAGGCTGTTATGTTAATGTTATGTATTCGCTAAATAAATTTGGCTCAATTTTATTGAATTTTTCTTATTAAAAAAATCATTGTTGTTTCTATTGGAACGCTAGGATATAATGAAGTGACTCATGTGAGCTTTTTACTGACAATTTTTACAAAAGCATATTTAAACTGTTGCTTTTATCATGTTTTTCAGTTTTTGGAAAATATAGTTTTCTAACTTTTTATCTTATGCATTTATCTAGTAAAAGCTCAAACTTTGTAAAAAAAAGAACAAAAATATCAAATAGGATTATATGTTTAATATCGATATAGGTATTATAAAATGCATAAAAAAATTCATAAATGACAAAGTGCTGCTATATTTTTAAAAACGCAATATTGATCAGACCCGCTGTTCTTCAAGAAAACATAAGATGATGAATTTCTATGTCAGGAGGAGTTTACATCCAATCATATATCTTCTACGACAGTCAGCGCATTGTTGAATATAACAATGTAATAACAAAAACCGATCCCAAAACAGCGTTACGCTTAAAAACAAGTTTCAATACATGTGTTTTTAAAATTTTCTGAGGAATAACACCAAAAACAATGTTTTTTGCTTTAATTAAGTTCTTCTAAGAAGTCAATCGAACAGTACAAAGATAAATATTTTATAGACTTTAGTAAAAATATTGAAAAATGGTAAAGACGCCAGTTAAAAATTTTTTAGTAAATTGTTTTATGTAAGGTTTTATGAAAGTCGCTATTATTCCTAATCTCTAAAAGCGAGAAAAAATAACAAAAAAAAGACGTTTCTTTCTAATTTTGGTTCAAATGTGTCATTATTTTGTGATATAACGTGCTTTTTGTTAAAATTATCTCCATTTTTTGTAAATTTATGAGGTTCGAAAGTGCTGTAACTTTTTAATTCTTTAAGATAGACTATATGAAGTAAAAATATCTTGACTCACTTATCAAAAGCATTCAATTTCAGCATTGAAACAATTTTAACTTTTGATAATTCCTAACTTTGTTAACGAATTTTTGAACTTTATGAATATTTTCAAAAATTTTATATCAAGTTTAATTGTTCTGTTTCATTAAAAAAAAATTTTGAAAAATTAATATAAAACAAACAGAGAAAACTGCATAGATTTTGTGGAATGACTGATTTTGTTATAAGAAACTATAGTTCATTTTTTTATTTTTAAGCTATTTATCGGTTCAATTTCACTGGTTATCATTCTTAAACTATAAAAGTAGGAAGAAATAATACAAAAAAGACAATTTTCAATAATTTTGGGTCAAAAAAGTTATTATTTTACAAATTTAATAAAAATAAATAATTTATTTTCGAATTTGTATAGTATATTCAACTTACTTATATAACTTGTTTATCAGTTTTCCTTTGTCCAAAAAGAAAAAAAACCAATGGTTTTATTCTTTCTTATCAGCTTTTTTTGCAGTCTTATGTAATGTTTTAAGCTCTTTATCGGTTCTATATCACTGGTTATCATTCTTAAACTATAAAAGTAGGAAGAAATAACAAAAAAAAGTCAATTTTCAATAATTTTGGCTCAAATAAGATATTATTTTATAAATTTAATAAAATTAAATAATATATTTTTGAATTTGTATGTATTCAAGTCACTTATATAATCTGTTTATCAGTTTTCCTTTGTTCAAAAAGAAAAAAAAACTAATGGTTTTATTCTTTCTTATCACCTTTTTTGGTAGTCTTATGTAATGTTTTTTTGTAGTTTTCAGAAGTATTATCATCTACTATAATTCAGTTTAGCTTGAGACTTCGTGCCGTTTGTCACGGATATCGCGGCAATTAATTAATCGCGTTATTAAATTGTTTTAAGATGATATCTTTATTTAATTATTTATTGAAAACGAATCAGTTTCGCGGTCGGTCGTTTTTCTATCTGATTAATAAAAAAAATCCGGTTAAAACATTACAATTTGTTTGTCTAGTGAACAACGGTTGGCGTGTCCTTGCAGATGAGTCCCAGTTATCCCAAAGGAACCTACATTAGGAAGGAATCAAAAAGGTAAATTACAATCAAATTTTTGGGTTGGTTTTTAATTATATCCCGGCTGATGGATAGAATTATTAGGTTATCATAATAGTTTTCAGATATTCGACTTTTTTGTGTAATTTCCACCAATTTTGAACCAGAAAAGTGCCAAAATTTACAATTTCTTTTATTGGGAAACTCTTTTGAAGTTCCCTTTAGGCGCAGTTTCAATATAAAAAAGAAAATTGATTATTATTTTTAATTATATAAACTCTAGTGGAAAATATTTTTGAATCAAGGATGCCATGAATTATGACATTAGGCTACTACTTAATTGTTTTTCTTACAAATAATTTTAGTAACGACTTGGCACTTTTCAAAGCAGTTGTTTAATCAGTTTTAGGTATAAAAAAAATATTCAAATCGGATTTTCGGGTTTAAAAACATTAAAAGTCATTTGTGTAGTGCGTTTTTTTATATTATGTGACGTTCTGGAAGATAACGCTTTGCGTCTTGTTCCAGGTAGGTCCCAAAGGAGGAGCCCCCAGCCTCCAGCTTTGTTCATCTGGCCAGGTTAGTGCAATCAAATTTTGGTGATGGGTCTTAATTATTATATCTTAACTGAAAAAATTATTGCATAAATCAAAAGAATTTATTCAACTTCTTAGTAATTGTCAGTTTAAACAAAATAATAAAATTTACATTTTTTTTTTATTAAAAGACTTTTCTAAAACTGTCCTTAAGCGTAGTTTTTGATATAAAAATTAAATAAATAATTTTAATCATCTGTAATCATTGACGTTTTTTGCAATTGTTTTTGAATCAAGTAGGCCGTGAGTTTGACATAAAGCTACTTAATTTTTTTTACAATTTTTAATATTAGCGACGTAGTTTCTTTCCAAACGGGTGTTTATGTGCTAGAAGTGAATAAAAAAGCAGAAAGCTGTATTAAAATGATATTTATTAATTATTAATTAATAATGAAACATGATGACCAACCGCCGCATCCTTTTTTAGCAATAAAATTAATAAATTTTGGATTAATAATTTTTTTTAGGATTTTTCCTTTCAGTCGGTTATATGTAGATTAAAATTTTGCTTGATTAGATAATTCATCAGTTTTTTTATTTATAAAAACGAATTCCTTTGTTTTATTTGTTATCATCTTTTTTGCAGTTTTATGTAATGCTTTTCTTTTGTTTTCAAAAGAATTACCTACGATAATTTAGTATAAGACTTCGTGCCCTTTGATACGGTTGTGTGTGATAATAAAATAAGAAATATATTAATTAAATTCTCGTGTTTGTGATAATTATTGTGAAGTGCAGTGCTACTTTGTTTCTTCATTTTATCCATGGGGATGACGTCCAGTTTTTAATATACAGATAAGTCAATTTGCAATTAATTGTCAGTTTATTTATAGACCGATTTTAATAATTTTTGTTTTAGTTGAAAAGGAATGTTGTAAGAGTAGTCCCATAAAAACTTAGTAATAATTTGCATAAATCTTTTAAGAAATTTTGAAAAAATCAAATAAGGTTTCAATCTTGTTTTCAATCAGAAATTATTTGCTTGATTAAATAATTCAATTTTTTTCTATAAAAACCAAAATGGTTTTATTCTTTGTTATCATCTTTTTTGTAGTCTTATGTAAGGTTTGTTCCCTTTGCTTATAGACACAATGTTCAATATTTAAATATACAGTTTACACATTATGGAAGAAATAGATAGAGTGAGTTTGTTTTAGCGTTATTAAATTGTTTCAAAACATAGTTGATGTTTTGTAAAAAAAAATATTTAGAAAACGAATCAATTTTGCTTTCCACCATTTTTCTTTTTATTAATGGAAACATTTGCAGTAATTAGTGTTAAATGTATATTTATCACCTTTAACTTTGTTTGGCTTCGCGTAAGGGCACGATAAATCCTCACTGAGGATCGTACCAACTCTGATTCTTTGTAAAATTCCGAGCCTCCAAAACTCGTTGGGGATCGTTAAGGAGTTAGGTATAATAGTGTTTCTTATAACGATTGTTTCTTGCGGGGGCAAGAAGGAATCGGCATGGTCTCTCTGGTGAATATGTCTTGTACATACATTGGTGAGGGCATGTGAGGGGGGTCAGCATTGTGGGGTAATTAATATACATTTGATGCTTCTTGCTGTTTATGTATTTATTGATAAAACATCATAAAAATCAAATCACTTTTGTTGCATAGATTGCACACGCGTAATTTTTCTAAATATTTTTTTTGTTTAGCTTGTTAGGACACCTTTAAATATGTACAAGTAAATATTAGGTGTAGAAAAACCAAATTAGTTAAAAGTGAACACAAAAATATCAAGGATATGGTCATATAGAAAATGGGCTGCAGCGAATAATATAGAAGTAGACTTCAGATACAAAAATTAAAATAAAAAAGAAAAAATAAAATATAATAACTGTGTTAAAACTTATATATTAATATTATTTGATTTTAGTATGATGGACATCCAATTATTGCATTTATTTTAAAGTGTCAAGACCAGAACATTTTTGAAAAGATAATCTCTATGACAAGATGGCGTCTAGAGATAATTAATTAACTGTAAGTGTCTAACCGTGTATAATAAACTATTTTAAACCAAATAAACGTTTTTCACTGATTATTGTAAATAAAGCTGCTTTTTGTATTAAATGTTTTTTTTTTCTTTTATTGACGTTTTGTGATTATATGTGTTGCGATAATCTATCTATAAAAATGCGGAAATTTCAGTCAAATTTAAAATGCGGACAAATGACTGGTATCGTTTTCTGAGAGGAGAAAACGGATGTGAGATCTCAGCAAATAGGTTTTGTAGTGGTTAGGAGGTTGGTATCGTTTTCTGTGGGGAGAAAACGGATTGTGATATCGCAGCAAAACATTCTTTTGTTTTTGCAATATTTATTAGCGCTTTTTCTTATTTTAACAGTGGATTAGGCCTACTGGGGACACCACTATAAAAAAACGCACCATTTACTGTACCTCAGAAAGGTGGTGTGGAAATCAGTGAAATAATAATAATAATTAAAATTTTACATTTTAATATAGTATTTGTAGCTCAATTGTACTTAGATATTTATTTTTAAATTTTTGTAAAAAGATGTAATAAAATCTATTTCGCATTTATTGTTGTTTTTTTTTCAATCGTCAGAAAAAACAAAGTTTTCAATTTAACCATTATTGTCCCACTAGAGTGGCTCAAAAATAAAAACTGTTTTTTTTTTTTGAAATGACAGAGTTAATTTCCTCCTTTCGGCTGACGTGTAAAATTTTTAACTATCTTTAGCTAAAACACCACTAAGAGAGAGCCTGATAGTGATAAAAGTCATAAAGCTGCAGTTTTCATCCCTTTAAAACAGCAACAAGCAGCAGTAAATTTTTGTTTTTAAACTATAATTAAATCTTTAAATTTTGGCAGAGCCAAAATCTATTAGGTACCTTCTAAAAAAATTGCCTTTTGCTTTGAGCACAGCAAATTACATTTTCCAGAAAATTTCAATGTTTACTCTTTCAAAGCTTCCATATATAGGGCGATTATAAAAGATTGGTTGAAACGAGCTGCAAAAAGGAGTATTTAGCGTCATTATAATTAATTGAAATTAACGAACTGTTACAAAATGCTACCGTCCTTTGAAGTTATTGCAAGGTTTTGTGCAATATCTTTTGTGCAAGCTGAGCAGTGAACAGTCTTCTCCGAAACAAAGAGCTAAGCACCAACAGACAGTAGACACTGTGTTCAGACTTGAGCAGACTTAATGACTAGTTTCAAAAGTAGAAAGCTTAAAGAAGAACTTTTTTAAAACATTTTACATTTAACTTGAGTTTACCTTACAGTTCCTTTAACTAACTGGTCAAAGTATTGTAAACAGCCCTGAAAAATAAATTTCTTGCATTGTAAAATTTGACTATTTTTTCTATAATAAATTGTCAACGTATCTTGCGAATTTTATCAGCTTGATTCTCGCAACCATCTTGATTACAAGGCATTGTGCAGGACTTTGCTGACTGACAGCTAGATGTGTCTCCGTTAGCCCTTGCGTAATTTCCTTTTCAGCTTATTCAATCGTTTAATTAAAGCTTAGTTGAGATATATTGAATCCTTAGAAATAATTTCGCTCCGAATTAAAATTTGTCTTCATATATTTTAAAAGCTCGCTTTCATTAAACCACTTATTTGCCCAAGTATTAGTCACCTAGCAACACGAAGCAACAAATAATTATACAACCGATGACAACAAACAAACAAGAAAACCGAGCAAGCAAAATTCGTATAGACGTATACAAGCTGGCAGGTAGTTCATTAATGCAAATTGATTGCAGCTCGTCTATCGTATCGCCTCTTGAAGGGCATAATTTCATTTCTGCTAACTACATGGAACAACTAAAAAGACCAATCTAACAAGGTCATATCTTGAATAGGTTAGGAACTATACTAAGATATATTAGTCTAAGATCCGAAGTAAAGTCAACTTCCACCTAATTGAGACATTGGTCAAAATAAAGGCAATTGTATTGTAAATGTCGTAGTATAGGGTTGCCTGAGAAAATTCGAATATAAATAACAGTTGCCAGGCTTTTAAATTTAAAAGTCAGACCAGAAATCTTTGTTAGACAGACTTGTATCTTTCAATAAAAAAGATAAAACTACTCTTGGTTCATACTAGGTATTGGTTTGTGAAATTTAATATTCTGCAGTAACACTTTACCGAAAGTCAAAAAAAATAATTGCTTGGCAAACCCGTGAACCGAAAACAACTACCTCTCAGGTAAAAACCTACCCAGACATTAGATCATATCAGTTTTATTGGCTCCTAAGATGAGTACTGTTGTACTCACTGAATTTACCACATTAGGATAAGGTAGTAAACATAATTGAAAATAAGTTTATACTCACCAAGATCAAAACTGATCATCGTAAAGTGCAAGAAATAAAGTCCATACTTTACACTAAAATGACGTAGAGTAAATTGACATCTTTATCATTAAAATTTCTGCAACAAAAAATAATCAGTCAAATAATAACCAAAACGGTTTATTTTGAGAAATAGAAAATTTTTTTTAAATTATAGCATCAACTATGATAAGGTTTGAGCCTTAAATATTAGTATTGAAAAGTGGCCTATTACGTTTTTTTGCTATGGATTACATGTAGAAAAAGAAAGAAAAAGGTAATACAAAATAAAAGTTTAAAAAAAGAGTATACAAAAGTAAAAAAAAGAAGCTAGACAAAATTTTAAAAATGTATAAATAAAGAATAGAAAATGAAAAAAAAATAATAGATACAATAATGTAAGCCCAAAAGTAAAAAATACTTTATCAAATTCCTAAAGAGAGACAAGAAAGATTATTAGCGAAAAAAAAACTATCAATAGAAAAGGTCCAGACACAATAACAAAATTCAAAAATAAAACAAAACAAAGCTATTTTTATTATAAACTGCTCTAGTATGATTCAGAAAAAATTTGGTTTATGCTGAGCACTCTCAATGCAAAAATTTAGTATTTAATTTTGACGGTAGGTATGGATTTAAAAGGTTTACGACCATAATTGTCACGGTTCATCAACTCTGTGTAATAAATTAATGACATAACGATTTTGTACCCCTAAAATGTAATGACATATGTGCCGACTGTGCGATTTACAAAAAAACACGACAATGTTTTTCTCGGAAAATTAACTTCAATTTAAAAGTTTACAAAATCTCGTATATCACTTAATTCTAATAATTAAATTCTACTTAAAAAAGCATTACTTTAATTAAGGACTAAAATATAGGATTTCCTCGTAATACGAGAGAGCTTTCGTGAAAAGCGTTTGTAAACCCCTCAGGAAGTCATCTAAAAAAATATTTTTCATTAGTGTATGAAAGATACGTTTAGACGTTTTGAGAATTATAATTACATACCTACCGACAGCTGTAGCAACATTTTTATACTTTTTTCAGAATTTAGCTTCTCCTATCTCAACTTTCTCTTTTTATTTTAGATATTTTACAAATTTTTTTGCTTTACTTGTTGTATCTGATTGTACTCTGCTTTTTTTGTCTATATGTAGTTTTAGTTTTTCTTTTCTAACTTCAAAATATTCATATTCTCTTTTTCTCTCAATATATTTTGTTCTTTATCATTATTCTTCTCGCTTTGTCGATCCATCAACATTCTTTTTTTTATTTAGCTTGTATACTTTACTGTTTCTAAGTTTCCAGCTATTATTCAATTTGAAATATATCTTTTATTTTTTTGCATTTTTACAGTTTTGTTCTCTCCTACTGCTGTGCCCTACACAATGTTTTTTTAGGCTACGTATACACACAGCAATTATTACAAACATGATTGTCTCAAACTTTCTTTTTTTACTGTCTTAAACCATTCACTCTCTTTTGCATTTGCATTTTGTCTCTTTTTATCTCTTTTACTTTTTCAACCTACTCTATATTATAATTTTTTTCTAAGACTTTTTTCTATAGAGGGCACTAGAAGTAAAAAAAATTAAGTATAGAAAAAGCTTGAAATAGATAAAACACAAAAAAGTTTTCTCTTAATCAGGCTTTAGATTTTTTTAACTTTAAATTTGTAAAAGTCAGCCAAATTAATAAATGAAATATTGACATTTTTTGGAAATTAATGAATATTTATAACAAAAATTAAGTAGCGTTATTTAAGTGTGTGAGATAGAAACCCAGCGAGTCAGAAGAAGTTGAAGGTTGGTCACTAGACCGAAAGCCAGCGGTCTAACGAAATAATTATAAATAAATAAATTGTACAGCTTTCACGTTACAATATTATTAATATAATACAGCAGCTTTAATTGAGTGAATTTACATCTATACCCTGTGTCTACTCTAAATATTGATGGAAAAAAAATTGAAATTGGATTAATAATTTACCAACTTTGCCGTTTGGCAATATTAGTTCAGATTTTTAAAGTTTAACTAGCTTAAACAGCCATGAAACGTGATTTAAATATTTGCAATTCTTGGTATTTCAAAATACCCTATTCTGTTTAATTAAACAATTCAAATAATGAAGTACAGTGGATCACGGATAACAAAGTCTCAGTTCAGTTTTCCATGTTAACATCCTTTTGATCATCTATAATTAATTACTGACCATAGTTATGATTAATAATAGTCTATTGTAATTTAATTTAACAATATCAAAACCTAATAAACAATTTTATTCGAGCCAATACTGCGTGAATATTGAAATATAAATTAATGAATAATATCTCTTAAATGTTTAACGAGCTTCTTCATTTGTCTCTCTAATTGAAATTATAATTTCTTCAGTATCTTGCTGTGTGACACTATTTGCATAACTCTCTAATGTTAATTGCTTTTACTGCCAAACGACTAATTATAGACCATAATAAATGTTGTCTTGAACCAATACAATGTAGATGCATATTTGAAATGAGAATTTTAAGTAAACAAGCTGCTAATTAGTAAGTTTAATTAATTTTATGCATTTTTATAAAAATAACTGCAAGACGCCGAATTCAAGTGCAGTCTATGGAAATTAATGTAAAACTGTCTTATAGAGTTAAAATCTAGCGTTACAAATAACACAAGTTTACTATTGCGAAGGTGTATGTATGATCACACCTCGACTATACAACAAACTTTATGCAAATGTTTCTCTTTCCGTAAACATGTTACACTAAACAAGAGAATTTGAGGTTATGTATGTAAATAGATTTTTACACTAATTTTACAGCACACTATATTCAGCTAGATAATTCTAGAGACATATTTTCAAATCAATTTTTGAATAATTTCAATTTTTTTAATTTATTGGTAAAAAGTTATTAGCCAGAAGCAATTAAAATCAGGTCAAAAAAATTTCAGAGCTGTGTAACATTTAATACAACAAACAAAAAACAAAAAAAATTAAGCTTGATTCAAAATAGAGTAAAATTGATAGAAAAGGTATAGGCGACCAATCTCACACTAATAACTGATGTTACAGCTAATATCGGTTTACCCAAAAAAATTGTAAAAAAGTGATCTGTACTTGACAATCTGGTAATAATGTCAATTTGCAAAAGAGAATAATAATCAATAGAATGTCAACGACGAACAAAAGCGCTCTTTATTAGCAAGATTTTTTGCAATAGCCATCAATGTTTGAAAGGCTATTTGATGTTCGCTACAAAATAGTAGAATAGAAGTGGTTTGTGAACTATTTAATTAAAGCAATCTGATGATGGATTAACTAATGTTTTCTAGCAACTTTAATCGAGATATAAACGACCAACGATCTCTAAAATATGTAAATTGCCTTCTTATTTAGAAAACACGTTAGATAGAAAATTTATTGCATCGCACATATCATCTTTCTTTATTCTGTCATAAAAGAACGTTTTATAAACGAGGGAAAAAGGTAGAATATTTTCAGATGATTATAATACTTGAACAAATAGCCCGCATGAATAAAAAACCCAACTTAAAACTTTTTTTTTAACTTTTTGTAAAACATCAACGACAGTTTAATCGAATTAAAGATTTTGAAAAAACTCTTTTCTCACAAAATTGAAAAATGTCAAAAATATAAGTACATATATAAAAATAATAATAAGCTAATATAAAAAGTAACTTTATATAAGCCATCTGAAAGAATTAAAGAGTCACAAAACTGATAAAATAGTGAAAAAATAAATTTTAATTTAATTTTAACAAAAAAAACGTTATATAACAAAATAATGACTCATTTGAACCAAAATTGCAAAAAAACATTTTAATTTTGCACTTTTAAAGATTAAGAATGGTAGCGACTATCATAGAACAATTTATTAAAATTTTTGTATTTGGCGCATCTACCATTTTTCAACTAATTAATCAAAATCTATGAAATATTACAAAATAATGACTCATTTGAACCAAAATCTAAGAAAAGCGTTGTATTTTTGTTATTTCTTTTTACTTTATTAGTTTAAGAATGATAGCGACTGTCATAGAACAATTTAATAAAAATTTTGTAGTGGCGCATCCACCATTTTTTAACTATTTAATCAAAATCTAAGAAATATTACAAAATAATGACTCATTTGAACCAAAATTGCAAAAAAACATTTTAATTTGGCACTTTTAAAGATTAAAAATGGTAGCGACTATCATAGAACAATTTATTAATATTTTTGTATTTGGCGCATCCACCATTTTTCAACTATTTAATCAAAATCTAAGAAATATTACAAAATAATGACTCATTTGAACCAAAATTGCAAAAAAACATTTTTATTTTGCACTTTTAAAGATTAAGAATGGTAGCGACTATCATAGAACAATTTATTAAAATTTTTGTATTTGGCGCATTCACCATTTTTCAACTATTTAATCAAAATCTAAGAAATATTACAAAATAATGACTCATTTGAACCAAAATTGCAAAAAAACATTTTCATTTTGCACTTTTAAAGATTAAGAATGGTAGCGACTACCATAGAACAATTTAATAAAAATTTTGTAGTAGCGCATCCACCATTTTTCAACTATTTAATCAAAATCTAAGAAATATTACAAAATAATGACTCATTTGAACCAAAATTGCAAAAAAACATTTTCATTTTGCACTTTTAAAGATTAAGAATGGTAGCGACTACCATAGAACAATTTAATAAAAATTTTGTAGTAGCGCATCCACCATTTTTCAACTATTTAATCAAAATCTAAGAAATATTACAAAATAATGACTCATTTGAACCAAAATTGCAAAAAAACCTTTTCATTTTGCACTTTTAAAGATTAAGAATGGTAGCGACTATCATAGAACAATTTATTAAATTTTTTGTATTTGGCGCATCTACCATTTTTCAACTATTTAATCAAAATCTAAGAAAAATTACAAAATAATGACTCATTTGAACCAAAATTGCAAAAAAACATTTTTATTTTGCACTTTTAAACATTAAGAATGGTAGCGACTATCATAGAACAATTTAATAAAAATTTTGTAGTGGCGCATCCACCATTTTTCTACTATTTAATCAAAATCTAAGAAATATTACAAAATAATGACTCATTTGAACCAAAATTGCAAAAAAACATTTTCATTTTGCACTTTTAAAGATTAAGAATGGTAGCGACTACCATAGAACAATTTAATAAAAATTTTGTAGTAGCGCATCCACCATTTTTCAACTATTTAATCAAAATCTAAGAAATATTACAAAATAATGACTCATTTGAACCAAAATTGCAAAAAAACATTTTCATTTTGCACTTTTAAAGATTAAGAATGGTAGCGACTACCATAGAACAATTTAATAAAAATTTTGTAGTAGCGCATCCACCATTTTTCAACTATTTAATCAAAATCTAAGAAATATTACAAAATAATGACTCATTTGAACCAAAATTGCAAAAAAACCTTTTCATTTTGCACTTTTAAAGATTAAGAATGGTAGCGACTATCATAGAACAATTTATTAAATTTTTTGTATTTGGCGCATCTACCATTTTTCAACTATTTAATCAAAATCTAAGAAAAATTACAAAATAATGACTCATTTGAACCAAAATTGCAAAAAAACATTTTTATTTTGCACTTTTAAACATTAAGAATGGTAGCGACTATCATAGAACAATTTAATAAAAATTTTGTAGTGGCGCATCCACCATTTTTCTACTATTTAATCAAAATCTAAGAAATATTACAAAATAATGACTCATTTGAACCAAAATCTAAGAAAAACGTTGTCTTTTTGTTATTTCTTTTTACTTTATTAGTTTAAGAATGATAGCGACTGTCACAGAACAATATAATAAAAATTTTGTAATGGCGCATCCACCATTTTTCAACTATTTAATCAAAATCTAAGAAATATTACAAAATAATGACTCATTTGAACCAAAATTGCAAAAAAACATTTTTATTTTGCACTTTTAAAGATTAAGAATGGTAGCGACTACCATAGAACAATTTAATAAAAATTTTGTAGTAGCGCATCCACCATTTTTCAACTATTTAATCAAAATCTAAGAAATATTACAAAATAATGACTCATTTGAACCAAAATCTAAGAAAAACGTTGTCTTTTTGTTATTTCTTTTTACTTTCTTAGTTTAATAATGATAGCGACTGTCATAGGACAATTTAATAAAAATTTTGTAGTGGCGCATCTACCATTTTTCAACTATTTAATCAAAATCTAAGAAATATTACAAAATAATGACTCATTTGAACCAAAATTGCAAAAAAACATTTTCATTTTGCACTTTTAAAGATTAAGAATGGTAGCGACTATCATAGAACAATTTATTAAAATTTTTGTATTTGGCGCATCCACCATTTTTCAACTATTTAATCAAAATCTAAGAAATATTACAAAATAATGACTCATTTGAACCAAAATTGCAAAAAAACATTTTCATTTTGCACTTTTAAAGATTAAGAATGGTAGCGACTATCATAGAACAATTTATTAAAATTTTTGTATTTGGCGCATCCACCATTTTTCAACTATTTAATCAAAATCTAAGAAATATTACAAAATAATGACTCATTTGAACCAAAATCTAAGAAAAACGTTGTCTTTTTGTTATTTCTTTTACTTTATTAGTTTAAGAATGATAGCGACTGTCACAGAACAATATAATAAAAATTTTGTAATGGCGCATCCACCATTTTTCAACTATTTAATCAAAATCTAAGAAATATTACAAAATAATGACTCATTTGAACCAAAATTGCAAAAAAACATTTTTATTTTGCACTTTTAAAGATTAAGAATGGTAGCGACTACCATAGAACAATTTAATAAAAATTTTGTAGTAGCGCATCCACCATTTTTCAACTATTTAATCAAAATCTAAGAAATATTACAAAATAATGACTCATTTGAACCAAAATCTAAGAAAAACGTTGTCTTTTTGTTATTTCTTTTTACTTTCTTAGTTTAATAATGATAGCGACTGTCATAGAACAATTTAATAAAAATTTTGTAGTGGCGCATCCACCATTTTTCAACTATTTAAACAAAATCTAAGAAATATTACAAAATATTGACTCATTTGAACCAAAATTGCAAAAAAACATTTTCATTTTGCACTTTTAAAGATTAAGAATGGTAGCGACTATCATAGAACAATTTATTAAAATTTTTGTATTTGGCGCATCCACCATTTTTCAACTATTTAATCAAAATCTATAAAATATTACAAAATAATTACTCATTTGAACCAAAATCTAAGAAAAACGTTGTCTTTTTGTTATTTCTGTTTACTTTATTAGTTTAATAATGATAGCGACTGTCATAGAACAATTTAATGAAAATTTAGTAGTGGCGCATCCACCATTTTTCAACTATTTTTCAAAATTTATAAAATATTACAAAATAATGACTCATTTGAACCAAAATCAAAGAAAAACGTTGTCTTTTTGTTATTTCTTCTCACTTTTAAAGATTAAGAATGATAACAACTGTCATAGAACAATTTAGTAAAAATTTTGTATTTGGCGCTTCCACCAATTTATCAAAATTTATCAAATATTACCAAATAATGAATCATTTGAACCAAAATTAAAAATAAACGTCTTTTTTTTTAATTTCTTCTCACTTTTAAAGATTAAGAATGATAGCGACTGTTAAAGAACGTCACATTAGCGCCTCCACCATTTTTCAACATTTTTACTAAAGTCTATAAAATATTTATCTTCTGTTTAGAAGAACTTGATTGGCTTAAAAATTGTACAAATCTTTAGAGAGTTAAAACACTTTTAAAACTGAAAAAGTATAAATGAGCTATATTACAAAATAATAACTCATTTGAACCAAAATTGAAGAAAAACGTTTTTTTTGTTAATTTTTTTAATTTTTCAGTTAAAGAATAATAGCGATTGATATAGAAACGATAAAGAGCTTAAAGACTAATAGTTTTGTAGAATAAAATCAATCATCTTTTAAAAGCTATAAGAATTATTTATATTTGCTTTCTATTAGTTCTGTAGTTAATTCGTTTAAGAGAACTCGAAAATCAGACATAAGATAACGATTTTTAAAAAGTATAAGTTTAAGTTCTTCTTCTCACAAAATTGAGGAAAGTGAAAAATTAGAATGGCTTTTGTGCATAATTTGATACACATTGACAAAGTAATAAAGTCAAAGCAAATTCATTCAAAAAAAGATTATTTTTAAAGTTCGAAAAAATGTATGCTTCTGAAAAACCTTCAAGATGTTTTTGGATAAATATTTTTTTCACCCCTTCCTGCCAATGCAACAAAAAAACTTTTATTTGTGGTCAGGTACTTTTAAAAAAGCCATTTAATATGAAAATTTTAGCGTCAACAGTCTAGTATAGTGTAGATTTTTCTGATACATCAAAAAAATCAACTTTTTTGTAAGAAACATCTAAAAAATTACTTTTTTTGCTTCCTATTTAATTACAGAAAAAAAATTAATTTGAGATTTTGTAGCTCCATGATAAAACATCTCACATAAACGTTTTTGCCGAAAATTTGATGCTCTACCAGAAAAAAATTCTTATAATTTTTTATTAAGTCAGCTTTTTCGCAAGTTATTAAAGATAAATTATTTTTTTTAGCTTCCTACGCTTTATATGTCTGAGCTTAAATTACAAACACCAATTCAAAATTACTTTTTGTAAATTGGCTCTTTATTAAACGTGTATTAAACAGTACAAAAACAATTTTTTTAATAACAAAAACAGCCCAAATATTTTTGATAAAAAATTTAAAAAAAAAATATTCATTCACAACAAAAACGTTAACAACTATTGATTTTAAAATACTATATTAATATCAGCAATCTACATCACGCACCGTATTTATACTTTATTTAAAACATTAGGAATCTATGACTGTTTCGCTAGACGTCTGAAACCATGATAAAACTGTAAAAAACCTTAAGCAAAATTAAATTTGTACTTATTTGAAGCTTTTGACAGCAGACAAAGTTTAGCCAACATTCCAATTTTTATTGAAATGTTGGCTTGTTGTTTCTATTTATAATTAAGTAAACTTAAAAACGTAAGACACTTGTTTTTGTCTTATAGCAGCGACGTCTGCCGGAGAAAATCAAATTTTTTTTTCTCGGCTAGCTCAGATATGGTCAAGTGATGGTCATATTATCAAAATTATTTGACTAAAAAATTTGTTTTTTTGTTAAACTTTGTATTTTTTTCTAAAATGTTTTTATGCAAGGTAGCTTCAAATAGATCGCGCTTGTTTAACCATAAGACGGGAGTAACAGTCACCTAGGTAAATAAGCCAAAATTTGTCACTAATCTGAATTTGCTGAAGAGTTCCAATAAGAGCGAAACATGTCCAAGTCTTCGGATCTAGTTTGAATAGATTTGCATTGATCTTTTCAAATATAGTAACTTTAAATAATTTTTTCTACAAATACTTTTTGCTAATATCATTATTAGAAACCAAAAATGATTTAAAAAAAAAGCATATATACCTAACAAACTTTTTTAAGTATAAAAGGGTGGCGCAGTGAGAATACCTGAAATACATACCGTTATTTAGAAAAAAAAGGAAAACCAAAAATCATATTGTCTCTTCAAGAAGGCTTTTTTTTTGGTTTGTGGTTTTACTGTTTTATTTTTATAAAATTAGTTTTTTTAAGTTTTAGACAATTCTGTTTTATGCATTATTTTTGTTTTTAAGAGTAATAAGATGGTTTTAATTAATTGATGTTAATTTCTAATTATTTTATAAATTAAATATTTTTAAATGACGGAAATAAGTAACTAATTATATTTTCTAAAGAAGATAAATTAGATCATATAATTTTTGTGCTGTTTTCTTTTTTATTCTGTCACAAAAGCATGCCTTGAGCGTCAAAACTAAAAAAATAGATGAAACATTTCCTTAATATTAGGACCCTTGCCAAATTTCCGTCTATAAAAATTTTCTAAATTTGCGACTAAATCATAAACATTGAAAGAAAATTATGAGACATACTTAACAATCAGTAGCTTTGGTGGCATCACTAAAATCACTAGAAATGTGACACTAAAGTTCCCGAGGGCGGCAAAACTAACCACTCGCGATTACCAAGGAAAACTGACACCCAATATTTGGAAACCCACTACGCTGGCGCTTGCGTTTGCGACGTCGCGACGCTTTTGCTTTTCTCTACATTTCTGCGGAACACTAAGGGATGTTCTCGTATTCTACAACAAACACGCAACCCCTACAATTTGTGTAGCGTCAATGATTACTCATTTGCCACAAACTTTGAGTATTATACGAAAAAATCTATATTTTGTTTAAATATGCATTTGATGTCTAAACTACTCAATTACGCTATAAACTAGCTTAGTTTTTAAAATACTACATTATTTTGCTATCGGTTTTAATCAATTTTAAATTTTTATACACAGATATAGAAACAGCTCTCATTTAACTGAAACAGAGCCGGCCAGCAGCAGAAGAATTCCTTAATGTCTTAAGGAAACTATTAAGTTTCGAATTTAATGAGCAAATGATATGATTCAAAAATTTAATAAACAAAAAACATGTTAACCAATTAGGTTTTTACAAAATAAAAATATAAAAAATTCACATTTTTGCAGCAGTCAATAATAAATTACATATGGCTACAATTTTCGTGTCAGTCACAATATACTTTTTAAAAAAATAAATTTTGATTCTTCTTTGAAAAGTTGTACAATTTTTGATATTTGTTTTAAAGTTTTGTTTATTTATAATTTAACATGCTATTTCTTCATTATATTCATTAATATTAGCAACTTTTTTGATAAATGCTTTTTCTTTATTAACGTTTTTTTAACTTAAAGAAAAGGTAAATAATCTATTTACTAAAAAACTAAAGTTTGCTATTTTATGTTAAAAACAATGATTTGAGTCATTAGGTATGTATCTTTAAAAGTGTTTGTTTCTCATCTAAATATATCAAATTCTAAATCGCCTGTTTAGTTTTTAACTACGTTTTCATCTATAAAGTATTTTTGGAGATGTAAGATTAATAGTTTAAAGAAAAGGCTTTTCAAGTCAAAAACTGCAACATTTAGACCTTGTCATAGACAAGCGTGATTGTACGCTTCTTTTTCTATAATTTGGCCAATTTGAAAAAGTATTGAAGTATTATTATAAACAGATATTTTCTATTAAGAGATAAAAAGATGGAAATCAAATTAGCTTGTCTCGGATGAAGGCGCCACGCCGCAGGCGAGATTGCGTCGATTTACCTCCGTTTTTAATATAAATTCAATTCTAACTAAAAGATTCTACGTCAACGTTCCATTAAAATCCATAAAAATTTCTCATTTTAGGGCAAGGATAAATAAATAAACAAGGAAATGCGCTACACACTGCACCGCCGCCTTCATAATATGATTTTCCCTCATTTTACAACAAAACAAACACACCTAAGTAAAGCTCAAAAAACAAACAAATAATAAAGCAAAAATAATTATGTTGAAAAATCGCTTCAAGCCAAGTTAAGTTATGCAAAAAATCAGGGAATTGGTTAGTGATAGATTTCTAAACCGAGCTTTTCCACAAAAAAGTTTCGAAAAACGATTAGATAAGTTCAATTTTCAAAAGTAAAAAGTCTTCCACGATTTACAATCCAAAAATACACTAGAAAATTTACTTTTAATATCAATAGGCTGCCTGAGCCTGACGTCACAGCACTCAGCCTGACGTCACAGCCCTCAGAGTGCTGTGACGTCACGAACATTCGTTTAAACTTTATTATCTGTTTTTGACGAATTGAACCATAATATCACAAAAAACAGTCCAATTTTTTTCATGACATAACCCATATTTTGTATTTGAAAACATTTAAGCGCTTCATACGTCATCACTTAGTTCGTCTATAAGAAGTTCTCACCTTGAATAATTTAAGTAAACAAAGTTTTGTTGATAGTATCAAATTTTGATGCTCACTAATGATAAAGTATTATGTTGTAAAACCAAAAGTCGCTGGTAAGCCAAAAACAACTTTCTCAAACTTTTTTTTATTTACTTAATTATACCTAAATATACAACTATTAAAATAAAATCATCAAGCAGCTATTTTTGCCTTTTTTTTTGTTACACAATTGTTTGAAAAAAGTTATCTTGATTTATTGGCATTGAAATCTAAACAGTTGCTTCATAATTATCAACAAAAAAGCTTCTTAAATTATTTAATTTTTAAAATCTTAGTCAATCCGGCTTCAACTTTTAAGTGTTTGGTTTTTATATAAATAGTTAACCCATTTTTTAATGATTTTATCAATCTATTTTGATGGCTAATATTGACATAAGTTGCTTAACGTATTACATTTAATAAATTTTGAAAAATCGACAAAATCTATTGTTGATGCAAGAGGTATACGACTTTTGTATGGTCCGGCTATAGAACCGGCCTATTTAAAAACTTGATCTTTCATCATTGTCTGCCAAAATCTGGCCAGTCTTTGCCGCTCACTATCTTACATATAGAGGCTTCATGACTTTATTTCAGCTCAAAACAGGTCAATTATTGTGCAGACTTTCATAACTTAAATATTTATTAATTCTATAGTCGAAAAGTCGATAAGCTATTTGAACTAGACGACGGGGTCATAAGGTCAAAAATTTCATTACGTACAAAATTGAAATCTTCATTAAATATTAAAGGTGGAAATTAGTGCTGGTCTATGTACGTTGAATAAAACAGTAGAACGTATTCCAGTTAAGCACTAAAAATGGATTGTTCATGGCACATATTTAGATTACAGTCCATAGCTTCATACCGGGAAATCATAGTCCTAAATTAATAATTCACTCTCTACTAGAGATTTACATGATACATATCTCCGACTTATATAATCAAGGTGAGGTATTTTAAATAAAAACAAGTGATTTTCGTAAGGCAAGAAAAATAGTAATTTTTATTCAATATTGCTTTAAATATTAATATAAGAGTATTTACAACGTTTATAAATTAAAAGCTTCAGATAAATTTTTAGTCAATCCCTCGAGGTCCATCAATCGGCATCGTGTGCAAGACTTCATCCAAGAGTTGCAACGCCCTGTGCAAATGAACTTCAATCCAACACGGTGTTTCTTTTATAGACTGTCGTGGATAGTCCGGACCCCAGCCTTTCACAAAACTTAACCTCAAAATGCAAAGCCTCCGGAGATCGTCCACTCCTATTCCTGTTGCTACTGATAAACCTAAACATAACAACATTAAAATCTTCAAACTTAAAAAGAAACATCGATAAAAGCCGCGCTTGAAGGCAAAAGTACAAAAATTCTATCTTAGAACACTTCCTCTAGAGAACACTAAATGATTTTATAACTAATTTTTTTGGCTAAATTTGTCTTTTGTGTCTTAATTATTTTGATATATTATATGATTAGTCATACAGTCGAACACGACATGTTTTTGACCTAGGGCAAAGTAACCTCCCACTCCGTAAGCTGTGACGTCAGACTTGGGCAGTCTATTAAATTAGTTAAACTACTGTAACAGTATACAGCAAAGCTCTACTTATTAGGCCCTGGGTGGTAAAATCTAATACTCACTTATCGCTGGAGCTATGCCTCCAACCGAATGCGGGCCTGGAATGTGGCCTGCTACCGCCGCAGCTTGTGCAGCAGCGGCCGCTTGTGCCGTAGCCGCTTGACTGGTCATTTGATGATGGCACTGTCTCAAATCAAAAACCTAAAACCACCAAAAACTTATTAAGTGTGAATAAATCTTGATAATATTCACCTTAATATAAGCTAAAGGATATATTTTGTGAACAGCGTCGCCCGGTTGCCGTCCTGCTTCACGATCAAGATAATAAGACTGTACAAAGACAGAATTATCACTTAAACAGCGTAACCAAACATCACCTTCGCCTCTAAGATCCAGTTGTACACCCTTGCCAATGTGTAATCTAGCCCTTTCACTTCGATCAGTTCTGTGGACGTTGCTTAAAGCCCCTAAACAAAATCTGTTTCCACCTGACGGATCTACATATCCATCTATTGTCACATTAGGGCAGCTCGATGGTACTTTGAAAGTTTCACCAACTTGTGTATCTAGCTCAAAATATGCTACGGAACACCAATACTCAGGTGCGGGTTGTGTGGAAAGAAGTCCTGCAATATTAACATCGTTAACATTGCTATTGCTATGATTCCAATATGGAGCATGATGGTTCCTATTTTCTGGAGGCTGCATAGACTGCGTGTATGTCAAGGTATTCGATCCACTCCAAGTACCTCCGGCACCCGTAAAAGGTTGACCAATAGAGACATTTGGTTGAGGTGCAGCAGCAGCTGGTTCACTACTAGTACTTGGTTGAACAGCTGGTGTAGCACTAAAACCATTTTGTTGGATGTTATTGGTTCCACCTGGAAAATATATCAAGCAATCTAACTAGCAGACAATTATAAATAGATAATCAAAACGCTGTAAACCATTAATTTCACCATTACATTAACAACATTTATTAGAAGCTCCAAATCCACTTCTAGGATGTGCGTTTCAGACATGTGATAACTTGGTTGTTCGATCAGCGATTAGTCTCAAACTGTTTTCTATCCAATATCTGTCATTAAGAGTGACCTCTAGCATCGACATGATGTCTCAACTTTGATGTAAGAAGCTTCTAATAGATGTCGTTATTTTAAACATATTACAAAAGTAATAGACACTTGGGTACAGATAAGACCCAATCAGCATTCCAAATTTATTCAATCTGTTGCGACTGACTAAAGAGTTCCAATAAAATCAAAACATATTTTCTCCTTTATTTTTATACAATACAGCTATCAACGAATTCAGAGCAAAATAATTTTTACAAAGATTGGCTAACTCCGCTTAAACTTATTAGAGCTGAATTAATCATTGCCTATTACATTCTCAACAACAAAGACCCAATATGAGTTTTTTGAATCTTTATATAACATTAGTGCTTGTGCATTTTGAAATAGAACATGTATGTATTGTGTAATCATGCATAGTCATTGTGCCATATAGTAAGAGCGTTTGAGATATACCCGGTAGTAAATTTCTTGTTAAGAGGGAAAGAGCAACAATGGTAAAAAAATTCCACACAAAGTGTCTCGCGTGCCTTAGTTGTATGAATAGAACTAGCCAGGTAGCTGACTACAGCTGACCTTTTAAGGCAATAGTGCTATAAAATTTACTGCCGGATATATCTCATACGTTTTTACTATAAATACATACAAAAAACCACTTTTGTGATACTTGAAATAATAGACAAAAAAAAACCAAAGTTTTATTATTATGCAAGTATGCCTAAAGTGCTTTCATAACAAAAATAATAAGAATAAAAAAAAAGGAAATC
Source organism: Lagria hirta (assembly GCA_947359425.1). Classification (NCBI taxonomy): domain Eukaryota; kingdom Metazoa; phylum Arthropoda; class Insecta; order Coleoptera; family Tenebrionidae; genus Lagria; species Lagria hirta. The sequence goes on from OX375799.1 coordinate 2,739,607, forward strand.
TTACGATGAGATAATGTGTGAGGTAACCAATTAGATCGTGGGCATGAGTCAACTCCTGATTCAATTTTAGGTGCCGTAGATCCCATAACCTGCCTATTGGCTGTACTATAGATTGCCTGATCATCTACCATTAAATAAAAAAAAAATAACATGCATAACTAAATATTCTAAACGAAAAAAAAACACTAAATAAATAGAAAAAAAAACCAACTGATTAAAATGTGCAAATAAACAAATACAGTGTAATCAAATAAAAAAAATTAAACTCTCGATGACTTGTAAAACATGCTATATATCAATAACTTCAGTCTATCAGGTATTTTATAAGCAAATTTGTAAAAATCACCATCACTAAAGTACTTTTCAAAATAACCTTAACCAAAAAAAAAACCTTTAAAATAACATTCTTTAGATACAAACCAAATTGGAAAATAATTTCTTGCCTTTCAAGTTGTTCTTTAAATTCCATAATCATTGGTGACTTACACGAAAAATACCTTTTCTGTGCAAATTTTTAAAGATATACTTCTTTTCGTGTCTTTTCTCGGCCTTTATGAGTGATTTTCTTCCACTTTAATATAATTTACTTCTTTTTCTTGCGTTATTTACCTAGATACTGAGTTATTCATATACATTGTTGCAGTAAGTAACCCAATTTAAAGCTTTAAATTAAACTGTTTAATAAACACCAAAGCAGAACAGTAGACGGAAAATTTTAGGTACTTTAATGAGTATAATTTGCGTCTAAAACGCCTGTAGAACGTAAAATCACCACTTTTTTTGCATTTTATAGTATACAGCGAGAGAAAATGTATATTATGGTTATCAAATACAAAAAAAGTGAGTACAGTGGTCAGAATTGCGTCATGATTTTTTTCAATTATAATTTATCTTATAAATTATGTAACTTTATGCACCAAAACAAACACAATGAGACAGAATATTCTTCTAAACTATTTGATTTACTATGAGATATAGATAAATCAAACTCTTACTTGTAGAGGGAGACTGAAGACTTGTTAGGCTAAAATTTGGTTGATTTGGATGGTGCTGTATTGTTTGCGACACTTCCATTCCCATTTCCCCATCAACTTCCATACTGTTAGTGGGTACCGGTCTAGGGGTTCCTGATTGGAGCGTTAATCCTGATAAGTCAATTCCAGGAGATACAACACGCTCATAGTGATATGGATTTACACACACTGAGTCACATTTTAAATCAAACGCAAACTGACAGTACTTCACATGTTTCAGTTCATTTTTATGCAGATCTGGCCACCGCCAAATTCTTGCATAGATAACGTGTGGAAAGCCTTTACGACCAGCAACCTACAACAACAAATAGATATCATCATCTCTTTCATTGATCAAAAAAAAACAGCACTCATTTCTAGTTTTTTCTTACCAAGTTATTAATATCATAGCATTCCGTACCTGTAAACGTCCGTCCAAAGTTCTCTGAATCGTCACACATTTACTGGGATGAGCTCCACTTGTGGTGATTGCTGTTATCAGAGAATCAAGTTCATCTCTTTTTTCTTTAAGTTTCTTCACCAGTGATTCAATGGCACGTTTAGCAAAGCTTTCACTTTCGCCCCCTTGTCTGTGACACATTAGACTGTGAACGATACTCAAACAAGCATCAGCCGAAGACGGTGCTGTTGTTGCTAAACCCGACATGTCTCTGACTGAAAAAAAAAACCGCAAGGTTTCAGAGAAGTAAGAATCAGTGCTCATTGGCTACAGAAGTTTATCTTCGGAAGAAGCTACATTTAAATTAAACGGCTAATTAACAGTTAGAAACCCCTATAGATGAAAATTTACAACAAAAATTGCTTTTATCGCAAAATGTGTTATCAGAGCTGTGGTTTAACAAGAGCAGGCTCTCTTTCCAGCTTCTTTTGTCACAATTTCATCAATAAAGTTTTTCCCGAGACGTAGATAATATAGGAAAAAAGTATGTTGAATGGCCTGTGAGACCGCCTGATCTAACACGCCTTGACTTTTTTCAATAAAGCGTCGAAAAAACTTATGTCCAAATAATTCAAAAAGATAAATACGAACAGAAATAAACCCACTACCACGAATGGAAAGCAATTAGAGAGCATTTTTTGTGTTATTTTCTCAATATTTCCCTGTAGTGATAAAAAAAAATTGTTTTTAAACAAACAGCTTCTTAAAATAAACCATAAAGCCGATCGCTAGTATATTTATTTACATTTTGCATGATCAAACAGATCGTAATTAAACAACTTAATTAAAACAAATTGCTTTCTGTTAAATTGATTTAAATTAATTAGATAAATAAACTAATATTTAGTTATAAGATCAAAACAAACTCATTCACGCTATATCCGTAGATTTGAACATGTTTAGTTCTTATTGGAACTCTTCAGCAAGTTGCAACAGATGTCAAGTCTGACGCTAGTTTTACCATATTACGCACTTGGGTAAATATAAGCCCTAAATAATACTGCAAATTTATTCAAATCTGAATCTGTAGCGACTTGCTAGAGAGTTCCAATAAGAATTTGAATTAGACTGAATAAATTTGTATTGATCTTGTTATGATTTTTATTAAGTCACGTGATGTAAGTTCGAGTAACTCTCGGCAGAGTGCGTCGCGCTTAGCGTTAAATGATAATATCACCGCTGTACGGCGCTTGCAAGCAATAATATTCCGCATATGAATTTAGAGATTTAAGTAATTTCCCCATGGTTCCATAGCCTCCTAATTCGGTAGGAAACCACGAACTATCATCGATTTTTATGCGTTGTATGTCAAAGCGATAAATCACGCACAATTTGTTTTAAATTCCCTGCCAAAATAACTAATTGGCACAACTTCAAAATAGAGTAGCGTTATTCCAAGTGACCTTATTAGAAAAGAAAGATGTGAAGAAATCAATAAAAAAATTCGAGAATCATTTAATTATCTAAATAACTGGAACCGGAATGGAATAACATAACCTAACAATAACAAAAGATTAGAGATTAGACAACTTGATTGTCAATTATCAATCAATAATCTGTAATTTCGTCGGCTCTTTCGGGTTTTACTTTCGTTTATACTATTATAATTCCAATAATAAACAATCTATAATTAATTAATTAATTGATTAATTAATTACCTTCTTGAGAATGGTTAGTAACGGATGAATATGAGTGTCCTCCTCCACCATTAAGACCAACCATTGTTCACTCATCAGCACTATAATAAAATGACTGTAATAACTTAAACAAACACACTTTGTAATCTGCCGCCATTAAATTTTATTTCTAATTTAATTAATCACAAGAATTTGCAAAATTTTCTTATGCCCCACACTAGACCCACACTTATCTTTATAATTATAACAAAGTCAGAAGCAACAAACACAGATACTGCCCATATCTAGAATAATAAAATAACTGCAAAGTGCAAATTGCCAAAAACCAATGTCATTTTGTTTACAGTGTTGCCAGTAATCTGTGGTAAATAGAGTCTGTGTTGTGGATGAACCGCAGTGCGGCGTTGCTAAGCCTACCACATTCTTTTTTGACAGAAATAATTATAAATATATCATTTAAAGTATATATAAACATAAATAAATCATCAATTAAAACATCTTCACGAAATAAATGTTTTCCTGCATATTTTTAAGAATATAATATTAATTAAAAAAATAAATTAAATAATATTTTTTTATTAAAAAATAAACAAAAAATTGTAGTTTTTTTTTAAATAATATAAACTATGTATAAACTATTTTAAATTTATTGACATTTAGAAAATGTGTTTTAATTCTTTAGAAACAATTAAAGACCCTCTTGTTCACTGCAAGTTCATAGAGATTATAAAAAAAATAGTGTTGTTGCAAAAATAGTTTATTGAAATTTGGTTTTTAAATTTAAGTAAGCGAAAAATGTTGATTTATAGTATAATTATTAAGCAAATTCTCAATTTCTTGTAAAAAATGTTGAGAAGAAATTATATTAGGATCAAACGTTAGTAACTGTTTTGGAATTTAAAGCAAATAAGTCGGATTATGATATTAAAAAAAAAATTTTTGTTTTTCTTAAAACACTTCTTGTAGTCATTTTAATCTAATAAAAAATAAGTAACAACCAACTACAACAATTCTGGAACAAATTTTAATTAAAAAAAATACAATTAAACAAAATAAATTAATAAAAAAGCATAAATTTTAAACCAAATAGAGAAAAAATGTTATAAAAGTAAACAAAAATGTATATGAAAACAAATAAAAGAAATAAAATCTAGAAAAAAAGTATTTTTAGAAGAACGGATTGAGGGAAAGGGAACTAGAGAATAAAAATGTAAAGATGGAAAGAGTATGAGTGAAAGCAAGAAGATATTTGTAGAAAAAAAAAAGAAGAAAACTAAACGATAAAATGCATAAAGTAGAAAAATAATAAAGAACATTAAAAACAAAGCAGAAAGAAAGGAATAAGATAGAAATGTTCAGGTAAAAAAGTAAAACAAATGAAAAAAAAAATTGATTGTGTAAGATGTGTTGAGAAGAGAAGAAAACACTAGATCATCTAAAAATTTGTAAAAAGCTGAAAGAGCTACAACGAGAGTTAGAAGACCTAATAAAGACAAACCGAAAAAAAAAAGAATAAAAACAATAGTGTCAAAAAGATCAAAATAAATAAAAGTACAAACAAAATTGTAATTATTATTAGATAAGAGCCTGAGTAGATCTACAAAAACTTTACCATTTCCTGCCTTGCCGGCAAAAATACAATTGTATGAAATGGATTTTAATTTTTTATTCTTTTGTTAAATTTTTAATAACAAAACAGTAAATTGTTGCACAATAATAAACATTAGAATTAGTGATTTTACAAAAGATACTTAATTTTATCCGGAACTTGGCCAACTACTAAAACAATTAAATTTTTATCATATGATACACCTTTTGATAAAATCTTTATTATCGCATAAATAAAGCTTGAAAAATCTTTATTTCAAGCATAATGTGGCGCATAATCATCGTTTTACTGTTTGCTGAAATAACATTTGCAAGATACATTGTATGTGTATTCGCTACAATTTTGACATTTTGAAATAATTGAAGATTGCTTAAAGATTTTAGGTCCAGCTGAGATAAAAATTTTAAAATATGCAAAATGCCCCGAATATTCAAATTATTCGGTACAGATGGAGATCAACACTCGAATGTATAATAAAACCACGCAGGTTTTGAACGGGTTTTTTGATAGTCCTGTTGATATAGATGACAACATCACGGTGAATTGCAGTATGTTTTTTTCAAAAATTTTTTTATATGTTTTTAGGTTTCGCTGAACTGTTCTCGAATTGATGTAGCACAAAAAAAATCTTTTGTTATAAATGATGAGATGGCATGTTCTACGCTAACTAGATACGTAGGAGACCTTTGGTTCGATGTACAGTTACAAATTGGGATGAAACCACGAGTGTGCCCCATTAAAATGGTAATTAATCTAGTACCAAAAACGCCGATAAATAATTGTTCAAAATTTATTTATTTTTGCATGGTACGCTACTGTTTTAATCAATATTCTAATACATTAGCTCACATGAGCACATCAGCTCAATGACTTATAAGCTACGCTACTGCGTGAATTGTTCCTATCAAGACGCTATCTGAAATTTAATTTTTGTTCCAACACCGATTGTCATCATTTATTGACAGTCTGGCTCTATGCAGAAGCTTAAGTTCAATTCATCAAAAAGACCGAAACCTATGCCTTTCAGATTTTTCTTTTTTTTCTTTCTTTGACCGACCTGTAGCTGTAGCAAGAGCGAATTGACTAAAATTCTTCAAAAACTCTTCTACATCTTCAGCTTCTTTGAAACCATCCTCAATGGCAGCAGCAATGGCCACAATATTCTTGATCTTCTCAGCAATGCTATATAAGCAACAGCAGAAGAAACTGTAAGCATATTTTCTACAGCAGCCAGAAATCTTTCTCTATTAATCAAAGAAGCCAAAACCTATATCTTTATTCTTTCTTTCAGATTTTTTTCTCTGTTTTTTTTTGGATTGACTTATGGCTGTAGCGGCAGAACTAGAGCAAATTGACCAAAATCTTTTAAAAACTTTTCCAGATCTTCAGTTTCTTTAAAACTATCAGCATTTGCCAAAATATTTTTGATTTTTCAGCAAATAAATATAGAGCAGAAGCAACAGCCAAGCAAACTGTAAGCATATTTTCTACAACAGTCAAAAGTCTTTCTCAATTGATCAAGAAAACAAAATTTTTTATCTTAATCTTTGCTTTTAGATTTCTGTTTTTGATCTTCTTTTGATCAACCTGTTTCTGCAGCTGCAGCTGCAACTAGAGCGAATAGACTAAAATCATTCAAAAAATTATTCTCATCTTTAGCTTCTTTAAAACTATCTTCAGTTGTAGCAGCAATTGCAAAAAATGTTTTCAATCTTCTTAGCAAGATATATATTGCTGCTCAACAGCCAAACAAACTGTGAGCATATTTTCTGCAACAGTCAAAAATCTTTCTCAATTGATCAAGAAAACAAAAATTTTTATCTTAATCTTTGCTTTTAGATTTCTCTTTTTGATCTTCTTTTCATCGACCTGTTTCTGTAGCTGTAGCTGCAACTAGAACAAATAGACTAAAATTATTCAAAAATTCTTTTTCATCTTTAGTTTCTTTAAAACTATTTTCAGTTGTAGCAGCAATTGCAAAAAATGTTTTCAATCTTCTTAGCAAGATATATATTTCTGCTCAACAGCCAAACAAACTGTGAGCATATTTTCTGCAACAGTGAAAAATCTTTCTCAATTGATTAAGGAAACAAAAAATTTCATCTTAATCTTTGCTTTTAGATTGCTGTTTTTGATCTTCTTTTGATCAACCTGTTTCTGTAGCTGCAGCTGCAACTAGAGCAAATAGACTAAAATCATTCAAAAAATTATTTTCATCTTTAGCTTCTTTAAAACTATCTTCAGTTGTAGCAGCAATTGCAAAAAATGTTTTCAATCTTTTTAGCAAGATATATATTGCTGCTCAACAGCCAAACAAACTGTGAGCATATTTTCTGCAACAGTCAAAAATCTTTCTCAATTGATCAAGGAAACAAATATTTTTATTTTAATCTTTGCTTTTAGATTTCTCTTTTTGATCTACTTTTGATTGACCTGTTTCTGTAGCTGCAGCTGCAACTAGAACGAATAGACTAAAATTATTCAAAAATTCTTTCTCATCTTTAGCTTCTTTAAAACTATTTTAAGTTGTAGCAGTAATTGCAAAAAATATTTTCGATTTTCTTAACAAGATATATTGCTGCTCTATAGCAGAAGCAACAGCCAAACAAACTGTGAGCATATTTTCTGCAACAGTCAAAAATCTTTCTCAATTGATCAAGGGAACAAAAACCTTTATCTTAATCTTTGCTTTTAGATTCCTGTTTTTTATCTTCTTTTGATCGACCTGTTTCTGTAGCTGCAACTAGAGCAAATAGACTAAAATCATTCAAAAAATTGTTCTCATCTTTAGCTTCTTTTAAACCATCTTCAGTTGTAGCAGCAATTGCAAAAAATATTTTAAATCTTCTTAGCAAGATATATTGCTGCTCTATAGCAGAAGCGACTGTTAGATAAACAACTGTCAAGCAAACTGCATCCATATTTTCTACAGCAGTCAAAAATCTTTTTCTTAAATTTTCTGGATTGATACTTAAAATGCTGGTGCAGAAATAGTTAATAATACTCAGCAAATAAATCGTAGGAAAATAGCAAGATGCTTGAGATACTAAAAATGGTTGCTTTGAAAGCTGCTACTTGAACTTCTGATTTTAGAATATAAAATTATTGGTGATTTCAATGATAGGTACTTTGTGAAATCTTGATTAGAATAGACAAAACCTGAAAGAAAGAGAATTTTCTAGACGCAAATCATTGTTTTGCGTTGAATAACTAGAAGTAATAGGGCAACAGCACAAGCGCAAACTTCATTCTTGACGGGTTTTGACCTGACCTGACCTGTTCAACAAATAAACCAGAGAAAAATAGCAAGACATGTTGAAAAAGGTAGTTTTAAAAGCTCTTATTTTAAATTCTGGCTCTAGAATATGAACGTTATTGATGATAACCGAGCCTGCGCAAGCAAGCAGAACAAATTGGAAAAAAATTCGATTGGGTATAAGTGTATAACATAGGTCCGTGGTAGATCATAGAAAATTGTAGTCCAGTTTTTTATCTTAATCAAACTGAAACTAATTTGGAAACAAATAATTACATTAATTTAGTTGCAACTTGCTGAAGAGTTCTAATAAGAACGAATCATGTCCAAATTCATACAAATGAATTATTATCTTATTTCACAAGAAATTTGAAAAACCATACAAAAATTTAGAGAATGGCTGTGTTCAATATAGCACATTGATCACAACAAATTTTTTTTTTGAAAGCAAAAAGGTCGGTGTTTCTGCGGGATCTTTTAGATCGTCTTAGGATATCCTTTGTCAAACCATAAACACATTTTCTGCCTAATAATTGGTTTTTATGTGAGATCTTTGGCTTTTAATTGAGCAAAAAACTTTTTGATAATCAATGAAGCCATTGATTTTATTATTTTTAGGGGCACTATAAAATGGTCAATTTGGTGTTGGATTTGACCAAGATGAAGGTGCAGATGATATTGGAGGGTACTTTCCGGTCAAGAGTAGTATTAAAGTCCAATGGACACGTTATGATGTGTAATGACTTCATTATTCGTCTGTCTCCCAAATAAAGCTTGCTTGTACTAAAAAAATTGACAATAAATAAGTGATTATATTTTCCTATCTATTATGCATAACTTCACATCCCACAACACAATTGTGACGTGTCACAAATAAAAAATCTATTTATTGTTGCTTTCAAAAGTCAATAAACTTTTCAATCGAGCTTTGTTCGGCTCAGTACTGTAAATTATGGGTCAAAAAACCATCCCAAATCAGGTTGAGAACCCTGGATTGACCAACAGTATTTACTGTTAAAATTGTTGTGAAATCAGTTTATCAATGTTAATTAACAAATACTTGTTTTTATTTAATTCATTTGTAATAAATATACTTAAACCAGTTTAGAGATTGATAATACTGTACTATTGGTTGGGTCACTGATCGGAGTAAAATTTGATCACGGTCAAGGTGAGAAAAGATTCAAATTGCATTTTTTAAGATGCACCAAGAAAAATTTTGGCCTAAAAAACTAAACTTGCGAAATTCTTAACGGAAATCATAAGCAATTCTATCGATGTCAAAGGATACTTATAAAGTGATCAGAAGGTCCTACTGCTTTAGCATACTTATTAGATAAAAGAATTATATGCAAAAAAATTATACACTTTATTTAAATTTTTCTCCATAAGGGAGGCCTTTCCTTTTCGTATTTTAAATAAAAAACAAGCGAAAGACGATGGTCGATGACACAAAAAAATAGTCATCCTCCACCCGTCAACCGTATATAAATGTTGCAGACGCATCAGGATTAACATTTATTCAAGTTATTCTGAGGGATTAACACTATCATTATGAAGTTGCTGCTGTTTTTGACTATATTTGTGATACTGCATCAACTGCTTTGTAAGAAATTATTATTATTATTACTATTATTTTACAATTTTTTTTTATAAAGACGCAACACCAGCTAGAGTCGTTTGCTACTTCAGCAATTGGGCTATTTATCGACCTGGAATTGGCAAATATGGCCAAGAAGATCTTCCTGTGGATTTGTGTACTCACATTGTATACTCGTTTATTGGGGTTGATGATAGCAACTGGAGTGTACTGGTGATTGATCCTGAGGTAAGTTTTACATAATTTTTTTCAAAATTTCTTTTTTTTTCTGATAAATGTGTCTTAAAATAAATAGAGCAAAGAATACAACAATCAATACAGAAAATACATAGATATACAACTAATTTTCAGTAACATTTTTTTAATAATTATTTTATAAGTATAACAAGACTCTGAGACAACGCTGTTTCGATTCTCCACACATCTTTATTTAAAGTTAGTGTTTAATTAAAATTTTGCGCTGTTGATGTTAACATTCAGTACGTCTCCGCATTGAGTTCATAAGAAAAAAAACTTTTTTAATTAAAAAAAAAATGACAAAGGAACAACATAATTTAAGACATTTTGGCCTAGTAACATCTTATAGACAGCGCTGTAAAGTTGCTTCTATTGTCAATTGGGCTTAATGATAGTCAATTTTTTTTTTATTAAATTTTCAGTTAGATGTCCAGCGACAAGGTTTCCGAAACTTCACCAGCCTTAAAAAGCAACACCCTAAAGTGAAATTTCAAATTGCTGTAGGAGGTTGGGCTGAAGGCGGTGCAAAATACTCAGCAATGGTAGCTGAAAAATCTCGAAGAGACGCTTTTATTAGCAGCGTTGTTAGTAAGTTTTGTTCCCAACCGTGATTAGCCAGCCTTATTGGTATTCTAATAAATTCTAGATTTCATAAATCAATACGAATTCGATGGTTTTGACTTGGATTGGGAATACCCAGGAGCAGCAGATCGCGGTGGAAGTTTTAGTGATAAAGACAAATTTGTATTTTTCGTAGAAGAATTGCGACGAGCATTTGATAAAGAAAATAAAGGCTGGGAAATTACCATGGCGGTCCCTATCGCCAAATTTAGGTTGCAAGAAGGATACCACGTTCCAGAATTGTGCGAGTGAGTCTAGCAAAACCAGAATACTATCTATATTTGTAAAATAAAAAAATAGACTTTTAGATGCAATTCACGTAATGTCATATGATCTTCGAGGCAATTGGGGTGGCTTTGCGGATACACATAGCCCCCTTTACAAGAGACCGCATGATCAATGGGCTTATGAAAAATTAAACGTCGTAGGTTATCCTCATTGTGTCATTTTGAAACGTAATATTTTTTTGTCTAGAACGATGGCTTACAATTATGGGTTGACTATGGCTGTTCTCCAAAAAAATTAGTTGTCGGTATTCCTTTCTACGGGCGATCTTTTACTTTAAGTAACAGCAATAATAATTACAATCCCGGCACTTATATCAACAAGGAAGCTGGAGGTGGTGCTCCAGGAAAATACACTAACGCAACAGGATTTTTAGCATATTATGAAGTATTTAAAAAATATACGTATTCCGTAGATTTACTGTATAATAATTGTAGATTTGTCCCGAAATCCTGGACAAGAACAGTGGCTGGACTATGAAATGGGATGAAGCTGGAAAAGTTCCTTATGCATATAAGGACACGCAATGGGTGGGATATGAAGATCCTGTGAGTGTTCAAATTAAAATGGACTTTATTAAAGAAAAAGGCTATGGAGGTGCAATGACTTGGGCTATTGATATGGACGATTTTCATGGAGTTTGTGGACCTAAGAATCCTTTAATCAACATTTTAGCAGCGAATATGTTGAGCTATAATGTTCCAGAACCAACCATTTCTACAACTCCACGGGTAATTAGTCACAATAAATTATTAACTCTTCAAAAAACTCAGACTTGTCCCTTATTTGAGTTCCGTGGCTCAACAGAAAATAAAACTCTTATAAGGGCAACTGGATCAAGAGATACAAGTTAGAGACTTGTTAAATAATCAAATTTGATAGAATTTGAGCAAAAATCACGAAATTTGACAAAAAACAATATCTGCTATCTGTCAGAAGTAAAAAATTCGTAAATTTCCAGTTACATCACAAAAAATTTTTTTTGCAACTGCCAATTTGTTTTTGACCAAACTGTTTTTCTTTTTCTGCGGTTTTTCATTGTTTTTTGCTGTAATTTTTAATCTTAATTTTGTTAGCCTGAATGGGCCAGACCACCTAGTACTCCAAGCGCTGATGGGTCTAAGCCAGTTTCGACAACACCAAAACCAGGACAATGGAATCCCAATCACTCTTCAACTACTACAACAATTAGAACAACACAAACGACTTCTGCGACAACAGCAGTTTACAGTAGCACATCTACAGCCTCGCCAACTGTTCCTTCATCTTCCACAACGGAAAGTTCTTACAATGAAGTTGAAGTGGCAGAAGAACCAAAATTGTGCAAAACCGATCAAGATTTTATACCTCACTCCGAATGCCATAAAGTATATTTAAACGGTTTAAAGAATAAATAATTGCTTTTTGTTTTAGTACTACCGATGCGATCACGGAAAACCTACAGAATTTACATGCAGAGAAGGAACAGTTTTTAACACCGTAAGCCATGTTTGCGACTGGCCTTCAAACGCTGATCGTGAAAAATGCAAAAATACGACTGATGTTCAGTAAATAAATAAAATATGTCTAGACACAGTTGCTATGTCTGTAATTTTATTTTAAAATATTTATTAAATAGTTTTACAATTTATTTTTATTGTTTTTTTTAATTATACCTGACTTAACTTGACCTGCTGAGCAAGAGCATAGAGAAAATCTACAGCTTTTTGCCAAAAGATTTCATAAGTTTTGGAAAGAATTACCAGTGTTGACTACATTTCTATAATTTAAAGATTGAGGCTTTAATATGAAGCAAAAAAAAAGATATTTTAAAAATAATCTTGTCACAAGTTTAATCTGTTTAAGTGTGTACTTCCCCATTATTTTAAAAATTTTGCTTAAATGCTTTTAGACTCATCTAATTCAAATTCAATTTTTTTTGTTTTAAACACATTTCTTTTGTTTTCACTGCTTTCTGATTTTTTAAGGGCAATATTGAAGCAAATAGCTAAAATCTTGCATATTTCAGATATGTGTTTCAGACGAAAGGCGATAACTTAGCTATCCAACCGGAAAACTCCTCTATCGCCTGATAATAATGTCTTCTGTCATATCGAATCGATATCAAGAAACGTAAATTTCTAATCTTCATTTGAAAGATTTTTGATATGTTTTTGTATACATATTACAATTTTACGACTTTTAATTCAAAAAAAAAAAAAAATTTTTTACTTTTTTACTAGTTTTTACACTTCAATTTCTTTTTTCAAAAATGTATCCTAAGTAAATGTATCTCACTTTCTTTTTTATTTTTATATTTTGATTGTATCTTTTTTTTCTTCTTGCCAATTTCTTTTTCTTTTTTTTTTCTATTCTTGCAATGAAATCGCCTTAGTAAATTTATGTTGATTTTATTTTTGTTCTTTTTTATTTTCTTTCTTTTATCATGCAGATGCCTCTGCTATATATTATTGTTATTATTTCCCATTGCTGTACAGCGATTTTTATCTTTTTTTAATTTTTTTTCTTTGCTTTCTTTTTTTTATACTTTTTTTTAGAATAAACAAGACATAAGTAATAAAAATATTATTTATTTTATATAAATTATAAGCCAACAATTAAGAAATATTGTTCTTAAATAAGAACAATATTTAATAATAATTATTATTTAATAAAATATATTTTTTTATAATAATTATTTAATAATAATTATTGTAAATGCAATAATTACCGTAACGCTTTATAAAAGCGGCTAGAGTAAGACAATTAAACATTAATTATTTTTAATTTTTTAACTCTTAATTTTAGTTAATTTTTTCAATTTATGTTAATTAAATTCAAATATTTTTTTAAATCTCTCGTCTAAAGTATGACACACTGTTAGCAGCGCCTGCAGTGTTGTAAAAATAAACTACAGTTTGCTTCTCGTTCAAACTTCAGAATTAAACAATGTTTTTGTGCTGGACTATATTGTTATGCATTTTTTAGTAATAATTATTGTCAGGATTGGATTATGTTATTAGTTTTTTTAGGTTTTTATAAAAAAAATTATTGAAGTTTGACATAAAACGCGCATGCTCAAACGTCAAAAACAAAAAAGTGACAGATGTCAAACATTTCATTCAAACTGTACATAGACAATAAATTGAATTAATTATTTTTGTAATATTGTACAAATAATCAAAATAAATTTGCTGTTGAAAGTGTGAATGTTATAAGTGCATCGAGAGAATAAAAAGATTTTCCATAAAAGCTAACTTAACCTGGTCTGGGTCTATTTCTTCGGCTCGAGCTTTTGGGGCTATTTTCTTACCAAATTTTATTAACTTTGTTGTATTTTACAGATATAATATGGATAATATGAATAGAGGAATACGTAAGTAGCTTTTTTTTCAAAATTCTTTTATAAATATGTTTGCTTCACGATATAATAAATAAGTTACCTCTATTTTTCAAAATGCTGTTTTACTGGTGGCATATCCATCCCAACAATTTCTTTACAGTCTGTCAATATAAAAACACTTAAGATCAAAGCGAATTCATTCAAACTAGACCCGTAAACTTGGCCATGTTTCGTTGTTATTAGAATTCTTCATCAAGTTGCAACAGATTCAGATTTGAATAAATTTGCAGTGAGACATTTGGGTTTATATTTATCCAAATACTTTTGTGATATGGTTAAAACAGCAACATTAGAAGCTAAATTTACATCAAAGTTGAGAAATGAGGTTTTTACTAAATGGCAGATGTCAAGTCTGATAGACACAATTTGATACAAAAGGCTTATCGCGGCTCGGACAGCCAAGTTCGTGTCAGCGTTTTTCGTCGCACATTTGGAGTACAGCTAGCCTCTAATAGATTTTTTGCTGTTTCTATCAATAAAGACACTCTATCTAAAGTTCTAAAAAAACATCTTAAATGCAAATTTACTTTTTTTTTCATTTGTTTTTGGCATGTTTTCTTTAATTGTTTTTCATGCAGTTTACTTTAGTACTTTGTGTTTCTAAGTTTTTTTATGCATTTGTGACTTATTATTAATTTTTCCAGGAAGGGTTAGGCTTAGAAGAGTTTATGGGCCACCAAGCTGGCGTCGTCTAACAAATTTTAGCCGTCGATTGGTTCGAATTGTAGAACCAGTTCGTCAAATGCTTCAAAATCTAGAACCAGTCGCGCGTTTACGACGTAAGTTATTGTACACTATCAACTTTTTTAAACTACTGTGTTACAAAACATTTTTACTATTCACACAGTTTTACCACTTGCCCAAAAGTCTGTTCATTAGATCTTGAAAGCTGATTAAAACTGTGTTTTATTCAGCTGAATAAACCTGTGTTTTGTTCAGCTTCTGATGATGACTACATGGTGGTCGAAAGAGCTCTCAAAACCTAATAAACAAAAATTTTGACAAGTCGTAAAACTCTGTAAAAAGTTTATTGTGCCACAGATTTCAAACCAATCAATTAAAACAAATTTTTACTTGAATTTAAACCCAAATTTATTTTTTTACAATATTTATATAAATTAATCAAAGCAAAAAAAGTATCGCGTTACATTTGTTTTATAAGACTTTGTAGAATGTTTTGGAAAACTCGTATAACAATATACCACTAATTAACACCTCATATACTTAAAAAAACATAATCAGTTATTACCGAAATGTAAGGATTACAGTTTTTTTACTAAACAGTTTTTTACAAACTTTACAGCATTGTCTACTAATCTGAAAAGTGCCTGAAAGTTTTATCTATTTGGTCTAGCCGTTTTGGAGTATATTCACACACACACACACTTAATCAAACACTGAATTTTATATGTGTATATAAAATAACTCATTTAAAACATACTTAACATAATTTTCACTGTTATACCAGGTGTTGCAAGATTTCGTCTTCCTCGTGCACTTCCACCTGCTCCACATCGTCTGGTTCCAGATATAGGCGGTGGAGGAGATGGAATACATTTGATGCGTAAGTTAATTTTATAAATTTAAAAAATGTTAAGTTTGAAAATAAAGTGCCATACTCACACAACATACTTAATATAATTTCGACAGATATACCAGATGATGCAAGAATAGTTGCACCTTCTCCACCTTCTACACCTTCTCCGCCTCATGCACCGTCTCCAGGCAGCTCATCAGACGAAATGCGTAAGCTAATTTTATAAATTTAAAAAATAGCCATGTTTCAAAAAATGTTAAATTTGAAAAATACTATATAGTGCCATACTTAGGATGCAACTTGGTTCGTATCAATAAATTTTTATTACTAGAGTATAAAATTATGAACAAAATTGATCATTTTTTTACAGAGATGCTAAGAGAAGATGACGAAGACGATCTCATAGCGGCATTTAGAAATTTACAAATGTAACAAAGATATAAAATAATTAATATAATTTTTGCAAACTATATCTATGATTTTTTTTATTTATACCCGAAAAGAGACAGTGAATTTTTTCAACACATCAAATTTACAACAACAATAAACAAAAAATAAACAAAATAATAGTACAACATTAATAATAAACGTGACGTAAAATTTGTGACACAACAACACCGCTTTAAAATGACAAACCTTACGGTAAGTACAAGTAAAATTTTATAACAATATTTTTAATAGAAGCTGACCTAATCTAAATTATTTATATAACTGCAATATCTCTATAAGAAGTTTAAAGTCTCTAACGTAACCAAATTTATGCTAACTTTTCCTAACCAAAAGAGTATAATTTCCATGTAAACTTGGCGTTAAAGCTTGCCATGCATATGTGTAACTTTGAACTGTAAAATCAAAGTGACAGTTATTAATTTGACTTTTAAACTTAACCTCACTTTTAATTTAATGAATCGATAGTTTGATACGTTAATGAGTTTAAATTAAAAGGTTTTGAAATGTCTTAACAAGCAAATAAATAATCTTGCTGAAAGTACCGGTATCTGTAAAATCTCCACTTGGTATCTTGCAGCAGTTAATGTTCCATTAAAAAAAAAAGTCCAACAATTAACAATCAACTTGAGGGTAGATTCCACTACAACCTTTTTTTTTGTAAAAAAACCATTTTAAATTTAAAAATAAAATTGGAAATTTAGCAATTATTTTGACATTTAAGGCAATTGTTTTATGAATTATGCATAATCAACTATGACGTCAAATTTTTAAAAACACCCGTTATTTATTGCTTGAAATAATTTCTGTCATAACGACAAGTTTTAGATTTAAAATGTCAGCTGTCAAAACCCGCTAAATTCAAAAAATAAATAAAATATAATTACTATTATGTTGTAATGCTCTTGCCTTGGTGGTAATAATGTAATATACACTATTAGATTGTTACTTAAATATATTTTTTTTGTTTTAATTTTTTTACCATTATCTGTTAAAACCATTTAAAGCAGATATTTGATTTTAATTAATTATCTAATTGTTTTTAAGTATTTTATTTTAAATATTAATGCAAAATATGTAATGTATGCAAACGGTATATTTTCAGCTTAATTAATGAATGTTTATAATTAGTCGAACATTTTGCTATTTATAAGTTTAAATTGCGCGCCATTAGTCAAATGCACTTATGTTTTTGTTATTTATTACAAAAACAAAACGTAATTGGGTTAATACTTATTGTGCTGTTAGTATAAATGACGCGTTATTTTATGAAATATTATTTAAATTATTAATTGTGAGTAATATTTTGAATTTGTACTCAAATTAGCAGTTGGTTAAGCAAGTTTCCGTTTCCGGCGCCTACCCCTCTTTTCTAGAGAAATATTGTGCTGTGCTGAAGTTCGATGTCGGCCTCGGCCTCATCGTTTGTAGTTTTATAATAAAGTCCAATAGTTCGGAAATAGCTTAAGATATTTGTAATAAAAAAGACATGAAAATGGAGTGGACTCCTCAGCAAGATGGGCTGAGAGAAATATTAACCTTACTTAAAGAATCCCAATCACCCGACACAGCAACCCAAAGGACTGTTCAGTAAATATCGTTTTATAGAATCGAATAATCTAGAAATGATTTCCAATGCCGTGTTTGGCCTTTTTTAAATTGTTTTCTATTACAGATTAAAACTGGAAGAACTGAATAAATACCCAGATTTCAACAATTATTTGATGTTTGTTTTGACGAAATTAACCTCCGAGGATGAAGCCACACGTTCTTTGAGTGGCCTCATCTTGAAGAACAATGTTAAAAGACATTATAGCAGTTTACAGGTGAATGTGACGAACTTTGTGAAAAATGAGTGTTTGCAAGCCGTTGGAGATCCTTCACCGTTAATTCGGGCGACAGTCGGTATTCTCATAACAACAATAGCGAGTAAAGGCGATCTGCCTTCATGGCCAGAACTTTTGCCGGCTTTGTGCAACATGTTGGATTCGCAAGATTATAACGTGTGTGAGGGTGCTTTTGGGGCTTTGCAGAAAATCTGCGAAGACTCCGCAGATGCGCTTGATGCCGACACTACGAATAGACCTCTGGACATTTTGATACCTAAATTTTTGCAATTTTTTAACCATTCAAGTTCGAAAATCCGATCGTATGCCATTGGCTGTGTCAACCAATTTATCACACATAGGGCCAAGGCCCTTATGTCACACATCGATTCTTTTTTAACGGTAATTATATTTTTTTTGCTCTATTCGTATTGCCTTGGGCGGGAATAAGCTGATAAGCGAAAAAAACACGATTGCATTATTATTTTTTATAAATTAGCAAATCATTACACTTTTAAATGTCACTAATGATAACAATTTGCAATTATAACACGTACCCATGTGTTATCAAAATTGCTGGTGATTGTAATAAAAAAATGAGTAAAAAGCTCTTTTTTGCTAATTCATAATTACCTTCAATTTTGCTCATTTTTTCACACTTTTGTTTTTTCTTTATGGTCGATTAAAATTTTTGAGTTTTTGGTGGTAATTATCGTTTTAAAATCAACGTTGACAAAATACTTTTTGTGGTCAAAGCCTCGCGAATTGGAAATGAAACATATGGTCAATACATTGTTAGTGATTTTGACATTATTCATCGGCAAGGACTCAGAATCGGAATTAAGAGGAAACCTTGAATTTAAAACGCAATCAGGCGAATAGGAGGAGAACAGAAATAATAGGCGGTTTATTAAACAAAACTAAAATTAAAAATCTGTCTTAAGATTATGCTATAATTTATATTATGAGACAGATTTGTGACAGATTGTTTCAGAAATAATCTGCCATGAAGCGAGGCTATGGGAAGAAAAATCTTGTGTTGTCCTATATTCATCACGATGTAATCATTTTTTATTCAATTGGACATAAATAACAACCATTCAGAGAAAATTATTCTCACTCTAAAGAGGTACTATCAAAATTGTTAAGCTGCTCGTAGTTTACAGGGTGAAGCAAAAATATCAAGTATTATTTTTAATGTAACACTCTGTATATTTGTACACTTAAGTAAACTGACGGAGCTGATCTGATAATGGGGTGGGGAGATGAAGTTATTTACTGTTTTTTTCGTTTTGGCTATTCGTGTACTGTGTTTATTTATGTAAATTTATTGATTCTTTAGAATTTATTCCACGTTGCAAGCGATGAAGATCGTGAAGTTCGAAAGAATGTTTGTCGCGCTTTGGTGATGCTTTTAGAAGTGCGTCTTGATAGATTAATTCCGCAAATTGAGAACATAATCGAATATATGTTACTTCGAACGCAAGACCCAGATGAAGGGGTGGCGCTAGAAGCTTGTGAATTTTGGTTATCATTAGCAGAACAACCTGTCTGTCGGACCGTGCTGGGACCTCATTTAAGTAGACTCATCCCAGTACTGGTTAGAAGTATGAAGTATTCTGGAATTGACATTATTTTGCTCAAGGTCAGTAAGCGAAAATTTTTTAAAATGAAAATTATTTATTTATGGGAATAGGGTGACGTAGAAGAAGACGAAAGTGTACCTGATCGCGATGAAGACATAAGACCACGTTTCCATAAATCAAAAACTACAATTAAGCCCAATCCGGCACATAATGGCACAAATTCAGAAAATGGAAGCATTGATGACGATGATTTTGATGATGGAGACGATGGGGATGATGGATCGTTGTCAGATTGGAATCTGAGAAAATGTAGTGCTGCAGCTTTAGATGTACTTGCTAATGTTTTTAGAGAAGATTTATTACCAATTTTGACTCCTATCTTGAAAGAAACGCTGTTTCATGAGGATTGGAATATTAAAGAATCAGGAATTTTAGCTTTGGGTTCGTATACTGTTGAAAAGAGTCCATTAACTAGAGTCTGATTAGGAGTAAATATTATTGATTTTTCACAATGTTACTCTGGCTTTATAATCTCATATATTTTATGAGCATTTAAAGTTCACATACAGGATGGCCTATTGAATTTTATAAGAATTTTCGCAACTAATTAGTGTAGTGGGACTCTAGTTAGTGTAATATTCATAGTATTATAATGTATTTACTTATATAGGTGCTATTGCTGAAGGCTGTATGAATGGTATGATCAATTACCTTCCCGAATTGATTCCATATCTCTTTAATTGTCTAAATGATAAAAAAGCTCTTGTTAGAGCTATAACATGTTGGACATTAAGTCGGTATTCTCATTGGGTGGTGTCTCAACCTCACGACCAATATTTGAAACCGTTAATGACTGAATTACTTAAGAAAATTCTTGACGGCAATAAACGTGTTCAAGAAGCTGCTTGTTCAGCTTTTGCAACTTTAGAAGAAGAAGCTTGCACAGAACTGGTGCCATATTTAGGATATATTTTAGAAACTCTAGTTTTTGCGTTTTCTAAATACCAGCACAAGAATTTGTTAATTTTATATGATGCTATTGGTACCTTAGCGGATTCAGTAGGTCACCATTTAAATAAGCCCGATTTTATAAATATGCTTATGCCACCGCTGATACAAAAATGGAATATTTTAAAGGATGAAGATAAGGATCTTTTTCCTCTACTTGAAGTAATTATTAAGTTTATTTAGCAGTGAATCATTTTTCTGATGTGTAATGCTTCTAGTGCTTATCAAGTATTGCAACTGCTCTTCAGTCGGGTTTTCTACCCTACTGTGAACCTGTCTACTGTAGATGTATTTCTCTAGTACAGCACACCTTATATTTGCAAATGGTAAGAAAAAATTTCGGTTTAGTGTGAAGCTGGATTGAATTTTTATATGATTTTTATGACTTTAATTTGTTGTTCTAGGCGAATGTGCAGAACCCTGATCAGTTCGATGCTCCCAACAAAGATTTTATGATTGTTGCATTAGATCTTTTGTCCGGATTAGCTGAAGGCTTAGACGGGCATATTGAGAAATTAGTTGAAAATAGTAGTATAATGGATTTACTTCATCATTGTATGCAGGATTTAATGCCAGAAGTTAGGCAGTCATCATTTGCTTTGCTCGGAGATCTTACCAAAGCTTGCTTTCAACATGTTAGACCTCGTATACCTAATTTTTTGCCTATACTTGGACAGAACTTAAATCCAGAATACATTTCAGTTTGTAATAATGCCACTTGGGCAATCGGAGAAATTAGTATAAAGTTTGGTATGTTTTATTAAAACCTACAACAGCGTTAGTTCAAATATGAATATTGGAGTAATATTCGATTTGTTTTCATATTCGAACTACTTTTATCAGTTTTTTTTATTTTTTCATAAAATTTTAGGAGCTGATACACGACCTTATATACCTTTAGTTTTATCTCAACTTATTGAAATAATAAATAGGCCAAATACTCCAAAAACATTATCAGAAAATACTGGTAAGTATATCTATTTTTATATTTTGTATTAGTTTGAACCTGCATGGTTTTAAAACAAACGCAAATTGTCTGCAACTGTTTTTAGTTTTTATTATGAAATTGGTTTTAGGATGATGTTGATTACGAATTTATTTTTTATAGTAACAATAATGTGTCTTTTATATTAATTGATTTTTATTTATTTATTTTATAATCAAAACAGCATTTCTTAGATTTCGGTGAAATAACAATTGATTGACTTTGCTCTTTAGTAATGTAACATTTTCGACGCTTGGGAATGGTTTTGATAAAAAGTTAAGAAAAAACTAAAAATTCTTTGTATTGAATAATGATAATGAGTTTAATTACTTTTTGTGATAATTAATATATTTTTGGGTTTGCGTAATATAAAAAAGCGTGCATGGAAATCCATAATTTTTTGTTACTTTACTAAGGTTTTGTGATGTTTTTATGAGAGCGTTGTATTAGACGTTTTGAATATTTTTTTGAGCCGATACCATATTATGATCGAAATTGATTATACTCTAGAAGGCATCGAAATAATGATAATAATAAGTATGATTAATTAGCTAATATGGTATATTGATAGACTTTGAATCTTGAGAGTTGCTGTTTTAAGACATTGTTGCTATAAACCATGAAACACATCAATGAATAGGTGTTCACGCTATGTATTGTGTATCGCTTAGAAGTTCATTGATTTGTGGATTTGCGACTTATTATAAATGTAGCAACATAAAGTTGGATGCCAAATGCGAGTATCTAACAATATATGCAACAGTGTTGATAAAATTGGAACTTTGTTTTACAGGGAGACCTGAATTTTTAAATTATTTTTGTTGGTTGATTTGCAGTGAATCGAATTTATTTGGTTTATTTCAATTCTTATGTAAAATGAGAATTGGTGTATTTTTGTTTAATGTTTTGAAAATCCCGAAATCCTGAATTTGTGTTTATATTTTGTATATATAGTGTTTTCCATTAGACCAGAGAGACAGAGAGAGAAATGGGATCCACTGTATTGACCGACCAAACACTGTCACTTATTTGGTATTTACGTGTTCATTTATTCTATTTAATTTGATTTATTAATAAGAGTTCTGTTTTTATCAAGCACTGATTTTGGTTAATTATATGTACTTACTATCATTTCATATTTTATTAAATTTTATAATTATATAATCTTGTATTTAATTTGTAATTAAGTTGAGTTTTTTGTTGTTTTTGTTCTCGGTATAGCCATAACAATTGGTCGACTAGGTTTTGTCTGCCCCCACGATGTCGCGCCCATGTTACAACAGTTTGTACGACAGTGGTCTGTAAACCCTCTTTATTATTTTATATTTTATTTTATACCTTTAATCCAATAATTTTTATTTTCTTTTATTATTATTATTTTTTTCTCACGAGGAAGCAAGCTTTTTATTAGCAGTTGTCCTTTGGTGCTTCCTCCACATAACATAACGACTCTCCTCAATTTAAGCGTTCAATCATGTATTATTTCCCTCTCTAAATTTAGAAGGGTCGTTTCTTGAAAAAGCAAAAGCAAGTGTGACACAGCTTGCACAAGCTCGACAAAAACCACTATTGCTACAATTTTCAAACAAGTAAATTGGCCTAAAAGGTGTCATCTACTTGCAAACAATTCTTGAAAATTATTTCAAGTATCTTTATTAATAAATTTTATTTTAGGTGTGTATCATTACGAAATATCAGAGATAACGAAGAGAAGGATAATGCTTTTCGTGGTATGTGTCATATGATCCAGCTAAATCCAGGAGGTGTAGTCAATGATTTCATATTCTTCTGCGATGCGGTGGCATCTTGGATTACGCCCAAAGATGACTTGAAAGAAGCTTTTATTAAGGTAATATATTATCTATTTCGTAAAGTAGGCTCAAAACTCAATAGTTCATCTTGACGGCTGCTTACCACCAGAAGAGAACCTGTTGCCAATAAACGACAGCCACCTTTAATTCATGTTAATATTATACACCATTGTATATTAATACTTTCTTCAACTGATGAGTGCTCTTATTTTAATTGCTACAATTTTAATTTTATAGATTTTACACAGTTTCAAATCGCAAGTGGGACCAGAAAATTGGAGGAGATTTAGTGATCAATTTCCACCACAACTTAATGAAAGACTATCACAACTGTATGGAGTATGAGTTTATACAGGTTTGTTTAATTTTTTACCATATAGTTTGGAAGATATTCGTACATTTTCTGTGCGATTAAATCTAAGAAATGGTTGGCTGGATGTTCTTTAGCCCTATTGGTTTTTTCTTCGAGTCGACTTCTATATTTTTTTTCCATTTGTCGCAAAGTTTGTCTGTTTAAAAATAAATGAGTTTTTTTCTGGCTGAGAATCAGTGATTTTCTTGTTATACACAATTGCATAATTTTTTTCATGCGGCGTCACCGGGAGTAGGGAAAGAATGTGGACAGACAAGATTGCGTAAAAGTTTTTTTTTGACGTGATATCGTCTCACGCACAAAAAAAGTTATGTCATTGTCACGTTCCGTCTGAACCAATGTAAAAAATCATGACAATCTCTAAATCATTTATCGAAAAAACTGTAATTTTTAAATAACTCTTTGTATTGTACGAAATAATGATAATTCAGTGATAATAATTCAAATTCAATTCATAAAAGTATTAAATTTTTTATGAATGTTTTCTTATCACGTAAAATTATTGACAATCATTTTCTTTTTAAATGAAGGTTGCGCTAGGTTTGCCGTTGATAAATTCGTTTTTTTTTGGGGCGAGCTTGAATGTCGTAGTATAATTTTTTTTCTTTTATAGAATATCAGGGGGACAATGTCAGCGAATTTTTAGAGCCGGGGTGGGCAACTTGAAATCGTCGCAAAACTCAAAGCCGGTTATTGTCAGGATCAAGAGGGTGGGTTCTTTAGAAAAATATTACTTAACAAACAAGCAACAACCAACAAGGAGAACCTATACTCGCAAATGTTGTTATTGTTAACATTTTTAATTTTAGGGAGTATAATATGATTATTTTGTTTACTTGTTTATTAATTTGTAACAAAAGACTGAGTATAGGTTTAACTAATTAAAGTTATTACCGTTAAATTAAAGAATTAAATCGTTCAACTAAAGGGGATTTTATACTGAATTCAAGTGTGTATATTTCAGCCGAATATAAATTCTATTTCAGCAGTGCACTTATTTGATTAAGCATCAGTTTAATTGTTAGAAAATTACGAGCTGAATAATACGCATTTGGGAAAAAAATTTTGATAGATAAGTAGATGCATGTGGTTTGGTAATTCTAGATTTTTTTTTGTCAAGCAGTTGTTCATTCATAACACAGTCTTTTTGTGGTTTACTTAGAAATATTGTGATATTGATATACATTTTAATCTCACTTAATAGACAGAAATAAGCGATTTCTACACGGATTTTTTTCATAGTCGTGTAGTTTATCATCAACAGCTTTGTTTACTTATAATGTAAATAAATTTTAGGTGAATTTGCATAGGTAGAATTGAGAAGTAGATTACCTTGTTTTTTTTTTTTATTATAAACAGTTCATAGTATTTGATAATTATTTGAAAGACGAATGTTATTAATGTTAAACAACTGCCAAGCAAGCCGTGTGAGTGCTTCAAAATTTGTGTTTTGCTTCTCCTCCAAATAGGAAGTCAGATATATAAGCTAATCATTTTGTTTCGTGTAAGTTTGGAGGATGATAATAATTTATGAAACTTGGTATCTATAAACCTCGATCCTTTTGAGGACTTCTGGCTCCTAAACCTAGTCCTTCCTTGATCCTAATCCACTGCGATTTAAGGTCCTCGTGTGAATGTTTTTGTAATATATATAAAAGTCATGTGATAATAAGTTAGTGAATCATAAAAAATCTTTGAAGTTTATTTGTGATACTTCTATATTATATATAAATATTATATAACTATAACAATAAGACTTACAAGTATTAGTCGTTTTTTTTTATAGTTGTACAGGTGTACAGACTTGCCAAAAATGTTGGTATCAAATTTAATTTTACGACACTGAGTGAGATCCTTTTTGTAGATGCAATATTTACGTCCTGTCGTTGTGTTTTTTTTTTAATACTGTTTTGTTAAATCTGTGTGAATGAGTTGTCCTTTTGGCTACAGAAGTCTTCGTTCCTTCTACACTCCGTAATCCATTCCTTTTGCGTATGTGGCGCAATCCTTTCTCATTTTTCAATGTTAATTTATTGCGTTAAATTTCAATTTACTGTGTTAAACCGGATGTAATGTTTAGAATTTAATTTATTTTTTCTGGATTTTGTTATTGAAATGGGTATTTAATGTTCAAATCCGGTATCCTCGTTCTTAATTTAACAATGTGATTGGTGTAGAGTGTTAACTGTGAAGGGCTTTAAAGAAGAGTTTATTGAAATTAACTATTTTCGATTGGTGATGAATGATCTCGCTTTTTTAATCGAAAAATCACTTTAATTGTTTTTCTTTAGCGCCCCACAGTCATTATTTTTGATTAAGTATGTGTCAGATGTATTATTTTTTATAAGTTAATATTGTTTCTAAATGACATTTAAATAAAAGTTCACCAAAGGTATTTTGTTTGTTTTTACACCTACTACTGAATAAGCTATAATAGTATAAGATTACTGAGCATCATTTAAGAAATGCTGGTGATCAAGACTTGTGCTAACTGTTACACATGGTCATCATTTTGAGGAGGTTGATCATCCCTCTGAGAGCGTCAATAAGGGTATTATCAAGTGGTATAAAAGCCCACCAGAGGGATTTTGTTTGTTGTCGCGCCTACTACTGAATAAGCTTTTAAGATCTCCTCTTGAGTCAATCTTTACTTATTAAGTTTCAATAAATACCCTGATTTAGTCTATAGCCCATATCCCTGCAATAAAGTTGTCATGAATCAAACGATTCAAATCTTGTTCAGAGTAAAAGTAATTGACTGTATAGATTAGAAAAATATGGCCAATAACAGCTGGTAGCGATCAACGACAATTAGCTTAGTCGGCGCTACTTAACGTTTTTGTTTTAATTAAATATGCTAGTTTTTTTCTTTTGCTTTTTATAATTTTGCTCAAAATTGGTCTATACTATTTCTTAGATAAAGGTTGCTGCAAAAATTTAAGAAACTCAGCGCTTTTCTTAACAATTCTACCAACTAGCAATATAGTTGATAACTAAAGTATCTCAAGCTCGGGGTGGCGAGCGAGGTGACGTGACATTGCTCTGAGTGGGAAGAGAATTGTGCAGGCGCATGGCAGACAATCGGTTTCACTCGCGGCTATGGATGTTTTACAATCATTCCAAGATTTGTACATTATCCATATTATCTCGTGAGCTCGTATTGCTACCTCCATACGTTGTGGCAATGATTTAAGCAAGTTCAACATCAGGAAGATTTTATTCTTTACGAATTGTCAACAAAAAAAAAGGTCTGAGCTAAGCTAGTGCAGAGATTCGACTTGTTTTCCTATTAAGTTCCAAAGATGCTCGATAAGGCTTAAGTCGGGTCTTCTCGGATACCATTCATCTGAAAATTATCAACTCTTGCGATATCTGTACCGTGCATTATCGTTTATTATTATGAAATTATCGCTAATAAGTAGCGCAAAAGAAGCCACGTGATTCTGAAGAACATCTTCGTTTTATAACGTTCATATCAATCGGCCCAAGGTCTGTTTGCGGAAACTTGCCGAATTTTTGCCTCTCTGGCTACTTACTTACTGTTAAATCGGCGTTTTTGTTAAAAAAAAAAGGTATAAAACAAAAAGTTTTGTGCACTTTATCTAATTTAACTAATGCCAGGTTTGGAAAAGCCATTACGGTGGCATTTAAGTGAAAAAGTGGTAAAAATTCATTTAAATTAAAAAATTATGCCCCTAAAGCAACATCAGATTTGGCAAAATTGAACTTTTAGCTATTTGTCTAATGAAGAAAGTTAGCACCACTTTTAGGAGAGATTCTGCATAATGAAAAGTGACTGTATTAATTGTTTAATTAAGACGAGTTCAGAATCTTGAAATACTGCCGCAACACTTTGAAACGCGGGGATTTAATGCCATCAAATTAGTTGCTAAGCAACAACCCTTTTCAAATGGAAACTCAACCTGTTAAAGAACAGGATAAGATGGTATTTCTCTAATTAAATGTAACAATTTCAAGTTTTATAGACCGTAATAAAACTTGTTCTCGTCATTGAAATCACTTTCCTTAAGTGTTTTGCTTTTATATAATTCAAATTTATATTTTTTAAACATTATTGTTTTTATATTATTATTTAAAAATATGTATTAGAAAAAATAGATCATAGAAGCTACAAAAAACAATGATAATGATAACATTAGATTATATAATTTTTATTCTGTAAGACAAGTAAAAGTATCAACAAAAAAAAAATTAGCGTTTTTCCTCATTTTTTTCTCTCGTTTTTTATTATTTTTATTCTTTCTAAACTCATATTATTTTTTGTAGCGTCTTCTTTCGTTTACTCTATTTTTTGCTCAATTTTTACACATTCTACACAGTCTTTTATTTTCCCATAACTAGTATTTGTTTTCTCCTCCTTTATTTGTTCATCTAAACGTTGCTTTGTTTATGATTATTTTGGCTGCTTTTCTACTATAATTTTTTCATTCTTTTTCATTAAAAAGACACTAATGTCATTTAGAAAAAAGAGCAAAATTGTGAATTGGGCTTTTTTCTTGTTCATCTATGCTTTTATCTGTTATTTTTATTTTTTAATATTAATCTATCTTTTTTTTAATGTCTATTCGACTGTATTTCGTTATTTCAAAATATTTTTTTTTATCTTTTTTACGCTCTGTCGTTCATTCTCTTCCAACATTTCTGCAGAATTTTACATTTTGTTTTTTTTTGTTATTTTGTCTTTTTTTTTATTGTTATTTTACCTTTCTCTACTCTTACTTTTTTCCTTTTCTTTGATTACTTTATGATCTGGTGATTTCAGTGGAGCATCAACTGAGGGGACGGCCTAGGCTCATATGCGGGCCTGTTTACAGCCTGTTTTTTTGTTTTCAATTTATTTTTTCATTTTAAGTTTTTAATAAATTTATTAATGTTTTTAATTGAAAGTAAGGGCTTGTCATTGTCATGTCAAATTTATTTTGGAATTTTAATTTATTGACTGTTATTTTTTGCGTTGTTTTTTTTAGTCTATCGATCAAATCTCTTGCAGTTTTTGAAGATTTTAAAGTGAAACTGGGTTTACTGTAAAAACTGTTTAATTTTATAACGTTAATTGTGTTTTAAACGCTTGATCTATAATTTCCACTCTTCTTCAATACGAAAGTTGATCATTTATTTGACAACTATTTAGAACATTTTTATTATTTTGGTTCAAAACATTTTACAAATTTTGCTCAGTTATTTGTCTATCAGTTCTTTTCTTAGTTTTTATTTTTTATTTTGTTTTTCTCCGCCACATTCTTCCTTGTATTGCTCAACCTCTTTCTTAATTTTTCTTTAATTTTCACCCACAGGAACTCGATTTTAGTCGCTTGTCGTTTTCAATATTTTCACACTAATTTCATCTTTCTCAAAAAAAATTGATCAAAAAAAATTGTGTAGAAACAATTTTTTGTTGTTTCTATTTTAGCCAATTTTTTCTATGAAGTTTTTAATAATTACTCTTTTCAGAGTATAAAAGAGTCATTATCTGTCTTTCTTGTGTTTTAACAACGCAATTATCATTTTTTTTCCTGCTTGTTCATATGTTTATCTCTCTTTTTTTTCCCAAAATATTTATAAAGCGTTCTCTGTTATCTTCCATTTCTACTGCACTAATTTTTTTTCTGTTATAATAATCTTTTTATCTTTTTTTTTACTCTATTTTTTATCTGTACTCTTTGTTTATTTCTTTTCTAATGATATTGTTTTATTGTTTCTTATCGGTTCAGACGCTTTTAACTAAAACAAACCAAAATAGATAGAAGTTTATGCAGTCCGTAGGTTTAACGAGTCAATACTCTTAACTAGATTCAGCTACGAATCATTAGAATCTAGGCACATCTTAGCATGAGGTTTAATTTGGTCAAAGACCCTAGTAAGATGATCCATGGCTTTTAGGCGAACTTCTACAAGATGTAGCGTTTTGGTTAGTTGTCTAATCACGCTTTAAAGTGCAACAGTTTTAATTTATAATGACAAACGACGTCTCATTTAATAACTTTTGAGACAGATTTAAAAAAAAACCGCATCAAACCGTCATAATTTATTGTTTTGTTTTAAGTACAATTTTTTATCTCTTTATACTCTATATATATTAGATTTTATTTTCAAAAGTTGATTTTTTTGTAGCGAGGCTTGTCATTTCCTAGGAAATTAATATTATTATTATTATTATTTCATTCTTCTTAGTATATGTTGCTTCTGTATGTTCTTCTTTTCTCATTTTAGAAGCATATTCTGCAGTATAGACGGTTATAATTAGCAGAATGATACAATATTACGGTACACAATAGTTTTACGAGGATCTTAAGTAATATAATCTCTAATAATCGTAGAATTTTGGGTTTACTATACTAAAACATTACTTTTTCTGTCAAAACCTGTTTGAAAGATTCTTATTGTCAGCTTTTTATAGTGTCAAATAATGCAAGTCGCGTTTTGGTAATTAAAGACTTTGCTAAGAGATAAGTACCAATGGCAAATTATTAGCCTGGTGCCACCGTTGACGACACGGGTCTGAAGGGGTTAAACACATAGAAATTTAAAAATAAACATGTTAAATAGATTAAATTTTAACTGACTTAGTTAATTTGAATAAACTGACCAATTGTTTACAAAATAGACTTAATCTTTAGTTCAAATTTTTAAATATTAAAACTGGTAGCAATAGACATTAATCATTACAATTAAAACTTATGTTGGGTCTTTTTAAAGAAGATTTGACCATTACTTATGTAATTTTTTTCCACAACCACCTAGCTTTTTTTATTCTAGACTTAATTACCAGCAATTGGCTTAGCTTTACATCTGTTTAAATATCTTGGGATATTAATTTTTGGGATAGTTCTTAAATTTGAAAGACTAATGGCTTTCTTTTTATACTATGTTTAAGTTATTGGAAATTATAAATACAATAGAATGTATAAAGTTGAAAGTTTTAAAGGGAGAATTGATGGAGAGTTTAGTGGTAAGTACACATAGTTTCAATAATTCTTCGTTTCCCAATCATTATCATAAAAATGCAGGATATTTATCATAAAGTTGGTATTAAAGTTTACGCGACCAACCATCATTATCGTAAATCTGCATAATTATAGCAGTACGAAAAACAAGTGGTAAAAAATGTCAGCCACTTAGAGACTAAGCTATTGACTTATCTTATAGTCATAAATAAAGCCTAGTGTACTCGCAGAAAAGGTCTCGAATCACACCCCTTAAACAAAGAGCCAATAGCACCCTTAAAATAGGGGATTAAGGAGGAGCTAAATTCAACCGCAACTCCGCAACTCTGCATTGCTATAGCAACCAACTCCCGGATTTGAAATGGTGATTTCAGTTTTCATATGATCGTTTGAAAACATAGCAGATTATCGAAATGGAGAAATTAACGCAATTCGTGTCGAAATCTTTTGAAAATAACAACAATACCTCAGTGAGTGAGCAGTGCTTGAATTTGACGTCGATAAAGACATCATCGTCACCCTCTATTAAAATGGAAGACGATTTTCCGCAAGACGATCCAAAAAGGCCCAAAAATTGGCTCATTTCGGATCTTCAAAAAAACAACAATCCGGACAATTTCGGCATTGATTTGCGACTCAACTACAGTTCCTCCGAGGGTGGAAACGAAAAGTGGTTTGAGTCCAACGAGAAAAGTCCGTCGCCTAAAAATAGTTACAGTTCGTCGTCACCGATTGATCTTGAGGACTCAAAATCGTGCCCGGAAACCGTCGCGAGTGAAAAGAATGATGAGGATAATAAACAAGAAAATGTGGATAAAAATGATCGAAAATTATGTGAGTCCTAAACTCGTTTATAAAAAAAAATCCAATTTTCGCGTGAAAACTGTCAATTTGGATTGGTTTTAATAGTCAACAGCAGCTAAACCATAAACATCTTTTTATGCTTTTTAAGCAAAAGCTC
Organism: Lagria hirta; assembly: GCA_947359425.1. Taxonomy (NCBI): domain Eukaryota; kingdom Metazoa; phylum Arthropoda; class Insecta; order Coleoptera; family Tenebrionidae; genus Lagria; species Lagria hirta. Next base: position 2,771,206 of record OX375799.1, read on the forward strand.
TAAAACAACTACCTAAAAACGGCTCTAAATTTTCCAAAATTTAAATACAGACTCAATAATTTAAGCAATTTTGCTGAACTCCAGTCACACAAGTCTCACAAAGATATATTGGGACTAAAAGTATTTGAAAAAAAATTTTTTAATCTGTTTATGATGGGCTACAATCTAACTTATATAACGCAAAGCTTTCTCTTTATCATTTAAAAAAAATTTTTGATTATGATTTTCTCCTCATTTTTCATGGTTTTTTTAGAATTATTTATGGTTATTTTTTTGCCGTTGCGTTTGAAGAGCTTTGAACCAGCGTTTCAAATTACAGTATACTTCTTTTCCTGTTTCTTATCATAAATAGTTTTTATATTTCTTCATTTGTTTCTAGCACTTTTCTGTGAATTTCTAAATTTTTGTTGATTTCTTACTCATTTTTGTTGCTGTTTCTATATTCATTGTTACAACATCTGTCTTTTCTAATTATTTTTTTACAATTTGTATCTTGCTTGATTTTTCTTGAAATTTTATAAACATATTATAATTTTTTTGGCTTATTTAAATTTCTAGCAGTTTGTACCTTAATTTTTAAGAAGGATTTTGGCACTAAATATAAATAATTTGGTAAGAGATCTAAATGTGGACAAAAATTTAAGTCGATATTTTTATGTTTTGGCAATTTAGCTTGCAATGAAATATCTGGTATACTGGTAACATTTTTGTTCTTATGTACAGTTTTTTCTTCCAACTCTGTTCTATAAGTTTTCTAATAGTTATTCTTTGATCTTCTTATCTTTGTGGTTCATTTTTTTTTTAAATCTTATATTTTGGTTGTTGTGCTTTTTTGGTATCTCAATGCTCTTGCGTTAAAGTCTCCTGTTTGTTTTTTATATTAAATAATTCTTTTGTTTAGTTCTGTTAGCTTTTTTTATTATCAAATGTGTTCTACTATTTCTGTTCCTTGCGTTTCTTTAAATGCTTTTTATGTTTTATATTTATTTGTGGAAATACTTTTATGTTATTTTATATTGCTCATTTTTTATTTAGTGAAATTTCTGCACGATGGTGTAGATAGGTCACTAAAATAAGATTTATTACCAATTGGTGGAAATCAAGCTCAGAAAACCGAGACTAAGTTTCTAATCAAATAATTTGATGATGCACTCCACATAATAGCCAACTATTACATTTATACAGATGACCAAAGATCCACAAGTTAAACATTTGATTAAGACCTACAGTAGGGTTTAGGAAATTCTTCATACAAACCGCTCCTTTGGATTATGTAGAATGGAAATTGTAACAGATTGTTTTTTCTTTCCAATGTACAAAATTCAACCAATTTTCTATATAAGATAAAATCTAACACTAATTACTAATAAGCGAGGTCTACCGGATCTTTTAGGTTTTAGAATCTTTCTAAAAATTAAATTTTTAATTTAAAGAAAAAATGAGCAGTTGATGTGGAAGAAATAATTAAAACCGTTCTTTAATTATTGATCCTCATAAAAATTATAGAAAGTTGAGTTGCCTTTGCAAATTATGGAAGAAGGCAATGCTATAATCGCACAAGAGTGATAACAAATTACACTATACCATTATATCACCTGTGAAATTTGCTTATCTGCTTCTCAGTGATAATATTTTCGTAAAAATTAACAAAATTGTAATTGGAATTATTTAAATTAATGTCAAAATAAATCATGTTGATAGTGTGACAAAGTTGGACATTATGCAGCTTCTATAGTTATCTCATTGATTTTTCTTGTGTGTATTAACGCTATAATGAATGCAAAATCAGAGGGCTATAAATTTGCGAGACAGAGTTTGTGTAATTCAATTACAATTTGCTTAAAGCTATGCTAGAGCGAATACCACTCTTAATCAATTTATAGAATTATCAATGGTTTCTACATTTAATTAAAACGAGATATAATTTCATTTTATTATCATTTAAATAAGATAAATGTAGCTGCTTCTGTTCGGTTTAGTACCAAAAAAATTTTAAACTTGATAATAATTTTCTAAGCCAAGTTTAAAAGTTAATTAATAAAAGAAAAATCTATTAATATGCATAAAAATTCTGTCATAGATCTTATACCTGTTTAGAGCTTTTTAGCTTTGATCAGTCACATACAATGTTATATAGTTAACTAAACTAAATGTAAACTTTATTGTCTAAAAACTACACCAATTTTGTACAAAAAACAATACTAAATCATATAAAATAATTAGAAATATAAAACAATATACAAAGAACATAAACAAATGTCAATTACCCAATTATAAAAACTAATTGTTTAAAAATAGAGATTAAAAAGAAAAGCAAATTGTAGATAAAGGGTTGAAAGATCAACAGGTATTAAATTATAAAGCATTGTAAAGATTAATATTTTCTATGCTGGCAATAGATAGATAAATGTCATGGTCAAATGCTTAGGTAAGATCTTTATGTCACAATTTTTAATCTACTTCTTTATTATGCTTTCAAATTAGGCACACTGAATAACATAAGCCAAAAAACAAATACCAAAGTTTAGTAAAAATAATTACGCTTGAAATTAATTATGTGTCATACAGTGTGTACATTTCTATCGAGTGAAAGTCTTTAAAAGTTAAATTTTTCATTAAAATTTCCATCAAAAGATATTTTTTAACCAAGAAAAATTAAGTTTTTTCTAAAAAACCTCATAAAATTACCTAAGCTTAATTAAAGCTTTCTGAATTCAAATCTATTATTGGTTTTTAACTAAGATTTTTTGTTTTGTTTAGGGTTTTATCTTAAAAATAAATTTTTCAAAATATTTTTTTTGTTTACTTTTTCTTCAATGTCTAAACTAATAAATGTGTCGCAACAATTTCATTTTTTGTTCTGGATAACTAATAAAATAAGAAATCCAAATCTGTTTTGGTTTTAAAATTCTGTCAAGTGGAAGTCTCTAAAAGTTAAATTTTTCAATCAAGATGTATGGATTTTTTTAACTTCTACTTTTTCTTCAACGTTTAAGCTAATTGTTCAATTTGTAATTAATTAATAACAACTTCAGTTTGTTTATTAGTTAATCAGCGGCAACACAGAGAATCAGCTTTACATTGTGAGTTGATCTTACGGTGGTTCAATTTAACCAATAGAATTATTCCCTGTGAGCGTTTTTATTACTATATCTTGTAAAATTAATGAAATAAAAATTATCTTTATAATTTAATTTTGTTACGTTAATTTTGATATAAATATTTTCAGATAAATTTGAACCTTTCCAATAAAAAAAATAAATATTTTAAAAATATTAAGCTGGTTATCAGAAAATATAGGCTAGACAAAATCTAAAACAAAAAAAATTGAGTGGGACAGTTCCATGGCTACCAGTTACCAAATGTTTGAAATTTTTTCCCGAAAAATTCAAATTTGTTGAAAAAAATAAGGATTGTTATTTAAAATTTTAAAGTTGTTTTCACCTTCTGAGATGGGAAATAGAAGAATTTTTAACTTGTAGCCGAGCTACTTTTGTGACACATTTTTTTTTTGAAAATTTGAGCCGTTGCCGGACTTTCGACTCACCCGGTATAAGCAAAGTTTGATCAATTGTTCAATAATAACAGTTACAGCATAAGAAACAGCGCAATAAGTCTAAATAGAAACATAAGTTATTTGATTACTTTTACAAAAAAAAATACGCCGAAAATTAGCAAATATAGTTTTTTTTAAACCAATTGATGATCAAAGAACCGAAAAGCCGTTTTTGCGATTTCAAAATACTTTACTGCATAAATAATTAACGCAGTTCAATAGACTATGATAAAAATTAAATAATATCGAAGCTATTCTGTGCAATCAAAAGACTTTAGAAAAAAAATAGAATTGTGGTTTTACATCTTTCTACAGAGAGAGCGAACATTTCTAAATAACGTTAATTATTCAACTCTATTTTTAGCAAAAACATAAAAACTGAAAGTCTTTAAAGATATTTTGAAATGATTTCTATGGATTTCATTTCAAGCCATCTTATTGGTTAATATTAGAAAAAATACCATCTTTAGTTTCTATGCTTTTGTAACTAAATCATCTGTTAGTAGTGACAAAGAATTTATGAGAAAAATGCTGATGTTGAGGTTTTTTTTTGACTAAAACTGATTTCTAAAGTTACCAACAGAAAATAGACAAAAACAACTAATTAAAACAAATAAAAAAAGAAAAAAAAAATTATGCAAAGAACACAATTTGTAGACGTCAAAAATAACAAAAAATATTGTATGTTTTAGAAAAAACTGTCCGTTGTAAATCAATCTTGTTCCTGTTGCTTCTTTAGAATCGAAGATCAACTTCAATTGGTTTAACATGTTAAATCAATGGAAATCAAATCTCTAATCAACTGATTATCATCAAATGGTTACTTATCAATACGCATTTTAAGACCTGATGATTGTCAAGTGGATTTAACAATCATTAAACGTTTATGCCCTCGTTCTTCAGATAGTAAAAATACGGCCTTTGCTTGTTCTTCTTGTCAAATAATTTTTGGCTTGAGCTAATAATATAGGTATGCAGATGGTTTATACGCCACTTAAGATCTGGATCAAATTAGCTTTTAATACGCTGGAAAACCCTATTAAAATTCATTCATGTTCCATCAGAAAATTGGTGGCTTTAGCGTATTAGAGCAATTCTCAATCGTTGTGTCAAAAATCAATGATAATTTGATAAGCGAATGTCAATGACTGCTCGTTGCTTCTCCGCGTTAAATTGTTCCCCCATTGATTTGTCTTGTAATAGAATAAAGGTTTTTCTAACAAAATTGGAAACAAAATCTAAATTGGATTGTCTTTCTGTTGAGTTAGATTTGATTGAATAAAAACATAAAACGCCCATTTTAGCAATTTAAATCATGCTGATAAACTCCACCTACTTTTTTCTTTTTCTCTCCGTTATTTACTCTCTTTTTCTATCGAATTGTAAATATAAGGGCTCTGGCTCTGACAAACGAACTGAAAATAAAACAAATACAAACTCACAATCTTGTTATGATTGCAATCGTACACAAGAATTCATTTGTCTTAATCATTCATGACTCCAGCGAAAAGTTTCTTTTGTTCTTGCTCCTTGTTTTAAGATATTAAACTTTTATTATCCATATTTTGTTATAATGTTATTGCTCTTAAATCAGTAGGTAGCTTCATCATGAAAAACTGCTTTTTTGAGAAAATCGCATCTGACCGAAAAACTGCTTTTTTGAGAAAATACCATCTGGGCCAGCTGAGACTGCAGATCAATAGCTTTATAATATTTTAATAATTCTTGACAAATTTTTCAATTGGTGTTAATTCTTAGGCAATATCTACGTTTTTTTACAACTGTAGCCCTGAGAACTGTTTGTTTTTGAACTAACAGAAACAAATATCAAAAATTTTAATATTCACAAATTCATATATTTTTGTGTGATTCTTAGCTAGAAAAAACCGACTATTGGTCTCTAGATTCCGCATAATTTAGCTTTTTTAAGAGAAAAACGTCATGTAATTGAGTTAATATTGAGTTGCTGTCACCAAAAAATGTTGATATTAAAGATATTAAAGATATTAAAGATATTAAAGATATTAAAGATATTAAAGATATTAGAGATATTAAAGATATTAAAGATATTAAAGATATTAAAGATATTAAAGATATTAAAGATATTAAAGATATGAAAGATGTTATAGATATTAAAGATATTAAAGATATTAAGGATATTAAAGATATTAAAGACATTAAAAATTTTGAAAATGCTAGAGATATTAAAAATATGTTTTAACGATATTAAAAACTGAATAGATATTTTTGATCTAACGTCTCTTTCTAAGCTTACTGTGTTTACTTTCTTTGTTTTCTATTTTTTTTCATTTAATTTTTTTTATTTTGCAAAACATTTTTTGTAAATGCTGCTACACATCTGCCTGGTGCTCTTATTTCTTCCTATTGCTATTATGTTAGTTTTTTCTTCGCTTAATTTTTGTTGATCTATTAGTTTTAGTTTTAGTCGAGAAACCATGTTTCTACATGTCGATGCTCGATAGGTCACTCTTAATGCTAGATATCAATTTTAATACAAGATAATTTTGTAAGAAATTATGAAAATTTTGTGATATACTTGTGAAAGATTTACAAAATGTGAGGTTTGACTCAAAACTAACTAAAAAATTTAGTCTTAAAATATCTAGAAAAAAATCATCTCATTTGAACAAAATGAGAAGAGTTCAGGATACGAAACATTTTACCACTGTAACCTTTAAGAAGTGAAGCAAGATAAAAAGTTGTTTAAAAGCTAAGCAAGTTTATTGACATTTTTTTATGTAGAACGTCTTTTTTGAAAGATGTCAAATTTTTAATAAATTTTAGTTCAACCGCTCTTGCATTTTCTAAACAATTCTTTTCAATTGTTTCTATCTTTTCTTCTTTTTCTCCCTATATTATGTATTTTGTTTTGTGTTTTTTTTAAATGTTGTTTTGTCTCTTCTTCTTTATTGCTGGCACTTTTGTCTCGCCTCTGTAGAAGTATCTTTTTAGTCTTATTTTCTCTTTGTTATGATAGCTTTATTTAGAACATAATTTGATGAACAATCGATTAACAGAATGTAGCATGGTCAGGAGATCTTATACAGTGAGATTTTTGTTTTACTGAACATAACGTTATAAAACGTATGTTCAGTTTTAAAAAAACCATGTCAATACATTGTCGCTAGGTAGGCAACCAAATTAACAAATGTTTTATTTTGACACTTGATAGAACAGAACTCTGAAATTTTATTTTATTCATAGATAAGGAAGGTTATGTTACCTCTTAATAACAAGTTTAAAAAAAAATTTTAATCAAATTAGTTTAATAAATGTTCAAAGCGACCATCTTCTTGTTCCAAGCAATAAAATGCTTGTACAGTACTTTGTAAAAAATCTGGATTTATTTCGTTGCAGGCGGTGAGTATTCTATTCTTTAGTTCTTCTGTACTCTGTATTACGGTACTGTTGTAGACTTTAGATTGGAGATAACTCCAAAGAAAGAAATTGTTTGGTAATAAATTCGGCGACCGAGGTGGCCAAGCTATTGGTCCAAACCGTCCAATCCAGCAATCTTGGAAGTTTTCAGTCAGGAAACGTGTATTGAAACCAACATTTGAAACCATGCGTTCTCAAGATTCAAGTCTTTTAGGCGTCGCGTTATGTGTCTTTGCAATAGTTCTAAAAATTTGGCGGCATTTAGGTTGCCGTTTAGGTTCTCAAAATGGACCAATAATAATATTGGTTTATTTTTAATTGTTTATTGTTATTATTGATGGCAACCTAAATGCCGCCAAGTGTCAAAATAAAACCTTTGTTAATTTGGTTGCCTACCTAGCGACAATGTATTGACTTGGTTTTTTTAAAACTGAACATGCGTTTTATAACGTTATGTTCAGTAAAACAATAATCTTACTGTATATTATCGGTTGTTCGGTTATTCGATTAAAGAGATAATTTGTGAAAAGGTAGGTAACTTGTGTCAACTAAAAAGTGTTGTTATAATAACTCTCACAAAATCTATAAGCCTATTCTAAGCTCTAAGTCTTAAACTAATCGTGATAATTCAGGTCTAGCTGGCAAAATTATTTTTTCAGCATTAAGAACTAAGTTTGACAGAAAAAATCAAAATTATTTACGTGTGATTGTGCTCAGTCAGCGCAATAAAAAATTTACAATAAAAACTTTTCAGCGTTTTTGTTCGAGAAAGTGAAATTGTTTAGATGGCAGTAAATCAAGCGTTACTTGAGGGAATAAACCAAATAGCGCTATCTATCTGTTACAATATATAATTTCTTTTGTTTAAATTAAGATTTTGATAAACATTTGCAGTTTTGTAAATAAATAAAATACACAAATGGTGAAAAAGTCAACAAAGGTAAATCAAAGTTCTCCTGCGCAAGTTAAATTTTCCGCTTTGTCGATACTGGTAATTGAAATCAGTGCAATGTGCTCAAATCGATTGGAGCAATTACTTGAGCAACTCAATCTCTTGTTGGTGTGAAGTGAGCTCCCGTTTAGAAAAGTTTTGGTATATTTTGTATCCTCATTAAAGTAATGGAATTAAATTAATCTAGACCCTATTTTGCTATAGCTTTATTACTCCAGGGAGGTAGAGCATTAAATTCGACTGTTGTCTACGCTAATTCCTCTCAGGGGAGGCTTTACCGGATCGTTCCGTTACGTTTCACGGCTCCACCCTTCCTGACACCCTGTGAGTCCTGCAACCTTCGCTACAGTTCAGTTCACACCTAGTACTTGCACAAGCAAAACACTTTCTAAATCTCTGTGACAATGAAAAAGTACATCATTTATCAACACAAAAGTCTAGCAAAATTTAAAAAATAACTTAATCTTTCTCCATCACAAAAAAAATTGAACCTATATAAACTCATACGTGCTTAAACGTATTTACCTCTCATCAGTGAGACTCGATAGCCTAAGATTGAATCAGCTTAATTACTTGAATAAATGGTCACAAAAAAGTTAAAAACTCAACGTCATTTCTTGCAAAAAAAGCTGATTTGCTGTTTAAATTTGCTTAGCATTATCTTTCTTCTGACTGTTTTTGAAGTGTTGACACTTGTTTTACATTTGTACCTACTACAAAAACTATCTAATCAGCTTATTTACTTAAAATCAAAGATGGCAAAATCTAACTTATCTTCTGTGTTATGTCTAAAATTTTCAAAAAAGAGTTAAAGATACAAACCGCTGAAGACAATATATAAAATATTGAAACAATGTTGAAGATAGTCTTCTTAAATAAAGCTAATCTTGATTTGGTACAAACATTGGGAACAAGCAAATATTGCTGAAAGCCTTTAGTTCAATTTTGCTCTGTTCTCTGATGCTGTATTTTTGAACTACATAATATTATAGTAATAGTTTAGTACTAATGCAAGACAACCCTTGACGATATGTTGCCAGAATTTGGCGTTGTATCAATGGTGTGGCCAGCATATAGAGCCTACTTAAATCCTATCAAAAATGTGAGGTAGAAAACTTGCAAACAAGGAATTGCAGATAATGCGCTAGACAAATTACCAAAAAATTCTGGCTAAGATTAACACCATAGACAGATCTAAGCTATTATTGAGTCTGAGATAGCAAAAAAGATGTTAAAACCATTTTGCAAAAATCGCAATTTTTTCTGTTTTGTTAATATTATGATTATGTTATTGTAGCATATTACAAACTATGTAAATAGTCTATGATGCTAATAAATTATTATTATTATTTTTGTTGTATTGTTTTACCATTTGACATTATTTTGATATATTAAACATTGTTATGCAAAATTTTTGACGCCAGCATACTTAGATATCTAGCAAAATGAAAAATATTATCTCATACTTTTTGGTCTACTTCTTCCTTGATATCTAAGCGAATAAATTTTTCTCAGCAATTTCAATTACTGTTTCGGATTGGTAATGAAATAAGAAATCCAAATCTGTATTGGTTTTCAAATTCTATAAAACAAAAGATGAGAAAAGTTAAATTTTCCATGAAAATATCCATCAAAAGATATGGATTTTTTTTAACTAAAAAAAAATTTAAAATAATGTAAAAAATTTCAAAAAACTACCAAAACTCAACTAGAGTTTTCTGAATTCAAATCTATTATTGTTTTCTGTGTAGGATTTTTCGTTTGGGTTTTATATCAAAAATTAAATTTAGAATTAATTTTCTTTTTGTCTACTTTTTCCTTGATATCTAAGCTAATAAATTTTTCTCAGCAATTTCAATTACTGTTTCGCATAGGTAATGAAATAAGAAATCCAAATCTGTATTGGTTTTTAAATTCTATAAAACAAAAGATGAGAAAAGTTAAATTTTCCATGAAAATATCCATCAAAAGATATGGATTTTTTTTTAACTAAAAAAAAATTTAAAATAATGTAAAAAATTTCAAAAAATTACCAAAACTCAACTAGAGTTTTCTGAATTCAAATCTATTATTGTTTTCTGTGTAGGATTTTTCGTTTGGGTTTTATATCAAAAATTAAATTTATAATTTTTTCTTGTCTACTTTTTCCTTGATATCTAAGCTAATAAATTTTTTTCAGCAATTTCAATTACTGTTTCGGATAGGTAATGAAATAAGAAATCCAAATCTGTATTGGTTTTTAAATTCTATAGAATAAAAGATGAGAAAAGTTAAATTTTCCATGAAAATATTCATCAAAAGATATGGATTTTTTTTTAATTAAAAAAAAATTTAAAATAATGTAAAAAATTTTAAAAAATTACTTAAGCTCAACTAGAGTTTTTTGAATTCAAATCTATTATTGTTTTCTGTGTAAGATTTTTCGTTTGGGTTTTATATCAAAAATTAAATTTATAATTTTTTTTTGTCTACTTTTTTCTTGATATCTAAGCTAATAAATTTTTCTCAGCAATTTCTATTACTGTTTCGGATAGGTAATGAAATAAGAAATCCAAATCTGTATTGGTTTTTAAATTCTATAGATTAAAAGATGAGAAAAGTTAAATTTTCCATGAAAATATCCATCAAAACATATGGATTTTTTTTTAACTAAAAAAAAATTTAAAATAATGTAAAAAATTTCAAAAAATTACCTAAACTCAACTAGAGTTTTCTGAATTCAAATCTATTATTGTTTTCTGTGTAGGATTTTTCGTTTGGGTTTTATATCAAAAATTTATAATTTATAATTTTTTTTAGGTCTACTTTTTCCTTGATATCTAAGCTAATAAATTTTTCTCAGCAATTTCAATTATTGTTTCGGATAGGTAATGAAATAAGAAATCCAAATCTGTATTGGTTTTTAAATTCTATAGATTAAAAAATGAGAAAAGTTAAATTTTCCATGAAAATATCCATAAAAAAATATGGATTTTTTTTTAACTAAAAAAAAATTTAAAAGAATGTAAAAAATTTCAAAAAATTACCTAAGCTCAACTAGAGTTTTCTGAATTCAAATCTATTATTGTTTTCTGTGTAGGATTTTTCGTTTGGGTTTTATATTGAAAATAAAATTTATAATTTTTTTTTGTCTACTTTTTCCTTGATATCTAAGCTAATAAATTTTTCTTAGCAATTTCAATTACTGTTTCGGATAGGTAATGAAATAAGAAATCCCAATCTGTATTGGTTTTTAAATTCTATAGAATAAAAGATGAGAAAAGTTAAATTTTCCATGAAAATATCCATCAAAAGATATGGATATTTTTTTAACCAAAAAAATTAAAAAAATTTCTAAGCTTAATTAAAGCTTTCTGAATTCAAATCTGTTATTGGTTTTTGTCTAGGATTTTTCGTTTGGGTTTTATCTTGAAACTGAGCTTTTCAAAATAATCTTTTTTGGTCTACTTTTTTCTCAATATCTAAGCTAATAAATTTTTCTCAGCAATTTCAATTACTGTTTCGGATAGGTAATGAAATAATGAATCTAAATCTGCTTTGGTTTTAAATTTCTATCAAATAAAAGTTTTTAAAAGTTAAATTTTTCATCAAAATTTCCATCAAAAGATATTTATTTAATCAAAAAAATTTTTTAAAAATATCTAAGCTTAATTAAAGCTTTATTTTTTCAAAAATATTATTGGTTTTAGTCTAGGATTTTTCGTTTGGGATTTATCTTAGAAATGAAACTGTCAAAATAATTAACTTTAGGTCAATTTCTTCTGCTAACAGATGGCGGAACTCGATCGTTTAGATCTCCAATAGGCAATAAATCATGTAAATTTCTTAAATCTCACCTACATGGTAATTGAAGTGCAAATACGTGTTATCATTAAACATGTTTTTTATTCACCCTATATAAATTTAATCCGTTTGCGTAGGGTCCGGCCTTGATTAAGTTGGTGAGACCAACAAAACAATCTACTTAACTCAACGCCCTTGTACTTTTTCACCGCCTTTGCTAATTTCTTACAGAGTTTTTGTCTCTTTTGTTAATTAATTACATTTTCTTAATTAAAGTACGTAACGTCGAGATGTTTTCTATTACCCTCTTTAAGGTAATGTAAATGAAGAAATAATCAGTTAATTGCCGGCAGCAGAGGCGGTTTTTTCCCCTTACTTAATTAATTATTGTTGCTTTGAACTATACACTGTGGTTTTTAAAAACCGGTTAAAAGACCTTCTCTTACTTATTCCCGCTTATGCAATAACCTAACAAAATTGATGAAATTGCTTAATAATCTGTACTGAAGTAGAACCTACAGATAGCATTTATTAACGCAAAACTTAAGACTAACATAACCAATTCTAATTTTATTAATTTAGGCAAAAAAGTGTTTTTGATATTTTATAGACCAAATCAGAAAGTGCTTTTAAGACGGTAAATAATTCCGTGGATTGCAAAACCTATTCTTATTATAATTAAAGCAGCTTTAGACCTTATATGATCAAATTTCCAAACAAATTTCATAAAAAGTCTTACATCAACGGGATTGTTTTATTAGCCGGGCATTGTGCATTTGTTTCGTTGCTGTTTCTGTGTGCTGCTACGGAGACAGCGACTGAGGTTAGTCCCAGAACTCCAGTCCTCCCTGAAAAAGGGCTTAACGTAACCACTTAAATACTAATGAAAATAATATAATTTTGAATATATTTAAGCTGAATTGAAAACAACTTGGTCTAAAATAAAATAAACGATTTTTTCTGCGGCCTGCCCTGTTTGAAAAATCGTCGACCATCTCCCACTTGATAGATATGAGCACGTGGAGCCTGCATGCATTTGTTTTGATGCACTCTTTCTTGAAAATGAATACAGTATAGTTTTGTTATAGAATTTGTCTTATTTTTTTACTGTTTCATCACTGGAAGGGTTACAAAATGAAATGAACGATCAAAACAAAATATAAAACACTAGCTGGCCCGGCGAACTTTGTTCCGCCTAAACATAGATATTATTTTTAAAATAAGCAAACCAAAATCTTTGAAAATTATATATTGATACATGTCATTTTTTGTCTCTATCCCTCCCCTTTTCATCCCTTTGTTAATAAAAAGTAGCTGTTTATAATTATTTAGTTTTATTAATTTTTTCTAATTAATAATTAAAAATTATTAAATATTTAATAATTAAATATTAAAATAATTATTAATATTTAATTAAAAATTTTATTAATATCTTTAAATATTTATTAATATTAATAAACTCGCTGCTCGATTCAAATCAGCACTTGATAAATATCTTGTTCTGCGTCGCAAATTATCTATTTGTTGACCTCTGTTGTTCGCTCGACGATTCTGCATTGCCAACCGAGCTGTTTCACGGGCTGCTTCACTTTGCTCTCGTGATTGAGAAGCACGAAGTCGAGCCATACTATCGCGGCGCTGTTCACGTGCAATTTCTTGTTCTTCTTCAGTCCTTTCATTTGCAGTATTTCGTATTCTTCTTGCATCACGGCTTTGTCGGAAAAGATTCGATCGTCTTGGTCGCGGCATTATTAATTAAACTTCACTTCACCTAAAAACTAAAATTTTCAACCATACCGAGTTTTATAGTTCACTTCACTTTTTACGAATGGGCAACGGCACTATCATTACATTATAATTGTTAATTATTTATTTAATAGAAATAGTTTTATTATTGATTTCTTACAAATATCAAATTGTCATCCATACGTCATTACATATCTGTCATTATACGTCAATTACATAGCTGTCATTTGCGTTTTGTTATTCCACGTTTTATAGTGACTGACGTTTCATGTCAAGTCACACGGGTATGCTGTCGAACGGGATGAAAAGTGTCCTTCTCCTGGCTCTAAACTATAATTGATATAAAAATCCAAGTTTGGGAAAATTTCTTGAGCCACGTCAAATAAATTTTAATGTAAACGCTTCTTCGTGGTTGCGTCAAATTTCTCGGTAATTTGTCGAGCCTCACCGAACGTTTCCAACATCGCATTTCACATTTGACTTTCACCCCTCTTTTAGAGGGTGGTTTCTGGAATAAAAAGTATTCTATGTCCGTCTCCTGGCTCTAAGCTACCACCTCACCAATTTTCAACCATATCGGTAAAGCCGTTCTTGAGTTATAAGTGGAGTAACTAACAGACTTTCTTTTATATATATAGATTAAGAAAAAGTTAAAAAAAGATTGAGATTGCACAAAAGTCAATGTATGATAAAAAATTACGTTCCGGTCTTCGCTAAGCGTTTCAAATTCTAAAATGTTTTTTTAGACTTAGCAGAAGAAATTTTTTTGTAAATCTGCTGAAAACATGTTTGATTGTAAACTCTTTGCTTGTTGATCTCTTGCTGTAGTAGAATGCTAAGTATTCAAATGCTTCAGTATCACAGCTAAGTGTACTTATAAGTTACTATTTGTAACAATGTTACCAACATAACTATTGCCAACTATGTAAGACTACCAACATTATTGTATTGGTGTTATATTTTGTTTTAGTTATCTTGGACGGCGATCAAGAAAAGTGTTCTGAAGACAGTTTGAGTAAAAATAGGCATTCTATGGTGAACAGTTCAAGTAAATCAACAACGAAACAAAGAAGATCTCGAACAAATTTTACATTAGAGCAGTTAAATGAGCTGGAACGCTTGTTCGACGAAACGCATTATCCTGATGCTTTTATGAGAGAAGAGCTGAGCCAGAGGTTAGGCCTCAGCGAGGCTAGAGTGCAGGTAATTTGGTGTAAATAGAAATTTATCTTCAGCCCGTAGGACGAAAGTGTTAAATTTTTGAATAGAAAGCTTAAATTGAGTGTAGTGTTAAAAGTATTCTGGTAAGAGGCAATTTATTAAGTGGTTTGTTTGATAGGAGGGTTCCGAATCGCTGCAGCAGTGAGTTTGACCGTCTCATTGAATCGGATCGGTTTCGTAAAACTCTCTCCGTTATCAATCAGTCCTAATACTCCCTCGAAGTCGTTAATCTAGCTCTTAATTGATGCGATTTCCATTCCCTACACATCATACGTATTCATTAGGAAATTATCTGCTAATAGTGGCATTAGTCTGAGTAAATCGTGTGGAACCAATATCACATTAGAAAAACACTTATTCGAATGGTCAAACAAGGCCTAATGGAATAGCCTCATGACCGTTTTACTTTTATTCTTATTTATAGAGCTATTTCAACAGCAATATAAAGATTTATGCTAAAAGTTTATTTTATCAAAGTTTCATTTTTTTAGGTCTGGTTTCAAAATAGAAGGGCCAAGTGCAGAAAACACGAAAGCCAAATACAAAAAGGTAAATCTTTTTTAAATTAATTTAAGCGATAACTTTGCTAAACACTACCTATTGTAGACTTTATTATATCATGTTTTTATACACGCTGTTTAGATTTCTACAAGCGGAGAAGATGACTATCTCTATTAATCGTTTTATAAGATAATTTTTAAAAATATAACATATTTGGCTTAAAATAGCGACATCTATTAGGAGCTAACCTTACATTAAAAGTTGAGAAACCAGGTTGCACGTGTTTAATGCATATAAGTTAAGCGTAATGCTAAAATCTGTGCGTCTTTTGTTTCAAATGCATACCTATGATATGCACTGTTATATCTATCATATTTTGCTACATAACATTTTTTAGAAGCACATTGTTCATCAAACGTACTTTAGAAAACATACTGATTTCCAGGAACATGGCACGTTGGTGGTTGGCAGCTATGATTAAAAAAAATACGTCGTTTACGATTGATAACCTTTTTTAAAAGTAAATCTTAAGCTTTTTTTTCCTAATTAAAAATTAATTAAATACTTGCTCTAAAAAAATCTCTGTGCTGTTACTATGATAATTGTAAAAAAAATTAGTAAGCTTATGTCATAATTTATCCAAAAATACAGAAAAAGAAGCCACTGCTTATCTGCATGGCATTTCGTTTGTAACAAAACTTTTTTAAATAAAATTTGATGACTACTTGGTAAACTTAGGTAAAATAAGTTTGAATAGGCGTACTGAGCTGATGGTGGTTTGTGAGGAATTTTGTCAAGTTGAAGAACCACATGTGATACCTTTTGCTCTGAATATGGGTCCAGAATTCATTCTAAAGGAATACAACGCCCGGTCTCACATCGCTAGAATTGTACGAGATTACCTATTGCTGTTATGGGCTGGCCCGCTCGAAATACGGATTTAAATCTAGTCGAACACGATTGAAAGAGTGGCCGCCAATAGAAAATCTTCAGCACGTTGCAGAAGTTTTGGTGGAAAAATAGGAGCAGCTGACTTAGAGGAGACCATACGCGCTATTAATTGTAAAAATCTTTATATTTTTTAAATGTTTCCGTTGAAGCAATAAAGCGTTTAAACTTCAAAATGCAGCATTTTTTGTTTTTTTCTGTAATTGTGAGACACAGATGACAAAAAATTGTATGAAATTATTAGAGAATCGTCTAATGATACTGAAATATAGAAAAACTGTCATCTTAATTTATTTCTCCAAAAATTGACAAGTGGCTCTTTATTCGTTTTGATTAGCGAATATTCCTATTTTAGAATCAGAAAGGTTTTTTCCATAATCTTAGCAATTATGTTTGATTATACACAATGTGAAACATTATGACAATGCTTTATTTTAATTTAGTAGTGAATTATGCAACATTCACGTTTATTTATGAAGACAGAAATTGTAGCACGAGTGCAGCAAGTGATGTAATTTTAGTAGTTGATAACTTTGTGCTTATCTCAAAGCACTTTTTCAAGTGTGCTTGCTGTATGCTTTCCTAGTTTTATTGTTATTGTTCTTAGAGAATTGCGTTAGAATCTAATTTTCTTATTTTCTTTTATTAACTTTTTTGTCTTTTCCAACACCGAACTATTTTTACAGCTAGAAGAGTGCTATTTGTTAGCTACAGGTTTACTAGCTTGGTATGGATTTAGATTGTTCTATTAGAAAAGAGCGGCGTCAAAAAGCGGTGGTTGGTGGTGTTTGAAAACATAGGGACGGCGGGGGTGTTGATGTGAACGCTAGGCAGTAAGTGTAATTTACCGGCCCCAGGGGTTCGTCCTCCTCGCTGGACCAGTCATCTTACGCTCGGTATTTGAATGACTGAGCGTTGGAAAATTGCTCTCTCGGGGAATTATTTCATTTGATTGAAAACTTTCTCTTATCCAGTATTTTTTTAGCGCACTCTTGTATATAAATTCGATTATGTACCGCAGATTTGTTAGGGGACATAAGCGCATGATATATTCATGACTGGCTAGAATTATGAGGGTCGAGTCTTGGTTTAAAGATGATTTCAGTAACAAATTGCTGCCTCTTCTAAATTATTTAATGCTTTAACTTAAATTTATTGGACTATAATTTCGACGGAATTTACACGCTACTTTGAATTAACGCTATAACGCAAACATTTTAAATGATAACTGCGATCAACGCTTGTACTAAAACTTCCTACTACGCCACGCTTATTTCTTTCATAAATTTTCTCAACATATTTTTGTCTAATCTACAAAAAAATTGTAATTATTTTAATGGTTTAGGTATGATGATGAATAGCCACAGTCCTTCTTCCAGTACACCCTTGGAACCTTGTAGGGTTGTCCCTTATATGAACGTTCCAGCTCTTCGTGGCTTAACTTTACCTCCAGCTTTATCAAATTACGATCATATATCTACAGCGACGTTTTCACAACCTGGAACAGCATTTTCTGCATTTGATCCTGCATTTATCACCGCCGCTCATCAGGTAAATAAAAATGCAAAGTATTCTAATGTTGAGTAAGAAAAGCTTGGCGTTTTTAACGCAAGAGTCGCTGAAAATAGTGCTTTCAGAGCCTGACCGAATAAGTAGACAGAGTTCGGATCTCACTTAGACAAAAGTCATTTTCTAAAAAAGAAAGTTTCTTCCGCTTGATCCTAGGTGTTTGTAAATGTGGAGAGTACAATAGACGTTGTTTCACCCATTTGTTGTAAAGCACCAACGCTTTTATTTAGTTAGTTTGTTGAAATAAATAACCTAACTTTTATGTGTTTATTTGTTCACTTTTAAGCGGCAGTAATGCTAACGTAACAGTAATCGTGCCTTATCCCTAAATCAGAAGACGGGAACAAAGTATAAAACTCTGGAAGATTACTGCATATAATAGCTACTCAAGAAAAATTAAAGAAGAAGTAGTGTGAAGACAATAGAGTTGTAGCAACGCTTTTAAAAATTGTACATGTCTCACATGGTGCGCAGCTACTATAATCTGTAGGTTTGTTCTACACTCAATTGGAGTATTTTTCAAGCTGTATTCAATTAACTTTTAGGAGAGAACTAATTTTAATTTATTTCTGTTTAGTACGCAGCAGCTGTTGCGGTTGGAGGAGGTCCGGCCAGTCTCTTGTGTCATCCTCAATATCCTCTAGGATTTGCAGCCTTAGCAGCTGCCCATAAAAATTCCAGTATCGCCGATTTAAGGCTAAAAGCAAGAAAACATGCTGAAGCTTTGGGCCTAGCGACGGAGAAAACTACATAGACTTAGAAGATTCTTGTAAATAGATATTTGGTTAGGAATAGAGACAGTCGTATAGAGTTCTGCTTAAAGCAAAATTTTTCGAGTCGTACTTTTTTTTTCGTAAACTTTTATTTTTGAAAAAGGGACTAACATTTGTAAGACTTGTATATATAACTTGTAAATTTATTTGTACAACTATATTAAGTTACATTAAATATATGAAGTATTTATTTGGTTTTATTTCAATATCAAATTTTATTGTTTCAATAATAAATTTAAAGAAAAACAGAGATTAAAATATAACGCACCTATAAAGAAAACACACTTGAAAAAATTAAAAAAACGTAATTCTAATTTCAGATAAAATGAGGTTTTAGGTCACCTGACGAAATTTTTTAGTAAAAAATGTTATTATTTTTGTTCTTATACATTGACAAGAAGATATTATGTCAATTCTTAATAAAACAAGTTTAAAAAAAGCTGAAAAACTAACTTTAATCAATAATAAAATAATTTAGTTACAAAAGAAAAAAAAGAGCATTATATAAAATTATTGTTATTTATATTTATAATATTTAATCACTTTTTTTTAAGCGGTGCCAGTCAAAGGAAAGAGTTAGAATCGATTAACAGTAGAATTAGTCTAAAACTGTTAGAAGTATTAAAATGCAGTTTTCTCTGTTGGTTTTCTATTAGTTTTTCGGTAATTTTTTTAATAAAACAAAACAATTAAGCTTGAGAATGGCTAAAACGCTAAAATTTAATAATTAATCAAAATCGTCTTTACTTCATATATTCTATCTGAAAAAATTAAAGAGTTATAACACTTTAAATTTATTAAAAGTGCAAAAAATAGAAGTAATTTTAACAAAAAGCACATTATATTATAAAATAATAACTCAATTGTACCAAAATTGAAGAAAAACGTTTATTTTTTGTTATTTCTTCTCAAGAATGGTAGCGACTGCCATAGAACAATTTACCAAAATTTTTGTATTTGGCGCATCCACCATTTTTTAACTTTATATGAAAATCTATAAAATATTACAAAATAATGACGCAATTGAACAAAAATCAAAGAAAAATGTCTTCTTTTTATTATTTCTTCTTATTTTCATAGTTTAAAAACGATAAGAATCGATATAGAACCAATAAAAAAGCTGAAAGATGAATACAAAAACTATATTTTTTCATAGTAGAATTGCTCATCTTTGAAAAACTATAAGGAATATTAAAATGCAGTTTTCTCGATTTGTTTTTCAGTAATTATTCTCAAAAAAGCACAACTATAAAAGCAAGAAAAATAAAAAAAATTAAAAAACTAAGCTTTTTTTTCCAAAAATCGAGATATATCAAAATTTGAAACAGCCTAAATGTTCTATTAGAATAGTTTTCAACAAGTAAATCAAAATTTACTTCAAAAACATTTAAGCATATAATGCTAAAATTAACCTACATGGCTTTCTAACATCTTTTTTTTTCTTATTTATTGCAAAATGAAATAGTTTAGGTTTTCTTAAACCATATTTGGTATAATTTTCACAAGTTTTTTCATATAAGATCATCAATTCTTGTTTCCTCCGACGAGAATAAACGATGCTGCTTGGAAATATTGCTAGGCCAAATCTGGGAAGACGTTTGAAGATATATCCAATATTTCTAGACATCTAATTTGAACTGACAGTAGTGTTGTATTATTGGTTTACGATATATTGGATTAATGTGGGTCTGCTTGTCACGAGCAATTACAAGCTTTCTGCTCGTTGATTGGGCATAATAAGGTTAGTGGCTGTACAGTGGTCCTACAAACAAGGGTTGGATGGTTTAGAGGGGACTGGTAAGGGTTCGAAAGTGCCCCCTTTAAATCAAATTTTCAAATTTGATTTATATTTCTTAAAACTTTATCTTATAAAGCTTGAAAAAAATGGCTAATTAAGTGACTAAAATAAATACATATCATGGATAAAGACGCCCTCTGTGCAATGCAATTGCTCTCAAATTCAAATTTAAAGGGTGCTGATACAAATGGAAAACATCCCTTCACGTTTGAAAGCTTTTAAACGTGTTGCGTTGGAAAGCTTTCTCCTAGATGGAGCCATTTGCATATTAAACTTATCAGAGCTTGTGATTTGAAAAGCACATTAGACGTAACGAATTGACAGAAGATTTGCACAAAGCATACCCAAGTTTAAATAAGAATTTTATAATTTTTAAAATAATATTTTCAATAGACCTTGTTAAAGTTGAAATTTTTTTGTGCCCATGTCCTAACTTTTGCCATGTTTTTTGGGCACTTTATTTGCACTAGTTTATATGTTTATAAAAAAATTAGAAATAAAACAAGTAACAATATACTGTTTTTTATAAAAAAATCAATTTAATATGTTAAAATAACATTACAAGTGTTTCAATTAAAATATATAATAATGTTATCTATAAGAAAAACGGCAAAAAAACGTCGGTGTTATGCTGCAGTGATACGCGTAGTAAATCCTTTTCTTTTCAGGAGGATTTATATTATTTTATTAGTTTTCCAAATCTTTGTTTAGAATGCCGAAATTGCCAAAAGTTCACATAACTCTCGTCAGTTTCTTATAACAGATCAAATTGTACTTAATTGTGTTATGTTCAATAAAATGATATTTTTAAAATCTGTTGCGTTTTTTTTGTGCTTAATCTATTTGAAAACTAGTGCATATTTTTTCATATTTTTCTAAAAATTAAGATTTCATTTTTTTTGCAGTATATTTTTGAGTATATACTTCAAGTAAATTTGACAACTGAGTTCATCGTTTTGTTAATTTGACAGTCTTTTTTACATTTTTGCTGTTCTGTAGTTAGTTTTATTGACAGATCTAGTGTCAATTTTAAAGTTTTTCGAATTTTGTCAATTTTGAAAAAAAATTGTTATCAAAATTTCTAGTAACAAATTTTATTGCAGAAGTAATCACTTCAGGTACATTGACCTGAATCTCTTTTTTGTATTATTTAGATAGTATTATACCAGGTGATGGCATAACTTACTTGTCGACACAATTAGGTACTCTTTGCATAACTAGATTTTGAAGACCAGCTTAGAGATCATCAAATTTTGGTCTTGATCTCCTCAAAATAAATTTCTTCTCAAAATGTTAAGCTAATTTGCAAATTCAGCACAAAAAAACTTTTTTTTTCTGTTAATTGTTTGCATGTCGCTTCGCGTCAATTTCTTAGACTGTCTTTGACTAAAGATTTAATAACTCAAAGTAATAAAAACAAAACAAATTTATTCAAAACAAAGATTTGAAAGTTGATATTCATTAGCACTCGGTCACTTGAGGTTGACGTCAACTTGAGGTTGTTTTCTTAAACAACCAATAGACTAGATTTAAAACGCCGTTTGAAACAGTTATTACTGACCGTCATGCGGTTCAAATTCAAATTCTACAAGTTGACGTAAACTCTTCCATCTGGCACACAGATAGATCCCAAACAATAAAAAAACAGGCATAGGATTCTATGATCCAAAATATCAAACAACAATAGCTTTAGGTAACACACTCGCAATTATGCAAGCTGAGACATTTGATATATACTCTATTCAATTTCAAGAAAGTGTGCATGAAAACAAATGCATGCAGGCTCCACGTGATCACATTTATGAAGTAGGAGATGGTTGACGATTTTTCGGACAGGGCAAGCCGCAGAAAAAATCGTATATTTCATTCTAAACCAATTTTGAATGGTTTAAAAACTATTCAACATTCAAATGACCAAAATACTCTTTCTTGAATCTGAACAGACGATAGATCTAACTGCCCAAAAAATGTCTGCAAAAGCGTATTAAGGGCAAGAAGATCTTTCTAAACGGCCATAAAAGCTGCCAGTGCAAATAACACTAGATTTCGAATGGTCTGGGAATGCAACCAGTCCTTCAAAGTGGACAACAAGATTGTCTTCATCTGGGTACTAAACCATGAAGGAATAGAAGATAATAAAACTGCCAACGAACTAGCGGAAGCAGGTTTTAAATCTTTAGGTGAGAATCGGCAGCCAAATGGCGCCACGGGGAAAATACTCTCAAGCAAAAAATGTTTTTGAATATTTGCCAGACAACGTAAAAAGCTTTTTCTTCTATAGAAGAAGGAAATAAGATCTAATGCTAAACACTGCTTAGTGGTATCATCTCAAAAAGCTGGGTATGATGCTATACTCTGGTCTATACTCTGTAATTGTAATGGGTTAACGTCTTAAAGGATCAAAGCGGAACTCATAAACAAGCTACCTGGTAACATATTTGGTTTTCCAACAAGCCTAGAATTTCTAAAAATACGATGAGCGTAGAGTCTAGGAATAGATCAAATTGGCTGTAATTCTGTAAAGTAGAAATTGCCAAGCAACCTCTTTTCAATCAAATCAAATAAAGCACAAAATTTGTCTGAGGATATAAATCTTTGCTTTGAATGAATTTGCTTTAACCCTATTCTTTTCTAGTGTTTTAAAGCAGTACAATCGTAAAAGCTTAGGATTTCGACTTAGATGTCACTACATAACTTACTCAAATTTAAAAATATTAAATTAATTTTTAAATGGTCTAATGTGTAAATAAAAATACTAGATGTTAAGCAATAGAAAACTTCCCAATTGGCAGCTTGAGAGTATTTTCTTTTTACCTCTGGAGTTTGTGGGAAGAAGTTTTGTATTGATTGTTAAGAAGACTCAAACAGTCTTCTCTGCGATGGCTTTAAGTCGTTTTCCAATCGTTGCATAGATGGTGCTAGAACAAATTTTACAGATTTTCAAAAAATCAAAAAGGATTATTTTTGGTGTTGGTATTTAAAATATAAGAATTTAAGTACAAATATTTATTTGGTCATATATTACAGTAAGATCTAAAACAGAAATTTCTATGTAGCTCTCTAATTCCAAGCTTAAGTCAACATTATAGTTACTCTACTTACTGCTAATATTTACATAATAAATTGAAATTTTCTAATATTAATAGAGTTATAGTAAAAATAAACAGATTGTATAAAATTAGACACAGCACCTACTTGTTTAAAAATGCTAAACAATGCTTGCTTACATTAAAAATAAGCTGTAAAAAATCCATTTAGGCCGTGACTTAATGAATAAAAGTTCGCCATTTAATTTTAAGTAAATTTAATAATATTCTTAAGATTAAATGGTTTTGAAAATTAAGTAAAACCTTAATTTTTGGAGTTGTGGCGCAGCGATTTTTCCGGCTGAAGTGATATGCAATATTAATGAGACTGAATTCCAAAGCTAGAGCAAAGTCAATTATTAATTTACATTAACTTTGCATATTGATGGGAGAGCAAGGATGTTCTACTTGTTCATTTTTTACTCAAATACATAATATGTACAACAATGGTTTGAACAGTCATTTTTATCATCAACGTTTATATATAGACATTATTTTACCACAAATATACAGAAATAATGGAAGAGTCTATTACAAGAATATTGTTTTTGACAGCATAATAGTAAGTGAGAACTTAAAATAGATAACATTTTGAGGGAAAAATTACATTTATTGTTTTAAGCAGCTGTGTTAGTGATAAACACATCTAACCAAAAATTTTAATTTTCCAGGAATTTGTGTAAGCTCATTTTGCTTGATTTTCTAGAAAATTTTATTTTAGGGCACAAAGATGACATAGGCCAAATATACTTTTCTACGACAACAATGTAACAGCAACAACTATGTATGTACATGATGCAACAAAAAAATGATATAGATGTGGACATAGTGGTCATTTGCTGATATTTACATTGCCCAATTTGATAAACATGTATCGTTGGAATATGTGTAGACTCTCAAAGTGAAATTCACCTTTCTAATACGAAACACTGCAGAAATATTACAAGTACAAAATCTATAGTCCAGCAAATAGCAGTGCTGCTATTGTTGCCGTGTTGCATTGCTGCAGGCTGCTCCCCATTTAAGACATGTACAAGAACGCTTGCGGCATCACTGCTTGATGGAGAACATGTATAGTTGCCACTATCTTGAGGCAAAGCTCTTGAAATCAGTAAACGACTCGTTCGTGTTTGTTTTTCAGTGACTACGCTTATGCCACCACGTTGTGAATAGTTAATAACATTCCCTCCTCTATACCAATAGATAAAGCTCGGCGGATCCGGTGTCTGGAGAACGACACACGTTAAGTTAATATCACTACCGCTTTTGATGTACAACTCTGGGTTACCAACTATTTTTGCTTTAGACACTGAAACACACAAAACATGCATTAGAAAAAAATTAATCGCAAAAGTAATTCAAATGTCACAAAATTCATACCCGTCAAAATCAAACGTAAAAACTCTAAATACTCACAAATTTTCACTTTTTTTTAATAAATTACAATGATAGAAAATTTTTGTATAATTGAAGCGTATTTTCGAAATAAATGGCAAATAGATTGGTTCTATTATAAGAATTTTGAGCTCTCTTACCAAATACTTCATCAAGTGTTTAAATTTCAATCATTTCAACTTTCTTAAAGCCCCGTATAATCCAAACCCAAAAAACTAAAACAAATTTTGCTTTTGATTTTGACGAATTTGAGTTTCAATTGTTTCAATAAGAGACATTTCCATCGCCTTCTCTAATCTGAAAAATATTTGCTCCATTGGCCATATACATAGCCAATGAGAGTTTTACAAAATAAAAAAAAATTTAGATTTAAATTTTTATTGTAAAATTTCAAAAAATTATTTTGGCATATGATATGAATCCATTTTGCACATAGATCTCGCGGAATAATGCATTTAAACAATTGGGTAAACAAACGGCCGTACAAGGTAATACCCAATTATTCTAGTTCATCTATTTGTTGAAAACCTCTCCTGCAAATTATGATGCAAACCGTGTGTGGATTGATACAGGGTGTACAATCAAAAGATTTAAGGGCTGCTGTGCTTTTTCAGCAGCAGGTCTTATTATATCGACTTGTGCTCAAGCCGGGCAAACATAAAGTCGCTTACGCAATGACGTAGATTTCTGTGAGCTTGAATATATCAATTTAATTCCAGTTTTTTTTTAAATAATTATAAATTTAATTAACATTTGGAAAATCACGCATCGGCCCTGCAAATGACAGTATTGATTGACAGTTGTAAATAAACACGCTAGCTTACCGGCACTAATGAGTAATTAAGCAATGTTATTGTCAAAATTGAATAAAGCGAGAAAATGAAAAATGAAAATATTCAATTAATCTGTGTCTTCAAGAAAAATGCAAGCTGGGTAGCTATTTTACCTAACTTTAGTACAAACCGGTTTATGACTTGCTGCCAAAAAAGCACAGCCGTTTTTGAATCTTGTTAATATTATACACCCGGTATGAGCCTAAACATAAGCTTTTTGAAAACTAAATAATGAGCTTGAATAATAGAATTTATATGAGTGATATTAAAAAAATGTTAGCAAAAGGGCAAGAAGGGAGAGTTGTAGGAAAAAAAAGAAAATCTGGAGGTTGGCGTATGCAGATGATATAGTGATGATGGAGAGAGAAGAAAGAGAAATGAGTGGAAAGATGAGAATTGCAGGGAAATATATAATAAAAAAAAAGCTTTGAGGTAAATAAAACTAAAACAAAGATGACAGTAAAGAGAACAAAAAAAAAGTAAAATGAATACAAAAAGAGTACAAAAAAAAAATCAGATGGATGCTAGACTTTAGTAGAGAGATTCTAGGTTACATAGTAAGAGAGAAAGAGAAAAAATTAGAATAGAAACAAGAAAGAAAGCGGTTTACCTTCAACGGTAAAGTTGAAGATGAAGTAGAGTGTGAGATACTGAAAGAGTGCTAGAAAGTGATAAACAGAAAGGCAAACAAAGAATAAAAAAAGAGAGAAAGAAATACTATGAAAGAAAAAGGTTCAGAGAGGAAAAGAGAAGCAAAGCAATGTGTAGATGGAGAAATGAGAGTTTGTAAATTTTTTACAAGCTTAATACCTTATACGACTGTTTATTTTTCCAAGTAGTTTATAGCGGTCATGTTCAACATTACGGCTGTCCGAGCAAGCTATGATGCTCGCTCGTTCGTTGAACCTATTGTCGTCTTGACTGGACAACTGTAATGTTCGGTGAGGTGTGAACAATACAGTCATAAATAATAACTCCTGATAATTATTCTTAATTTGTGCTCTAATAGTTTATTCGAGTTGTTTCCATTTTATGAATAAATTTTATCATATTTTGCTTTCCAAAATCTAATTTATTCATAGCTTTAAAAAGCTTTCGCTATTTAATTTTTAAAGCAAATTAACACAAATCAACTGACATTTTAGCCTCCGAGGAATAATAGTGTCTAGAAAACGCTTAAATATTGTTTTTTTAACAATTTTTTGACAAATTAGTTAATTGAAATGTTATCTATTTGATAGTTTGAAACTTTTTTTCAAAAAGTGTAGTGTAATCTAAGTTGCAACGATAGTCAGTAATTTTTTTCAAATGTGTAGATTTTCAAACATTATTTTACAATGTATTCTCTTTATTAATATAGAATAATAAAATATTTATCTGAAATAAAATTTAATTCGCATGTTTTTTTCCGTGTAAATGCAATAAAAGCTTTGCTGAGAAAATAAATATGTAGCATTTTTGACAAAGTGTGAATTTTCAAAAATATGCATAAAAATGTATAAACAAGACATACATTTCTGCTTCAATTTAAAACAAGTGACTTTAAAGTAGACAAAGTGAATACGTAACATAAACATTTTAAAAAAATTTGTTTTGGACTTTTATACATATTTTATTTATTTTAATTATTAATAGCAATCGCAAATTGAACAGCAGCTATTTTTATATATTATAATTATTGTTTTTTTATTTGAACTTTTATATATTTTAATTTTTTCAACTGTAGCACGTCAATATTGTAATTTATTTAGACTTTCAGCTCAATTCAGCAAAAAACAACAGTTCTTTTTTATTTTCTATTATGCTTTATTTATTGTTAAAATTAAAATTTTTTCAATAGCTTTTTCAGAATTAGGGACTGAGTAATAACTAAAATAATATTTTTGCTGTGAGCCTTAAGCATGAAAGGTTTTATTTTTAATAGAATAATTTAGTAATCTGTGATAACAAGCTAAAATGCTATTGTTCATATCTCTTACATTATAAATTTTAACAAATTTGTCTTAATTTATTTGAATTGTTTTTATAATCATGAACACAATGAGGTTAAGATTACTGTTAGATAGAAGTATACTACGTTTACAAAATTGTAGAAGTCACTCACATTCTAGTACTAAATTAATTAATAATAGTGAGCTGACCTGACCTGACTTAACCCGCTTTCTAAAGATTGCGAGTTAATATTTACAGTGTAAATCTATAATTTTCAAATTATCTCTCATGAAAAAAGTACAGCCTTAATATTAAATGTTTGGTTAGTTATTCGACATCATTTCTTTAAAGCCGTCTAGCTAGAGTTGAATATAATTTCTTAATCTTTCTCTAGAGTATGTTATATATAACCTGTAATTTTTTTTGAATAAGTTTAAATATACATAAAAATGGTGGATGCGTCAAGCAAGATACTTTAAAATTCAAGGAATAAAAGGTTGGCTAAGGAAAAGGCTTCTAAAAATGCGGCTGCTTTAAGCGATTCTGAAACACGTAGGGGATGGGAGAATTGGGGCATGAGCGGAACTCCAAACTTTATTACTCACCTACAACGTTCAGTTTGAACGCTTGGCTAATTTTAGGTTCGGTACTGACTTGACATTCGTAGATGCCAGTATCTCGAGTTTGAGGAGACGTCACTTTTAGTGTCCATTCATCTGAACCATCTGTGTGCAGCGACTGAAATCGTTGATCGTTTGTGTAGGTCAGAATTCCAACAGTTAAAATGTGCAAATCTCGCTTTCGAATCCATGAAACCTGTCAAAAAAATTTAAGATTTGTAAATGTTCTATTAAAGAACTAGTAAATTCAACAACAGTAATGTTACTTCAGTTAAACTCAAATCTGATCTGATTGTTGCAAAATATTAGCAAAAAAAATCTTTTAGATTATAAAACACAATGTGACACATGTTTTACTCGTATTCGACCTCATCAATATAGAGAACTGTAGTTTATTTAAATTATTAATCAATGATCTCTATCAAATAAAAAAATTCCATTATTTTATAGACGCATAATGTAGGTAATACATCTGTAGCATGACTATTCTAAAGCCGCTAAACAGATATAGAAATAAAATAAAAAACATATATTTTGATGTGCAAAATTCTTTCGCGCCAAAGCGGCAACAATTTATTTTAGTAAACATAGTTATGAGCTCTAAAAATGCATTTTTTTTTATCGCCGATAGCAGAATGGCAATGGGTGTGTCAAAGGCGGCGTTCCAAGGCTTACGTTGTTTTAACATTATTTTAATTTGACCGAAAAAATGTATGTATAACTTTTGAATTGGCGAGGTTTTGGTGAGAGTTTTAATTGCTATATTTCCTGAACGGCTTCACTAAAACTAATAATTAAATTAAATCAACATTAATTTGCAAATTTGAGCAATAGAATGTTGACTTTTAATAGTATTGAGCACAGACTGCTTGATACCGCAAAGTAATTTTAATAACAATTGCAAATATTTTATCAAACTAGCAAATTCCGCCTAACTAAAAGCAAAAAAGCTCGGCAACCGGCTTTAAAAATTTTAAATTTAATCAAGACTAGTTAGTGTAATTATTGCAGAGCGAATAGTGGTCAGGTTTTACAATTTTTATCCAGTGAATTAACTAATTATTTTATAGCAAATAAATGTTCTGACATAATCCTGTTCTAGTCCTGCTTTTCTGAGCTAATTATTGCCGACACGCTCTCTGTATTATCCGTTCCTGGATAAAATCACAAACACGTAATGACCTCGTAACCATTAAATCCTGATTTTTCTATTGTGCTTTACAATCTAGAACCAGGTACGTTTAAAAAAAGTAATAGTCTATAAAAATTTTAATTGCTTCAGTAGAAGTGCGTAGATGTAGCGCTCGGAGTTATATAACTCGCAACAGCTCCAGTTTTCTGCACAATGAGGTTTACTTGTAGCACGGGAAATAGAAGATTTGGTCTTGCATAGTCATATCAGTTGTTAAATATAAAAGTAACAGTCTAGAATATATTCTATAGCCATATCAATCCACCATATTTTTATATTTCGGAAATAATGTCATCTAAACCGATCGCTTTTTTGTTTTTGATTGCTTTAAAGGCTTTCCTCAGTAATTCTGTTCAAGCAAAGTTTTTTTTCCTATATCTTTGTTTTCTCAAAGTTGTTATTGTACTAAAGTATTGTTCTATTCAGTTTTCCCAATTTAACTTTAGAATAAAGAACAAAATAGAGTCACACCACCTTCCTATCAAGATAAGCATAGAAAATAGAAACCACCAAAATAAAATAAAAAGTAAAACAAATGTAGAACAACAGAAAGTAATAATTAAAGTAAAAAAAAAGAATCAAAGGATCTAGGTACAACAGGAATTATGACAAATGTATGACAGAGGAAATTTCGTACCTAGGAAAAAAAAGTGCAAAAAAAAAATAGTGGCAAGGTTCAGATGCGGAAATGAAGAGGTATTGAACGAAAAAAAAAACACAAATGAAGAGAATTTGCAATTAGGCTAATTATTATTAAAATTATTATAATCAACTGGCATGTAAGGGACAGAGAAGCCTGTTCTCCTGTATGTTAACTTTTTTAGATTTGTTTTGCTACTTGTCTCTTACATCTATGAACGTTATAACAATTCTGTTAGAATATTAAAATATTATTTAGAGGTTTTTTGTTTCTCTTTTACTGTAGATCGAATAATTGTAGATCTGTGCTTTTTCATTATACCAGAGCTTAATTCTATTGCTTGTATTGAGAAATTTTGCAATTTTTTTTTGTCATTTTCTATACCTTCTAGAATTTTGCTTAATTTATTTTGTTTTGTTTATTTCTATTGATTGACTGTAAGGACATTAATTTGAATTTTTTTTGCGATTGAAACTGATAATATGTTTGTACATATTACATTAATGTTCTTGTTTTTCAACGTGTAAATATTTAAGAAATATATATTTTTTTTGTATCGATATAGACCTTATTGTCAAATGACGTTATTATAATATTAAATAATAGGTTTTAGTGTCAATCATAAAATTTAAGTGGTAAAGTTAGTAGATACAAAAACGTTGTTAAACTTTGTTTTTAATAAATTGTTTTTGAACAATTCAGAACGCCTTGTGTGCGAATAGAAAAGAACTGATAAATCAATATAGAATTTGAAAAGATTTTTCGATATATAAAGCTAAGCGTATGCAATTGAAGAGAATGTTTGTAGACAAACACGGTAAAACAAATCAATACTTGCTTTATATTTGTATCTGCAAACAAAGCAAAAAGCTATTTTTTCAAAAATAATTTCCACATAGAACCGATTTTAAATTAAAATTTCCTTCACGTGTACACAAGTTTTATCTTAAAATTACAGAACGCGATTTAATGATATGTGTAGATATCACAATGCAAAACCAATATCCGCCCGGGATTCAAATATTTTTGCGCGATTTGTAGTTTTGGGATAATATTTCATCTTGAATGACGGTTTTCAGCATTGTGGTCCTTGAAATGAGAATTTATACTACTCACTTCAGTTCAAACAAAGGTTAAAAGTAGAAAGATTATCTTTTAAAACCTTATTCTTTTTATCCAGAAATTGAGCGCTATCTTTGGCATTTAGCTTTTGGTATTTTTATATCAGGCCGTATTTCCACCAACGTTGCTAATTTTCTTTTTAATAATTGCGTCAAATTATTGATTACAGAAGTTTTGAGAATCCGCCTGGAATACGTGTTCCAGAGTACACAAAATTCAGTTTGCTGTCAAAATAAAATTTTTTCATTAAATAATTAAATTTCAAAACAAAATAAATAATAATATAGATCAGTATCTATCTCATTTTTGTGATAATAATAATAGGCTATGAGAAAATAATTTCATTATTTCCTTCCATTTTCTATGCCCAAGAATAGCATCTAACTCTATTAACAGTGAATATCATAATTGTCTGTAGACTTTTAGTTTGTATCTACATTACTATCTGTAAGCTGTATGTTGCTGTTTGTGTCTGTATTTACATTAAAAGCGTGAAAGTGATCATTTGACAATTCAGGGTCCTTAAGGGTTATTATCCACAGTTTTTGCTTACAAACCCAATGTTTAAGTCCGGCTAAAGTAAGTTTTCTGAAATAAAATTCTTTTAATTACAAAAAATGTTTTTAAGGTGAGTGTACTTAAGAAAAGTTTGTGAGAATTTTTCCGTTAAGTTTTCTCAAAGTTTCCAATGTATTTAAAGAGTTTTTCATTGAGTTGGCGTTAATATTGTTTCAGTATGATTAAAAACAACATTTGCTTGAGGTTTTGTTCAAACACAGACTATTTTTTGTTGTGCCATTTCAGAGATCGGTGGACATGGACAGTGACAAAAATATCATTTGAACCGCTTCATTTCTATTTTTGGAGAGAATAATAATTAAAGTGGCGAGTAGGTAAATTGCAAATGATATGCAATAAGATTTACTTACTGCTCTGTCTCCCAGGTTTCTGACTCTACAATGCAAATGAGCTGTTTGGCCCACAGTGGTCGTGACTTCCCTACGAGTTGTGTTATCAAAATACGGTTGAGAAAACGGCTGTTCCCAGTACGGACTGTTGTGCTCCGAACCGCCCTCGGCACAGTCTGAAACAAAAACCAACAAAATTAACAAAAATAATATGCATTAAACTAGATGCAACATTCAGTGTGGACTGATTTGTGTGAGAAACCATTAAACTCCACCGTCCAAGAGACAATTTATTTCCGAAAACCTAAACATTTACATTTATTTAGCTGATTTAGACAAATGAAAACAAATTTGTAACAATTACAACTATACAAGATCTACCACTAATAAAAGAACTCATTATGCAATGTTTTATTTAATTGGCTATCTATTACGACAATTTTCTTTAATTTCAGTTCAAATAAGTCATTATTTTGTTATATTTTATAGACTTTGATAAAAATGTTGAAAAATGGTGGATGCGCCAAATACAATTTTTTTGTAAATTATGCTATAGTAGTCGCTATCATTTGTAAAGTAAGAAGAAATAACCAAAAAGAGACGTCTTTTTTATAATTTTGATTCAAATAAGTCATTATTTTGTCATAATTTATAAATTTTTAATGAAAATGTTGAAAAATGGTGGATGCGCCAAATACGAAATTTTTAGAAAATTGTTCTATGACAGTTGCTACCATTCTTAATCTTGAAGAGTTAGAAGAAATAAGAGAAAAAATAATTTTGGCTTTTAATATTTTATAGATTTTGATAAAATAGTTGAAAAATGGTGGATGCGCCAAATACAATTTTTTTTGTAAATTATGCTATAGTAGTCGCTATCATTTGTAAAGTAAGAAGAAATAACCAAAAAGAGACGTCTTTTTTTATAATTTTGGTTCAAATAAGTCATTATTTTGTCATAATTTATAAATTTTTAATAAAAATGTTAAAAAATAGTGGATGCATCAAATACAAAATTTTTAGTAAATTGTTTTATGGCAGTTGCTACCATTCTTAATCTTGAAGAGTTAGAAGAAATAAGAAAAAGAATAATTTTGGCTTTTAATATTTTATAGATTTTGATAAAATAGTGGAAAAATGGTGGATGCGCCAAATACAATTTTTTTTGTAAATTATGCTATAGTAGTCGCTATCATTTGTAAAGTAAGAAGAAATAACCAAAAAGAGACGTCTTTTTTTATAATTTTGGTTCAAATAAGTCATTATTTTGTCATAATTTATAAATTTCTAATAAAAATGTTAAAAAATGGTGGATGCATCAAATACAAAATTTTTAGTAAATTGTTTTATGGCAGTTGCTACCATTCTTAATCTTGAAGAGTTAGAAGAAATAAGAAAAAGAATAATTTTGGCTTTTAATATTTTATAGATTTTGATAAAATAGTTGAAAAATGGTGGATGCGCCAAATACAAAATTTTTGTTAAATTGTCCTACGTCATTTTTAATATTCTTTATCTTTAAAATTAAAAAAAAATAACAAAAATTGACAATTTTTTTTAGTTTTGGTTCAAATGAGTGATTATTTTGTAATATTTTATAAACTTTGATGAAAATGTTGGAAAATGGTGGATGCGTCAAATACAAGATTTTCTATGATAATCGCTACTATTCTTAAATTTTAAAACTGAGAATAAATAAATTAATAAAGCCGCTTCTCTTTCATTTTGTAATACTTTCATTGATCAAAATAAGTGTCATTATTTAAGACAGTTAGCTTACCGGTTTTATTGTAGCTAATGCTTTATTGCTTTATCAATAATAAATTGACATTATTTAAGTTTTTTGTTGAAAATACATTAAATGTTTTATAGTCTTGTTTATAGTTTTGTTTACCTTATCTCTGTTGACTCTTTTTTATTTAATATTTTTGTTTTTTGTTGTATTTTTGTAACTTTTTTGCTTTTTGATTTTTCTTATATTTTCACTTATTCTCTATCTTGCATATAATTTTTTTTTCTTCTACTATATCTGCTTTTTCCACTTTTTAGCCTCTGCGCTTTTTATGATTATGTGTTCAAGTGTTTTTTTCCCAAATTTAAATATCTTGCATTCTCTTTCTTTTTTCTCTATCTAAAATATATGCTTTCTTTATTTCTGTATCTAAATTTAGATATTATCTCGCTTTCCCTCTTACTGTTTTTGTTTATATCTTGCCACTTCTTTCTATGACAGTCGCTACTTTTCTTAAACTTTAAAACCGAGAATAAATAAATGAAAGGAGACGCTTCTCTTCATTTTTGGTTCAAATGAGTCATTATTTTATAATACTTTAAATGATCAAAATGATAAGTTTCACTATTTAGGACAGTTTGCTTACCAGTTTTATTGTAACTTATGATTTATTGCTTTATCAATAATAAATTAGCCTTATTTAAGTTTTTTGCTGAAAATACATTAAATCTTTTATAGTCGTTTATAATACATGGCAACTAAATATGTCTTCTTTAATAAATAAAACATATTCTTCGTTTTGTTGACCTTATCTCTGTTGCCTTTTTTTTATTTAATATTTTTGTTTTATGTAAGATTTTTTGCTTTTTGATTTTTCTCCTATTGTCACTTATTCTCTATCTTGCATTTAATTTTTTTTTCTTCCACTATATCTGCTTTTTCTGATTCTGCGCTTTTTATTATTATGTGTTCTAGTGTTTTTTTTCCCAACCTCAAATATCTTGTATTCTCTTTCTTTTATCTCTATCTAAAATATATGCTTTCTTTATTTCTCTATCTAAATTTGTATGTTATCTCTCTTTTTCTTTTACTGTTTTCGTTCATATTTTGCCGCTTCTTTTGTAAAAAACTTGTATATTTTTCATATATTTTTTATATTCATATATATATTGATCACGGAATAATTTATAAGATTGTTTTGTAAAAATAGTTAGCTCTCTTTTAGAATTTGGCAGGTCTGGTCAAATTAGAAGTCAGGTTAAAAATCTCTTCATAAGGAAGCGGAGAGATTCAAGTATGTAATCAGATCAACAGAATAGCCAGTCCTACGGCATTCTCATCATTGACATTTCTTTATTACTTCTTTATTGCCAAAATCAACTTTCTATCAGGCTTACGTCAAACCTTAGATCCAAGCACTATCTAAAATAATTGGTCAAACAAAACTGAAAATATAAAAGCACTAAAGGTTTATGGCAGCCGAATCAAAAATTTAATTAAAATTAATTCGTTACGTGATTGGATACTGGCCAATTAAATATTGTGATTTTAAATTAATTTAGTGTCAGTTTAAGTTCCTTTTTGTAAACCCACCCTAGAACTATTTATAATGTTGTTTTTTATTTATTACTATTTTGGTGTAGGTAGTTTAACATACATTTTTATTTCTTTTACCAGTGTCTTGTTAAAGATAAACTTTTGTTGTAAAATGTGTTTTCAAGTGTTACTTTAATAATATATTCCTGGTTTTGTGATTAGTTAAGTGGCAATCTAGCGTCTTATCAAACGAGGGGTTATCGTGCATAAAACGTGTTTACGTCTGACATTTAGATAAGAGTAAGAATCATGTGTTGTATATTTAGTACGCCAGACTGAAAACTAAAAACAATTTTTATTTTATATTTATTCAAGCAACAAGCCATTAAAACACCCTCTTGCAATTCTCGTTTTCAATTTCTAAAAAAGAATACCGCTTTTAATAAAAGAAAACATTCACAGAACAATGTCTCCTCTTCTATCTTTGACACCGAGGAAAAGCTTGGAATACGAGTAGATTTCCATTCACTTTTTAACTAAAAAAACTGTTATTGTGACGTTCTACATTTAACTTAAATAACATGACAATTTTAATTAATGGAAGTTCTAATTAATCTTTTGCATGTTTTAATTTAGTCGCTGCAAAAACTGTTTCGTGAGCAACTACATAATTTTACAACCGTTAATTATGGATGTAGTTAATTAGCATTTGAGTTGTGAGCACATCAGCAATATTAAACAATCTTTTCAAATCTACAAGCTACAATAATTGAAAAAGTTCATTTCAGATGAATTTGATATTAGAAAAAGAGGCAAAAAATTTAAATTTTATTTATATTGCTGCTATTTTTAAAACCAGCTTATACAGGTAAATAGTTGCATAACCTGCCAGTCGTTTTATTTTGCACTATGTTGAAAACGTGGATTCATCATCATCGTCATCAATCAGCCATTCTGGTACACTGCTAGACGTAAGTAGGTCTCCCGCAGAATTCTGCTACCTAAGAATCCTCTTGCTCCACAGATTAAGCAGAACATGCAAAAGCTCACCCTTCTGACTTTATGGACTCAACGCAAATTTCGTCTTTCTCATGATTTGTTTTTTTTCATTTGGAAAAGTTTTGGATTTAGCTTGTTGAATGTCTTCGTTGTTTATAAAATGGTTCTACTTATCTGTACTTTGTAGTAGTTTCTCCTTTTTTGTTTGAAAGTTTGTTCCCACAGTCATCTTTCTTTGCATGACTTTTAGACTTTTATTTTCTTCAATAATTCTTGTTATTTTTTCTTTTCTCTTTAATATAATTTTATTTAGTTCTTTGAAGATGTTATAGTTGTTAGGCAGATTTCTTCTATTTTTTTTCTATTTCTATTGTAGAATTTACCAATAGAAATTTAGAAGTGCCAAAGCTTTCTCTTCGCCTCACATAAAATAGTGGTTAGTCGTAGTCGTCTTAAGTTGATTTGTTATAGGTTAAGTAATCAAGCCAATAGTGTCCAATTTATATATAATATGTCTAAGAATATAGGGTCATTAGTAAAATATAAAAATAGAATGTTCAATGTGCACATGCAATTTAGTGATTATCTAGCGTGTCTCGTGAATCTTAAACTTTCCAACTTTTCTCGCCAAACCTCTGGAGGTTTTTTTATCACATTTAATTCTCTTGAAAAGATATGAATATTTATAGCATTAAATTCATGATTAAGATGTCTAATTTTAACACCCTACTTTCAATTTGATTTATATACCAGACCAAGTTCCAAAACTAATTTTTTGCCAGTATTTCTTAAGAGACAAAAGAATTTTCAGGTATGCTCCGTCAGCGGAAAAATTACGTTCACACTTATTTAAGCCGACCAATCGTATTGTTTTCTCATAAATTTTATTTATTTATTTATTAATGTATAACTATATACATAAATATGCGCATGATATATAATTCATCAAATATAAATCGGTTGCAAATTATTACATGTTCGAGTCTACGGATCTAGTTTGAATGAATTTGCTTTGATCTTATTTTTTTAAAAATCTATTTAATGCTATGTATAATGTTAGAAAAATTTGTTTGGTTTTTTCCTTTAGACGAGCGTGCTGTCTCTAATGACCCTATTGAGAGAGTGATAAAACGTTTAAATTTAAATTAGTTGAAAGATTGTAATTTCTTTTTATTGATAGTCAGTGAAGTAAATTGCAAACATAATCGAAGTTAACAAGTTTTGCAGGACACTTTCATTAGCAAATCGCTTATGTATTGATTAAGTCCCACGCAAACAGTGGATTGTACGTTAAGTTGGCAGAAGTGGTGTAAATTGACAGATGTGATTCACTTTGAAACAAATCAATCAGTAAATAACTTTATCGGATTAATGCAATATGAATACCTCACAGTTTACCAAATTTATTTTTAAACCAATATGTATAATGTTAGATTTTAAAAGTAGAAAGCTACTTCAATTGTTAACAAAAAATTAAGGTAAATTAGATAAAAAATTTCAAAGAAATAAAAAACTTGAAGTATTCCCATATAAATTTATTTTTCAATAAAATGAAAAATTGAAAAACGACATATGTTTCGGCTTTCGACTTATAAATACAAGAGCCATCGTCAGGTTTTTGAGTGGTATGTTTTCAACGAAGCTTCAACTAACACTAGACAAAATAAAAATTATAAATGTTGAAGGTAGAGATATAACGGTTTAAACAATTTTTTGAAAATATGATGAGTTAAAAGGCATGAACTTAAAAATTAAATAAATAAACAATGAACATAATAAAGTAACTACATATACATTATCGAGAATAATAAGAGAATGATAATAAAGTCAAAACCCGAAACATTTGTCGTTTTTCAATTTTTTACTTTATTGAAAAATAAATTTATATGAGAAGACCTCGAGCTTTTTATTTGTTTGAAATTTTTTAAACAATCCCATTTTGTGTTATAAGATGGAACAATTTTATAAATTAAATTAGATAAGTTTCTTGTCGATAAGCTTTAATTTTTTTTTCAATTTTTAAAAAAGCTGCGCTAAAGTTAAGGCAGATGCCTCATTTAATAGCAAAAATCTCAAGCCAATTTTATTTTTACAATCTTCAAAATTTAATTACAAAAATCTGTTTTTATTTTTATTTGTGCAACTTTTCTAGCTTAGAAAATAAAAATCTCGACATCGCTAAATACGCGGAATTCAGTAAGCATCTTAAAGCATTTGGTGCTTGCAGTTGCCTGAATGCAGCTTTTACTCACACAATTTCAAAGTTTCAGAGGAATAAAAAATGCATCACAACAAAGCTCAAGCTTTGTTCGACCGGTTCCGTTGTGAAGAAATGCATAAGTTCTTGTACTTGCTCGAAATTCTGTATAATTTTCAATAATAAATATTATCTCTGAACCTATGACTATAGTTTTGTGCTATTTTGGCACTCATACAAACTGAGGCTCAAAATATTCAGTTTTTTATCTCATGCTTTTTGGTTCAAAAAAAATTAAAAATAAAGATAAATAGAGCTTATTTGTTTTCTGTTGGCGGGTCACGTGTTCATGCGCAGAAGCTGTAATTGGTAGTTCTTTGCTATAAATAGAACAACCTCAATACTTACAGCATATTAGCACAGTAATTTAATTTAGATTACATAATTTAATTTTGAGTGGTTCAAAAGATAGTCGAATGTTTTCAGCGCTCACTTATTCTATCAGCTGTCAGTGTTCGCGCAGGTTAGTGACGTCACAGCCGCCAAGAGAAAACAAATAAGCTCTACCTACTGTTTTTTTAACCAATTTTTTTATTTAAATTTCCTAAAATTGGTCTGAAATTAATAAGTATAGTCTAAATATAACCTTAATAATGTTCAAACTTATAATTATTTGTTTCAACCTTGATATTCAAAACAAGACGTTTATTTTATAATTACTCCTTATGTGTGAAAGATATGAGCTATTGTTCTAATTAGAGCAAAAAGTGATGTACTGCCAAATATTTAGTGGTAGGTATATCGCCAGGGTCCGCATATTTAATATGTTAAGGGTCGCACACATTTACGTCGCATATCTGGCACTTAATTTCAAGTTAATCCGTATCGCGGTGTAATTTACATCTGACCTAGGCTTGCAAAGCTTGAGACGTTGCTCTATTGTTCTATGTCAGCCCTTAAATT
The DNA here is from genome assembly GCA_947359425.1 of Lagria hirta. Lineage (NCBI taxonomy): Eukaryota > Metazoa > Arthropoda > Insecta > Coleoptera > Tenebrionidae > Lagria > Lagria hirta. The sequence continues at coordinate 2,810,607 of OX375799.1, forward strand.
TAAGGAACTACCCCGCAGAAGTTGAATTGCACTATTGTGACAATTTTGGAAAACTTTAAATTAATTTACAAGATGCCTAGATTCACCCACAAATTAAATAACTTTTAAGCGTAATAACTTAAACGGTTTTGTAAGATTGCTTTTTAAAACTTGTACATAACATCATACCGACTGAGTTATTAGTGTGGGATTAATACCTTATGTCTTTGCTGTAGATTTCATCTAAACTCCGTTAACAGAATAAATATACTTTATTATTTTTAGAGCTATATAAAAAATTATTTTTATGAAAAATAGGCGTTTTATTTTCATGAATATGTTATATTCAAGATTTATCTAGTCTATTATCAAAAGACGTTAAAATGAGTTTTCGGCCCCAAACTTTAACATGTCCTTTGTCAGGACTCAGTAATGCCAGCTTAGTTATACACAAAATTTTACGTAATTCACAGCACTCTAGAGCATTACAATAGGGTATTAGAATATTAGTATATAAAAATAAAATCTGGCTTTGAGGTTTTTAATGTCATATATTGTTAATACCACAGTACAAAAAGTGGATATTATAAAATAATTTGTGGAATTATCTATACGAAGGCGCTTAAATATCCATTATACTTAACGTTATAGAATTTATGTAAAGTTAGCTTTAGAAAGGATTAGCGGATTTATTTATTTTGGTGCTTTTGACAGGGCAGTTAATATATTTATCAATAATAGCTACATCTCACAAATGCAGAACATTAAATTCTGTTATACTATAAAAAACACTTTGCGTTTTAAGAGGTTTTGAAAGATGTTTTGCTGTATCAAAAGCGGTTAATCATTATTTTAAAGCTGAAAAAGGTTGAAATAGGACGTGGAAAATGACACCATTCCGGAGTTACATTTCCGCTCATATTTGCTTCATTGTAATTATGCCGTAGTTTCGTAATTACTACATTGCTATTTATGTTCCTTTATAAGCGCTTAATCAAAAACCGTGCTGCTTTTTCTGACACATTTATTCTAATTTATTTATGTACTTTTCTGTTTTGTTAAACTAAACGATTGTTATACCGTTTTATCACTATTTGCTTTATTAAATAAACTATACATTTAGTTTTTGATTATGAATTTCAGTTTAATGTACTTAGCTTTATACCACAAAATAAATTTTTGTAATAAAATTTTAATGCATTTTGTGCTTGCTGTTTAAATATAAAATGATTAGTCGGTTGGTTGTTCTCGCATGCAATAAAAAACACATTTTTAGTTAGATATTTATTATTATGTCTATAATATATACTATTTGATAGGAATTATTATTGCACTTTGTATATTATATCGATTCACTCGTCGTTTGCTGTATTACGTCTAAGCTGTTTTTAGTTGGTCTTATATGTTCGTCACCGAGCAGTCTGGAATTGACGGGATAAGTTCTCAAACCTTCAAAACTTCTCGAACCGTTACAATAAGTTAAAATACTGCATAGCAGAAATACTTTGTCTGGCATGTTATTATGTTAACATAGTTTAATCTTTTTTTATACAGTGAGATTATTGTTTTACTGAACATAACGTTATAAAACGCATGTTCAGTTTTAAAAAAACCAAGTCAATACATTGTCGATAGGTAGGCAACCAAATTAACAAATGTTTTATTTTGACACTTAACAGAACAGCTGAACTCTGAAATTTTATTTTATTTATAGATAAGGAAGGTTATGTTACCTCTTAATAACAAGTTTAAAAAGAAACTTAAATGCCGCCAAGTTTTTAGAACTATTGCAGAGACACATAATGCGACGACTAAAAGACTTGAATCTTGAGAACGCATGGTTTCAAATGAACGGCGCTCCACCACATTCCACGGGCCCTATTACACGTTTCCTGACTGAAAACTTTCAGGATTGCTGGATTGGACGGTTTGGACCAATAGCTTGGCCACCTCGGTTGCCAGATTTATCACCAAACGATTTCTTTCTTTGGAGTTATCTCCAATCTAAAGTCTACAGCAGTACCGTAATAGAGAGTACAGAAGAACTAAAGAATAGAATAATCACCGCCTACAACGAAATAAATCCAGTTTTTTTACAAAGTACTGTACAAGCATTTTATTGCTTGGAACAAGAAGGTGGTCACTTTGAACATTTATTAAACTAATTTGATTAAAAGTTTCTTTTTAAACTTGTTATTAAGAGGTAACATAACCTTCCTTATCTATGAATAAAATAAAATTTCAGAGTTCTGTTCTATCAAGTGTCAAAATAAAACATTTGTTAATTTGGTTGCCTACCTAGCGACAATGTATTGACATGGTTTTTTTAAAACTGAACATACGATTTATAACGTTATGTTCAGTAAAACAAAAATCTCACTGTATAAAAAAAAAATGACGTTATTGCAAAAATAGTTCGGTTTTTAAATTCAAATGTTAACTTTGGTGGCTATTAGAGACATTTGGAACTTAAAAATTGTAAAACTTCCCATTATGTCAAATTTGCTTATAGCAGGATAGTTTTTAAATTTTTATTTCTCGACCAAATGCCGCTGAAGAAAACTACTTTTAACCACAAAATTTCTAAAAAGAACAAATTTTTCGATTGAAATAAAAGAAATTGTTTCAATTATTATAATGGTATATCATGCATAGCGTGTATACATAAAAATGTTTTGTAAACAATAGTAAATGCAAATAAAAAAGATTGAGAGATAACTGCAGTATGTTTAAAGATTTTATACGATTTGAGTGAAAAACCGCTAGATTATTTACCGACAATAGCAACAATAATGTATAATCGATGTTTTGTGTTGCAGTAAAACTGCTATAGGGGTTTATTACAGAAAGTGCTCTCCATTAAGGTTCATTATTTGACTCTGTCAATATATGGAGAAAGCTTCTGAATCATCCCGCGCTTTTATAGCTTTAGCGTGTGTATTTTATCTGGGACAGGCTTAAGTAAAATTAAATAACACACAATAGCGCCTTTGCCGGGTTTCTAACATTGCCGCTCGTTTTTCTGAAGTTTTCTAAAGAAAAGAAGTCAAACAAGGTCAGTCATTTAATTAGTAAATTGCTGTCGTTATTAATTACAAGATTCTTTATCAAAACAAATAGTTTCAGGCATTGTTTCTACATTTAACTCTATCAAAGGTAGAAAATCTCATCTCTGATAAACGATACAATTGCTATTATAAATGTAACAACAAAAGATCGCCACATGAAGGATAAGCAAAAATAATTTTCTCTTTTTTTTAAGATTATAAAATAATTTAATCAAATTATTGCAGTTTCTAATATCATTATTCAAACTTTAAAATTCATTACTCGCTAATTAAACAAATTGCTCTAATTTTTCTAGCTCTAATTAATATTGGCTCAGTCTTAGCTTAATACTTTAAGTTGCTAAAGATTAGTGTTCAATTTTCTTAAATTGAATCAACGCCAATTTATAAAGATTACACCAAGGACCCATTCAAAGCCTCCAGACAAAAATTTAAATTAGATGGTCGACCAAATTTAATTTATAGTAAACACTGCAAAACAGTATTTGAAATCAGACACTTAAGCCGAATTTATATCATATTATTATTATTAGGTAAGTTAAAGTTGTTTTAACGTCAAAAATAATGTTTTTGTTGACAGTATTTTGAGTCAAATATTTGACATCCGTCATTAAATTTTATTCAGTAATTTAAAGATCAAAAATTCTCACTTGGACAAGTAAAATAGTAACAATATAGAATGTGCAGTGAAGCTTGATTAATAAATAATACAACTTATTAGAGATCATCTACAGTATTTTATTTACAAAGTAAATTATAACAATATTAAATAAATTTTAAACATTATTTAAACATGAAAATAATTGACATTTTAACAACAATTGCACTTATTTACTTTTTTGACATTGGTTTTATGATTTGTTTTTATCTCTTTTATTCTCTCTTATTTAATCAACTAGCGCCTTACAATTATATAAGAAAAATCTACTTTTCTACATACAACTAATGTTCTACATGCGTCTCGTAGAGTAAAAAATACAGCTTCCACTCAATATTAATTGAAATAATAATTTTTTTTTTGAATTGAGTCTTTAATAAGCTTATTAATAATTTCAATTTAGAGTCTGGTATAGATTTTTTAGATATGGTTTATTGAAACAGAAAGGCGGTTAAGGTTGATCATGTGTTGTTTTGTGCTATAATTGTGAATTCAGTGCCGAGTTTCTGAATTTGGAGTAATTATTGATAAGCTTAAATATGTATTGAAAATGTTGAAAATATGAAACATCCACGGCAGAAGCTATAGTTTATACGTGGAGCACGATTTTACATTTTACGTTTTATAAATTTTGGTTTGTATAAAGTTAAAGGTTTTGAGTATTGACACTATAAAAGAGTCGAAATTAAATATAGGTTGTCAGTTAATTTCAAAAGGATTCTGCGTTTGAAGGTAGACAAGGTAGAAAAAAGCATTTTCTCGCTTAGAATTTCAGCACCTATCAGAAACTCTGTGTATTATTCGATGCCCAGAGATTGGAATTACACGTTTTAGTGATCAAAAGAAATAAATCAATATGTCACATTGGTCTAGAATCTCAATCGCGTAAATTGATGGGTTTTCTAGTTCTAGTAGAACATCACAACTCTGAGAAAGCTATGAAAAACATCATAATAAATAGTGACAAAACAAAAAAATAAACAATTCAAAACCAATCAGATTCGTCACGAACATTTTCGCTTTTCTATTGTGGCACATAATCTCACTGAAGATTCAAATCCTGAAACTTTCAGATTTTTTCCTGTTGTGCCGCTTATCGCAGGACATAAATAATAAAGATAGACTGCTGGTTTTTCAGTCCGTTAATATAAATAGGTGCCTGCATTGTTATCATAGAAACAATTTTCAAATAAATTTAAACGCTTAATTATGTGCTTTGATAAGTCACTTCCTGTAAATTTAAATGCGTCGCCAGCCGATGACAATCTGTTATTATTTACTCGGAAATTGTAATTTTGTTTATCAAGTAAACAAATTAATAACTATGTTAAATAAAATTGACATTAGAATTACAACCAATTGTAAGTCTTTATAAAAAAAACAGCACTTTATTATTGAGTAATGATGATAAACCCTACTGTATATAATTAATATTAAATAAAACAAAATTATTTATTAATAGTGATTGATCGCAGTATCTATTAGAAAGTAATCTACATCAAAGTTGAGACACTTGGTTTTTCTATGTTTTAATCTACCATTACCATGAATCAAGGTGCTTTTTTGGCAGCAGGTCTTAGATCGGTTTGTTCTAAAGCCGGGTAAACATAAAGTCGCTTATTCAATAGCGTAGAGACTTTTATAAATTTCAAAATATTAAATTAATTAGCTGCAAAAAAAAATTACATATTTTTATCTTGTTTGATAATATTCCGTTTTTTTTTTTAAAGAATTGAAAAGGTTCTGCTGAATATTAATCAGATCATCATTAAAGAGTTTGATAAGCTCTATAGGTATCAAATCAGAACCAGTAGCCTTCCAATTTCATAGTTTTCAGAGTATATACTATTTTTTTTGCAGTTTGTCCTTCACGTCAGTTATTATACGTTCATTTGCATTCGTGACAATATTATTAGCTGCTTTGAACCTGTTGCATCCTGCCATTTCCTTTATTCTTTTCAGCATATCTAAAGTTGTCGATTTTTTTTGGTACTACTTGCTCACATTGAGCTACTAGGTAATCTTCTTTTGCTTCTCTAATTTTTCTCTGTATTGTCTTATGTAGTATTTTGTATTCATTTTTATTGTCTTTACTCTTTCTGTTTATATCCATTACTTCTAGATTTTGTGATGTTATTCAAGATTTTCTTGTTTTTTTTACATAGATGTTTTTTAGGTATTGTTTCTAACTCTGTTTGAATTTGCCTCTACTTTTCACCTAAACTGACTTCATTCGATGTGTTAATGATTCTTATAAATTTGTTGGTTTTTTAATAATATTTAAAATAAAATTAAAAAGTTTTTTTTTAAGTTTCTTAATAATCTGGTAATATAAAGTACATACCAGCAAGCGTATTGTTTACCAGCATGCAACAATGCATGCTGGTAATGTTATTCAAATTAAAAAAAAAAATTTGATGTTGCAAATCCATGTTTGCGAAATTGTTGAATTTTTCCACAAATTTAGCTTTAAATAACTTTAGAAATTATGGTTTCAGTTTTACATTTAATCTTTAGATGATTATTTGTTTATTATTAAAAGTTTTCGATTTGAAAATAAGTTGGGACACCTAGAATAGAAACGTTTGTTCGTAGTAAAGGCTTTTTAGTTTATTTAAATAATATTTCGGTTTACTAAATTGTAAAGTAAAGAACGATTTTCTATCAACTTTTCGTAAGCGCATTAACTCACAACTAAGCAATGAAAAACGAAATGGTTTTTGGAGATTAAAAATTATAAACATTTAGAAACTTTATACTGTGTGTGAAATATCGCATCTAGCCGAATGCAGACAAAATTCGTGTCGCCCCATTTTAGCGAAGCAAAAGAGATAAATTTTAATTACATGCCATTTTGGGTTCACATATGGCAAAGATTTTTTTAAATTAGATTTAGGATAAAACTCTGCAGAACACTAAGAGCTTTGATGTCCCACATGGGTACGTTTAAACCAACTTCAAGCTGAACAGCAGTAAAAAACGGTTGAGGTTATTTCACTTTCTCAGTTTGATTTCTTCGTATACGGATCGAATTTTGATATTCCACACGGACGAATTTACCGGAAAGAAATTTTTACCTAACGGAGCTGGATGTTTAATGGTTCACGACTTTCAACAATTTAATTTAATTAACTTTGAGGTTGAATGACAATTTTACGGTATTTACTATTCCTGAACCGCTAAAAGAAAAATCGTTTGCGTAACCTTTTAATAGAAATATTGATTGAAATATAGAAAATGACTTTTTAAAACAATAGATAAAGCTGATGATAAGATACCTATATAAAAATAATAGCTTGCAGCAACGCTAAACGATTTGATTATTGGTAATCACCGTAATTTTTCCTTTATACAATTTAGTAAACAATATTAAAACAAACACGGCGTAAAAGCCTCATCATTTATTAATGCTAAAATACTGGTATTTTTTGTCAAAATATAATTAAAAATAAAACTACATTGGTTTGCTTAATGACCTTTAATTAACTTTTAAAAGGGCTTTTTACATTTATTTGTTTTTCCTGTCTTTCTCGGATGCAAATTCTTGAATTCTTAGCATGTCCCATTGAACAAGAAGCTTGGCTGGTTGGTTGTCTGTCCTGTACGTCAAACATTTTCATAAAATAAATAATGAACAAATTGAAAACTTTCCACTTTTCGAAAAAAAAATTTAAGAAACTGTTAACGTTTCGGACTCTTTTATCAGGACAGAAACAGTGGAAACAGCTCGGTAACTCGTGAGAACCACGCTAAAAGCACGCCTTTCTCACATTTTAATACAGCAAATAAATTGCTAAACAGAAACGAAAAAGAGCGAAACCGCCCAGTGCAGACAAAGAGAAAGTATTGATGAACAAAGTTTTCTAATGCAAAGAACAAAACTGAGAAAGTAAACAAAGGAAAAGAGACATAGAAAAACAAAAGAATAGAAGAGAAATTAGAGATAATAAAAAATGTGAGAGACTGATTACAGAAGAACTCCCAAGCTATCCAAAAAGAGAAAATAAAAGAATGAAAAAAATGATTGCAAGATTTAGATGTGGGAATGAAAAAAGAGACAATAGATTTTGAATAGAAGAAAATGAAAGGAAATGTGTGGAAGAGAGAGACACATTAGAGCACATGATGAAAAAATGTGTAGAAGTAAGAGAAAGTATGGTACTTAATGAAAGAAAATAGAATGAATGAAAATAATAGAAAAAGAAAGAAAAAGATTAAACTTGGTAAATGAAGTAGAATGAGAGAAGAAGAAAAGAGACAAAGCAGAGAAGATAGGAAAAAAATCTGAAAAAAAAAGACTGTGTAGAATAGTGAATCTGCTTTTGTCTGACGGTAACCGTTTAAAGTTGACGTCTATATAGAATGTGTTTTTTTTAGGTTAAATAAACTATATGTGATCTATTTTGTTTGTCGTTTCAAATGAGACACATTCTATACTCGTTGGTTTTGACTTGGAATACTTAAATAAAAATAAATGTTAATAAGCATCTCAGTTTGAAAGAATGAAAGAGAGTGATAATGCGATTTAATTTTAAGTTATACTCTTCACTTAAACTGCATTTAAAGTAAATTGAAAAGTTTTTGTCTCGAATCTTGTCAGAGTTTTATCAAATTAATCAGATTTTATCTTAAAGGAGTGATGAAAAGTTTTAATTATGAACTATCATCTGCAAAATATGTTTTACGGCTGATTGCTCTCTTGCTGTGATATTTTAATTTTTAATTGAGTTGTCAGTTTGGATGGAACAGGATTGTAGCTGTTGAGAAGATTTTGTCAGTGAATAATCCAGCCATCTGTTTGGGTCTAATTACCCATTTCACACACTGCCCTCGTTAACTTATAGCTGTATTTATTCACTTTGAGAAGCTGAAGGAGCCGCGTGGGCTTCTCCAGAAGGAGGTCATGACTATTGCGGCTAACCGCACTTCTGAAGCCTAAACTTTGAACGTGATAAGGCAGCGGTAGATTTGTTTTGCTGCCACCACATCTCTCCAAAGGCGCGTCCAAAGCTAAACCCAGCTTTAAAACTCCATTTTAATAGTCACGCATGTTGACCAGAACATATATGAATCTGCAATGCGTTATCTTTTTTGCTTACATTACACATATACTCTTATAAAACAATAAATAAAACAGTCAAAAGCCAAAATTACTGAAAAACCTAATCAAAATTACAGCGGTCTCAAAGACGCTTTTTATTATTTCCTAGCGCCAAGGTATGATTAAAAATAGGTTCAGAGACTTTCTCCTCAAAAAAAGTTTTGGATTATCTTCTAACGAATCCAAAACTAACACAGTGGCAGCATCCTCTTCTGTTTCTTTAAATTGGTTACAAACCCAGTTTCTGAAAATGTTCTAAACTCATGAAATAAAACAGCAATTTTAGGCAGCTTTTCATTAAATTCTTGTTTTATGTAACGATAATGGTGAGAACGGATTAAAGCTTAGATAATTGACAAAAAAAAAGTATCACTTCAAAAGATGAAGCTGGAAAAAATAAGAATACAAATAGGTTAGATACATAAAACTGTAAACAGTAAGCAAAAAACTAAATGTTCAATAACGAAATTTAACGAGACAAGAGCACCACTTCCTAAAACTCTGCTATAAAAATAAGAGATTGCAGTAAGACTCAAGATGCTTGAAAAAATCACAAAAAAATGTAAGCCAAAAACAGTGAAAACAAAAGAAATTGATGGCAAAGCCCAGTTACGGTACTTTCTCGTGTTGAAAAAAGTCGGATGTCGGAAGATTTTCAATAATTTGTTGCTAAAAGTTTTCTTGATTCTTGTATGTTTAATTTATTATAAATTATTTTCTCTACACGCTACTTACCTTCTGTAATAATTATCTTAATTTGTATTCTAAACCAATAAAACAGGATCTGCAATACAAATCTTAGGTAGAGCTTACTTAACCTATTTCCCTATTTATATCGTCTAACTGTTCATACTTGCGTGACACATAATTTATTATCCGGATGTATTATTTGTCCTTTCATCGACTAAATGTCGCACACGCTGCTGAAATCGCCAATAATTAGGGAAGCCAACTTTATAGTATTTCGCACAAATAAAAAACAATTTCACGAATGGCTGTTCCAATCTAATTAGAAAACTTTTTGTCAGATTCCTTGCTTAGGTGCACTTGCTCTACCATAAAGATAAAGCCTTCTAAGTATTTCCTTGTAAACAAGATTCTGTGCCAATTGCATGCTCAACAATGTCTTTTATCTCGTATATTTTGTGAGTTTTATTGAAATCATTAAAGCTTAAGCTAACTTCTATAATTTACGAGAGTTGGAGAGATAAACTATATGTAGTCCGGCTGCCAGAAAAGACAAAAACTTCTTTGATTCTTTCACCCCATAAACTGAAGCCGTATAGATAGCCAGTTTATTGCATCTTCTTTCTAAACAGTAAATTATCTTAAAATGTTTAATTCAAAAACATTAATTCTAAGCTTTTTGTCAATTTACTGATTGTTCCGTTGACATTTAGGGATGTTTTAAAGACAGCCACGTAAATCATTGTGGTTTGTACACGCAAAACTATAGTTCACTCTCAAAACACGCACAATCTAGTTACCTAAAGTCTTCAACATTGCTTGTTACAAACTTTGCTAAAAAACTCCTGAATATTTAAATCAATACTTTATTTTCTTTAATAATACGCACGGAACTTTATTAACGCCAAACTTTATACAGGCTAAGTCAAAACTGTTATTAAAAATTAATCAACTAGGTCAGCATCCATTTGAAAAATTTTAAAATACCAATTTGCTATTATTAGCTGATTGTACCAGATTTTTGAGTTTTTTTCCATAACAGGACCATTGCCGTAGAGTTGTTCAAACTTTTGACTTTTTGAGTAAATCACTGATCTACAGAAGAAAATGAATTTCTACTTATTTTTTTCTGTTCTCGCTGAAAACATAGAAGCCTTCCAACTGCTGAGAACAAAAATAGACAAAAAAAATGTTTGGGTAAAGATGAATATACAAAAAGCTCTTGATAGCGTTAGTTCAAGCCAATAGGCACTTTAAGATTTTTTGAATAAATTGGTGTTTTGAGATCTTTGATTTAATTCAATATTTACGAGCAGTTATGAGTAACACAAAAATTTGAATTTAGTACGAATACATACATCAAACTTGCTTAATACAAAAGCGAAAATTAAATTATAATGAAAAAATGGTGTGATAACGTAAATTTTAGAGCATATTTTTCTTAAAAGCTACCGAATATTTTCTAATAAAAGATAGCATGATGAAGAATAATGAATTAAACCGTTAAAATTTTTTGTTAAATTTCCTGCAGTTAAATTCCCATTATTTTATGGTCTAAGTAATAATTAATCAAAATGAAAACATTTTGAAATAACTGCTTGAATCTGCGAGACATACGTTCTTTATCGGTATTATCTTCGCTGCCAAGAATAAGACTTGAAATAAGACTCACTAAAGACTAAATATTTTTATGAAAATATCTGCTTTTACAGACGAACACTGTTCCCGAATTACACAAATCGATATGGGTTACAGCTCTCTCATTTTATTTTTTGCAGTGTTAGCACGCTCGCTGCAATTTATTTTCTTGCAATTTCCAGGGAAAAAAAGATTAAACTTGCTGCTATATATTTCATTCAATAATAAACCCATTAAAATTAAGTTTAACGTATCGTTGATTATTTATGACAATTGCACCCTTCTTTTATAATTTATTTAAATAGCGTCGTTATGGATTAAGTACTCTTTCGAGCCGTTTAATTAGAAAGCGAATCCAAGTCAGCTTTGCTACAATATCTTTGACTGATTCACAGTAACGTTGAACTAATGAAGGAGCTGAGATCTGAATTTAGAGCTAAACTTGAACTTGGTCTACTTCTTGTTCATCATTGTGCCACCTTCTTCTTTTGTAAACTTTTTTTCTAGTGTCAAGTCAGGTCGAGAGAACAGGAGACATAAACGATCCTCCGGTTACCAGCTCTAATCAGTGATAGCTATCTCTTCAGTCAAACGAATATAAATTGTTATTGAGTGTGAATGTAGTTGTGTTAACCTTTTTGTTTCAGTAAAATATCCCCTTACAGTTTCTTCAACCTTTCAATAGCTAAATGGTTTCTAACGGTTCCTAACGGTTTTTAAAACCTTCAGTGTACGCGTCAGCCGCGGTGACAACATGCCCGAAATCAGATTCAAGCAAAATTGCATTTCAAATAAAGTAAATTTAAAGCTGTGTCTCTACGCATATGTATATGTTATTATTTAAGAAGTACATACAATTTAAGTATGTAGAGCACTCGGTGTTTGACGTTCACGACGTGTAGGTATACATTGAATGTTTAATTATTTTCTCAGCATCGGTTTGTTTGCTGAGATTATAGCTTCTACTTAGCTGAGCAATAATATTTTAGTTAGCGGCAGTTTACTAAAGTAAATATCTCAAGGTATAGTTGGTAGATCAACTGACATTTAATAAAGTTGAGGATGGTCCGATTTATTATTGTAACCTATTTTTGATGATTTGTGTTTTCCTCTTGCTATTTTGAAGCCTGGAGTCAATACAACGCTTCAGGAAAGAAATAATAATATTCTGAATGAGGCCGTTCTTTGAGCCTCTCTTTCACATATGCGTATTTTCAGCTCGTTTCTTCGTTGAATGTATTTCCGTAAAGTAGCGAGAAAAGAGAAGTCGTTAGTTTACGGATGGAAGTCCTCTTGAAGGGTAATATGAGCACAATATGTACCTATAACATTAAGCAATATTGATTCTTTGTAAAATACGAGATTCCCGACAGAAATATTTATTGCTTTTGAGTTGTAAGATATGCAGCGGATAATAACAACGTCTGCGTTTCTCTTCCCAATAGAGATTATACAAAATAGGAAAACATCCGATAAATTGGACCGTAGGGAACAAATGAATATAAAGGTTAAATAAACACCCAAGCATTGGTTAGCCACAGAGGTAACCTTCCACGAGAATAACCTTTTACAATGTCCCTTAAACACCGATTTTCACATTACTAACTATTCCAAAACAATCCCAGATCAACATTCATAGAATTATTAAAATTTCCCTAAAGCTTTAATCTTTGAATTAAAAAATTGTAAATTTACGTGTTAACAAAATGACTCTTCTTTCTATGGATACGCTTTCAACGTGTCAGAGAATTCATGTTGAAAGTAACTATAAAAATAGCGGTAACATTCGGCTGTCCGTTCCTGTTGTAAAAACTTTACGGCTCTTTTAGATCAAAATGCCAAATCTTGTCGAGCTAACCACAAAAAGTTTCTGAAAAGACAAAATGAAAAACACATAACAGTTTCTAGACACACATGATATAACTACTCAGATTTCCGTATTTTTCCATTTTCAGAAACGGCGAAGCTGATCACATTATTGTTCAATAGCATAATACTGAAAATACAGCACAGAAACTAATTTAATGCATTGCAACAACACTAAAAAATAAACAGACCAAATCTAAATAACAAGTCCAATATTTTCACATGATTACAGGGGAATATGAACATTTTAATATGAAATATCCACGGCAGAAACTATAGTTTAATACCTGGAGTACAATCTATGTGGCGTTGCATCTCAGACTGTTTGATTATGTTAAATTAAGGTGAAGAGGTGGGCTAGAACCGCTATTGTTACGTTCCTGTCAGTAGATTAAAAACACGAAACTAAAAAAAAAAGGTAAAGATTATGGTAAATAGAAATGAATGGAGTGGGCGTCAAAGTCCAAGGAATCTAAGCTTAATTAAAGCTTTATAAATTCTAATCTATTATTGGTTTTTGTGTACAATTTTTCTTAAAAATAAACTTTTCAAAATAAATTTTTTTTAGTCTACTTTTTCTCAGATATCTAAGCTGATAAATGTTTCTCAGCAATTCCAGTTACTGTTCCGGATAGCTAATGAAATAAGGAATCCAAATCTATGATTTTAATATTATTTTTTCTACATGTCATTTGTTTATCTTCAGTGTATTAAATGACGTTAAAGTAATTGTAATCTATTCAACTGTCTATAAGCGGGATTATGTACAACAGCGTGTGTTAATTAGTCGCAGATGATTATGAAGATTATATAATTTTCATAAAACTGCCACATTCATTTTAGCAGTTTAAAAATACCTTACGCTCAACACAGTTTTGTAACCCCGTCGTTAATTAAAAACGCAATTTTTTGTCTTAAAATGTTTTTTAATTTCATAAATCAACAAGTGTAGTTTTACTCTTTTTCGCTTCAATTATAGAAACGCCAAGTAGTCTTAATTAGCTTTTAAAGTATTCTTTCAGATGTTATGAACGTGTTTTCAGAGATGGTAGAATTGACACTTTAACATCTGTTTGTTCACCTTTAATACCAACATTTAATTTAAATTTAAAAGAAAAATTAAAATTATTAAGACTGTCAAAATCAAAAATAACAAATATAAATCTTTTGTTTTTTTTCAAAAACATTTCTTTTATTCACTCTTAATTAATTGAGACCTAGAAGAATTTTGTGAATAAATTTTAAATATCTGTTCAACATGATCATTTGTGTAACACACTTTTCCTATGGATAAACAAATCTCTGCTTATGGACGAAAATTGGTCATTGCGCAGGTTGACGCCGCAGGTACCTTTTAAATAAACTGTTTTTATTTTTTCAGATTTTGCAGCAATAATACCTTTAAAAAGTAGAAAATTTTAAATTTCTTTAATAATTTTTTTTAACAATATTTGTTTTGTTCACAATTGTAAAGGTTTTTGTTCTTCTCTCTCATTTACTATTTGTTTATCAAGCGTGAATCATATAAAAAAAGCAAAAATGGTTATAATTTATAAATTTCACCAAAAACTGCTAATAAAATTTCGTTTTAACAAAGCTTTACTTTGGTTTCTATTTTAGTAATTACCGGTAAGTAATTTTGTTTGACAAAGCCAATTTAATTTAGAGCACACATGTAAAGTTATTCTCACCCAGATTTGATTCAGCAAACAGCAAAACCAAGTCAATGAGAGATTTCTTGCAGCAAGAAAACAATTAGGATTCAGCAGAACCCAGAATGTAATAAAAACAATTTTCTATAATAATTATACGACTGGTTAAAATAACAAATTCAAATATAGCAGCAACTACGATGAAAATTATAATCAGCTTTACGTTATGTTAATAATTAAATGTTGTAGAATAAGAGGCTCTACTAAATACAGTAAAAGACTGTTAGTTGAATATAAGTAATCTTATTTATAAAGCTTCATCTTGTGTGATACGCAATCCTATCAAAACTCTTAATTGGCTTCCCTATATAAGAAAAATATAATTTAATGAAATATTAAATTCAGCTACTTCAAATTATATATAAAGAAGAGCAAATAAATCTCAACATTTACATAACCATCAAACGACTTAACCAATGTGTTGCTAAGTAGCAAAACCAGTTTATGTATTATATAAATTGTCCTAATTAATAAAACGGCCAAACAAATAAAAGATCTAAAGTATTTTTCTATCAATCAAAATCTTTTTAGAAGCGGTAATACCTAAAAAATTTTTTGATTTATTCTATAAATTGTTGCGTTTCTGAGAGAGAGGCACGAGGTAAGAGAAAAATAAGACATACCAGAAAATGCGAGATTTATAGGGTAAACCAATAAATACGAGCGAACAGAATAAGTCACGAACAATACTCAGACAGATGACATCAATAAGTCAAAAGTGATCAAAAAGTGTTGATTGAAATAAAAATGTATAAAGTGAAGCTTATAGTGTGGAAAAATTGTTTTAGTCACTTGAGTTTCTAGGAGTTCACTCTAAAAATAGTGATTAAATATATAAACAACTGGAACTTGTGTTTAGGTATTGTTTATTGTAAAGTTTGTAAAAAACTATGAATAAGTTTTTTGTGTTTATTATTTACACAAAAAGACTGTATAAAAAAGCTATAAAAAACTTTTTATAGCATTACTGTATACAATAGATTTCGTAACAATGTAATAAAAAAAATGGCGGCTCTAGATATAATCATTATTTATGAGAAAGATGTTTTATTATAAAGTGAAATTTAGTACAGTTATTGACGTAGCAATAAAATTTGTGAAGATATATTCAGCAACACCAAATATTAATTTAGCAATATTGGTTACGAGCTGCTTTTTGGTTTAACCTGTACGTGTACACTGTACACGTTCATTAAAAGCAGTAATTTATTACTGAGTAACATATAAAATCTGTAATATATGACTCTGGTTTATGGTTCTTGGAGTATTTAATTGCAACTTGCAAGTTATAGGAATCGTTTCATTTTGATGCGGAAAAACTTAAGCAGTATTATTGTTGTTATTTTGTCACAAACAATTTAGAAGTATTGCAACATCAGTAACAAAAACACAATGCCACATATTTGCTATGTCTCTGTTCTTGCAACCGTAAAACGAAACACTAAAGACTAATGTCCAAATTTTGCATAACGGTGACATAACGTTACAATAAAATAGTCCTACAACGTACGAGGGAAGGATATTGCTCATGAATAAAAACGATTGCTCAAGATGGGATTCTCTTATACAAATCTTTTCCGAAATTAATAATGTTCGATTATTCTATTCTATTCAAGTCAATTGACTTTATGTTTATTCAAACATACTTAAATCATCACTTGACTGAATAGTATCAGCCGTTATCACGCCTTTTAAGTAAATATAAACCATCAATAATGTTTGATAATTAGCAAAAGAGAAGAGCACCTAAGAGTACACTTCATACATATGCGCAGTAGTTGCAATGTCGTCAAAAAGATGGCTTTTACACAATACATTTTGCTACAAATGCAACGTTAGTAGTATTCCTAGACACATGCCGTTCAGTTCTCTGTTTTCTTTGGCAATCCCTTCTGGTAAATGTCTTCTCAAAACATAGGTCACTTCTTGCGCATTGAGGGTGGTTGTCAATGTCCAGAAGTTAAGGTCATAGCGGTTGCTGAAACTGCATCGTCATCATCAAGTGAGTAAGATAGATCTAGGGCGTGGTCCCAAAAACGTAACAACTATAAGGATCTTTGATTGTTACGTTTTCCACGCTTTCGTATGGAGTTGAACCTTAAATCCTCAAAAAAAACCACATGGGCATACTGCAGACCTTTGAAATGTGGTGCTACTGTGGGTGAGTGACGTTTTGAATGGTGTAAGGGAAAAATAGTCTGGTTAAAACAAATTAACTTTATTCCACTAACACAAAATAAATTATAACAAAATGATTAACTGTAACTGTTGAAAGATTGGCACAAAGTATTGAAATGTTTGATTGCTAAGGAACGAGTCGATCACGATGTCTTCGGGACGGGAGTTGAGGAAGAACTGTCTTCTTGGGGAATGGTCATCTCCCTCGGAATCTCCCGATCTTCTTCCCATCTGGTGATCATTCGATATTTCTCACGGTCATCTTTCTGGGAATCTTCCGCTCTTTTTTCCATCTGGTGATCATTCGATATTTCTCACGGTCATCTCTCTGTTAGGCATCCCAAAGATAAGTTGGGGAACTTTGTATATAACACGTTCACGTCTTTTATGGATGGCGACGCGGTGGCGGCGATGGCGCCCACACTACTCTAGAATGTTGGACCGATAGAACTTCTAATGCCAAAGTGCTGAACCGGATGCAGAAAGAGTTAACACCATAAAAAACAAAAACTTTAATATCTGGTTCATATAATCAGAGGACAGAAATACACGCTTCTGCAACTCATAGTTCAAAGAAAGGTTATAAGAAGGCGGAACATTGCCAGACGCCGTATGTCTTAAGGAACCTGAGGGATTAATTTAATTGTAGCAACGTTCAACTGTTCAGAGCTGCAGTCACCAAGATCCGGATTGCAAACATTCGATAGGAGATGCACTCTAAGAAAAAGAACTTGTAGTAACCATGCGTTAACATGTAGAAACCTAGTTTTCTGACTTTAATGTCAGATTAGCTTCTAATAGATGTCACGCAGATATAAAGTTACAAAAAAAATTCAATCAAACGAGAAGGACCCATAGCAAAGAGTAGTTGCCGCTTTAGGAGAAGACACTCGAAGATTATGTTTTTTTACAAACCAATGTCTAAAACGTTTTATGAAGAATGCCAAAATTATTTTCTGTATCTAATCTATCAATAAAATTGACATTGCAGATCTGGCACTTGTCAATTATGTGGACGTATAGTGTAAATTCTGACCGGAAGAAAAAAACTTTTCTTTGAGAAGGAATTAGAAATAAGAGAAGTCTTGATAGTCAGGCATATAGAAAGCTGCAGCAAAGTTCGGAAAACGTTTGACTTTATAACATTATGAAAGAAAGAAACCGGCTCGACGATCGAGCAGCCACTCTTGAATTGGGAAGCTTTGTGAATATAGAAATCAATAATGTGAACACGTTTTGAGTTTTTATAGATAAACAAATTGTTTTAAACAAATACAATAGTTTATTTTTTACAAAAACAAAAGTGAGGGATTTTGGCGCCTTTAAGTTTCTGGTCTCGTAACTCAATTAGATAAATTTGAGAGAGTTTTTTAAGCGTTCGGGCAGTTAGAGACGAGATTGATGGACGGTTTAATCTCTTTTTCTGTCGTAGAGTATTCGGTGCGGTAAGCAAGCTTGAAGTCAACAACAAACTATTCGAGGTGTATCTTCATTCTCTTGTATATTTACGATGTGGTAATATTTTCACTGGGTAAAATGTCAAAAAGTTACCCCTCTCCAAAAGTTGAAAACTTATAAACAGGTGTTTTTGGTTATCCAACGTTGTCTAAATATACGAGCATCACGTGTTTAGTTCCCAACGATAAAAAGAATTGTGTAGCTTACAAGTCGTAGGTAGCTATGAGAGCGTATTACTTATATGCCAGACGAAAACTTGCTGTCATGAGGTTGTTGTATCTTGACAATTCATATTTCATCGCGTAAACGCTTCGTTTTTATTGATTTACGTGGTATCAAAGTGGCTTGCTTGAGCAGAAATTACACCTGATTGATGCGGAGGAAAATGATAAAGCTGCCGTAGAAAATTAATTTAGAACATATTTTTGAACGCAGTGAAACTGACATTAAGTAAAACTCTTAAAAAAACGCCGAATTGATTTGTTTTATATTATTTCACCCTAAACCCGGATATATCATAATTTTCTCGACGAAACCATAAAAGTTTATAATCACCTTACAAATCCTTTACTGCGAATGATATCTCAATAAATATGAAAACGTAATAAAACATTTAACTAGAATGTCAGTACTTATCTCATACAGTGACGTATTTTTTATTCCACTGAAGTATTGTATGTAGAGTTTGTATACTCTCAGAAAAGTACACCTGAGTCATCCTTAGATTCTTACGCCAATGAGTGAAGCCAATCTGTGCTGTCGCTAAGCAACACAGAAGCTTTTATTTCCTGCTGAACTACTGCGCATTTAATGTGATAAATAAGCTGTTTTCATCTTAGTTTCTAAGAGAAATCTTACTTTAATACATGCAACGGTTGGGAACAAAACGTTAGAAGTCTAAGCGTTTATTTAGTAATGGCCAAAAGGAAAACAAACACAACAATGGCATTAAGAAAGTCCGGCGGGACCTATACGGAAGGGGAAGAAAAGCGTGCCAATCTACTTTTTGAAGTACACTTTCTAGGTAGTGAACCGACTCCTACAGACGTAGGAGTCGTAGCAACAATCACTCACTGCCAAAATTTTTGCAGAGAAGACTGGGACATTGCTAAGACAATATTTATGAAGCAAGAGTTAGAGTGGGCTATTAACACCTTATAATAATAATAATATTTCACTTTAATGTATTTTAAAATTACAATAAATTTTGTAGACAAAGCATCAAAAAAAATAAAAACAGGAAACATAATTTTACGAACATGTATAAACATAGAGTCAAAAACAAAATACAAAACAAAAATAAATATATACTTTATATATATACTTTATAATTTTTACTTAGTCATAAATAACAATTTTATTATCAATTTAATACTAAATAAAAAGAATATTTATAGAATTAAAAAATAACGCAAGTTTGTGCAATGCTCAGATCTGCCTTCATCAATCTTTGTCAGTTTAGATAAAAGGCAGATACAGAATAGAACGGTTTGTCAAATAGATAGATTTTAACTGATTTCCGAAACATGGAATATGATGGTTGTAATTTCAGCTGATTATATAACTTATTTGCATTATAAATAATTTAGTTTTTGATCAATTCTGAGTGAGGCAAAGGCAAATAGATATCAGAATTCAAATTTCTTTTTCTAATAACGTAATTATGGTAAGACGGCTTAGGAAGTGCATTAATATGTTTACGCCCAAGACACACAATTTCTAGAATAAATAATGCCGAAAAAGTTAATATTTTATGTTTAATAAAATAGTGTCGGCAATGCGTTCTATTTCTAAGTCCAAAAGTGTAGCCTTACGCTCTTTTTTGTAGTTTGAAGATTGTTTGAACTTGGGATGACGTACAATTACCCCAGAAAGGTAAACCATATCAAAGATGAGATTCGAAAAGAGCAAAGTATGTTTTTCTAGATATTAAAGAATCAAGTTCTTTAGAAACCGATCTTAGGGCGTAACAGAAAGCAGATAATTTGCTCAGCAACAAATCACTATGAGAAGCTCATTTCAGCAAATTATCAATACGTAAACCCAAAAATTTAACCAATTGCATAGCCTTAAGTTCATTGTTGTGTGAAAATATTGGTTCTAGATTACCTTTGAAAGAAAGAGAAACTGTTTTTAAGAGGTTAGAGTCGCACTATGTTTTTATTAATGCAAGGTCAGCAGCAATAACCTGATGAAGAGATCTAATATCTGAGTGACTCCAAGTAATGGTTGTGTCGTCAGCAAACAAATAAAGCTTACCATTGATATTCAACTTTGTAATATCATTAATAAAAACTAGAAAAAGCACGGGACCAAGAACCGAGCCTTGAGGAACGCTTAACTCTATTTTCTCATAGTGGGAAACCGTATCATTTACTTTTACGGCTTGATGTCTGCAGGATGAAAAAGATTGAACCCAATTTAAGGAAATACCACGTATACCATAAAATTCAAATTTTTTGAGTACTACAATGCTATGACTAACGCAGTCAAAAGCTTTTGCAAAGTCGCAAAAGACTGTAGCCGTACATAAATTGTCGTTCATCGCTGTATAAATCTGGCTTAACACCGAAAAATTGCATCATTTGTGTTTCTGTTTGCTAAAAAAGGAGATAACACACCGAAATCTAAAAAATACGTCATTAAACAAGATTTTGTTAATTTCTCCATAATTTTTGACAACACGGCCAAGAGAGCAATAGGTCTATAGTTAACAACATTATTTTTGTCGCTACCTTTGTGTATAAGAATGACTATTGCTGTTTTTAGACAATGTGGAAAAATACCTTGCTTGAAATACCTTTCAGCCGTACAAGTCATAGGGAGTAGATGGAATACATCCAGCCTTACTACAAAAAAGACTAGGTACTCTTATACCAAAAATAAGGAAAAAGGATAGGACTGGTTTTAAATCTTTTCGACTTATTAGTCTTCCATCGTTCTTGTTGAAGACAGTGGAAAAAGTATTAGATAATTATATCAGAACAAAGACTCTGGGAAACAAACAACTGCGTTTCCACTGTCTGGTCTTAAAAATGACAACTTTTTGATAAATTCTGACCGCAGAAGCTGATATACTATAAAAAGTTTTAATGTAAACATTTTTTGTTATTATGGTTAATTATAGTTATTGGGCTATTAATGAATTAGAATGTTGAAAATTGATTTCTATGACAATTTGTGCATTGATTGTATTTACATCATTCGTGCGCCTGGTTACTAACGATTCATAATTTATGTAAATTTTTGTTCTGTGAAGAGAAGGTTATTACTGCATTGTAGTTTATCGGTCTATGAAGCTTAGGAAAAAGAATCGAGACCAAATACTAGTAGAATTTCAAATGCCTTTTGTAATAATTCAAATGAGTAGTATTTGTTCAGAATCTACTTAAAATGTTGCAGCCAATCATTTGCAAAGTCTCCGGATTTTCTTGCAACCTTATACGTATTTGTTTTTTCTCTCTATAAAAATTCTCAAACAGGAACTGGTCAACTCATTAAATGGAAACTTTGAATAGAGCAAGTAGGTAGTTCCGCCTGGAAGAAAATTGGAAATTCAATCTACTTTTCGGTTCTGTCTTTGCGTTATTTGGTTACGGAGTATAAAATTCAATATAAAAAATGAAATTAGCGAATATATCATCGTTATAGAAGGAAAACTCATTATCTAACATGTTTATAATCCTGGAAAAATAACGAGTTATTAACATTAAATTAGCCTAAGAAAAGCAAAATTTTTATTATGTTTTTCGCACATAATTGTCAGACACACCTGTTGGTCAACTAATTTTACAAATGTTGAAATAACTTGAGCAAATAATTACCTCAAACAATATTTTTAAGCTAGAAAAGGTGAAATTGATCTTCAGCATCTTTAGAAATGTTGAGTGGTAGTTAGTAACCTGAGAATAATGACGATTGGTTGGTCTGGCATTATTATCAATGTTCAAACTGTAAATTGTTTAATAAATAAAAAAGATAGACGACACGTGGTTTTTTTAAAAAAATGTTGTGTATTATAATTACAAGACAAGTATGAATTTAGTGTTGACTTCCCAAATTCAAAGAAATAATGAGTGAAGAAAAAAAAGTTTGTTAATATGAAATATCCACGGCAGAAACTATAGTTTAATACCTGAAGTACGGTCATTTCAGACTGAGGTTGTACTTCTACGACATTTGTAGGCATGTACATCTGTATTAAGTACGTCTTACATTTTAAATAAAAAAAAGCCCAAACTTCTTGGTTGGGAATTGTTTATAAACATTTCTAAATTGTAAAAATAAAAATGTTATTGGAGGATCTATTCACTTTGACTTCAAATATCTTTCGTCTAGAATGTGTGCGTAAATGTAAGGATAGTAAAGCAGCGTATTTGCCATAACTCAAATACTCCAATAATAATCCTCTTAATTCGTAACAGTGTAACCGTAACCTATGTTTGTGTCTCTTATTTAATACGGATCTGTTGCTAAGGTAACGTGAACAGGTGTTTGATGTATGTATAATAAACACAAACAAAAGGGGAATTCGTACGTCTTACTCTCTGTATCTGTATCTACGTTACTGCGTTCTATCCAGTCATAAACTAAAGTGGACACAAAAATGGAGAAACCTTTCGCTTTTCTAGCGTTTACAGCTTGGTGAATGATTTTCATGACAGTAATGAGCAGAGCAAGCCTACAAAACTAGGACGTGACAGACCACCGAATTGAATTTGATTCAAAGCTTGAGATAACGATGAGAATTCGTACGCACATTTTACAGACGATTTCTATAGAG
The DNA here is from genome assembly GCA_947359425.1 of Lagria hirta. Classification (NCBI taxonomy): domain Eukaryota; kingdom Metazoa; phylum Arthropoda; class Insecta; order Coleoptera; family Tenebrionidae; genus Lagria; species Lagria hirta. The sequence goes on from OX375799.1 coordinate 2,833,735, forward strand.
TGTCATATGGGCACACGACAGACGACAAGCATGAATTTTATTCTTTGCCTTTGCTGGTCCTGCTATCTAATCAGTTCCAGTAATTTGCTTCAAATCCGACAATAAATGTTCAAATTATGTGACATAAACATGACACGCGGACGTGTCAAACATGGGAACACAAACCACTATCGTCTAATAGGATATAAATAAATTGTTAGCTAATCTATGTTCAAATCAACCTTTGCACCCTCTTCTTATAATTTGAGTATCATACATCATCATCTTTAATAATAGTACACAATGCGCAACGACACATGACATCCCCATCATCCCTTTACCGATACCCACCCATCCAAATGCCTACTTTACACACTTTGTTGGACGTATTGAATTGTTCCAGGTTTCAATCCAGATCAATGACAGACCATGACTAGCAAAGTAGCAAACATGAAACGAATTCGATCACAACAAAGTTGGCTGATGGGAATCTACTTTTTTCCTGTCCAAAGTAATTTTTTAATTGCTCATTAAATTTATTTTTAGAATTATAGCACTTGTCAAAGGCAATAGAAAATTTAATACATTTTGCACGGCCGAGTAAAAGGTCAGCCAAAATGAGACCAAAATAAAAAAAACATAAATCAATTTACAATATTTACGCACCACAGAAGCTGCAAAAAACGAACAAACAAATCTTAAAAACAATTGAGAAAGTTGCCACAAACTGTCATCAAGAGTGAAATTATAATGTTTAAAAGTTATGTGAGAGAAGTTGAATAAATCACGATATATTACAAAATATTGACTCAATTTTGAACCAAAATTGAAGAAAAACATCTTCTTCTAGTCATTTTTGTTTAATTTTAAAGATTAAGAACGCCATAGAACCATTTACTAAAAATTGTGTATTTGGCGCATTCACCATTTTTCAACTATTTTATCAAAACCTATAAAATTTTACAAAATAATGACTCATTTGAACCAACATTAAAGAGAAATGTTTTTTTTTGTTATTTTTTTCAGTTTTAAAGAATAAGAATAAAATCGATAGACTTTTTTTTGGCTTTCTATTAATTTTCTGATGATTTTTGTTAAAAAAGCACAACAATCAGACTTATAATAAAAATTTTAAAACATTCAAACTTTAATTCCCTTCTTTAACAAAATTAAAAAATGTCAAAAATTAAAATGATTAAAATGCTTAAATACAATGCTTTTTAATAAGTAAATCAAGATTACTTTTACTGTATAAAGTCTATCCGAAAGAATTGAAGAGATACAACAAAATAATGACTCATTTTAACTAAAATTAAATAAAAACCTTTTTTTTGTTACTTCATTTTAACTAAAATTAAAGAAAAACGTCATTTTTTTGTTATTTTATAGTTTAATTTTGACCACACAAGAAAAATTGCAACCAGAGTAAGACAATAAGTTTTTTGAATTTGTGTACAAAAAAAAAACAGCCTAAAAAGTTTTGTAATACAGAAAAAAATAAAAGACAAATTATATCGAAAACTTCTCTTGAAAAACAAATAAACAAAGAAAAACAATTTGCAAGAAAATCAATACGTTTAAGACAGAGATAAATAAAAACAGCAAATGTAATAATCAGCAGGAGACTGAATTAGTTAATATTGGCAACTAATAAAACAATAAATAAAATGAAAAAAGAGAAATAAAGTATAACAAAAATTAGAAAGAAGAACAATACAAATATATTGATATTAAGAAGCACACACTTCAAAGTTCACAAAAAATACGAAAAATACTGTAGAAAAAGTGCAAATTTTTTTGAAAAATAAAACGTTAAAACAAAAAAAATAACCCCTAAAGTTAATTCTAAATTTAAACACTCTTAATTATGACATTTAAGAAAAAACTACTATAACAAGAATTATGTTATGCTTTAAAAAAAACTGAGATTTGAACTCGTGTTCTACACGTCAGCAGTTAAATATAATGATAAATATTTGCTGATTTTGTGTATAAAAAAACTTATTGGCTTGAATGCGCAGTTTTATTTTTTTTTTTTTTGCAGGCCATTCCACCAGTTTGTTGCATTTATAATGTTAAAATATAAATTTTAATAAAAACTACTTCTGCCTCTTCGTTAGCTTCCTAATATCTGGAGGGAATATACGCTTTAGATTAACTTTACGAAATGTGTACTTTACTAATCTAACATAAAAGGCTATCGTATAAACGTTTTTGTACAGTAACTGTGCAATGTTTACCTTCAACAGAAGCATAGCAAAAAATTTGATTTTGTTATTAAAAATACTGGAAGTATATAGTTTCAAGTCAATAGACCCAACTTTTTCATATAAACCTATAATATAGGATTAGGTAACCAAAACTAAGAGTAATCAATTATTACAACTGTAAAAGTTAATTAAAAAAACTCTATAATTAAAAAAAAACATTATTATAAATAATTCACTACTTTTAAAATTGTCACCAAATGTGATAAGCTGTTTGAACGTTTTAAAAATGTTTTGTAAAACCTACAGTTTTTTTAAATAAAAGTAGCTGCAGTAGCTAAAATAGATGTCACACTGTAGTCCAGAATCGCTTTCAACCTTTGCCATCTAGTGCTACGGTGATCTGATACTGTTGTACACTAGAGCACAGTTTTTATATTGTGAAGCAGTTTTGGATCAAAATGACAAATCATGCATCTATTTTAGCTGCTGTATTCATAGTTACCAACGTTTTTTCTAGCAACGATCTAAGTTCATAAGCGAGTTCTAACAAGATTGTTGATAATAATGTAGCCAGTTCTTATATTTAATAAAAAAATGACTTTGTAGCTGTGTGCCACAAAATAGAATAAAAAATCCGGTAATTGCAATTTAGTTTGTGGTAATTTATGTAATTTTTTAAAAATGTTTATATTTTATTGCTCTACTATATACTTTGTATTAATAAAGCTCAAATGCCAACCGTGTTGTGTGTGTTCTTTGTCTTCTCAAGTGTGCTTTGTAATAGTAACCCCATATGTGTTCAATTTGAGAATTTAACAATCAACCATGCATCAAAAGATATATGATTTGTAATTAAATTAAACACAAACTATCAAATTTTTAGCAGAATATAGCAAGTTTACATTTTAGACGCGCACAGATATTCTGCGCCAAAATCCAAGTTACATTGCAACATAAGAGAGCAGTTATAAATATAAATGTTTCTTTTTTTTTCAATTTAACTTTTTTTTAAAATTGACATTTATGTTTCAAGCAGCTGTCAATCAAAAAACAGCCGAAAACTTTTTCAGCATCCGACTGTATATGATTGTGCACATTTTTTATTTTAAGCGGTTTTGTTATATCGCTTATGTTTTTTTTCCAAAATTAAATTTTTTTTGTTTGTTTAGACGCTTATTTTAATTTTGCTGCATTACGTATCAAAATGTGTATTTTCAAAACCAAGCATTTTTTTTCAGCTACTAATAGGTTTGTTCTTGTCTATACATCCTTAAAATATATATTTTTAAAACCTCCCGGTGCCATTTTCTTTCTCTCTACCTCTTCCAAAGTAATTTTCGTTTCTAAGACTGCTGTCTGGCTCGTTTGTACTTCTACACCTTTCTCTTTCTTTTTGAATGTTTTTTTTTTTGCTATTTTTTCTCTATACATCTCTTTCTTTATTTTTTTTTTGCTTCTGAGAAGACGATACTATACTTGTGTTTTTTTACATTTTCTTATCGTTTTTGTGGCTTCTTTTTCTAGCTGGTATCTTTTATGCTTATCTCTATAGAAAGGTGGTCTGACTCTATATTTTGATCTCAATTCTAAAGTCTTCTACTTTCCTCCACGCTTCCTTATTTGTTATTCCATACTCTGTTACTATTTGATCAACTTATTCCATTTCACAATTTTTGTCTAATCTTTGGCTTTCCTTTCCCATCTCTTTTTTCCCTCATAACTCCTAGCTTGTCATGTTTTTTCCCGTTAAAATCCTTTCCTATAAATATTCATTTTTCTGTTTTTTCTTTTACTTTTTCTTCTATGCTTCTTATTGTTTTTTTTTATCTTTTTGCTGTATATTGTCATTATTTTTTTGACTATTTTGATGTTTCTCACCACGAGTCCATCTAGTTCTCAGCTTTCACGGTTTATATTTTACCTTCTTTTTTTCACCATTGGAACTATTCCCTCTGCTGCTCTTTCATACTTTTTTCTTTTCTTTCTTTGCTGTTTCTGTTTTTTTTTCCAGAATCTCTATCTTTTTCAACATTTTACCTTTTTCTATTTTTTCTCTTTTTTTTTAAACTCATCTCTTATTCTTTCTATTTTTTTTTAACTTGTCTGTTTTGTTTTCTTATCAGTTTAATCTCCTCGATTAATGTATCTACAAAGTTTTTGTTTCTGTTTTGGCTTTTTAACCTCACATTTGTACGGGTGACTTGATTTGTAGTAGGTTGTTCATGATAGTTGCTGTGACAAAAATATATTTTAACAAATTATTATACGTCAGAGACTGTATACATTATCCTTAAAGTAATTCTGATTATTCTACTTAATTTTTAGCGCATCTGCCAGATTTTTCCTAAAACAAACAACGTCACATTATATTGAAAAGCAGACACATTTTCTAAATAGATAAATCATGGTTTAGACTTTTCAATTGTCGTTGATTTAGGTTAGGAGTTTACTCCGTGCACCGATATGTCAAGTGCAATAAAAGAAAACGGAAGTCACTGTTTTATTTTTCCAGAAAAGCCGCCACTAGTTGGTGTTAAATTGATGGATTAGTGCTCCCCAAGCCACATAAAACGTCTCTCTCATCCTTACTTCTGAAAAGAAAAGGTTTTTTTATAATTTTGTAATAATTTTATTTAAACTTGTTTTATGGAAACAGTAATTCATAGGTTTTTTGCTATCATATAATATTATTAAATCTCATTTTTATCTCAGTAAGCTTAAAACTCTATAAGATTTTATTGGTAAAAGTACTTGAAAGGTTCGTGAAGCTATTGTGTACCATAATATCCTATCATAAGTAGCTAAAAACTTTGTTTTTGTACTCTAGAAATTGTTAGAAAAATTGCGTTTATATGAAACTAAAAATCTAAATAAAAACCATGTCATGTAGACATCAAATCGATGTTATGCTTTTATAATATTCCTTAATTTTATTTTTGTCAAAGCAAAATCTTTTTGTTTTATAAATTGAAGCTTGAAATTGAAGTATTATTGCTGATATCTTCCACCTGTCTAAGCATTTATTTTTAATTAAAAGGTCGTGTTTTGTCTCTTAAGGAATTAATATGGCTTGTTAAGGATGGAAACCTAAAAATTGATTAAAAAAATAGAAGACTTTGAAAAACGTTAGATAAAAGTGAAATTATTAATAAGAGTCGAGTTTTATTTATCTTTCTTTATTCCTCAATACGGTCGTTTTGTCGTAATCGCTGGTGATTTTAAATAAAATTGCAAGTTGCGAGATCTTTAATTTAAATTTTTATTTGAGAACGTTTCCATCTACAATTAGCATATTGTTCAAGTTTTGTAATATTTTCTAAGACATTGACATTTCAATATTAATTCGGAATATTAGAATTTTCAGTTTAATTCAAATAGTTTTCCGCTTTAATGAAAAAAAGGTTTAATCGAATTTTATCTTAATTTTCTATCTGAAGCGTTTTTGAAAAGCAATATCATAACCGGATTAATTTGTTTACTTTACCAGCCTGTCTCGTTGGCTCGGTTATTGCCCTACAAATCCCAAAAATATTTCTGAAAAAGATCAATCAACTGCGATAAACCGCAAACTCAAACATTGTTTGCATGTTCACTGCAATTATATTCTTAACGCTTTTATTATTTGCTATTTAACATGAATGCCCTATCCTCGCTGCACCATAAATCACGTTAATGAACTGCGCGCAAAATTGAAAATGCCTACATTCACAGAAATTAATTTCAAATTTTTCTTTCAACTAAAACTTTAAATGCACTAATAACTTCTGTTTAACTTTCTCAAATTTTTAATTTAAAAGTTATTGCGTGCAAAGTCAAAGCACAGCGTCATCTGCCTAGGTAGCAATAAACATTTAGTTTCACCTACTTTTTGACAATTTGTGAAAATTTAAAAAAAAGGAATAATAAGTAAAGTCATCATAATATACTCCGTGGGATAAGTATGTTTTGAATATGTTAATATGAAACATCCACGGCAGAAATTATAGTTTACTACCTGAAGTACAGTCTATGTGGCGTTGCATCTGTTGTACATACTGCCATGACGTCTGCACGCATTTACAGATTGCTATCCTGAACCAAAATTAGCGAGTTAACCGCTATGGTTATGTTCCTGTCAGTTTAGGTTATGTTGGCTTATTTTATAAATCTGTTAGTATTAAGTTCCAAATATAATTACCGTAAAATCTTAAAAAGTTTCTCATTCTGAAATGAAGCTTTTAAGAGCTTTTGACAAAATTATAAACTATATTAATTTTTAATTATTTTATAACCTATATTATAAATAATCTCACTATATCTAAATCTAGAAACAACTCAATAACTTTTAAATTGGTGAATATGTTACAGCCAAAGATCTTTTTTACATCTTAGACACATATTTTGGTGGCTCTGCGACTATTAAATGCATTAGTTGTTCCTATATTTAGCTAATGCGCAAATTGCGTCGCTACAAACTAGATAATACTAATTTCATCACTGGTTGCAGCTTGACGCTTTTTCCATTTCTATCAAATTTGTAGTGATTTGAAAAAAAATTCGATTTTGTGATTGAGTTAACTGTTCAGTCGCCTAAAAAATCAATCAATTCTGTGGCTACTTTGCTTTCGTTTATTTTATTCTATCAAAGCGGTATTTGGGGTGGTGTAAGAGTTTCAGGAAAAACCCGGAAGTTGCGTTGTCAGGGTGTACATAATGTCTGGAGTTTTTCTCATTTAGATGTAGTTTTACACTTGTTCATTAGTAAAATTTAATTGCTGTATGAACAGTCGAACGCTTTTGATTGCCATTCACTCCGTTCTGGCTCTTCAAATATTTACACAATATTATTATGTTTATATTATTTGTTTAAACTAAACATAAACGTTATAAGAGTGCTTTTTGCTTGGTGGCATTTTCTTTTGATTCTTACGCAAATGTGGAACTCATTTGACAAGAAATCTCTTGACTAGTTCAATTTTCATCAATATACTTTACAACTTTACTGATCTATAACTTTTAATTCAGCAACATTTTTTTGGAAATTTGTTTTTTGGGACAAATTTGTGTATAAAAGTTTGGTTTAGAAAACGATGAAGATTTAATTTTCAAAATACCTTTTCTATTCTTGTTCTTGAAGTAGAAGAATTAGAGTTGAACTTTCCTAAAATCTAATAAAAGGTGAATGAAGTTAGTAAGTGAAGTAACGTCAAATTATTCGGGTGATTAATTGTTGAGTCGACGTAGATTACAGACGTGATGTCAGTGTTATATCTTGGTTTAGAGCGGCAGAAAGCCGGAGATCCTGGCCCCATACTCATAACGAAAGCATCCAGATTAATTGACCGAATAAACAACATTTCCCATTCAATATTAAATGCTTACGCGTCCAGGTACCGCAAAAGCACGTAAAAACCTGAAAATTATTTTCCTGGAAAATTCTATTCAACTAATTAAACTTATCTTTCCTACAAGCGCAGTAGAACGGGAAATTCGGTTGCCCCTGAGTAGTTAAGTGGAATTTGATACATAAACAAACGACATAATTATGTTGGTGTTGCCACAATTAGAGCATTTTAGAAAATAAGCATCCAGTACAAAAGCTTTCTCTCAATGAAAAAAAACTGGGAATCATACACACCTGGCGACAGCCATTTCTGACATTTTCCTTTATGTTTTGGAGCAACATAAAGCGACCAATCGGGTTATGATAAAATGAAACAAACAGAAACAAAGCTTTCATAAGCTCGATTAATTCTTTTACTGCTGAACCACGTTGATTGTTCTTAACATAACACAAAATAAAAAAAATATATCACAACCAAAGATGAAAACATGTTTGAGAATCGCTCTCAATTTGTAACATTTATTATCTTAATTATTCTTAAAAATCAAAGGTTTAACAATAATTATTGTAAAGAAAAGCCAATGTTGGTAGCTAACCAAAGAAGATAGATTACATTGTATATGTGTGAGACAAAAGGCGCTAACGTGATATTTTTGTTATCCAATCAGCGATATAAACTTCTGTTTATTTCTTCTTATTTCAAATGAAAACAATGACAGAGTCTGATCATAACAAAAAGCAGAACGGCACATATTCTTAGCGAAAACTTTGACAGATAATATCGACAAGCAGCGCCTTGAACTAAAAAATACACAGGGTGGTATATGTTTACAGATATTATCCAAAACCAAAAGCCCAAGACTAAACTTAAAAGTTGAAGCTTGATTATAATGAAGAAAAAAAACATGTTTCTAGTTACAATTGTTTAAATAATTGCAGAAAGTCAATAATTTATTAATTGTTATAAAAGGCACACTACAGGAATAAAAACTTAATGTAATAATAAAATGTGATTTAATTTTTAGGTCACAATTTTTTTTTGCAATTAACGTTATTGTTTTTTGGGTTTTTCAGATTTTGTAATTATTATGTATTTTGAAGTGAGTATGATAAATACTTTAACTTGGTTTTGAATAAAGTTGCACAATTAATTTCGTAAGTATTTAGAAGTCTTTGACAAAATATGCCAATGTAATTAGTCATTCTATTCAGATACTGAACGCTTAAAATTAATAAAGTTTATAATCAAGCTTTAAAAAAGAATAATGGATAATTGGCATAGTATGAAACTTTTGCAATGTTAAAGTAGTTGCAATTAAAGTTTAGCATTCAATATAACATTATTTAAGCAAGAAAACTTACTGTTGAAAGCCTTAACTGCATTCTGTTTATTACCAAAAACAAATTTTAAAATAATTGCAAATGAATATTATAGAAACGTAGAACTAGAATATTAGGCAGGATATTTTCATTAAAGCAGACAAGCAAAAAGCAACAGTAAAAAAAATTATATGGTGAAGAAAATAACAAAAACAAAAACGTCAGAAAAGTAAAACAAAAAAAAAAGCGAAAAATATAGAGTATAAAATAAATGAAAAGCAAGGAAAAAAAAAAGTCAAAGAATAGATGTATAGCAATATTGAATAGATGTATTGCAATATTGCTCGTTGACAATCAGCTGACTGGAAAACAGATAAAGCTGTATACGTTTACATTACAATGTTGTAGTAATCATAAAAAAACATTTTTTGAGGTAATTCTACAATTTATTTAAAAGCTTATTTTTGAAAAGTAAGCACTATTTGGCGATAATGCGGAAGTAAACTGTCTTGTTTTTTATTTGCTTTTTCTCTTTGCTTCTTCTCTCATTCTATTTCAGTGGTCAAGTTTAATTGTTTTCTTTCTTTTTTTATCATTTTTATCTATTACATTTCTTCTTCCTTTCTTTTCATTAAATCTTCTCTCGCTACCATACTTTTTTTTTATCTCCACGCATTCTTTCATCATCTGATCTAATGTTTCTTTTTTTCTTCCACACATCCTAAATTTTCTTTCATTCAAAATCTGTTTTCTCTGTCTTTATTCCCACATTTGAATCTTGCAATCATTTTCCTCTCTCTCTTATTTTCTCTTTTTAGATAGATTGGATTTTTTTCTGTAATTAGTCTCTATTATTTTCCGTTATATGCGCTCTTTCTAATTTCTCTCTTCTTTTGTTGTTTCTCTATGTCTCTATCTGTGTCTCTCATTTTTTTTTCTTTAATTCTCTGCTACATTAATCACTTTTTGTTCTACCAAACGCTGCTCAAACATTTCACATACTCTTCCATTGTCCTTTTCTAGTTCATATTTAATTAGCGCTCGCTCTTCTCTAAATTCCACTTGCCAGTCTGGTATCTTTCCACTCTCTCAGCCTCTCTTTTTAACTTTTCTGTCACCACATCGGTTTTGTGTTTAAAAATGTTTTTTTTTGGTATTTTTTTTCATTCTCTTCTTTTCTCTTTTTGTGAATTGGAACAATTATTCTAGAAAAAACTCTTTTTCTTCCTCACTTCATTCAATACTTTTCTCAGTCTTTCTTTAACTCTTTTATTGTCATACATCCATGCCGCATTTGGTATTCCATTATGCTATTTAGCTTAATGAGCTGAATCTCTACGTCTTCTTTTGTTATTTCTTCTTTTTTTTCTTCTTATTCTGCGCTTTCCTCTTTTAGTTTTTCTTGCCAGTCTTTTTCTTCTTCTTCTTCCAGTAGTTTATTACAATGTTCTTCTTATTTACTCATTTCTATCTTATTTGATATCCTTTCTATTTCTTCTTTTAACCTTTGCAAGTACTTTTAAATTTTATTTTGTTTTATTATTGCTTCTATTTTTTAATTTTGTTAGAATTTTTCTTTTATGTTTTTTGTATTCTCTATCCCTCCATTTGCTTTTTCTTAATTTTTTTTTAATCATTGCTTTCTTTACTTTTGTTTCTAATTCTTGTATCATCTTTCTTATTTCTTTTTTTTTAAATTCGGTTTTATTCAACTTTTTCCTATATATTTCTCTTAACTTTATTATTAATGTTTTTTTTTCTGCTTTTATTTGTTTTCTATCACTTTTTATTTGTATCTCTAACGGCATATATGGTGTGATTCAATTCTTTCGCCTATCTAAAATTGTTTCACTATTTCCGATGCTTTATGGTTCGCTATTTAGTAGTCTATTGCCGTTTTCGCCTATGTTTCTGTATATATCCATCTCTGCCGGCTATTTATAAAATTATTATTCAACTGCTACTGAAAATAAACAACATTAATTAGAAACAAAAGCGTGTATAAATTCTCTTATGGATATTATTGTAAATTTTATGTTATATGCTTTATTGAGGTTGAAAATAATTGGAAGTAAAGAAAGATAATAAAACATGAGACCTAAAAGTGATTATTTGGCTTGGCATAAGACTGAGAGATACTAAAAGCACATTACGTTGCCAGAAGCACATACACAAATATTGCAAACCGTATATTAGATCTACCTATCCCGTATGTCAACCATGAGCTTTGATAAAAAGCAAAACAACATTCAGCTCTATTTTCAGCGACCCTTGCCGGAAAATACGGCTCACTGGTGCTGATAATTACAACAAAAAATGTGAAGGCAAAAAACGGAACGTGCGACAAACTTAAAATAATTTTTTCAATAACAAAAAATCTTATACGGCTGTTTGCTGGATTTTTAATAAAGCATCATCATCCTCAGTTTGAAATTTAAAACTGTAAAAAATGGTGATGGAGATTATTCCGGTTTTTTATTCAACGCCTTACCTAACATTTAATCCTTGTAGAATGTTTCGCTTTTGAAACCCAACCGTTGTTTACATGTCCCTTGAGCTTTCTTATACACACATAGTCTTTAACTCGCTGCGAGATGGTATAAAAATAGCTTCTATCTCACAGAAATTTGTCTAAAGAGATCTCATGAAAACATAAAACCTATTAGAAAACTAACAATTATATTTTAAAAACTCAAATAAACATCTCACAAAAATTACTATATTAAACCAAAAAATTCTTATCTAAAGCTCACGTTTATTTAAAAAAATATTCTGCTTTGCCAATTTAGCTAAAAACTAGTTGTCTTTAAAATAGGATAGGCCAGGATAGCAGCCGACAGAAGTACAACCTCAGTCTGAAATGTAATGCCACATAGACCGTACACATAGAAACTATAGCTTCTGCTGTGAATGTTTCATATTAGCATATTTTACCACTCGTTATAGTTCATCCCAGTTATCTAACAGTAACTCAACCTTTCCAGGGATGCTAAGACCAATTTCTTCCTCTCTTACTTAAAATGTCATGTTATTTAGCGCCTTATTGGCGTATTTTACTTTAAATATGAATATAAAGTATTAAAAAATTATAAACTCTCTCAAAAGTTTATAAAAGTTTTTAAAAGAACAGATGTTGGTAATGTTACGTTTTCCTTACTCATCAAGCCAACAGGTGTCAATGTGGCAAAAAATTTGGCGTTTTTTGTCTAAAACGCATATCTAAAATATGCAATATTTTTGTCTGTTTTGGTATTATCACAAAAAATTTGAAAATATTAAAGTCAAAGCGTATTTATTTATGACAAAGGTTTGTAGACTCTCACATTAGATTAAGCTTGGTTTTCTTTTTCAATGTATAATTAGAGGGAGCAAAACACGTATTTGATAGAGTTCAAGTTTGATGTTTACTTAAGAGCTATTTTGATTAGTATACATAAATTAGTTTCTATAGTTGGTACTTTAAAGTCATCATTTCCGAATAATTCTGGATCTATCCTTGTCCAAGCCAAAGCAGTCCAGCTCTTCCAGGACAAGCGGACAAAATATCGATTTTGACGAATTTCCCAATCAGTCTTTTCCCGCTTTGTTTGTGTAAACCGCACGTATTTTTAAACTAGCCCATCAATTTTACGATTAAAAAATGAAAAACAAATGTTTAACACAAAACATTATTTGTGTTAGAGAAAATGACTACAAAATCTATCTGATGGGTTTATCAAAAATTTTGCTTCATACACTCAAACGCGCTTTAAAAATGATGCGTTTTTTTAATTTTTAGTCTTCCAATATTAATATTCCCACAGGATTCACTATCAATTAAATTCTTTCATCATAACTCTGCTATAAAGAATTTGATAAAAAAGCAAAATGCGAGAGAAAAATTAGAAAAAAAACTGAAGTTTATGAAAATTTAGTTTTACTTTTCCATCAAACTGCACATTGGCAAGAATGTAATAAAACAAATTCTTAATTCTCATTTTGGTTTAGAATTAGAAACAATAATGGCTTAGGATATCAACCTCGAGGCGGAATGCAACTTAAAAATACAGGCACGTATTCAAAATTATTTTGAAAGTGTTGTTTGCATTTATGATATTTAAGTATTCAATGTTTAGCCAACAATTTTCATCAAATACTGCCTAGAACTCAAACAGAGTGTGACAACCGAGACAGTGCTTAAAGAGTGTAACAATAAGCTTGTATTATTAGCCTTCTTTTAGAAATAGCGACATCTATTAGAAGCTAACCTTACACCAAAGTCGAGAAACTAGGTTTCTACGTGTTAATCTATAGGTGTCACTTTATCTGATTCTGATAGACATTATTCGAGACAGAAGGTATATTGCTGATGGACAATCAAGTTATCACGTTAGCGCTTTTAGTCTAAAAACCAAAAATTTTTCAAATAAAAATCTGACACGACTTGCTGCAAAGTTTCAATACGAACGAACCGTATCCGAGTCTATGGATCTAGTTTGAATTCATTTGCTTTGATCTTATTTTTTTTCAAAAAGTTTATCAAAGCGTAGAGCTTGTTTTTGGCACTGTTTTGGTAGTTTTTGAGACACATCGAAATATAACAGTTACTTAATCCTATTAACACTTTTTGAAAATAGCATTTTTTATTGATTGATTAAATTTACTTGCCAGCTTGTTTTTTTTCATCCAGGTTTCTAATTACCTTTGATTCTAAATTTTTTAAAGTTGGTATTTTTGCACCAACGAGTACAGTAATTTGATCTACAGCAAGTTTTTTTGTTTAGAGCAAGTTTCTACAACAAACGTATTTTGTCAGCATTAGAAATGTTTTTTTTCTGTATTATTTTCGCCAACTTTTTGATGTACCACATATTTTGCTGATTTTAAGATTTGCAATTTTAAGAAAAAGTTTTTTCTCAAGTGCTTTTGTTATTGTTGTCGTTATAATGTGTTGTTTTGTGCCATGATAACAGAAAGAATATGAATTCAGTGCTGACTCTTTGGATTGGGAGGAATAATGAGTAAGGTGTTATTGATAAGTTGTAATTTACTTGGTAACACAAATATGTATTAGATATGTTAATATGAAACATCTACGACAGAAACTATAGTTTATTACCTGGAATAATGTAATGTGGCATTATATTTCAGACTAAAGTTGTACTGCCATGACATTTGCAGATTGCTACCTTGGCTCTCTACTTTCTCAAAAAGTGAGAGCATTACTACATTTTGACAGATTTATTATAGAGAAAAAGTTAAGTGTTATTTAGCTAGAGACAGTTGTTTTAAAGAAAAAATTGCTGTTTGTTTATATAATTTAGTTTGGATGTGATAGAGTGGGATACAAGAGGGTAGAATGTCATTACTTGTTATTTGGATCCTCTTGTCTTTCCTTTCTAAGTCGATAAGAAAATAAAGGAAAACTAGATTTACGTTTCGTCGACAAAGTTTATTACAAAACATACCAAACACTTTGAAAAGTCGTTTAAAAACTATAAAACAAGATAATCGAACTTATTCTCTAATAAATTACACCGTAAATTCCTTTGGCGCCCTTTCAAATTGTCGGTGTCAAGTAGATAAAAGGGATATTTTGTTGAGATGTTGTGTTAAAGTTAGGAAGTGCGAAAAGTTACAAGTTATGTGGTGAAATATGTTATTAATGTGCAATTTTATTAAGTTTGAGACGCCACTGAAATGACAAAGAAGCATTGTCTTTTGCACCAACTATGTAAAAGTTAGTTACATTTTTGGAGGTCATTCATTACGAAAACTATTTTATCTATAGCTGATATACGATCTAATTAAAGTGATTATAAATATCATTAATTTTGGCTTAGTTCTGAGAAGGGTTTTTCTTTAGAATATTCCTCTAGACTCTAGAGAAACTATAAAGCAAGTTTGTAAGCTTTGTTTGTCTTTCCGCCATAGAATAATAACACTGGTTCTAAATCAATACCTTATAAAATCAAAACTTTTAAATTTAAAACTATTTTCTACAAAATTTGCAAAACAATAGAACATTTAAAGACGACAATGTAGAATTAATAATAGATTATAAGTATCAATAAGAACAAAAGTAGTTTTTGTGTGCTAAGCCTAGAGGCTGAAGGGCGGAATGAAATCGAGGACGGCAACTAGACGAAACACAAAAAGACCTTCTGCTGCTCTGAATGATATATACTATTTTCTCTTCAAGCGAATCACGAAGGAATAAAACTTCGGACATAAATCCATTTATTTTGTTTCTCTACAGATACAGTAAAATGACAAATTATAAACTTGCAATTTTCAAATTTTAAAAAACCCTGTCTGGTTGCAACTCTTTCAGTATTTAAATATCCAATAACATTGGTAGAGTCTACAGCACCGTCTCAATGATAGGTTTGTAGATATCTCATGGTGCTACATTTTCCAACGCTTTTTGTTTTCTATAGAATTTTCTGTGTAGTCCCTTGTGGAACAACTGTCTCTTTAGAGCAGAAATATCACCATTGTTATCTGCAATATAGTAGCTTATAGTTGAGTAATTTTAGAAAAAAAATCTTACTATTGGCGCAGATTTTGCTAACATAAGCATAATTGTATCACCTAATTTCTCATCTTGCTATAATTTGTCTTCAAATATGACTAAAATCTGCGGAAATCAGTGATAGACTATAAAATAACAAATGAGGAAGCGTCGACGAGAGAAGAACACTTTAGAATAGGAGACAGAACAGAGTGAGACCACCTTCCTATAGAAGATAGAAAACACCAAAAAAAAAACAAATGCAGAAGAACAAGAAGGTAATAATCAAATTATGGGATGGGCAGAAGGAAGCCAGATAACGTTACATTTGAGAAGCAAGAAGTAGAGAAGATAAAAAAAATGAAATGAATGGTGGGATAGAGAATGCTACATTTAAAAAAAGCCACAGAAGCGCTAAGAGAAAGCGTTTTCTTAGAAGCAAAAGAAAATATAGGGAGAGATGTATAGAGAAAAAGAGCGTAATCTGGTTTTCCTATGAAGACTACGTTGTTATGAAGTATGTTTTAATTAAATTAGATTTCACGTACGTATAGTGTTAATAGCTAGTTAATCAAGTGAAAAACTATTGACAGGCGATTTTGATCACGTAATTTGCAACAACTTGTCTAAACGTTGGAGAAGCATAATAATTTCCTAAATCAAAATTACATGAACTTTGAAGTTTGTGCTAAATGAAGCAACTAACTCTCAATATCATTCACACAACAAATGCTTTAATGAGATCAAATTTCTAGAAACCTAGATTATTTTAATGATGTTTGAGTAATAATCTCGTTTAATTCTCTATAAGAGGTTTACAGTATTTTATAATAGTTAGGACGCAAAAATTGGTTATTTATGTTGACACAGCTGGACTGAGACTAGATTGCAAGGAATATTGTCAATATTTTTCTTCTAGCAAGTGCTTTAGCTTAAAATATGGTACTTGATACGTCAATTTGCCTTGCCGCAGCTGTCGTCACCCTTGAGCTCAATCAAATTCGGTTTGAAATCTCAAAATTTGGTGAATTTTAAGCACAAGCTATAAATTGTTTAGTTTATTTTTTGGCTATTAGGATTACTTAAATACTTCAGTGTGTGTTTAATGTACCTCAGATGCGTACATTATTTGCATTTTTATTGGCAAAATATGAAAATCTTGAACGTTATTGAGTTCAATGGGAATTTACCGTCTTCATTATTATACTTATGTACATTCCCAAAGAGCTATGCGCTTTATTGCCTCAAAGTTTTATGAAAAATATCGACGAGATGTTTTTTCTAACTTACAGATAGCGAAATTTACATTCGCTTTGGCAAAATCGCGTGCGCATGGAAAGTTTTAGTTTGATAAAAGTTTAAAAAATTAAACACGGAGTAGAATCGTTATTATTGTAACATAAAATTTGAATTTAATGTTTTCGAAGTAGATAAACGGAAACTCTCCAAACGTCGTGTACCTAATATCATTCTTTGAGAGAGTGATAAAAGGCTTATGAAAATTTCATAAGAATGGTTTCTTCCACTTGTAGATTAGAAAACTTATACCATTAACACCTTGCCTCTGACTTGCTAAAACTTTCAATAATAGCCAGAAATGCGTTTTTGATCGCTCTTGTGTCATTATTTAACAAATTTTATTCCTGGGCATTTATATTTGCAACAAAAAATCATCTAAAAAAAACATAAAGGTAGAAAGAGATGAAATATAAGCACACACTCTAAAAAAACTGAAATAAAACAAAACATTTGGAAAGAACGAGATACAAAAGAATAGAGATTAAAAGAATGTGAAAACAACAGTCAAAAACAAAAAAAGATAATGATTTAGATAGGCAAAAAAGAGCAAAAACAGCAGAGCTTTAATTCAGAAATAAATGAAGAAAAAACTGGTAAAATAACTAAACACAGAAAGTTGATAGCAATGTTTAGACGTAAACATAAAAAAATACTGTATAAAAAAATAAAAGAGACAATACAAATAACAACGGTTTAGATTTAAAATAGATAAAAGTAACTGAAAAGATGAAAGAGTAAAGACGAAGTAAAATATATCAAAAAAACAAAAAATCTTTAATGCAGAATAACTACTAGAATAAAAAAAAAACTGCTAAAATAACTAAACACAGAAAGTTGATAGCAATGTTTAGACGTAAGCATAAAAAAATACTGGTTACAAAAAATAAAAAAATGTACTATAGAAAAATAAAAGAGACAATACACATAAGAACGGTTTAGATTTAAAATAGATAAAAGTAACTGAAAAGATGAAAGAATAAAGACGAAGTAAAATATATAACAAAAAACAAAAAAAAGCAAAAATTAATTTTTGTTTATATGTATTACATACTTATAGAGCAAAAGATTGTAGAATCTAATGTTCAACCAATGTTACTATTATTACTATTTAAAGATTAGAATAAGTATTTTATTTATTTATACAATGTCAATTGCAAGTGGTAATTGATAAAAATAGTTAAAACAGTCTTTTCTGAAAGATGTCAATATTTCAATAACTTCGAACCATGAAAACCGTTCTTCTTCATGTATAGAAAAAATAGTTTAGAGAAAAAAAAAGGAAAAGCGAAGCAACAGATTCATGGAAAAATGAATGTTCGAGATAGAAACATAGACAAAGAACAGGGACGAAGAGCAATTAAAGAAATAACTTATAACAAAAGATACCATAACTTAATTTTAGAAGAGTTACCTGGCTACTTAAAAATAAAAAGTGAGAGAGAAAGAAAGATGATAGCACAATTTAGGAGCGAAAATGAAGAGAGAGAATTGATGGAGAAAGGGAGAAACATTAAAGCACATAACAAAAACATGTATGGAGATAAAGGAGACAAAGAAGACATGCTTAATGAAAGGATTGAAAGAGAGAAGAGAATGAATGAAAATGATATAAAAAAAAAGAAAAGATTAGATGAAGTAGAAAGAGAAAAAAAGTGAGAAAAAAAATTAAATTAGAAAAAATAGTTTCGTTAATGGGCTTTTGCCTATTGACCAAACTATTGATATTACTGTCAATTAGTAACCGGAATGACATGAGATTTTAGTTGACTATATGTCTAAACGTGTCCAAGATTGCATACAAATTTTAAATACATTTTTGTGTACATATGAAATTCAAGATGATGAAAACTACATAAAATTATTTCAAAGTGCTACAAAAAACGTTCGTGGTTACAGAAAATAAAAGCGTCTTTTATAGACGTTTATCATTATTTCTAGAACATTACACAAATGATAGCAACGCCATTAAGAATCGATTGCAAATATATGATATTTATTCGTTTGAACGTTTTACTTAGAGCTAGGCAAGATACAACAATTGAATGCTGGATTTAAATCAAATTACCGATTTATGTGAATTATTAAAGAGATGTTATTGTATTACCTTTTTCTGATTACACGATAACAATATATAATATGTTACTGTTCTAGCATCTTGTGTAATGTAAAGAGACTTCTGTATCCCTCTTTGAAAGCCATGTTTCTTTAGAAACCATTAATCAATGCAAACTGCCTGAGATATGCTCGTTCGTCTATCCAAGTGCTCTATAACAACAGATACGAGCTTTAAACACCATATTAAGGTTTACCATTTCATCACCGTTTAGTAAACCATATTGATTACAACACATTACAAAGCACTTCTTTTTTATTAAACCACTTAAAGATAAACATTAGAAAAAATCTGTTTCTCTTCACAGCAATCTTGCTCTCTATTCTAATCAGTTTTAGTAAGATCCAGATGCAGTACATTTTTGTTAATAGACTATGGTCTGTTCAAATTCAAGAACGAGTAGTAGTAAATAATGTGTAAGACGTGATCAGTGCGTGATCAATTCATAAAGACTAATTAGTGATACCGATTTCTTGAGATTTGAGCCGGGCTGGCAGCCGAAAGCACAGCGGTGCATTGTGCATTAGTTTCGTTGCTGTTTCTGTGTGCTGCTACAGAGACATAGACTGAGGTTAATCCCATGAAAATAAATACAGTATAGTTTTACCAGCAAACACATAAGCTCTGGCAATTTCACGGTATCAAACGCTTCTGTAGAGTCAAAAAAAATACAATTAAACGGATATACTAGATATAGTTCATCAATGTATCATAGAAACCAGTTTCTTCCCAAAATTAGTAAAAGTTCAATATCTATTTATTATGGTTTGGGTTTTTGGGTGTACAGTTTATTAAAGTGGCTGGGAAAGCTAATTATTCTATTATTTGGCAAGCTACGCTATCTCTCTATCTCTCTTTGATTAACTTTACAATTTTGGCTATTACTAGACTTCCTATGTTTGTCACCTTTGAGACAATACTGTTTTCGAAATTTTATTGCTATATTTTTGGAATACTTTTTGGTTTCTAAAGACATCATTGCTAAAGTAGCCTTCTAACAAAATTTTAGACCAGGTTCTATTGCTTTAATTTATTTGTTTTCAATTATTTTGTTATTAAAAACAAACACTAAAATAGTACCAAATTGCTTAAAAAATAGTGATACCTGTAACGTAAAAGCTTCAATTAAATTGAAAAATGTAATAAGACAGCAATTAACAATTAGGAACAAATAAAACAAGTAGCAACGGCACAACAGTTGTAATAAACCTGTAATTGAAGCAGCAAAAATTCCATATCAAAGGAAGACTTCAGAAGAAGCCTCGAATGATACGAAATCTGGTAAAAACATTGTTTTCAAAGGAAACGATGGATTCTAATTAATGTGAGGTAAGTAATTCAAAAGCAAAATAACGAATAGAAGTTCAGATGAGAATGTTAATAGCGTTCTAGAAGCGCCAAAAATTAGTGAATATGTACATAATTTCTCGCAACAGTAGTTTGAAAAGCAAAACACCGGTAATATCTGCATAATGAGCTTGTAAACAAGCGTGAGTCGTTCCTGCATGTACGTATCTCAGTTAAATTGTGTCTATTAAGCGTGAACAGGCTGAAGCTTGGGCTATAAGCTCTTTATTGCACAAGAACTTAATTAAAGACAATTTAAGTTTCAAAAATTAATACATAACAGGTATTTAACAAAACAGAGACCAGTTGCTTTGTAGCAACAGTTTTCGAAAAAGACAACAATATCGATATTGTAACGTGAAAGCTGTACAGTTTATTTATATAACTTATTTACACACTTATTCATTTATATACTAATATTACGCTATTAACTTTACAATATCACATCATTTGACATACATTTAATTTATACAAGAAAGGCTTTCACGACCCGAAGTCATTGAAATACTGACATCTTTCGGAAAAGACCGCGTCGAAAAGATTAATGAAATTGTCGACGTTTCGCACTCTATCGGTGGAGGCGTCATCAGGACAGGAAAATACAAATGAGAACCACGCTAAAGGCAAAACTTATTCTGGCTAGACCTCGTTGCTGGTTGGCTTATATGGTAAGATAGGAAAAAAAAGCGGTGGGAAGGGCAAAAGAAAAACTGGCGGAGGGCTCGGAAGAGAAAGCTGCGGAGAAAGCGGAAGCGCTTTGTGTTGATGACGAAGGAGTGTTTACGAACAAGGACTTTCAAACGTTTGAGCGATAATAACCTGAAACTCTATTAAAACTGTTTGAATGTTTTATGATTTCGATTGCTTTTCTAACTTTTCTGTCATAGAAAAATTTTGATTCACAAATCAAGGAAGATTCATCTAGACAAATTTTGTGACCGGTTTCTAGATGATGTTCAGCTAGTAATAAGTGTGACCATAAACTTGAATTTATGCACCTTTTATGTTCAGAAACTCGAAGTTTAATTGAACGTTCTGTTTCCCCAATGTAAACTTTGCCACAAGAGCACAGAATTTTATAAACACCTTTTGATCTGTCTTTTGGAGATGGTAAAATTTCCAAGATTTTGGTAGATGATTTGAAAACCGTTCTCAATCCAGAATTTTCCCGATTCTGTCTGTAACCCCATGAACAAATGGAAGAAAAGCAGTTCCAGTATTATTTTTTCGACTCTGTCGTTTTTGTGCGAGGACGTCGATGGTGGTTAAATATCCTGTTTCTTATATCCATTATTCATTAGGCTAGTTGTTAACCGGTCTAATTCTGTTTGAAGACTTGATGTTTGACAAACCGAAAAAGCGTGATGTACCAAAGATTTAATGACAGACAATTTATGGGCAGGATGATGATGAGATGTCGCATGAAGATAGCGATCTGTATAAGTAGGCTTTCGATATATTGTATGACCCAAAGACCCATTAGGAAAACGTGTTACCAAAAATGGAAAAGAATTTTGATTCTCAATTTCCACTGTAAATTGAATATCTTTATTTAAACCATTTAGATGATTTAAAAAGTCTGTCAAACTGTCTTTACCGTGAGGCCAAATAATAAACGTGTCGTCCACATATCGAAGCCACACTTTAGATTTCAAAACCGATGTTTTAAGTGCCTTGGTTTCAAAGGATTCCATAAAGATATTATTAATGACAGGAGACAGAGGAGAACCCATTGGAGTTCCTGTGACTTGTTTGTAAATTTTTTTATGGAATCGAAAATATGTTGAAGTAAAACATTTTTCTGTCAGATCTCCTAGGATTTGAGAAAAGTCATCATCACATAGCAACTTTCTGACAATAGCCACTGACCTTTGGTGCTACATCAAAACTAACCAGCAAATCTGAAGGATCTAAAGAAAACGTGGATAACATTTAAACGAAATGAGAAGAATTTAGGACTATACACTTGTGTCGCTTGCTCGATCAGATATGAACTCTATTGGACTAAAACTCAAACTGACTCCCTTCCTCGCTTGCTGCTTCTTATACCACTTACGGTGTATTCAGTCTAGAACCGACTGGAAACGATCTAGAACCTTCGATAGCTTCTTGAATATTCTCTCTAGTTCTCAAACTGTTACACTATCATAAACAGCAATTGCGTAAGTATCTTTAGATATTTAGGAAACCATCTACAATGTAACTATATGAAATCTTGAGAAACTATATTTCTATCCCTTATTCTCCAAATTAAGAAAATTATGTATTAAAGAAGTTAACACTGGCTTATAATAAATATTAATATAAAATACAAACAAACAATACTTTAAGAATTATCTGTTGATTATATATATGAAAACACACAAAATTAAGCAATGCACTCGTATTTTAATAGGTAAATGGCTAAAGCCGTGACAGTCTGACACCATCCAGAACTCGATATTGATCCAGTGAACTCGGGCGAATACTGTTCACGTATAAGCAGTGTTCAATTGTTTATTTGGATAGGTCATTAAGCGGTGCTAAAAAACAATTGCCTCAGGGAAGAAACTTACCGATTGAGCCTACTATATAATTATGACCGCTAACGTATTTAGACTATAAGAATCTACACAAAGTGCATTGTGAAGCTACACTTCTTATTGTCAGTACGTTTACAACTTTTGACTTTAAAAAGAATAGATTAAGCTTTTTTTTGTCAAAAGTTCGTCTGGTCAGCGGAGTAATTGGTGTAAAGTGCATAATTGATTTGTTTTGCTGTTTTTGCCAAATCTTACATTAAGCAAAACCAACAGAAAGTAAATTTATTTAGGAAAAAGTCCACTCGTAAAAGCAACTGCTTTGTTAGATCATCAATAAAAAAAGAAGGTGTGATTGTGAAGCATGGAGTGAAATAGGATTTAATTATGTAAAAGTAATTATTAGCGATAGTGGATATTTAGGTAGGAAGTAACCAAGTCGGAGCTTTATGTGAAAGCAGCAAAAAGGTGGGGTATATAAAGTGACCCTGAGCTCAAAGCTCGTGTGATTCATGATCTTTCTGACCGGCTATTTATCAGCTTGCATTACAACTGTAAATTTATTTTCCGAATATAACGAGTTTCCACATTTGCTATGGTCTTTATATTGCCTCAGCAATACAAAAAATATGGCTCTTTATGCCATTGACCGACAAAAACGACATTCTCTATTTATACGTGGGGTAGTTTATAGCCCGTTTTATGCAGCACGATACTTTCATTAATATAGTTTGCTCTTACAGGTGACATCGTAAATATTCAATATAATACGATGAAAATACTTTGAATTGCAATGCGAGTTAACGAAATAAAATTTCGTGATCAGTTAAGCAGTTATAATGTACTTTTAAAGTTATTTTCTGATAGCGGAGCAACTAAATCCATCAGATTTACTCGAAAAGGCGGCTTTTAAACTTTACCAGAAACTTTTCTGCCAGAAATACATACAACTAATCACTATTAGAGACAGCTTTAAACAACTCAACTAATTCGACTTTTGGATTTTTGTTTACGCAACATTCTACGTTTACGGTGGCTGATAAGAGAAATAAAATCAATCAACGTTTTAAAAACAAAAAATGAACTCATTTATACAGCGCAATCAAAAAGTAATTGAACGTTAGCTCGTTTAAACATGGACCATATAGAAGCTACCTAATCATTACAACAGATACCAATCGTTTGACACTGAGACTAAGTAACAGATATCGATTGTAATTTGATTCAAAAAGTATAGCAATTCTTATCTTGTACGTACGGTAGCGACAATGTTAGCTTCATAAATAGTCCGGTAGCAAATAAAAGAAAAAATATTAAAACAGTCGAGATATGCACTCAACAATTTATCACAAGTTGGTGTTTTTAAATAAAAAGTTGAAAAAACAATAGAATAGAGTTTTTTTATTTGTGTCACCATTGGGAATAAAATCTTTCTGACAAGCCACGCCTATACGGAATAATTTCATCATTTGATTCCATTCCGTATGTTTAAGGATAGCACCCAAAGTTGATGACTAAATGAACTGTAAATAAAGCAAACTGTCGATACTCTCCTATAGCGTTGCTAAAATGGCTTCAAACTGAGTGAAGGTTAATCAAAATTAATAAAAGTTGTTCCCCTAAAATTGTATGATTTTTCATAATCTGAAAGGTTTAAGATTTCGTAAATAAAGCGGTTTTGCAACAATAGTATGTATTAAATTGATAAAATCTTCCAGGGTTTACTGAATCTGATTTGTGAACTTGAGACAAAAGTTTTTAAATACAATACATTGAATTAAAAAAGTATTTTAAACAAAGAAAGGATTTATTTTAGATATAGGACAAAGACCCTTTGTATTAAGACTGCTCTTATACAGAGATAATTGCTATAAACCAATACCTTCATTCCGACTCTAAAAATACTTGTCTGTTGCTGGCCTAATCCGACTTTTGTTGCAGGTGAGCCTCTAAAATAGAATGCCGTTTGAGCTGCGGGAAGAATAATAGACCCTGTAATTTGTTGGGAAACATTCGGCAATTTTTTTAATGATTTGCTGAAATTAAAAAGTATTTTTATGTACTGTTTTAAGTTTTTTGTCGAAAACGTAAAAAATTATTTTTTTTTTATATAAAATAAGTTTTCTTCAAGGAGAACAAGAGGAAATAAAGAAAGTACAAGAGAACTATTTGAGATAGGTTCTCAAAGAAATCCCAGGGTATACAGTAAGAGAAACAAGCTGAGAGTGACAGTGAGATAAGCTAAAATAAAATAAATAGAAGAAAATAATGTAAAATATTGAGTGAATGTTGGAATAAAAAGAAAACAAAAAGATAAATAAATGAGAGAGAAAAATATTAGAGAAGAAATGAGTATGCGAGTGAATTATGAGAATAGGAAATAACGGTGTACCTGAGAAGAGCAAGCGCAAAAAAAAGAAAGATAATGGCAAAGTTTAGGTGCGGAAATAAGAAGAGACAGAATAGGTATTGGACGGAAAAGAAAGAGAGACTGTTAAGAATGTGTTATCAGGAAAGACAACAGAGCACATGTGGAATGGCTGCAGTAAGATGAAAAAGAAAAAAAAAAAAAAATAAAACTGAATAAAAGGGGTATGGGAGGAGAAAGAGAACACAAATGAAAAACAGGTGGTAAAAGATAGAAAAAAAATTGAAAATTAAAAAAAAAATTAACAAGTTATTGATATTGTGAAGTTGACCATTTGTGGGTACGAGGTTATCCTGTGAGTTTTAGATGTATTGCTTTTCTTTAAGGATATTAGGATAATTTTCTATTAACTTTAAAAAAAGTAGCGGTAATCTTAAAAACCAATTAATAATTTTATAGAAAAGGTATCCTTGCATTCCTAATTGAATCCTTCTATTGTTTTATTTTAACTTTTAGAGTTTCCTTGACTTTATTGACTGGGGTTCTGGGGTATACCAGATTCTACAATACCGTCGTCAATTTAATATTACGTTCGTAGAAGAAATAATTGACAAAAACATCAAATTAACAAAGTTTTACTATTTCAATACGTATGTGTGTACTTAAACGAAAACTTGGTTGAAATTAGAATAAAATTTATAACCACAAACCGGAAAGAAAGGAACCGAATTAAAAAGTTCCCAGAACTGTAGGCTCGTACAACTCAGCAGAATTTGGAACAGTTGAGCAAATATTGACTTAAAAATAACATTTCAAATGCGATTAATTGCATACTTGTGATGTTTTTCTAACTCTTACGTTTCAGCCTCGATGAACAATTTTCCAAGATCAGTCGATTTACCAACCGTTACAGGAGATATTAGCAAAATTTGTAGAGGTTGCACAAATAATGAATTTTGATTGCTTTTCTTTATTAATGTCGACAGGATCTATTATCAGTCTTTACTATCACAAGATCAATTGTCTACTTCCTTGCTGTAATAAATCTACAGCTTCGCAGTGAAATTTACATGCTAAGATGCACTTTTAGTTCAAAATTACTAATTACCATCAGCATCTACGCTACGATAGTTAAACTATGTGCAATTTTGTTCATATCACACAGACTTCAACCAACTCATGAGTAATTACATAAAGATATGAAGATGCATAGAATATATTTATAAGCAAATGCTTTAATACTATATAAGTATGTCTCTCATTTACTGCATAGAACAGTATTATAAAGAACATCAGGCTCAATCAGTATGGTTTTTCCCGCCAATAAAACAGCATTTGACTGCGTGCTGTTACACTGGTTCACTGAATCATTATCTCTCCGAAAAGTGTCCGACAATCAATAACCTATTAAACTATATGAGTGATATTTTTGAATTTTGTCTGTTTTAAGTATTTACGGATTAGTAAAAACAACAAATTCAGTTGTTTGTTTCCTTCCGTTTCAGTAACCATCATTAAATGTGACATATTTATTATTGATATGAAGGCGACACCTTGGTTTCTAGTGTGGCAGTAAATGATTGGTAACTCGGCAAATGGCTCCAGGTATTTATATCAAAACTTTAGCATAAATATAATTCATTGCTATAGAAAAAAAATTAATGATGTTAGATAATCCTTGTTTGCTATAAATGTGGTAGCGAATTGGCTGCTTTTATAACCAGAGAATACATATTATTAAATGATGACCAATTAGAAATTACATTGTTAAGCTTAAGACCAGAAAGGATTAACATCTTTTTAGATATTGGTGGCAAATGTTAGTGATTTTTGCTTGAAAACTAGATTTATATATTATTGAAATGAAAAATAGAGAAAATGAGTTGTAGGAAATTAAGTTTGAGGATAGTGCGTACCTATTGACAAGTAACCGCTGAAAAGCCAATAAATCAAGAACAAAATTGGTTTTGATTGAAAATCCGAGCGGGTGTTGTGTTGAATTTTCATCAGGTATGCGGCTTTGACGAAAATGAAAAACTACATGTTCCATTTAATTCTATTTAAGAAAACGGGACGTGATATTTATGAGGTTTTCGGAGGTTGTTGTAAAGGGAGATTGCAGAATTCGATCTGTCTGTAGATATAACTTTGATATAGTATGACAGCAGTCTCCCATGTAATGTGTCATATGCAGAATGATTTAATTCGGCATAAATCAGTATTCTGAACAAGCGTAAACACGGTTATAGATCGACAGTTTCACCTGACAAAAATACAATCTCTACAGGTGTATAAAAATGTCTGATTTAAACAAAAACGTAATTTTAATTCGAATCAAGCCAGTGTTTGTTTAAAATATCTAATGATTAATAGTACATTTATTAACTTTTTTGTAGAAAATAAACATTTTTTTAAAAATTATGGCAGTAATGGCAATCTTGCGTCAGAAGTTACTGAAAAAAAACAAAGTTTAATGTGCGCACTTAATTAGAGATTAAGACAGTAGATTTACAACTTTCCTATTTCTAAGATTAGGGTTTTTTATTTTTAGTGTTTTTTAGGATTAACACTTGTATAATATCATCAAGAGGGTTAAGTTGGCTGCTATATACGATTGAGATATACCCGGCACTAAATTTTATTGCTCATAATCAGAGGAACAGGCCACAATGATAAAAAAGATTCACAACTCAAAGTGTATGGTGGCGGTAGCTCAGTACTACCCTCAATAGAAAACGGTCTTCTTTAATTTATGATTGTGATTTTAGGTGTCAAATTTTCTGATGATTTAGTGTAATAAAATTTACTGCCAGGTATACCTTAAACGTTTTTGCAAAACATCAATAACGAGTTTTAAATATCAAATAATTTCCAATGTTGACTTTGCATCTACAAAAGCAAAACTTGGATTTGTTAATAAAAACTGTACATATTGTATTAAAAAAAAGTTAAATCAAAAAAAGCTCAATAAAATCATCTCAAAGTAAACACTGTAAATCGATAGGTTATAATGCAAATTATTTGTGTTGCGTGTAGGTTTGAAAAATGGTTAATATTACGACGCTGATGCTATAACCGAAAATTAGGTTTAAATTTTTATACGACGAGTTACACGTTTACTGTTCCGCAAATCAATTGACGGAGTTCGGCTTACAGCCTCAAGCAATCAGCAAATACTCAAACGATCTAAAATTTCATTATCAAAAATTGATACATGCTCAGTTTTAACAATCAACGCCTAATTGTTTTCCAATAAGTATTAGAATGCTGCATTGAATTTCAATGTTTTTTTAAAATAAACTCACATCTCCTATTTGAAAACTATTTATTAAGTAACATGTTATGTTAGTCTGCTCCAAATTTGCAGTTTCGAACGAAAATAATCACAATCACCATAAAATTGGAAAATATTTTCAACAATTCTTGCCGCTGATTAGCAGGTTGTTCAAGTAAGTGAATCATTCTAACAGAGTTCTTTAGTTGCCAGCGTGCAATTAACCGTCGAGCAAAGCTCAAGTACAGCAATTCAAGCTAAGGGTAAGTGTTCTCACCATAG
This sequence comes from Lagria hirta, assembly GCA_947359425.1. NCBI lineage: Eukaryota > Metazoa > Arthropoda > Insecta > Coleoptera > Tenebrionidae > Lagria > Lagria hirta. The sequence goes on from OX375799.1 coordinate 2,862,262, forward strand.
GGAGTTTGTGTTGACACCCGACTAATCACCAACAGATGAGATCGATATGTTAAGGCTGTATAAAGGAACACACATACACACATAAATAGCTAATTAAAATAAAAATATAATAATACAAAAATTAATATAATTACACTAAATATTATACCTATTGTGAGAGTTTACTTTTTATACATTTATTAATATAAATTATTTAAGTCAAAACGGATTTAATATAAAATTGAGGGATGTACAGTGAGGGATGATACTATGGCTGTAAGAGCAGTAGACAGCGGTCAGCAGGTAGTACTAGTAGGAGTGTCGAGTGCGGTACTCGTGCATAGTCAAGTCAAGTCGAGAGAACGAGAGTGATAGCTATCTCTATACACAAACGAATATAACTTGTTATTGTGTGCAAATGAAGTGCGAATGTGATGTCTTAACATTTCTGTTTCAGTAACCTTGCCAAATGACAGACCCTACCTTCTTCTAATAATGTGGCTGGTTTGGCTATGGCAGCTAGGTTTGAGTACTGATACGACTTGCATATTATGATGCATGCAGATACATTTATGTCATTATTGGCATATTTGTTTTATTAAAGAGCATGCAGATTATTTGTGTCAGAATTGACACGGGTGTTATTGTTTATTGTTGCTCTTTGTGAAATGATTAAGAATGAAAACCTACAGCAGAGAACTTGTTCTGTTCTTGAGCCGGTCTTTACTACTACTATTATTATTTATTATTTGGCTCTCGACGCCGATTAACATAATTTCTGTTTTTTGGTTGAGATCTAGCGTTTCAGATTTCTTAAAAAGATTGGAGAGATCTTTGAAGCCAGGTTTGATGCTGCCGTCAAGGCTGGTACCTTGTCGCTGAAAAGAGTTGTAGGTGGGTTCTCTATTGTGGCAATGGAAGGGTGCAGTGTTCAAATACCTTTCAATTATTTCTTTAATTTTATTTTTATGCTCCTCGCCGGAAACATTGTAGTCAATGGCCATCTAGGTTTAATAATCTGGGTACAGGCTTGAGAGTGAGAAGGCCTCTATTAACTTCTCACATTGGTACCGATAATAAATAGGTTGAAGAATGGAGAAGCAGAGGGAAGCCGCCAAAGTCTGGAATCCGGTCCATATGAATATGATAGAAACAGCCCTCTACAAGGCAGGAATGGAGGAAGATTGACTTGCGGGGACAAGCCCTCGGTGAGTTTCTTGATAAGTATTATTGACAGGTACATTATGTGTAAATAAAGTTTTATATGTGTATAAAACTTATATAATAATTAATAATGTAATACGACTAATACGAGATTTTTGTATAGAAATTAGTTTTTCAGCTTTTAACGATTTTGCAGTCTTATTTATCCGTTCAAGTTCCATTCGACATCAAAGTCTAATATATTAGAAAAAAGAGTTTTTCCAAATAAGAGTTACATTGTAGGTGCGGTTAAAATAGCAAACGTTTTTCCATTTGATTTAAGTCGACCCGGTTTCCTCTTGTAGTTTTTGGAAGGCAACCTCTACCATATATAAATAAAATGAAGTGTATGTAGCGGAGTTCGGTGTTCCGACGATCTCATATATCACTTGTTGTTGTTTACAACTTCCTTCCTGACCAGTTTGCACTTTCCTGCTGTATTATTCCATGCATTCTTTTCAACCTTTGTCTCGCAATTCTACTTGTAAGCTGCTTAACTCTGTCTCAAATAACAGACATTTACAGTATAACGTTTTGCTACAGCTGTCGCTTCTATCCACACATAGGTCCTCAAGCATACTAATCCTCTCATTTTTAAAATTTGAGCATCAATTTGAAACGGCTTTGATTGCAACTTGTTGTTCAACGACAACACTTTGGATTGAAACTCCATTTCAGCTAAAGATTCATTTGACCTGATCCTGATTTCACTTTACTGTCCTACAGAAGATAAAATCTTAAAATAATAGTATGTGTCACGTAAAAATACTTTGTCGAAAATGCCGTCCGATAACATGCGAATCCAATCACATTGCATGTGACGCTCGTCTGTTCACAGCGTTTTTATATGAACGCCATAAAGTAATCCCTATGAATGAGTTTTCATATTTGAATTTTCTGAACGAGAAAAGAACTAGATATTATAGCTTGTTTTTTAATTTCAATGGTGCTGTAAAAGCGCGCGCAACAAGTGGTAACATAACATAACATAAACATAAAATTAAAACAATAATAATAATAATAATGTTTCTGCCCTTATTGCAAATCATTTTATGTCAATTTTTAACGTAATAACTGGATCGGTATTTTAAAAATTGATGTGATTGAGGTTTATGAGAATAGTGAGTGTTTCCCCGATGAATTCATTAAGATGTGTAATGAATGAATGGAAATTAAGCGGTAATGACGCAAAAAATTCCATTATTTTGTGAACGTAATCCGTATCCATCATATTTAACTAAAATATGCGAGTCAATTTTTGCGATAGCCTCCGTTTGGAAAATCATTTGTATTTTAATGATCACTTATTCAGTTAAATGAGACAAAAAAGGGTTTCCGTGAAATTTTTCAAATCAACATAAATCAATAAACCGCTTAAGAGAACCCTTTTCATTTTCAATATTAATTTGGTCACATAAATCGGTAACGTCACCCTTCAACAAATGTCTTTCTTTACCACAAAGGAAATGATAAGGGCAGAAAACAAAGCGCTCAAAATGTAATTAATAAACCGTCACAAAATTTGAATTTAAATTGCCTGGACTTTAGTGAGGGTCGGAGGTTACAAGCTCAGATTTTAAACACACTCAGTATTCTATCGACATATTGACATTCTTTGGTGCGTTTCAGTTTGTTTTTATATTCTTGTTATTGTCTGAATACAAAACTCTAATATTTTCTGCTCCGTTTTACCAAAATAGGTTTTGATAATCTCCTATAAATCTTTTTATAATCAGTTTTAGCCACTTGTGTGTATTTAGCTCGCATACTAAAAATTTTTTCACAAAATAAAACATTGATGATTAATAAATTGTGACTTTTCTCATTTGTATATCTCTGGGTAGCATTCTTGAGCATACATAATAAGATGAGATAATATAATAATTTCGTATAGACGTTCCGCTCAAGAAAAGAAAAGAATTTATGAGATGTTGTCATGGAATGTCGTCATTCGAAATGAAATGTCATAATCTAATTAATACGCCCCGCTTATACGTAATTATTACATCAACTCATCTCAGTAGGTACGCTCAAGAATACCATCCTCTCTCTCGCTTTCACCAATTTTACAGTATAACTTGTAAATTTGTATTATACTCTAATAGGATTACGTTTAAGCTATTGGACTATATTTACTAGAACACTGCTTACCGTGTGTTATTATTAGTTATAACTTCTATAAACAAAACTTTTCTGTGGCTCAATAGTATGTTATGTTAGTAGCTAAGTATGTTTAATCTATTTGTCAGTTTCAATAAAAAGAAAGTATTTTAGGTATTTATTTAGTCATTACAGCAATTAGGAGGTAATGTAGTGTACTTTGGTATATACAACTTGTAAATGAACCATAAAGAGGAAAGAATATAAAACACAAAACCTTAAAAACTTTATAGCAATCAGCATTGGGTCGTAAACGCGTGTACTTAATTTGCTTTATTTGGTTTCATTTTTAGTGATTACTGGAATCAATACGCTACCTTAGAATGTTTAGAATATTACGCAATGATCGGCTATTTTTAAAGTAAATAAAACAATTTAAATAGGATATTATTATACGAGTTTGATAACACGTTGCTTTGTCGCACAAGTCTTTGAATAAAATAAGTGCAATAATAAATCTTATGAAACACTATTTTTTCTACGGTGGTTCATTTGTAAATGAACTCATTTTATTTTTAAAGTTTGGATCTTATGCGAATTGTTTCTTTATTATTTATATGTATATTTTGGTTTTGATTTAGATTTAGAGCTAGAATATCAACCAAATTTCGAATATTACGCAATGATCGACTATTTTTAAAGTAAATAGAACAATTTAAATAGGATATTATTATACGAGTTTGATAACACGTTGCTTTGTCGCACAAGTCTTTGAATAAAATAAGTGCAATAATAAATCTTATTAAACACTATTTTTTCTACGGTGGTTCATTTGTAAATGAACTCATTTTATTTTTAAAGTTTGGATCTTATGCGAATTGTTTCTTTATTATTTATATGTATATTTTGGTTTTGATTTAGATTTAGAGCTAGAATATGAACCAAATTTCGAATATTACGCAATGATCGACTATTTTTAAAGTAAATAGAACAATTTAAATAGGATATTATTATTATACGAGTTTGATAACACGTTGTTTTGTCGCACAAGTCTTTGAATGAAACGAGTGTGATAATAGGTCTTATTAAACACTATTTTTTCTACGGTAGTTCATTTGTAAATGAACTAATTTTATTTTTAAAGTTTGGATCTTATGCGAATTGTTTATTTATTATTTATATGTATTTTTGGTTTTGATTTAGATTTAGAGCTAGAATATGAACCAAATTTCGAATATTACGCAATGATCGACTATTTTTAAAGTAAATAGAACAATTTAAATAGGATATTATTATTATACGAGTTTGATAACACGTTGTTTTGTCGCACAAGTCTTTGAATGAAACGAGTGTGATAATAGGTCTTATTAAACACTATTTTTTCTACGGTAGTTCATTTGTAAATGAACTAATTTTATTTTTAAAGTTTGGATCTTATGCGAATTGTTTATTTATTATTTATATGTATTTTTGGTTTTGATTTAGATTTAGAGCTAGAATATGAACCAAATTTCGAATATTACGCAATGATCGACTATTTTTAAAGTAAATAGAACAATTTAAATAGGATATTATTATACGAGTTTGATAACACGTTGCTTTGTCGCACAAGTCTTTGAATAAAATAAGTGCAATAATAAATCTTATTAAACACTATTTTTTCTACGGTGGTTCATTTGTAAATGAACTCATTTTATTTTTAAAGTTTGGATCTTATGCGAATTGTTTCTTTATTATTTATATGTATATTTTGGTTTTGATTTAGATTTAGAGCTAGAATATCAACCAAATTTCGAATATTACGCAATGATCGACTATTTTTAAAGTAAATAGAACAATTTAAATAGGATATTATTATACGAGTTTGATAACACGTTGTTTTGTCGCACAAGTCTTTGAATGAAACGAGTGTGATAATAGATCTTATTAAACACTATTTTTTCTACGGTGGTTCATTTGTAAATGAACTAATTTTATTTTTAAAGTTTGGATCTTATGCGAATTGTTTATTTATTATTTATATGTATTTTTAGTTTTGATTTAGATTTAGAGCTAGAATATAAACCAAATTTCGAATATTACGCAATGATCGACTATTTTTAAAGTAAATAGAACAATTTAAATAGGATATTATTATACGAGTTTGATAACACGTTGCTTTGTCGCACAAGTCTTTGAATAAAATAAGTGCAATAATAGATCTTATTAAACACTATTTTTTCTACGGTGGTTCATTTGTAAATGAACTAATTTTATTTTTAAAGTTTGGATCTTATGCGAATTGTTTATTTATTATTTATATGTATTTTTGGTTTTGATTTAGATTTAGAGCTAGAATATGAACCAAATTTCGAATATTACGCAATGATCGACTATTTTTAAAGTAAATAGAACAATTTAAATAGGATATTATTATACGAGTTTGATAACACGTTGCTTTGTCGCACTAGTCTTTGAATCAAACGACTGTGATAATCTTATTAAACACTATTTTTTCTACGGTGGTTTATTTGTGAATAGACAAATTTTAAAGTTTGGACCTTATACGAATTGCCTATTTATTATTTATTTATTTTTGTTTTGATTTAGAACTAGAATATGAACCACACCTACAGTGTGTCCCAAGATTGATGTTGCAAGAAGTGTATTAGACTAAAAATTTTTGAATTTTGTTTTAAAATTGTGGGGTTAAGGTTAAAAGTACTGTTTCTAATTTCCTCGATGTGTTTTTGTTGTACGCCGTTTCTTATCTCTTCTTTCAGTATTTTTTTACTGTCAGATATTGGGTGAGAGTACAGCAGTTGTTTAAAGCAACCTCATAAAAAAATCTCAAATTGTATGGTCGGATACCTTGGAGGCCACGCAATCGGACCATCTCTAGCTATCCACTTTTCTCAAAAGACCAAATTTCTCTATTCAGTTACTCATAACATTGCTCGTCTTTCTATGCAAGTACGTTTCTTTAAATCTTTCAAGTAGGTTTACATAAAGATGTAACTACATTTAGTAATGTTGTCAATTATTATATCTTTTAGATGGTTTTCCCATTACACTTTGCTCTTTCTCGTGATGTAATACGTGTTAGTTATAAACACAGTAATTTGCAGCTCAGCTACGATATTTTTAAATATGAGAAACTAAGTGCACTTTTATGTTGAGATAGGTTTTTACCCTGACAACTAGATGTGCAGCATATATTTATTTATAAACCATATTAATAATGCTGCTGTTTTTTCAGCAGGTGTCAAAATTTCTTTATCAAGACAAAATCATTACAAAATATTTTTTGTATAATAAAAAGCTTGCTAAACTCTGTCATATATCATTAAAATTTAAAAATTATTTATTCTATCGGATGTACAATATTAACAGGAATCAAGAGCGGCTGTGCTGGTTTGGCAGCAGGTATTTGATCGGCTCGTACCAAAGCCGGGTAAACATAAAGTCGCTTACGCAATGACGTAGAGATTTTTGTGAATTTGAATATATCAATTCAATTAGTTTGCAAAATAAAAAATACATGTTTGGGATATAATGTTTTGATTGTAGAAAACAATATATAATAAATTGTACCTGCTTTGCTTATAACTTTAGACGTTTATCTATTTTTATTTCTAGATAATTTTTTGTAGCACGTACTTATCGCAAAAATAGAGTCATTATTGCATTTAAAAATTATCATTTATTATTACTTGGCACAATATTAGAGCGGTAGTTAAATGGCTATAATTTCTCCACCTATATCCTGTTACATTGCAGCTTTAAGCCATGACACGCAATATTCTGTGTAAAATTGTACTTTTATTTTTAAAGCATGTTTCTTTATATCCAAACTTGATAAAAGAGTTATAAACTATCAAATTACATTTTAAAACGCACATAAATTATTTTAAGGGTTAAACAGTCATTGGCTTGCTATATTAAAAAAACATTTCTCATAAAATGTGATTTTGACTAATTTAGCCAAATTAGACAAAAAAATTATGTTTTTTTTCTCAATTTAACTTTTACATAATTATGCCTAACCTGTATTCTTTTTCAAAAAAGAGTGGTAGTAAATAATGTGTAGAACGTGATCAGTGCGTGATCCATTCATAAACACTAATTGATACCGATTTCCTGAAATTTGAGCCAGGCTGGCAGCCGAAAGCACAGAGGTGCATTGCATTTGTTTCGTTGCAGTTTCTGTGTGCTGGTATGATATGATCACGTAAAGCCTGCATGCATTTCATTTTCTTGAAAATGAATACAGTATAGACTACAAATGTTCTTTTAAGAAATCAAATCGTAAATACAGGTGTGATTCCCATTTAGGCGAGAGTCTTTTTCTACTGGCTTTTGTCTGGCTAAGGGTGCTTGTATGTTGATACATGTAGGGAGTACAATAGATCAAAAGATCTCAGTGCAATATCTCCTGTTGATCTTGAATAATAAGTGTCTCTTGGAGAAAAACACTACTATTAATAAAAAAATAGCTTAAATCGCTCACAATCGATTAATTGAACATACAAGAGTTTCTAGTAAGTAATGTCTATTTGGCAGAAGTTGTTCAGATAGGTATTCCACGTCTTGTAATAAAGCCTTCCTTTTGCATCAAAATGTCTATTCATAAGAGAGTCCTTTGTGTAGAAGCTCGCTCAGCTTTCTGTTTTGTTAGTTAATTTTTCTATCTTTCAGAGTGCTTCTAAAGGCTTATGTTTTGAATGAAACATGCCGCCCATTCGCATAAAATTATATAGCTATTTGTTTCCATACAGTTATGAATTAATTATTTGAATAACAGATGGTCCAAAGCAATTGCTGCTATATCAGTTTGATATTAGTGGGAATAAAAAATGTTGTTATATTTTTTTAAAAGCAGCAATATTAGGTTTCTACTCAACTATTTTCTGTCAAAACATCTTTTAAGATTAAATGTGCACGTTTAGAATATAAATATGCCGTATACGGGGGTGATAGCAGCAATGGTACGAATGCTGAACACATATCCCTGTGGTTGGATAAAGACGGAAGTAACACTATAAATCCTGATAGATTTAACTTGACCCGATAATAATATTAGGAAATGAGTTGTGACAATCTTGGAACCATGCATTGTCGTATTTCACTATAGACATTTCATTATAATGATTTAATCTGTAAAATTTACGGCTTACAAAATTATCTTTAATATCCTAGAAATATGCAAGTTCAAGCTTTTAAGGTAATTGTAATGATCCTTCGTTCAAAAGAGCTGCTTTTGGATATAAAACTTTCTATAATATAGCCGAAGCGTTTAATTCACCAACAGTTGCCAGCTAACGTGTCTGAGAAAACTTTTGGAGAAGTTTACATTAATGGGCGTTTACAGAAGCTTAACAATTTGTTAGATTTAGACTGTAAAATTAATGTTAAAAAAGCAATTGTGCCAAAGAAGTATTTAATGCTTCTTAACGTGATCAAATGGTGTATTTTATTTCAAACGCGCGAACAGAATCTCGGACTTTTGCACTTAGTATTTATAGACATACGACTCAATATTAAGACACTGGGGCACTTAGAAATCCTGCACAATTATTAGCTTGTGACTAACTTTGCAAGAGACATCAATAAAAGCACTAGTGGAAGAAAAATTGTCAAGAAGCTTTGCTTCTAAGAAAAAATTAAACCCAACAGACTATCTGTATACTAATTAATTTAATCTCGTGCTAGAATGGATTACAAGAGAAGACCAACTTCAAACCGAAGGAATTATATACCATTGTAGTCATCAGATAATTGCATATACAGATGACGTCACATTGGTGACTAGATGCGAAAAACTTTTTAGGAAACTAGAGAGCACAGCAAAGAAAGCAGACGAAACGATGGAAATAGAGAATAGACTAGCAAAAAGAAGCAGAGCACTTCAATGTATTGAAGACAAAAGAAGTATCAAAAAATACAAAAATAAGGATAACAATAATCAGACCATTAGTATGCTACAGATGTGAAACGTTGATCCTGCCACAAAAAAATGAGAAAAAAGTCAATATATGAGAAAGAAAAACGCTTAGAAAGATACTAGGGCGTACAAAGTTAGAAAATAGATGATGGAGAAGACAGACTAATAAAGAATTAAAGAATGTCTATGGACATCTAAATATAAAGCGCCATAGAAAAGCACGAAAAGCTAGGTGGCAAAATAGCAAATTTCAAACATCCTATAGTAAGGTACTATTTGGAAAATCAGAAGGAAAACAAAAAAAAGCAGATTGAGAAAAAATGGTTAAGCACTATTACAACGGATCTAAAGCTGAGAGGAATAGAAGACTGAAAAAAATGGCGGAAGATATGAAGAGATGGAAGTCACTAGTGAATTCGATAGGGGAGGAATAAGAGCAAGACAATCAGTTTCAAAGCATGGGCCTACAAGGCCTGTAGCCAGGTATGATATATATATATAAAAATTCTTTGGGTTTCCGGCTATTCATCCGCGTGGAATTCGGAGGGTCTTCAGGTCGGAGGGTTCTTGCTTGAGTGCGAGTCACGCGTGACATGTGACATGTCAACTCCGACCTGAAGATAGTAAATGAGATTTTGCCGAAACGTCGTCAAGAAATTCTAACCAAGAATTCCACGCGGATGAATACCCGGAAACCCAAAGAATTTTCATCAAGCACTCGCGGAAACCTGAAGATTAACCTGAAGAATATATATATATTAGACGCCATCTTGCATCAAAAATTTGAGAAACATTTTTACTACAAAAGAATAGAAGTGTTAAAATATAAAAAAGCAATTAAAATCAACTATCGTTACGTTTTACTACATTCATAAAAGAAAGTATTTCTTCAGCTGCCTGAAATAGTTTTTAGGTGAACGACGTTTGCAATAAAACAGGATTAGTTATTTTTTCACAAAATGAATAAAGCGATTACACAATTTAGCATGTCTGGACAAATTTGCCTGTGTATGCGTTCTTTTTTTTGTTGTTGTTTGTATCTAAGTAATATCCGCAGCGCGCTGTATCATAAAAATAATACAAACACAGTATATTCAAGCACAGCTTAAAAAGTTTTATTTAAGTTTCTTCATAAAATTACGAGATTTACCTTTTATTTCTGTTTTTAAGGGCAGAAAATGCGCTCGTAATTAGTCTGCACCGACATGTTGCTTTTTATTTTCGTTTGTACTACCTAATCGGACGATTCTCGCTGATTTGATTATTTGTTCATTATTAGATTCCACTTTAATTTTATTATAGAATAATAATTTCGAGTTGGTGGTATGAAAACGTATAATTATTGCTTGAAATTTTTAATCTCGTTGAAAGCTTAATTACATTTTCTGTATCCTCCTCGCAAAGAATACTTACTAAAAGCTTTCTATCACATCTTACACTTTAAATATGTCTACTTTTGCTGAAATAACTGAACGCTGCTCCTTATTTTTCTTTCATTCCACGCTGAAATTCCCTGTCTTGTTAGACATATGCCTGAGATGACACGTTGCAACTTTTATTCAATACATTACCAACTTTAGTGCAATAGAATTCGCAGACACACTGAAAAATGCTGAACTCTATATGTATTTCTAATACTCACTTCGTTCCAGAAAACAAAATTTGTTTAAAACTTTTATGTAAATAATAGACGTAACTCTTGTTGACACTCTTCAGAAATGGGTACTATAATCAGTTAGCTCTGCCTCTACATAGTAATGAGATGCTCTGTCTCCTACCATCCACAGTTTAAAGTCTTGCGAAATTTCTGTATCACGGGACTCAAAATGAGATGAAAGAGGACATATAATATGCCAGTGAGCTTCTATTGTATTAGATTCACAAAATAGTCCAGTTGTTATAAAAAAAACACTAGTAAACTTATCAAAAGATGGATATTTATATTATATAATGACTTTTTTAGGAAAGTTTACAAATGGTGGAGGCGCCAAAAGCAAAATTTTCTAAGAAATTGTTTAAATCAGTTTTTGTGTTGAAGGTCTTATTATAAACGTTACGCTTTAGAACAATATTTCCTTTTGTTATTTTTTATATATAGATTTACATTTATTAGACCTACGTTGTGTTTGAATTTGGCATTGCTTTTGAAAAACATTTTGGAAATCTATTTTCAATTGGGTTTGGAACTGTTGTTTAATTCAGTAGTATTGAAATGTAATGTACTTTCAAACAAAATTACCTTATAGTCGTTAACAATTTTTGCCACATATTGTGCCATATTAATAGTCAATCTAGTTTTTAGTGCATGAAACAAATAAAATCGTTACAGCAAATGTTACAAAATGTCGGTTTTATTCATGGCGCATACCTGATCTCTATAGTGCGTTTTCTTTCTTTATTCTCCCTATTGCAATAAATAAAGTGGCATCAAAATTTTACTTCATTCCTAATGTTTGTTCGAAACTGGCAAATTCTAATAGTTCCGAACGTTTTCCCATATCTTTTTCGAAGAGCTTACGATGCAAGTCGGTAAAGTACGAACAAACTTTGGAGCTTTAGCTAATTTATGAAGTAACGAACAAAGTCCAAACAATTTAAAGAAAACGAAGGAGTTTAGAGATGTCAGATTAATGCAAATAAACCACTTGACCATTCTTCAGGTTTAAATGATATAAGAGTGTATACCTGCACTTTGACATAACAGTCAGCCACTAATTAAATGCTACGCAATTATCTTGTAAGTGAGTTCCCCTTGTTCCTTCTCAAATATATCATGTTATTTGTCGCGAAATTGCTTTTCTCTCGACTACACCTGCGACATTAACACCTGCGATTTGCAATCACACCCCTTACGCTGACATACTACTTCAAATAACCTTTACTCTCCGCAATTTTAAGGTTTTATCGTCGGTTTAGAAAGGAGATTTTTCACCGTTTAGAATTAATTTTTGGATTTTGTCGCCAAGCCTGCTATAAGACCACCAAAAACACATTAAAGCATTGAATTGTAAATAAAAGAAAGATTTCTGCTTGGTCATAGAACAGCTTACGTTGTAGGTTTCAGCCGCAAGTAGATAAACAGCATAAAATGCAAGGTGCTGTAACATAAATGACACTTTGTCAAATCATAAACTAAAATTATTAATTTTTATTATTTTTAAAAATAACGTTTGTGCTCTTTCTAAGTCTACTCTACTCAGAAAGAGCATAATAGCTATTTTTGTCACAAGTACATAATCTATGACTTTTTTGGTCCCTCAAGGGCTCCAGTTGCTTGCAACTTGAGTACGGGTGGGGCAAACCCGAGGTACCTGAGCCACAGACAAACATGCGCCATTTTGTCTGGTTAACACCGTAGGTTACTTCCGCTGCAACAAACCCTCACAAGGCGCAGAGAGGGCTGTAGCTGAAGCAGCACGGGGGGCTTGGCTTCACCGCCCGGTCCGCGAGGAGAACAGCCTCTATAAAAAATTCCCAAAGTTAAGGTGGAACAGCATATGCCGAATTCTGTATGACTAAGAGGGTAATCTTAGCCACTAATATGCGAACTCCGGATACCAGGCGACCTCCGGTTTAAATAGCCTTCCTGTGGCATGCGGGGCTCTGCTGCAGGTGACCTTTCTTTCCCTAGCTTTTCGTGGGACCTTCTATGGACACAAAAAACATTAATCTAGGGGCTGACTCACCCCTAATAGAGTCAATGGAATTGGGCGAAGGTCCAAGCCAAACCGTTGAAGAAAACTTGGAGAATATACTTCTCCAAAGTCACAGCGAAAGCAGCGACGAAGAGGCTAAAAACGCCTTGGAACGCCTTAACTCGAAGGCGACCAAGGTGCGCCTTTCTGGAGCTGCACGGAAAAGATATAGATTTCTTCTGCAAAAGGGTATTCCGGCTGAAGAAGCCAAAAAACTTGCCCTCAAGCCTATGGAGCAGAAACCCACAGGCAGCTCCAAAAGAGCGAGGTCTGATGGCAGCACTCCTCCCAAGGCTGGAGCAGGGGAAAAACGTCAGAAGAGGGCGGAAGAAACGGCTGAACCTACCAAGGTTAAAAAGCCGTCTTTTACTCAAACTTTGACTGGCACAAGGGTTGGAATAATACCCTCCAACTATCCAGAAACGCTCCTGACAGTGGAACAACTTGCAGCCACTCAGGAGGCGATACTGGACAAAATTGTGGACATGATGTCAGAGGCTATCAAGCCTCAATTCCATCACATCTACAATCGCCCGGGTTGGCTAGCGCTTCTGTGTGCTGATGCGGCGACGGCGGAGTGGCTAAAAAGCATACAGAATGAGCTAAAGCCATGGGAAGGGGCATCCCTTAAGGTTGTAGAAGAGGCTGAAATGCCTCATACAGAAATCCTTATAGGGTATTTGCCAGGTAGTCAGGACTACTCCAACGAGAAAATCCTGAAGTTAATAGAGGGCCAAAATAAGGACCTCAAAACCTCTAACTGGAGAATTCTCCGGAGGAATCCGGTTGCTTCAACTTTAGAGGTAGCATTTTCGGTAGATCATCGATCTGCCGAAAATCTAAAAAAATTGGGAAATAGGGTTGGCTACCGATTCGGACAAATCCAGCTGCGTTCGAAGAGGGGCCAAAAGATCCCTAACGCCCAAATTGACTCCAAGGAGCTGCACAGCTCAACATCCAAGGAGCTGGAAAGCTCCGGTTCTGGTGGACAGCAGGTGGAATCGATCTCTCTTCCCGAGTTGCCGGCTTCACAGCCGGGACCACGGAGAGAGGGAAAGATTGCATTGAAGCCCCAGATCAAGAAGCCAATGGCCAAGGCAGGGTCAAAAGGTAAACAAAAAGCCTCAAAGCCCCGTCAAGAAACCGACCCCAAAAAGGGTGAGACTAAAGCCCAAACGGCCTAGGTCTCAAATGTATACAGATAAACCTCCAGCACTCAAAGGCAGCTTCTAGTGCCTTATTCTGGAGGTTTGTCAAAGAACAAGTGGGCATAGGGCTAATCCAAGAGCCCTGGCTGAACAACGGCGCAATCAAAGGACTCCCAAGAGGGACACATAGCCTTCTAGCTGACTTCAGTCATGTAAGACCAAGAGCAGCATTATTGCTCAGAAAAGATATAAATTTTGTCTCAATTCCAGAGTTCATCACGGGAGACCTAACGGCGGCTATAGTCGAGCTGCCGATTGGGACAGGCAAGAGGAGTGTAGTTATAGCCTCGGCCTACTTTCCCGGTGATGGGACCAGTGCACCACCAGAGGAAGTACAACGCCTCACTGAATGGTGCCGGAAAGGGAACAAACAACTTATTCTGGGCTGTGATGCCAACGCGCACCATGAAGTATGGGGCAGCTCAGACAATAATCAAAGAGGTAAGGATTTGCTAGATTTTATTTGTGCTAACAATGTAGACATTATTAATCGCGGCAACAAACCAACCTTTATGAACGCAATTCGCCAAGAGGTTCTAGACCTGACGCTGGCAAGTCCGTTCATGACGCAATTTGTCAAAAACTGGCAAGTGATGGATGAACCATCGTTTTCGGATCACGCGACCATTGCGTTTGAACTGGAAACAACCAAAGTGGTGAAAGTGCAGTGTAGAGTGCCAAAGAAAACGGATTGGTGCCTCTTCACAGAGACACTGCGAACTGAATTCGAAGGCCTTCACTACGGAATATCCACGGTAGAGGAGTTAGAAGCTGCCTCTGAACATATGAGGCAACAAATAATAGCCTCATACGAAACCAGCTGCCCTCTAAGGAAGCGTACTGTTTCTAGGGACGTACCGTGGTGGAACGCCGAACTAGCCAAGCTTAAGATCGAAGCTAGAAAAGCGTTCAATAGGGCCAAGAGATTAGGACTCTGGGAGGACTACAAACAAGCCCTAACACAATACAACAAAGAATTGAGGAGGTCCAAAAGGCAGTCCTGGAAGCGCTTTTGCGAGGGGATCGACGAGCTCGCCCCAGCGGTGCGTCTTCAAAAGGTGCTGTCTAAGGACCACTCAAACACAATAGGGCTTATTAAGAAGCCTAATGGTGAATTCGCCAAGGATACCCGAGAAAGTCTACAGGTGTTGATGTCGACCCACTTTCCGGGTTCCATAGAGACACGCAACATTAGTCAGACAAGCCCCGCTCTCGCGAGTGTTGTACACCAACACTCAAATAGAGACAGCAGACGTCTGGCAGGGAAAATCTTTTCCCTTGAAAAGGTAAAATGGGCTATAAACAGCTTCAAGCCCTACAAATCGCCCGGAGGCGATGGAATATTTCCAGCCTTACTGCAAAAAGGGCTGAACGTCATTGCCCCTTGCCTTACTAGCATTTTTAAGGCAAGTTTTGCATTAGTGTATATTCCCCAGTCCTGGAGGAAGGTAAAGGTAGTTTTTATACCAAAGACGGGCAGACGGCCTCCGGACGAGGCCAAATCATATCGCCCAATCAGCTTATCCTCCTTTCTCCTCAAAGCAATGGAGAAAATTGTGGATAACCACATGAGGAACGTGCTCCACAACGGAGCACAGTTACACTCCAAACAGTTTGCCTACCAACCCGGCAAATCCACGATAGACGCGCTTCACTATATTGTTAGAGAAGTGGAAAAAACTATCGAGGCAAAAGAAATAGTTGCTGGCATATTCATAGATATAGAGGGTGCATTCGATAACACCTCCTTTAGATCTATAAAGCTGGCAGCAGAAAAACACGGCATTGAACCAGCTGTAACAAGCTGGGTTGAATCAATGCTTGTAAGCCGCATAATAACGGCCTCATTGGGAGAAGAAAACACTTCGCTGATCACGGTTAAAGGTTGTCCACAAGGTGGAGTTTTATCGCCCTTGCTGTGGTCAATAGTGGTGAATGATCTACTCTGTGAGTTAACGCAAAGGGGTCACTGCGTACTAGGGTATGCAGATGATCTCACAATTCTAGTCAGAGGCAAGCATGAAGGTGTCATTTCCAGCCTAATGCAGAACGCCCTGAACACAATCAAAAGATGGTGTGATAAGGAGGAACTTTGTGTTAACCCTAAAAAGACCACCATAGTCCCATTTACCAGACGCAAGAAGCTAAACCTTAAAGCTCCGCAACTGGAAGGATTATCGATTCAATTTTCCAACGAAGTGAAATATCTAGGAGTAACCCTAGATAGTAAACTTAAATGGAACACCCACGTCGACAAGACTCTTACCAAAGCAACGGGCTGCTTTTGGGCATGTCGAAAGCTCTTTGGCAAGACATGGGGTCTAAAGCCGAAAATGATACACTGGTTGTACATTACGGTAATAAGACCCATCGTCACATACGCATCTCTTGTATGGTGGACGAAAACCAGAGAAACAACGACACAAAGCAAGCTGCAGAAATTGCAGCGGCTTGCGTGCCTGGGCATTACAGGAGTCATGTGCACGGCTCCTACTACCGCTCTAGAGGTGCTGCTGAACTTAACGCCCCTTCACCTACAGGTGCAAAGGGAGAGTTTGCAAGCATCTCTGAGGCTGGCCCAAACAAAGAAATTCAAATTAGGAGACCGAACAGGTCACCTCAAGATACTTGACCTTCTGCAGCCGGGTTTTCTTGAACAACCAAGGGACGTCATGTCAATAATGCATGACTTCGAAACCCCGTTTGAAACAGTCATTACTGACCGTCATGCGGCTCGAAGTCGAATCGCACAAATTGGCGTGAACTCCTCTATCTGGTACACAGATGGATCAAAAACAACTAAAGGGACAGGTATAGGAATCTATGGTCCAAAATACCGAGCAACAATAGCCCTAGGTAGCACACCCTCAATTATGCAAGCTGAAACACTTGCTATAGATCTAACTGCCCAAGAATGTCTGCGAAGGCGTATTAAAGGCAAAAAGATCTGCATTCTGTCTGACAGTCAAGCGGCCATAAGAGCTGTCAGTGCAAACAACACTAAGTCTCGAATGGCCTGGGAATGCAGACAGTCCCTCAAAAACTTGGCAATGGGCAACAAGATTGCCCTCATTTGGGTACCAAGTCATGAAGGAATTGAAGGAAACGAAATTGCCGATGAATTAGCGAAAGCAGGTTCGAAAGCTCCTCCAATAGGCCCCGAACCGTTCTGTGGACTAACGAAATCGCATGAACGGACGGAGATCCTTAGGTGGGAATTGGCAACTAAAATGCGCCACTGGAAGAATACTCCTGGGCAAAGACAGGCGAAGAAATTCATCGAATATTCGCCAGAGAATGCAAAAAAGCTTCTTCTTCTATCGAAGAATGATATAAGAATCATTGCAGGCCTGTTCACTGGACACTGCTCAGTAAGGTATCACCTTAAAAAGCTGGGTCTGGTGGACAATGAGAACTGCAGACTATGTGAATCGGAAAGTGAAACCGCTGAGCACATACTCTGTAATTGCGGTGCGCTAGCGTCCCAAAGGCTGACCTACTTAGACAGTGCGAGACTAACGCCTGTCGAAGTCAAAAACAAGCCACTTAGGAATATACTCGGCTTTACAAAAAGTCTAGAATTCCTGGGGAAACAATGAGCGTAGGGTTCAAGAACAATAGATCAAATTGGTCGCAGTTCTGTAAGGTGGAAAGCGCCAAACGACCCCTTCTCAATCTACAATCTACAATCTACATGACTTTTTTGGACGAGTCGAGTTTATGGCCAAGCGAAGCGCGGCCATAATAAAGACGAGTCCAAAACAAGTCAGATTATGTACGAGTGGCAAATAAAGCTTTATGTTCGACTGCAATTTGTAGATTTGTAATTTTTTGACGAAAATAAATTATTTATTTAGTTCGACATTTATACTTGACAATGACAGATGAGTCCAAAAAAATAAACAAAAGGTACTAGTCCAAAAAAGTGGTAGATTTTAGACACTAAACAATGTCAAAGACCTTATCAATATAATGCAGTCGAACATAAATTAATTAATTGATCCTCACTCATAGAGCAGTGTGTTTTCTTGTTAATATTTGTAATTTTTTGACGAAAATAAATTATTTATTTAGTTCGACATTTATACTTGACAATGACAGATGAGTCCAAAAAAATAAACAAAAGGTACTAGTCCAAAAAAGTGGTAGATTTTGGACACTAAACAATGTCAAAAACCTTATCAATATGATGCAGTCGAACATAAACATTATTTTAAACATCGATAAAAGTATTTGAAAAAAATCAAAATTGTGTAGCCTGATAAAATTTAGAATAGATAAAAAAAAAGCTTTTAAATACGCGTCCAAAAAAGTTGATAAATGATAAAATGAAGAACTGCGTAAATATAACACATAAAAGAAACTTATAAAGTTTGCTATTGGGGAAATGAAATTTTAAATAATGATGCATACCGACAGATTGACTTCAAACTTACAGATGCAATGCAATGTGACAAAAATACTCAGGAAGTAGACTATAGTTTCTGCCATAGTTATTTTGTAACACAAACATGTCAAAATCTAAGGTAAATAACCGTATTAGCGTACATACATATGTGTCACTAATTAATTTAAACAACATTAATGTCGCTTTTCAGCAAATTATAATTTATTTTATTGTGTGTTAATTAAATTAATTCATGTTGAATTTATATTAATTGCCGGTTTGGCTTGAATAGTACGCTAAAATTTTATAAACCGTTGAGTCCTATGATGTAATCTGTAATGACTATTCAACGCATGCTTCAATGATCTTCTTTTTACAAACATTGATCTTTATACTTCGAATTCCGTTTGATTTATTGTGAATTGAATGGAAAAGTAACCATAAAGCTAACCGATTCTTGTATAAACAGCCACTCATACACCAATTGTATTTTCTTCAAAAAACGTTTTATGTCAATTCGAATATTACAGTTGTTTTTGAAACGACGCGAAAGTACGCGCTTTAACATTGATTAAAATGGACAATGAAGTTGGAAAAATAAATGGACAATTCCACTTGCAGACTCTAATTTATTTTGATTAAATTGTAGCTTGAAATACTGTTTTTAATAACGATGAACGTTTCAAAGAAACAGTGGTTCAGAGGGAGAATTTTGCATTAAATTTTATTACTCGTATATTACTTGCTTTGATTTTCAACACAAATTATATCATCTTACCGCTTTTCTTTTTTGCTTATTTTTGCGGTTTATGTTGTATGTAATAGTATATTACACATCGAAGCGGAAAGCACTTTATTCCTGTCAAGAGAATTTGATACAAGAAGCGTAGACTCTTGAGATGCAGCAGCTTTTGCCAGCATATTATGAATATTAATTTATTCACAAGTTACTTGATAAGACAAGCAACAAAATAAAATTGCTTACCTCAAGAACGGAAAATTCTATAATACTAACCAATTTTATGGCAACTAAAAGCCTTATTTTTTCTTCATTTTTGTTGTTTTAAACCATTTTTCAAATATAAAACTAGATTTCTACAATTAGTGAAATGAGAATCTTTGGAAAACTTTGATTAGTTGTTCTGTCTGAAGAGTTAGGAGATGAGCTGCTATCGGATGCAACCAAAACTTTGTAAGCAAAACCTCAGAACTTGACAGACAAAATTGCATAAAAAAAAAATTAAATCAGCTAAGTAAGTGTGGAACTACTATACTCTTTATATTTTTATATACTATTAACTCTTTATATCTAACTAGCTGGCCCGGCGAACTTTGTTCCGCCTTGGTTTTGTTATTTTATTTTTTATTTTTATTTTTTTTGTCATTTGTTTTGTTATTATATGTCAGATGCGTTTACGTTTTACATGTCACGTCACACGGAATGGGATAAAAAATATTCTTTGTTAGGCTACTGGTTCTAAACAACCACTCCACCAATTTTCAGCCAAATCGGTCATAAATAGATATAGATTTTTAAAATAAACGACCCCAAAAACTATAAAAATGATACCCAAATTAATTATTCACATTTATTACCTTTATCACATTCATTTTACAACCCTCTTTAACTACAAATATCATTTTCAAAATCAACGACCTGAAATTCCTCGAAAATACCCATATCGTTTTCTTACATTTTTATCCCTAGAACACTCTCTTTTTATCCTCCTAAGAGTAATTTTTTAGAAAGCAGGAAACATACCTATTTATTTTTTTTCAAAACTTTATGGGAAAAATTATGAAAACGACATCAATCTTTAGACATTTTGCCCTCTTTCCGCCCTATCAAGGAATGATAATATTTTACTTCTAAACTTTCGGATTTAAACATAGATATTATTTTTAAAATAAACAATCCAAAATTTTTGAAAATCATACTAATATTGGTACTTGTCATTTTTTGTTCCTATCCCACCTCTTTTTATCTCTTTGTTAATAAAAAGTATTCTATTCTTTTCATTCAAATCCAGTCATCATAATTTTCCATACAAACTTTCACCCAAAGTTGTTATATGGGAAGTTGTCTCATGGAAGACGATTAAAGACGGCCACTGACGATCCAAGATTCAACGCCGCAGTACGACTGCGGTCAGTGGCCGGCTTTACATGTAAACGCACTATCCGACTTTGGTTGGTGGTGGGGGAGTGGATCGATTTATTTGGAACGGTAATTTGTCGAGCCTCACCGAACGTTTCCAACATCGCATTTCACATTTGACTTTCACCCCTCTTTTAGAGGGTGGTTTCTGGAATAAAAAGTATCCTATGTCCGTCTCCTGGCTCTAAGCTACCACCTCACCAATTTTCAACCATATCGGTAAAGCCGTTCTTGAGTTATGAGTGGAGTAACTAACAGACTTTCTTTTATATATATAAAGATGAGTTAATTAGATATAAAGATCTGATAGAAATAGAGCAAGAAACAATATAAAACGCAAAAATAGAAAAATATAGTGGAATATTGTCTTAAGCAATACTCTTTACTTCATGCCAGCAAAAAAGAAATCCAAATTCTCTTTTATTCACTAACAGGAACATAACCATAGCGGTTAACGGGTTCCAGCCGAACCCTCTACGTCTTTGTCACTTTTTGAGAAAGTAGAGAGCCAGGATAGGGAGTACGTTATGGGAGTACCACCTCAGTCTGAGATGCTACTTCACAAGACCGTACTCCAAGTATTAAACTATAGCTTCTGCCGTGGATATTTCATATTAACATACTTAATACATATTTGTGCTACCGAGTAAATTACAACTTATTAATAATTTTTTACTCTGAATTCTAGAACACTGCACTGAATTAGATCACAAAACAACACGTTGACTATCTTTCTCTTTTAATAAACAATTAACAGTTCAAATGTTGATGCTATGATCAATTTCTCTTTTTCTAACTTAAAATGCCAATTGGGCTCATCGAAGTCATTTAATTGTACAAGTTATTTAGCGTTTTATTGGCGTATTTTATTGTGAAATTATTATAAACTTTTACAATTTCAAGCTAGAAATTTAAGCAGTGATTGTAGCTATTACTGAAAAACTCTTTTTATTGACTAAATTCAGATTGTTTTGTATTCAGAGCATGTTTTTAGTTGACTATAATTTAATGTTGGTAATATGTTCAATTGTCTATAAATTAAAGGAACATAACAATTAAAGTTTGTTGAATTTCTTGAGTTCATGGGCATAGGGCGCAATCATGAGCGGTATGTATTTATGCAAATGAAGCTTATCGTGTCCACGATGTTGTTATTAGTGTCGTTCATTTATGCCGTTTTGGGTCGTAAAGACGTATCAGAACGAGACGTAATTGATACTCTCTCAAATCAGGTAACGTTTGACCACAACATGGTTAAATTTTCATTGTAGATTAAGCCATTACGATTTTATCAAAGTGGAGAGGAATAATTCATTCGGAATTTTTAGCGGTTAGATTGGCCACCATTCCACCAGCGGACGTCCACAAATAACCGCCATGACCGCTTTTTAAAAGATGAAACGGATCTTACCGTCTGAATTGTGCTGGTGCAAATAAAATTCGCTTTTTTTCACTCGACTACGCTCTCTACGGACAAAAATCTACAACATTTATTGCCACCATAACATATTTTTTTCGCCGTTCTTTGTTTCGGAAAATGCAATAATGCAAAATATATGTTCCATAAGTAAAAATGCCCAGAGATACTTGTAATTTTCACTTGCCTACCTAAATTTGTGACCTACTTACAAAAATCTCTTTAAATTAAAACGTCTTTCTGTTTTAATATTTTATTCGTACATTTCCATCTAATTTACATGTTTGTTATCAAAATTCAAATAATATAGGAAAGTCATTATATAGTCTTATTTTAAGCCATGTACAACACTTCTAGCACGCAGAAATAGATTTAAAATACACTATGTTTTTGACGTTAGTTGTTCCACCTGGGACCTGTTCTCTATAACTTCCGGTTTGTGTCATACCTATACTTCTCTTTCTCATACTATAGTGAGATTTTTATAATTTTGTTAAAAGCTCATAAAACTACACAAACTTTGGACTAAGGATGATTTGATGTCAACTTTTTCCAACTCATGCAATTCAAGAAATATAACGTATTTTGTAGCATTTTGAAAAAGAAGCCTTAAAGCTGTGTTGTAATTGAAGGTTAGTCACACACTACTGTCAGTTGATAGTAATAATTCAAACAATACAAGAAACACGGCTCTACAATACCGCCCTCAAAATGCTACAAAGAACGTACAATTTGTACGTTTCTTGTACAAAAAGAATGACATGAGAAACATCTGTTCTTGTCATACACTTTGATAGCATTTTAACAAAATTTTGAAAAACCTACTTTATCTGGTGTCTGGGTGTAGATAAGCTTTGTTTATTCTTTCACGCTTTAGTGCTTTTACTAGAACAGTTTAAACTACAAAAAACAATTATTTTATCAAAATGCATTACAGTTTTAGTTTAGCAGCATTTTAGTATTTCTCTGTAACTTTTTGTAATTTAAAGATTGGTTTTTGAGTTCAAATTTGCCCATAATAACCTCTTGCTGCTGTTGGTATCTTTTGTAGTGCCGCGGTGATCTGATTTTGTTGTGCTTTGCCTCCGTCATTTATCGTGATATGCGATTTTGAGCCAAAGCGACAAGTTATTTATGTATTTTAGCTACTAGAATTGTTTTTATTGCAGTACAAAATGTAACTAAAGTCTCAAGAAACAAATTCTGTTCTGATTTATGCAGTATGAGTTGGAGCAGCAACAGACATAGGTTTTTTGTTATAAATGCAAAAACACTGTTCTATAAACGGAAATTAATAGTTGGAGAAGCTTTAAGGAAGTTGTTATTTGACCTGAAAGGCTGGTTTTCACCGTGTCACTTCAGACAACTTAATGGCGGTCAGTGCAATATCTTAGCTGGTTTTTATAGTCGTGTTGAGCTTCCCTGGACCTTGAACTTGATACAAAAAGAGAAAGATTTTTTGAAAAACGTTTGCAATTTTTATTTTCGACCTAATAATATTTATGGTCAGATTAAGAAAGGAAATTAAGAGCCGCTCTAATAGAGAAGTTTAATTTTACCTTTTCAGTACCCAGCTTTTGCAGAGCTACCAAAGCTGATGATATAACATGATCAATGTTCAAACAACCTGAGGGTAATTCTACAATCCTAAGTTTAGGCTTGGGACAACAGTCCGGTTTAAATTTCACAACATGCGGCATAATCTGATCTACTATATATCCATTGGCAAACTTTAACACAAATTTTGATTCCCTTTAGTTTTTTTTACATATTCTTAAAACGTATTATACAATTTCAAATGCTGTTTACTAAGAAGTTAAGTATAGTTTTGTTAAGTACAGTTTTATATTTTAAGCGGTTATAATATTTATTGTTCCTGTCATAACGCTACTAGAGATGAAAAAAAAACTAAAAACTAAAGGTAAAAAATGCGGTTATAATATTTATTGTTCCTGCCATAACGCTTCTAGAGATGAAAAAAAAAATAAAAACTGAAGGTGAAAAATAGATAAGAGCAAATTAAGAATTATATATAGCAGATACATCAAACAAATAAAAAAGAGAGAATAAAAAACAAGTAATAACAAAGAATACATAAATTTACAAACCGCGATTTTAATGTAAGAGTAAGAAAAAGGCTTTATTTTATATAGTTTTATTATTTCTGAGAATATCTATAATACTAATCAATTTTATGGTATTTAAAAGCCTTATTTTCTCTTTATTTTTGTTATTTTGAACTATTTTTCAAATATAAAACTAAATTTCTGCAACTAGTAAAATAAGAATCTTTAGAAAACTTTGATTAGTTGTTCTGTTTGAAGAGTTATGAGATGAGCTGCTACCTATCAGATCGAAACACAACCAAAAATTCTTAAGCAAAACCTCAGAACATGACAGACAAAATTGCATATAGAAAAAAACTTTCAATAAAAACACATAAATATACAAAGTTTACATATAAAAAAAAAATTAAATGAGCTAAGTAAGTGTGAAACTACTATACTCTTTATATCTTTATATATATACTATTAATTTTTTATATCTAATGAGTTAATTAGATATAGAGATCAGATAGAAATAAATCAAAAAACAATAAAAACGCAATAATAGGAAAATACAAAAATTTTGATTCCGCTTAGTCATTTTCACATATTTTTAAAACGTATTATACAATTTCAAGTGCTATTTACTAAGAAGTTAAGTATAGTTTTGTTTCATGACTAAATTTTTATTATATTTTAAGCGGTTATAATGTTTATTGTTTCTGCTATAACGCTGCTAGAGATGGAACAAAGGTGAAAAATAGATAAAAACAAATTAAGAATCAAATATAGCAGATACATCAAACAAATGAAAAACATAGAAAAATTTACTTACCGCGGTTTTAATGTAAAAATGAGAGAAAGGTTTTATTTTATACAGTTTTATTACTTCTGGGACTATCTATCTTTTTTGTGTTTTAAGCAGTTGTTTTTCTCTATTTTTCCTTTTAATATTAACAGAATACACCTTGCATTAAAACGTTTTATCTGTCTAGCCTCTAGACATTTAGGTAATGTTGTGTTTTAACTGACAAAAGTTTGTAAACTTAAAATAGTAACAAACAAAAAGTGACAGAGGATCCATACTTGTCAGACAGTGTAGCAGAAGCGCTTTTCAACTGTTAGGAGCAATCTAAGATGACTATGGGTTGCGGAATAGGACTAAGAGTATCTAAAAACATGTCACCAACATATCTTAATGAAAATTTAAATTAGACATTTTCTACAGATGTATAAATTTCTGGGCGTGGCAGACGCGTCTGGAATAAATGAGTTTTCTTGGCGAGTGCAATCCAATTAAAAATATAGGATTAGATTTGGGAAATTTAGAAGCGTATTGTTTCAATTTAGGCAAAAACGGTCGAAAAGTGTGTAATGGAAATTAGTGTCGACAGATTTTCATGAAGGTAAATTGTAGGCTTCAGATGTCGTTGAAAATTAGTAGAGGTAAACGTAACCTGATTTAATTAAGAATAACGGTAAAGCTATGCCTATATAATAGTCGTGCCAAATACGACTATAAAATTAAAGGTTCGGTCACAGGTGTTAGTTTCAAATGAACTCAAATAGGTCTTTGGAATCGTTCAAACTACGCACCCATCCAGTTAAACGGTTCACCCGTTCCCGCTTATTCCTTGTTTTACGTTTCGAGAGCTTCTTCAATATTTTCGGGATAATCCAGAGATATAATTAGGCCCGGATCTGGTCTACTGGAATTTCCGCCACGCTTTCACTTTGACGGTGGTTTTACATTTGACAGACACAATCCAGACCCGTATTTTACCGAATTAAAAACGAGATTGGTTCTTCTCACATTTTCTATTAAAACCGCAATTTTTTTTTTTATTAAAAGTAACAATGTTTCAACAGTTTAATTATAAGCTTAGCTTTCTGCATAACAATAACGTTAAAACAACAACCAATACAAAAAGAATTTTTAATTTCAAATTAGTAATTAGCGGTTATCTACTTTCAACTTGATTTCCACTTATGTCCATCAGTCTTCTTTTTATCGCAAAGCTACAATTTTCTGATAATTAAAATAAATTAATCATCAAATTATAACACTAAAAGTTTAACCTATTTCAGACAATTTTTTTTATTGTCATAGCTTAAAATAGACTGATTTAAGACAATTACTGATCTACTAGAAAGAAACTTTCATCAACTCTTATAAATTTTGATCAATATTAAGTATATCAATATTAAAAAAATATAGATCAAACATTCAATACTATAGGTATGCGCTTGAGACGAAAGGCGCTAAGTTGCTAAGTGTGAAGCTGTTACCGTTTTTACGATTACGTGCTCGTGTTTTTTGAAGACATTAGTCTTCTACTCTGTAAGCTGTGACGTTAGTCTATTGCTGCAAAAGATGTGGTACACAGGGAACATAATTTGGAGATATCAACTATGGAATAAGCGACAAGCTTCTGTTTGCATGGAGGAAAATCGTGCCTTGCAACTGGGGTACCAGCAAACAAATATAAGATACATTTATTAGAAATGCCCATTGGAATTCTAAGACGGAGAGCCGATTGATTTTCTAAGTTGCAACGGAAAGTGCAATACATTACATCAGTAATTAAGACTTTACGGTCTGTACTATCCCACAGCGGCTGTTGTTAAAGTGGAGAAGATAACTAAAACATAACTTTGTTAGACGGTCATGTTAAAATTGATTGGTTAATTCAATCTTATGTAGATTTATTCCTTTGTTTTTGCATAATGCAGATGTAAAAGATATTCAAAAGGAGTGCAACTGCAAGAAGTATTCTATCCATTCTGTAATCTGATAATATACTTAGAAAGCAGTAATTGTAGCAAAATTGAAGAATATTTATTAAAAAATAATATTTCAAGGATAATTTTTTAGACTAAATTATTATCAACGATCTATTACAACTCACGTCGTTACGAAGCCGCCTCGAACGAATTAGATCAGCCATATTTAGACATTCACACATAATGTACCTGTCAATAATACTTATCAAGTAAATCACCGGGGGCTTGTCCCTGCAAGGCGATCTTCCTCCATTCAAGGCATTCTCTGCTACAGTGACTTCGCTGTTTTTATCATATAAACCGGACTCTATAATTGTCAACGACTTCCCTCGGCTTCTTTTTTTTTCACTTATTTTTTGTATTCGGCAGCTATGAAAAGTTGTAAAGGTTCAGATCATGAAATTAAAGAAAAGAAAGTCGTCGGGAACGGACGGGATACCGAATGAGGCATGGATATATGGGAATGAAAGAGTAAAAGAAAGATTGAGAGAAGTATTGAATGGAGTGTGGAAGGGAGAAGAGTTTTCTCGGGAATGGACAAAGGGAATTATAGTACCAATTTATAAAAAGGGGGATAAAAACACTGAAAAAAATTACCAAGGAATAACTCTTCTCAACACAATGTACAAGGTGTATGCGATGTGTGTGGCAGAAAAGCTGAAAAGAGAGGTAGAGAGAGTGGGAGGATTACCAGACTGGCAAGCAGGATTCAGAGAGGGACGAGGTGCAATAGATAATGTATATGTGTTAAATGCGTTAATTGAGAGTGAGTTAGAAAAGGAAGGAGGGAGAGTATGTGGAGTGTTTGTGGACTTAAAGGCAGCGTTTGATAGGGTTGATAGAAATAAATTATAAGAGTGCATGGAAAAAAAAAGAATACAGAAAGGAATAATAGAAAAAGTGAAAGAAATATACAAGGAAACAAAGAGCAAGGTGAGAACGGATGAAAGAGAAAGTGAATGGTTTTGGACAAAGAGGGGACTGAGACAAGGGTGCCCTCTGAGTCCGCTACTGTTTACAATTTATATGAGTGATATGGAAGATGTGTTAGCAAAAGGACAAGAAGGAGGAGTGGTAGCAGGGAAAAAGAAAATTTGGTTGTTAGCGTATGCGGATGACATAGTGATGGTAGCGAAAGAAGAAAGAGAAATGAATGGAATGATGAGAATTGCAGAGAGGTATATGAAAAAGAAGGGATTTGAGGTGAATGAAACTAAAACAAAGCTAATAGTGTTTAGTAAGGGAGTAAGAAAAAAAGTAGTATGGAAATGGGGTGAGAAAGAAATAGAGCAGGTGAGAGAATGGAAGTATTTAGGATACATGTTTGAAGAAAGAAATCGAAGTAAGGCGCAGTTGAGAGAATTGGTGAAAAAGGGAAACCAGATGTGTGCGATAGTGTGGGGAATGGCAGAGAAAAAGTTTAGAGGAGAATATGAAATAGGGATGACGATGTTTGACAGTCTGGTAAAAAGTGTAATGATGTATGGAGCGGAAATCTGGGGATGGAAAGAGAGGAAAGAAATAGAAAGAGTGCAAGAAAAATATATGAGATGGATGCTAGGGCTAAGCAGAGAAACCCCAGGTTACATAGTGAGAGAGGAAGGAAAGAGAGAAAAAGTAAGAATAGAGGCGGGAAAGAGAACAGTTAAGTATGAAGACAAAATGCGAGAAAGAGAAGGGTGTGAGATACTGAAAGAGTGTGGAAAAATGATGAAAAGAAAGGGCGATAAGCGAATAAAAAAAGAGAGAAAAGAATACTATGAAAGTAAAGGGTTCAGTGTAAAAGAGATTGAGAGGAAAAGAGAAGAGAGGCAATGGGTGAATGGAGAAATGAGAGACCGAGATAGAGATATAGAGAAGCAAGAAAGGAGGGGTGAAATTAGAGAAAGCAGGTACATTACAAAATATGAGGCAATAATTACTGAAGAACTGCCAAGCTACCTGAAAAGGGAAAATAAGAGAGAGAGAAAAATGATTGCTAGATTTAGGTGTGGAAATGAAGAGAGAGAAAATAGATATTGGATGGAAGAAAATAAAAGAAAGTGCAGAATGTGTGGAAAAGAGAGAGAAACATTAGAACACATGATGAAGGAATGTGAGGAGGTAAAAGAGAGCATGTTAGTAAGGGAGGATATAATGAAAGGAAAGAAAAAGGGAATAGAATGGATGAAAATGATAGAAAAAGAAAGAAAAAGATTAAACTGGGTGGATGAGGAAGAAGGAGAATAAAAATAAGAGAAGACATAATGAATGGAAAAAAAAGAAAAAAGAATGGATGAAAATGATAAAAAGAGAAAGGAAAAAGAAAAAAAAAGAGGAAGGAGAAAGAAGAAGATTTATTTTAATAAAAATTGTAAATACATTGTAAAACTGTAAAGTTAAACAATAAACCTTATTAATTGTACAGGTTCTCAGGCCAGATGGCCATTTGCTACAGTGTTTCCGGCAAGGAGAGTTGGTGGAATTGAAAGGTAAGAAGACTGCAACCTTGCATTGTTGCACTCATTTTAAGCAAAAAGCTAGATTTTAGCCGAAAAACATGTTTTAA
This sequence comes from Lagria hirta, assembly GCA_947359425.1. Lineage (NCBI taxonomy): Eukaryota > Metazoa > Arthropoda > Insecta > Coleoptera > Tenebrionidae > Lagria > Lagria hirta. The sequence continues at coordinate 2,891,709 of OX375799.1, forward strand.
TCAGCGTACAATATCTTATGTCTCTCGCTCTCTTGACCTGACTTGACAATGCACGAGTACTGTACTCCTACTAGTATTACCCACTGACTACCTACTGCCCTTCCGGCAAATGGTTTTATCTCTCAGGTAAGCGCTCTAATTAACTACTCCTTTTTCTTGCATTATTATTTTGAAGCCGTTTTGACTTAAAAAATTTAATAATTTTGTAAATAGTGAGCTTTTACAGTGTATTTCTCAAAACTTTGTTTTGATATATTTTTAAACAGCAACAAAACATAAATCTAATAATATATACAGTTTTAATGAATTCATTAAAACAGTCAATCGGAAATATTTTAGCTTTAACAAATTTATCAGTGTTGTTTTTAAATTCAACTCCATGTAGTATTTGTTAGATTTGATCGATTCATTATTTGCGTCAATTAATCTATTCATAGAAATGTATATTATAAACAAACCGATATCAACCCTACAAAGATTATTAAGTTATGTTTGAATTAGACATCATTATAACTCCAAGTTAATATAATTAGATTGTTATATTATTTTGACACATATAATGACAAGTTGCGTCGATTCTAGAAATAACTCCGAAGATTTGCAAATGCACACGCAGTAACTGAGCTGCCTTTTTCGAAAAAAGGCTATTTGAAGAAACAAAACAAAATATATCTCAGAAAATAATCAAAAATATTGATAAAGTAAAAATGCTCAAAAGTTTGTAACATTTTAGAAGCTTTGCTGCGGCAAGAGTCTATCCATAATAAACTCTTAAAGCAACCTAACCTACAAAACCGACTAGCTAAAAAATCAAATTTGAAAATTTTAAGTGTTTTTGTTTTTCTCGTTTCATACCTATAAGGTATATTTTTGCTGAAGGGCTTAAACTAATGATATACGATACGTAAACAGTAGAGTAATTGGAAAAACAAATTATTTAAAAAACCGAATGTAATACCGTCGTGTGGCGTTTTGGTAATGAATTTGTGTTAGTTTATGTAGGTTGAGATGTTTGCTTCATGTCAAATTTAGACTAAACGAAACCTCTATCTTAGAAGTTATTTTCGTTTATCTTTGTTTATCAGGTAAATAAGTTTTTAGGGAAAATTTGTTTGAAGATATATTTCTCTTAGATACAAAACGCTTACATAAAAAAATCTAGTCAATTTGTAGTATTTGTCAAAAGCAAAGACTTTTCATAAATCACAAGAAGGGAAAATCGTTTATCCAGGTAACTAAAAAGAACGAAAGATAATCTTTTAAGGTCATAATAGGAAATCTATTAACAGTCATCGTTTGTTAAAATATTGTCAGGTCCCACATACCAGTGCTATTGTTACTACATTGCTCTTCTTTGGATAAAAACCTCCATATTCATAAATATCAGCCTAAAATGGCTTTCAATGGCCATTCACAAAGCTCGCGGTTGATATAAATCGGTGATTTTCAATTTCGAGTCAAAATTACATGGTTCTTTGTGAAACAGTTCTAAATCATCGAGAGAAATGATAAATCGATAAGAAGGCCAGATTCCTGACGGTGCGCCGCCGGATTTGTTCTTCGGTCAAATCACAGCGACACCTACCCCTTCATACGCATAATCAACAATCTTAAATACTCTCACAAAATAAAAATACTTCATCTTCCCGCCAACTTCTACCTTTTGATCAAACTTCCAACTAGCTTCTGATAACCTCTCAGCGCTTATTAATATTTCTGATTGAAGTTTGAACAAAATCCTCTGATTAAAAACTTAATTTGTAAAGTAATCAAATTCAATACAAAAAATAATATTAAAAAACTAATTTTATTAAGTCAAGCAATAATTATTATGGCTAAATATAAGTCACTTGATATTTTCGCGATAATGCTTCTTGTTTCATTTATCTCCATTAGTGCATTTTTTTAGAAAAAATACAAAATGCGTTGGCAGATTCTCTTTCAAAATCAACACTTAGCTATAAATGTACTGCGTAATCCAAAGCGTTTTTGTAAAAAAACTGTTTTCATTCATTGTCTGGACCAGTGAAAAAAGACCGCAAAAAAAATCTGCAAAATATGCTTCGTCATATAATTTAAACATTAAAAGAAATGACATTGACATTTGACGTTATTATGACAGTTACGCTATACCAACTTTTAAAACTAAAATCATAGTATAGAGCGTTTTAAAGATATCTGAATAAGACTCTAAATTAAAAACAGTATTAAGCTTATTTTTTATTGAAGTTTTAAGTTTAAAAGAAATCTTTTCAATAAGTAACAAAGAGAAAAAATAATAATAATAAAAGTGAAGACTGCTATAAAATAGAATATGACGATTTACTTATAATGTGCGAGTTTTGGACATTTTAAGTTACGACGCACCAAAATTAAAACAAACAATTTGCGGAAGCGTAATGTAAAATAATAAAAATACTAAGCGTTTTCTCCGTAGCTCTAAAGCAATTTGTTAAGACTAAACTGGAAGTCGTGGATCATATCTCTCAGCGTCAAGCTGTGATAACTATTTTAGTGGAAATCTGATAAGACAAAGCGTGTAGGAAAATGCATCACGGAAAATATAAATGATAGTAGATTTAACCAGTTTATTAGCGGATTGGAACATGCTGGCAAAAATAATTAGTACGGGCAGATTATGACGGCTTGTTAAGCTGTTATATGCTGCTTTAAATGAAAAATGATTTACTTGAGCCCCGTAAACGATTTCTATATTCTAAAATTTAATAGTAATTTAGAGAGATGATAGACTTTTCTATATAACATGATTAACATTTAAATCAAAAATCCAATGTTTCTAAAAAAAAATTTGAAAATATTAAAAGCTTTGAATAAAAATATAAATTTTTTAGATAGAAAAGAGATATCTCTTCACTAGAAATGAATATAACTTGTTATTGTGTGCGAATGTAGTGTGTTAACCTTTTTGTTTTAGTAATCTAGCCTAATGACAGATTCTACCACCTTCTAAGGGGCTAGTTTAGCCATGGCAGCTAGATTTGTGAGTACTGAGATAACTAGCTCTAATCTTGAAGAAGAGCGCATGTAAGACTTTACCACATAATATTAATTATTTTTATGCATGCTGATACATCTAGGTATGTCTACTGGTTTTATTTAGCAAGCATGCAGATATTTTTGTATCAAGATTGACTCGGTTGCTATTGTTTATTATTGCTCTTTAAGTGAGATTTTATGGCCCTAGTTGGTTTTATCCATAAACACATGGCACTGAGCACCTTGGCTTGTAAATCTTTCTTGACATTGTAGCCTAGTTCCTCTTATTATAAGCAACGGGTATATTTCAAGCGTTCCTGTTATATCTGTTTAAAATATTGAACAACCATTTAATGTATGGTAGTTTGAAGTGATGCATGATCTTTTCTTATGTTTCTGTTTCAATCTTGCACTACAATAGAGTCGTGAATTTTGAAAAAGTAACAAACTACAAAAATTGAGAAACTTAAAAGTATCGTTGTTGAACTTTCACGTAACGGGTGTCACATAATCGTAAACTTACTGACATTTATTTATTTTGTAAGAAAAGAGCAGATACTGTATAAATGATGGATTTGCTATTAAATCTTAGATGTTTTTGAAAATCAATTTTTGCTTGTAGATTGATGAGGCATTATTTAAAATTTACTAGAAGAAACACTTTAAAACTAAATTGTAGTCGAAATGATGTACTTTTGTCGAATTTTTTATTGCTCTTTTATCAGGAAATTTGGATCAGCCGAGTGGAAGCTACGTACATACATACATACATAAGACGATGTATGCTATTTGTCTTTTATTTTAGAACTGTTTTATTTTATTGCACATAAACATGATAACAGCAGTCGTAAAACGTTTGTTATGAATAGCACACCCCCAAATGACGCTACTTTTGTAACTTTTGTCTCATATTGCACAACCCAAAGATTATCGAACATTTATATTTTAGTCGCTAACATCACAACGTCTAATCTGCGGCGCATACAAAAATATGTTTCACTATAAAATAGCAATCTTGGGGAATGCCAATTAAGATATAATCTGGCATAGGTCAAAAGCATTCTCCATAAACTCCAGACTTATATTTTGTTTGCTATACTCTTTTATAATTGAGCCAAATCGTTGAAGTTTTAAACAAAAACAGATGCTTTGATCACATATATAGGTGCGTACTGTTTTTATTCTGTTCTCTGTCAGAATGAAAACTAAATAATAATAAAAAAAAATATTTGACATATAAAAAAAACAAAAGATTTAGAAAACACAATCGTTTTTTAATTTTGATGTTGAAATCAGTCACTTTAAAGCAAGAAAAACCCATGTTCTCCATTAAGCCATATTTTGTGTTAATCAAGCTTTTAGCCACTATATTGTTAAGTTTTATGCTGGTCCTACGTCAGACTAGTAACATTACAAAACTGTTCGACCTTTAGATTTTTTTCACGGTTTGTATAAAAATGCTATAATTTACCTATATATATAAAAGAAAGTCTGTTAGTTACTCCACTTATAACTCAAGAACGGCTTTACCGATATGGTTGAAAATTGGTGAGGTGGTAGCTTAGAGCCAGGAGACGGACATAAGATACTTTTTATTCCAGAAACCACCCTCTAAAAGAGGGGTGAAAGTCAAATGTGAAATGCGATGTCGGAAACGTTCGGTGAGGCTCGACAAATTACCGAGAAAGAAATTCTCCCAAACTTGAATTTTTATATCAATTATAGTTTAGAGCCAGGAGAAGGACATAGGATACTTTTCATCCCGTTCGACAGCATTCCCGTGTGACTTGACATGAAACGTCAGTCACTATAAAACGTGGAATAACAAAACGCAAATGACAGCTATGTAATTGACGTATAATGACAGATATGTAATGACGTATGGATGACAATTTGATATTTGTAAGAAATCAATAATAAAACTATTTCTATTAAATAAATAATTAACAATTATAATGTAATGATAGTGCCGTTGCCCATTCGTAAAAAGTGAAGTGAACTATAAAACTCGGTATGGTTGAAAATTTTAGTTTTTAGGTGAAGTGAAGTTCAATTAATAATGCCGCGACCAAGACGATCGAATCTTTCCCGACAAAGCCGTGATGCAAGAAGAATAAGAAATACTGCAAATGAAAGGACTGAAGAAGAATAAGAAATTGCACGTGAACAGCGCCGCGATAGTATGGCTCGACTTCGTGCTTCTCAATCACGAGAGCAAAGTGAAGCAGCCCGTGAAACAGCTCGGTTGGCAATGCAGAATCGTCGAGCGAACAACAGAGGTCAACAAATAGATAATTTGCGACGCAGAACAAGATATTTATCAAGTGTTGATTTGAATCGAGCAGCGAGTTTATTAATATTAATAAATATTTAAAGATATTAATAAAATTTTTAATTAAATATTAATAATTATTTTAATATTTAATTATTAATTAGAAAAAATTAGTAAAACTAAATAATTATAAACAGCTACTTTTTATTAACAAAGGGATGAAAAGGGGAGGGATAGAGACAAAAAATGACATGTATCAATATATAATTTTCAAAGATTTTGGTTTGCTTATTTTAAAAATAATATCTATGTTTAGGCGGAACAAAGTTTGCCGGGCCAGCTAGTATATAGATATAACAATTAAAGTTGAGAAGAAAAAAGCTTATTAGGTAAAATTGCTAACTAGCACTGTTATAATATTATTTGTAGTGCAAAACACACCTTTCAATGAGTCTTAGTCGGCCAACAGCTCGCTCTTGCCAGCCTAGGCCGGCAAAATAACTAGAAATATTAAATTTTTATGTTGGTACTATTTGTGTCATTGTCAGACAAAAATACTTTTTTTAATAAAAAATGCATTTAATTTTCTGCACGGCGGTACAAAAAAACCGGTTTTGCAGAGGCTCGTAGTTTAATTGGGCCATGCAAAATGCTAGTTTCCGGCCTTATGATTCAAATAACTATTTATTATCAGCAGTTTTAAAATGTATAGTCATACAATTTATATGTCTAATAAAGCAATGTTGCCTAGGCTTAAAGATATTCCTTTTATTTAACCATATTCTAGCGCATTTTATCTTCCTGTTTATAACAATGCGTTTCTTTCAAGTTTTTTTAATTATTTTGCTGGCTTTATTTTGCCAATTTATCAGCTTGAAAGCAGTGAATGCAAAGCTAACAATTATATTTCCAGCGATAACATAGTTAGTGCATGCATTCCCAAACACAGTTTTAACCTGGACGTACATTTTCTACCTAAAAGTAAAGCAGATAGGAGGTGAAATAAATTTTAAAAGTCAAATACGTGGTAAGACTAACATTCAAATATTTATCATATTTTAACTATAAACCAGATAATTTTATTACTAATGTCTAGTTGCGAAAAGCTTAGCCAAACGTTAACAAGTTATCACGTTTTGACACCAAAAATTATTGGCAACAGCGGTAAAAATTTCATGAATAAATTGTAGATAAAAAAAAATTTTAATTAATGCTAGAATATTTAAAATATGTAAATGTCAAATTTGAATTAAATTTAAATATATAAAATTTTTATTGCTCTTTTTAGTGCATATTTTGCTAATTTTAATGCATATTTTTGTGTTTTTTAAACCGCTGCTCTTGTTGTATCTGTTTGTCTGCCTATGTTGATTTTAAGAGTATATTTGGAAACTGCAGATTTCTGACAAATGAATTATTAAAGCTTAATTTGCACTTTTTCTATTAGTGAACCTGACATAAGTTTTGAATTTTTGCAAAAAATGAAATGTTTTTTTGAATAGAGTTATGAGATCGGCAAATTGGCAGATGTACTTTTGTTGAAGCTCAATCATATGTAGAGTATTTCAATTGTATAACCAATAAATGAAAATTCTATCTGCAATTGAAACATATTTTGGTAATTTGATTGAAAATGGTCATCTGTGTCAGGCTGTTGTTACTGATGCTGATAAAATGAGAGCTGCGATAGAAAAGCATCGATCAATTATTTTGTCATATCTAAACGTCATTTCAAATAGATTATACGCTTTCCCAAATCTCTAAACTAAATCAAAACGAGTGTCCTCAAGCCTAAATCCCACAACAAAAGATCTCATTTATGTAGACAAAATTTCTTCTAATTAAAACAGTCTTGCAAGCTGAGTTTAATACAAAATTTTTGCCTTTCAAGCCTTTACTTTGATACTGAATATTAGTCTCTCACAATAATTTGGCTATTAAATTCAAACGGATTGACAACGTCCGTATTTACTCTATTCTAGAAAAAAAATCAAGCTTTCATTTTTGTATTATATACTTTATTTATTCATAAAGAAAATATAGATATCGGCCATATTCCTCTGTTGTTTTAAAAGCTTTTCTATTCCACTTTCCATTTTTGAGAGAAATGTGTATTTTAATGGCGACGACATAAAATGAACAAAGCAAAACCCGGCAAATGTATCAGATTTCTCTCGACCCAAGTGGAAACCTATCGCTCCCAGCTCAGAAACATCATTTACATCATCATTAATCTCCGAACAATTACTGTAAAAGTATTCTGTCAAATACAGTTTCCCCTGTGCTGAACAGAAAAAATATTAAGCAAATTGTCAAAAGTTTATTGTTTTTCTAAATGATTATTCTCTTTTTTTTACAGCAACTTTTCAAAAATTTTTATTTTTCATTTCAGTGAAAGTTTTATGTAAATTGATTGCTGAAAAGTAAATGGTTTTTAACAGCAAAAGGGATAAGACAAGGGTGCCCGCCTAGCTCCTTGTTATTTACAATTTAAATGAAACAAACAGATAAGATTGCAAAAAAAAAGTATGGAGCCTGGAGTTTGGGGATGAAGTGGTAATAATAGCTAGCAAAGAGTGAAAGAGTAATGAAAGAAATTATAAAGAACCTAAGAAGGTATGTGAGAAAGAAAAAGCTAGAAGTGAATAAAGAAAACAGAGATTATAAGGTCAAGAAGAAGAAGATGGAAGAAAAGGATGATTAGGAACGGAAAACAGAGAGAATAGAACGAGTAAGAGAGTTTAAGTATTGAACTCTCTCATATATTTATTTGTAAAGAAATAAGTATGAGAGTAAAGAAGTAGAAAGATTAAGAACAGATGGCAAAAGGATGAACGGAAAGACGTGTGACAGAGACAAGGATGTAGAGAAGCAAGAAAGAAGAGAAAGAATCCAGGTATAACAAATGTATAGCAAAGAAAATCCCGGTGTACCTGGAAAGAGAAAGTGCGAAAGAAAGAAAGATAATAGCGAGATCCAGGTGCGGAAATGCGGAGAGAGAGAATAGATATTAGACGGAAAATGAAAAAAAACTGTAAAATGTATTATGAAGAAAGAGAGACAATAGAGAGAGAAATAGAGCGAAAAGAATGGCCAAAATAAACCTATTACTAGTTGAAAAAAATAAAACTATTCATTTTTCGAAAACGTTTTTCATAAATAGTATTGACATATAACTAAACTATATATAGTACAGCCGCTCAATGAAAACGCCTACCAAAACTTCAGTAATTTAAAAGTAATTTTTCTACTGATCAAATTGAAGAGTCAGAACGACTTGAAGCGCAGGCGTAACAAAACTTGTAACGGTTTTAGGTCCACATTTGCAAAAGCTAAAATGAATGGAAATGCTTATGCTGTTCTCAGGTTATCAATCTTTGCGGTTTTGTCCATTTATATTAGCGGCTTTGCTCTCTTATGTAGAGTCGGACTTTGGCGCAGAATGTCTCTGCGCATCAAGTTCTGCTTTTTCCAATTTAGATCTGTTCAGCGGCTCCACTATAGATGTTTTATTAATTATGTATTAAACAGTTTTTGGTTGCTTGAAAAATATTGTATACAAACCGCATTACGAGGCTCTGGTTTTCTAATTTTTCTCGTAAATTACACGGTGTCCAAGTTAGTAACATACCTGCAACAAAAAATAACAGATTAAAAATATATAAATCAAAAATAATAATACTTTAAAAAGTTACAGAAAAACAATGTGATAACAATGTCTGTTTTGTGTCAGCATATCTCCGACATTTTTTGTCACTTGGTCAAATGCAATTTTTTATAGTGACAGAAACAAAATTATCAATTTTTGGTAAAAACAATACCTTGTAACTCAATTCTATTGATGGTTTGTAATAATTAGGGAAATGTTACTGCTTTTGTCTGTCTCGGTGGTCAATATTTAAATATATATTCAATTGAATTTTTATAATAATTTTTCGGTACGAAAATAGACGCAACCTTGAATGTAATTAAGATTATTTTCATAATAAAAACCAGAAATTGCTTTTTTAGTGACAAACATAGTGATAGTTGCGTCTCATAGCTAAGGCTTGATCCTCTTTTAAAACAAATTACCTATAATCAAGGGCAGATGAATATTCATGTAAATGTTTCATCAAAGGCGGTTTTCCTTTAATTTGTTTTGTATCTCACCGATGTTGAACGATTTATTTTAATTACTTATAGAAAGTGAAAAATGTTGACAGTGTGGGTGTTCATTGCTTCCGAGTGTACAATGTATATAAAATGCTTTCAATACTATTAGGTGAGCCCCAAAGCGACGGTCTAGTTTAGTCCTCACACCAGTCCATCTGAGTTCTAACCTATTCTGTTGCTAGCAATAAGTAGACAATAATAACCTACAGGGAATCTAGGACAGTTTGGGAGCTCGGTAGCTGCTTGTTGTCGGTGGTTTGACAACGTTCACCCCTTTTGCCAAAATTTTTAGATATTTTTTATTCCAACCATGATATCGCCTAGGACTCTTATTGCTTTATTTTTGAATAGAAAGACGATAAAAGTTTTTTTTGCAAAACTATCTTGTTGTCACTTAATTTTATTATATACCGTTTTAGGAATTGAATCTTTTTCTCAAGGCAAAAAAGCAGATGTTCATTGCTTAGCTATAGACTTAAAAAACACCAAAAATTAGATTTTTTTGCTTAAACTGTCCAAGGGTGAGCATATTTTACAATTTTTTGCTTTTGGAAGCACAACAGCAACAGTTAGTTGGTTTTTGTCTCCAAAAAATGAATAAAATCAAAAAAACGTTTTACAATATGACAAAAGACTCTGAAAAGTGTTTTTTTCCTTTTTGGATTTAAGAGCAAAATCGTGCTATCAATACTATTGCTGAGCAACTGTTTTATCAATTTTATTTAAACATTTTAATAAATTATGCCAAAAATAGGTGAACCAAGCAGCATCCCAATGTTTTGGGGTACTGGGTCATACTGTCAAGTTGGTGTAATGTCTATTTTTCTTTGGCTTGTTTTTGCTTTGGTTGTTGAATAGTACGGATGATTTATAGTACGGATGTTTAATAGTACGGACGGTTTATAGTACGGACGGTTTTGTACGGACATTTCTATTTTTTTACGATGTTAGATTCATCGGTGTTTCCCAGTACCCAAATAATTCTAGCGGAAGCAAAGAGCACCCACGTTGCACACTGCTCAAATTTCCTATAAGTATTCAATGTAAAACGTTCAATAACAGTGAGATATTGAAAGAAGCAGCAAACCTGTTTCCTTCAATATCGACAAAATTCATATTTACTTTTTTTATGGAAAAAAACAAAATTATAAATGTTCAATAATTTGACAAAGAAATCATTGAAAAGTTAAAAATTTTTCTTTTATTCTTAAATATCTTTAACGAAAACATCAAGATAAAGAACAAATTTTCACCGGTAATTGTATTCTAAAAAATAGCATTCATTTCTTTTTTTTTGCTTTTTTTTTCTGCTTATAACCAACTGCAATAGCAAACGTTATGTAGGAGTATTTTAAAAAAGCAATTATCATTAATTGATTGTTTATTATCAAATTGAAAACGTTGAATTAAAATGTGTCGTTTCATTAACATTTTGTATGCGTTTGAATTATTATTTGTTGTATAATCAGCTTCTAAAAGCCATTTGAAAGCAATAAGCGTTAGTGTTTTTTCTGCAATAACAAAATGTCAAAAACATATTATCTAAATTGCGTAATTACATCCCAACAATTGCCAAAATTCTTTTGGACGTTGGAAATTAAATTCTGATAATGTAAAAGTAAGATCCAAGGTGACAAGTTAAACTAGTCGTGAAATAAAAATATTGACATTGTATGAGAAAAACCTAGTTTGAAGGTTGTTTTTCTAATAAAAGAAAACATTTTGTCTTAACGTCGAGAAAAATAAAATACTATATGTACTTATCTGTTCAATCTGACAGCTGTAATGACCACTTCTAGCATGAAATAATCTATGAAATCGTTATCCCTCTATTGTGAGAGTTTTCTTGCTAAATAAAATATGATATATAATGTTGAAGAGACAAACATATTTTTATTTTAAGAATAAAACTTTCATAATTGGCAAAACGAGAATATTGAAGCATTTATCTATGATTCTCAAATTACAGTTGAAGACTAATAAATGCGTCCACATCTTGCAATATCGAGCAAAATAAAAAATTATTTCTCTCCCCAACGTTTAATACAAAAGACGATTCAAAAAGAATGTTGCAAAACGTAAATGTTTGAAGCTCTCCCAAAACTGAATGTTTGAAAATTAAAACATAACTTTTTCTAACAAGTGAAAGACAAGCAAAAACTCGAATAATTTTCCAGCTTTTAATTAGACAGAGCGATACTGCTACCTACAGTTTAATTCTGCATTGAACATTTTCAGAAACATAATCGAAATTTGTATTTTGAAGAAAAAAGTTCTTTGAGAAATTACACGAACAAAATTTTATTTTGATATTTTGAATTCGAAGCCAATATAACATTGAATAGCCGCCTGTTTGCTGTGTTTTGTGTACAAAACAAGTTTGGAAGTTCAAAAAAAAAATTTACATAAAATGTTGTGATGATTATCTTTCGATCAATCAAAATGTATTTATAATAACTCAAACTACAGATAAAGCGTTTATAGCATGTTGCAAGATAAAATTAAATTGTCTTTCATATTTTTTTCTTTTGTTCTTTTATCTTTCTTTTTCTCATTTCTTGTTTTGTTTAATTTTTTTTTCTGTAGCCATTTTCAGATTGGTATCCGGGCTTTCTACGTCCTCGAAAAGTGGCGAAGAGGTAAAGGAGAGCTGGAGCCTGTTAACTGCTATAGTTATGTTTTTGTCAGAAGATAAAAAAGTTTGTAGATTTTTCTTTTGCCAGTATGACAGAGTATTGCGTAATGTCCATGGGTTCTTCTTTTTTTAATCTTTTTTTTTTCCTATTACGCATTATTTCTGGTCACTCCGTCAGAGACTGACTGACATTTATTCTTTCATTTTCGCTGACTTCCGTAGTCAGTCTAAGAATAGCTTCGTTTGCTGTTCTTGCTATCACTAGAGATGTCAAATATGTTATGCAGTGGTTTGTTTCCCAGAGAGGCTCTAATCTGATATAATTATCTAATACTTTTTCTATTGTCTTCAACAAGAACGATGTAAGACTGATAGGTCGAAAAGATTTGGGGTCAGTACCATTTTTTTCCCTGTTGTTGGTATGAAGGTTACTCTTGCCCTTCGCCAGTTGTTACTAGTTATTGATTAAGTTAATGTTGAATATTATGTTCTCATTTAAAATTTAAAAAGAAAAGCTGGAATTTATGATATATTTTCTTAACAAGTATTGACAGTTCGTGATTGATGATACTTACGTTTTATCATACACGCGACTTTTATAAAGTTTATCTAAAGAAATACATTAAAATTCTGTTTTTGTTAGGTTAATTAGCATCAGGTGCGTCGGGTGTATTACCAACTTTATAATGCTGGTTATTTGAGTTGAAAAGTTGGAAAATGGGTTAAATGACTCCATCATAACGCCTCAGTGCCATTGAGCATTCAACACATTGCAAAATTCATTACGTTACAAGATAGTCTAATTCATCTAAATTATCCCAAATTAATCTTTTCATTAAAAAATAGTTAGATGTAAAGGGAAATCATTATTGCATGTGGTAGCTTGAAATGGCTCGGTATCAAAATCGTAAAAAATCCACCCTCGTACGATCTTCATCATTTATATAGACCTCCTGTGAAGCTTTTTTTATATCAAATGTAAATCAACAATCTATTATTCTAGTTCGATTCATATTTTTCAAGGCTTTTAGCCTCGTCAAGAAAAACTTTTTAGAAAATCGATGTGTTTGCAAACTAAATCCATATCGCAACTTCTCGCTTAGCACACTTCTTGATACCGATCGGCACTATATACTAAAAATAAAATTATGTTTACAGTTAATATTTACCCTCAAGATCAAATTTTAGCAATGATTGACACATATATTTTGACACAGTTATATAAAAATAACCTAATGTTATCATAACGCTTACAGCAGAAAACTTTCAACAAAATAAATTGAAAGAAGTTACTGAATTAATTTAGAATATCTGATCAATAAAAAGCAGAATGCCAGTATTTCCCGCCAGCTTATCCTTTATCTCAACGCCTACTTGATAGAAGGTCTTTTTGATCATATTGCATATATATACAATAGATCCAGAAAAATCTTAATCTTCTCGCAGTTTTAGGTTATTGCTTTTCTCTTCCTTCCACCTCTGTAGAGCTCGTTGTTGTTTCCTTCTCAAAATTGCATCAATTTTGAATTTAAAAAATTTCTTAAAAATGCTAATGCTTCTAAAAAGTTTTATGATTTATTGAACAACTCTCTAGATTTTTTATTTAATTTGTAGTTTTACTAATTAAAACAATTTGGAAGCAATTTATTCATTATTTTGATTGTAGATGCTTACATAATTTTGAGTTTCATATTTGTCAAGTTTATTTCCACAAAATCAGCACTTATTGTCTGGAAAAATTTTCTGAAAATAAAACAAAGCGATCAATCAAATGAAACAATATTTTCTGGTAAAACTATAAAATTTTTAGAATATATAATAAATTATACCAGCGGTAGTCACTCGGCGGCCGCAAGCTGAGATTATCTGATCTTTCGTCAATAAATCTCTTATGAAAGATTTAATAAAAAAAAAATGTTTTCCAGCACAAGAAGCGGCTATAAATTACATTAAGTAAGTTGCTATTGAGCATCAATTATCGGTTGCTACAATGTTGTCAACTTTATCTAATCATCTGGTCGAACGCTCACTTAATTGAGAGTTCTATATTCTACAATACACTTTGAAACCAAAATCTATATTGTTTAAATGAAATTCGTTGGCAACAATGTTTTGTGAACGCAAACGGTATTTCTCGCTTTTATGCTTGAATTAAGACAATCTATTACACTTATAATCTAATTAGCGCTCTTTGCCACTTATATTTGTGTTAAAACGAAGCGTACGAGGTTGCATAATTGCAAAACTTGCTGTTAATCATAAAACAAGATTTGTTTGGTAAGCAGATGTGCTTAATATACACGGATACTATTGCACAATAATAATAATAGCAAAACTAGTGCGAGAAATCAGATTATAAAAGTTGTTTTCTGCTGTAACGAGTGATGATCCTACAGAATATTAATAGAAAATTGCCAGTGAGTCTTACAGTAAGACTTAGGAGTAGTTTTACTGCATATTGAAAAAGCACCTGTAGCAAGACAATTTTAGTTTTCAATCAGTGCATCTTCTATCATCTCAGTAACCCGCACCTTGTTGACCGCAGCTCTGCACAGTTGAACGTTACTATAGTATTTTTACGTTAAAGATGGAGTAAAAATAAACGAAACACAACGCATGATCATCACATGGTTGGGCTTTCATAGTTTTCCAAGTCCTTCGTGGAATTCAAACTTCAGCAGGATATCAATCACATCATCATCAAAATTTTTGATAAGCTCTTTAGGTATCTGATCAAGACCAGCAGCTTTCCTAGATTTCATAGTTTCCAGAGCAAATATTATCACTGCTCTTAATCTTTTTAGGTGCTACTAGAACCGATTTTGGACGTCTTTCATTATCGAAAAGTTCTGAGAAGTGTGCTTTGCACTTTTTAAGTTTGTTCACCACGTCAGTTACTACTATCTGCCAGCTGCTTTGACCCTGTTGTATCCAACCATGTCTTTTATCCTTTTGTGCATGTAAAGGCTGTCAAAATTCCTTTTTAGCACTTCTATTTCCTCACGTTAAGCTACTAGGTATTCTTCTTTTGCTTTCTTAATTTTTCTCTGTATTGTTTTATATAGCGTTTTGTATTCAACTTTACTTCTAAACTCTCTTTTCTTTTTTTCATAACATCTAAAATTTCTGATGTTATCTAGAGCTTTTTTTTGGTTCTCTTTCTGTTTTATTATTTCAGCCCCTGAGTATGTTTTTGCAGGTTTGACTGCATTCTTGTAGCGGTTGTTAATGAGGATGTAGTCTGTTTGGTTTCTAACTGTATTTGTTAGGTGATCCGCAGAGAATTTTTAGGTATACAGTATACAATCTACGATTTGGTACTTTGAAGAAGGTATTTGTTACCATGAGATCTCTAACTTGGCAGAACTCTGTAAGTCAATCCTCTCTATTATTCTTTTCTCTCAGGCCAAAAATTCATATGTATCCTTCAACCTTTGCCTACTTTTGCGTTAAAATCTCCCATAACTACTGTGATATTATTATTCTTTATCAGTGACGTAGCAACTCAATAGCGGGCCCGAGTTCAAAAAATATTAAACTTTGTGCTGGGTTTTATACCCTTTTTTTGTTTATAATTTTGTTATAACACTTTTTATTAAATCTATCTAGAATTTTATGTAATAAATAAAACATTGTCATTATACATAAAAAAATACTTTTAATAATTCTGAAAGCAAACAAAAACAAGTTTATTATATTTTACAATCAAATTATAACTATAAAAACTGCGTTCAGCCGATGCTACTGTGACCGGTATAGTTAAAAACAAAAAACAAGTTTAATTTAATTGTTTTTATAAATAGATAGCTTTTGTTTACTAATTTAAATAACATTTTTTGCGTAAAAGCCATTTTTTAATAAAGAATAAGTTGTTTGAAAAAAATTAATTAATAAAGTCGACTTTAATTCAAGGAATATTTTTTCTAAAAAAATAATAAAAAGTTTTTGTTAAATCAATTAATTTTAATAAACTTAAAATAAAAGTTTTTGCAAAAATTTGACTTACTTCATAAAGTGGCTAAAAAAGAAGAATTTATTATCGATTTATTTATAGTATTTAATTTGTTTAGTAAGAATACTTTATCTAATAGTAGTATATTTTTTAAAAAGTGTTAATTATTTATACATAATAGTATCAGTAATTTGTATAGCTCAAGTGGTTTTCTTTTTTCAGTAAAAAGACATCTTATAATAGAAATAGATTAATAGAATATTGACTAGACTTGTCTTATGTTATACAATTGTGCATCTGGGTCGCATAAGTCAAAAAACTTGTAAATGACAAAAAAGATAAATAAAAAGCATTTCAAGAAAAAGAGGCTCTTTACAGTTGGGTCATTTTTATTGCCTGCCGCCCATCTTCTATTACATTCCAGGATCGCTAGCTTAAAGCATAACAAATTGTTTTATGTTATGTTATTTCAAAAGTTAGACATTTTTGTCATTAAAATAAACAAAATTTCCCACAAATATGACAAAATGTATAGAAAATTCTCATTTTTTTTAAGAATAATGTTTATTATCCGGGCCCGTGGCTACATGGAACCCGCAGAACCTTGGTTGATCCGCCACTGTTCTGTATGCTAATACATAGTATCAAAATATTAGTTCTTTCTGGCACCTTACTTAAATTATGGCAAATGACAGCAAAAAAAATCTACATCCTATGTACTTATTTTCAAATTGTATGTTTTATGTTTGTCTAAAGTCAATTTGCGTTGCATAATAAACATTTGTGCGTTAATAAATAATGGATAAGACATAAATAGCAAATTTCCGCTCATAAGAAGGGTGATAAGATAAGCTTACTTTATCTATGCGGACCAAATCGGTTGCATTTTTAATTCAAGTTATTTAATTTTTTATTTTATAGATGAAGCGAGCCTATTGGTGATTTGTTACACTTTTTTAAAAATTCTATTATGCGCCGCACGGTTGATTTTCCATGTTCTACTTTTAAAAAATTTATTGGCTCGCTTGTTATGATTATCTTATAAAATCAAATTGAACAATTTCATCAATATTCATAATTAGATTGGGTGGTAAGTAGTTAATCGTGTAGTTTTCTAATTTTCATAAAAAATTCGTGACTAATTCGATGCGGTAGTAGTCTACACTTTGATTGACTGATATATTGAGTGTGCTTTTCTGTTATGCATCATATGTGCAACATAAATTCTTTACCGATCTGCGTTTGCAATAAATCAAGCTTTAATTATATTATTTATTCCATAAATTACTGCAAAACAAAGCCTGCCTATAGGAATAATTTTTGATATGTAACATCATGTTCACACAGGTTACACGCCGATTAGTGTTCACACAGTCATAAATTTCGAGCTAAATTGCAAAGGTTGAAAGCTTTTAATATAACTAATTTTGATAGTAGCGTCAATGCCGCGCCGCGTTTTATGCTTTAGATTTGATTTTCAATTTGATAATCAGAAATCTAATCTCCGGCTGCAGAAAGAAGTTTAAGCTTTTTTTAAAAATAAACCGTATCAGCACTTCTATTGGGAAACACGTCAGTACAATTAATAATTCACAGGACAATAATGTCATGTTTGCGCTCAAGCAGAGTTCACTCAAGCAGCATAAAATATCTCTCAATAATACTTATTTTAACACACAATAATAAAAATGAAAATTAATAAAGAGCCACTTGTAAAAACATTGGCAAGTTTTAGTGGAATAACTTATGATAACAATTTTGTCTTTATTTCAGTATTATTAGACTTTTCTCTAACAATTTTATACAATTTTTGTCACCAGGGGTCTCACGATTATAGAAAAAAAAACAAAAAATGCTGCATTTTGAAGTTTGAGCGCTTTTTAATTATAAATTTTTACAATTAATGGTGGGTATTGCCTCTTCTAACGACGGGGCATACTTTATACTAAATTGTGCTAACTTCAGAAGCCAGCTGTTTCCTTCCATTCTTCTACCAAGATTTCTGCAAGGTGCTATTGGCTACCGCTCTTTCAATCGCTGTCCGAGTGTGCTCCAAACGTGTTCGATTGGATTTGGATCGAGACTTCGAGCAGGCCAGTTCATAACAGCAACATTGTGGGTATTTAGGTAACCTTGCGATGTCAGGTTGAGTTAATTTTGTTAAAGCAATAATATGTTTTTATATTCTACACCTCCCAAGAGATACAATTTAGGTAAATAGTACAGATAAGTGATTATGTGATTAGTATTTGTAAAGCCGTCCAAATTAAAAAGAATAATGAATAGAAATGTGGGTAATGTCTGGGCCTTTTCACTTATGATTTCAGCAACAAATGAGATTTTGGTAAGTTATTAAGAAACAATGAGAAAGTTACCTAAATTTGGAAAAAATGAATGAACGTTAAAAAAGCATTATGTATACATTACAAATGATTACAGCAGGGGTAAATGATGACAATTTATGAGCAGGTTGTGGGTCCGGGATAATTGATCCTCCCCAATAGTTGAGAAGCCGATGTTGATGTTGATGTTTTTAGCTGGTGCATGTCAGTTAGGCACGCTATCGTGTGGCTATGCCATTACCCAATATTCGTGAGCCGTTTGTGCACTAAGGAATAAAATTACCTACTTCCGTACGAAATATTAGGTTGTTATATAACACGACAATAAACAGTGGCCTGTTTTCTGCTTTGCAATGATTATCGCTGAAAATAAAAAAACTGCATGCTTACATATGTTTTCAAGTTTCCTGCATTAGTTCAGCTTTGTGCTTCGAAGCGATAACATTTCGATAGAAGTGTCTTAAAATCAGCAGTGTGGAATGGAGATATTAGTGATGACGCTATCCAGAGCTTTCTTCGCGTTCTTCCAATATAGTCAGCGATTTTACCGCTGAAACAGACCGACTCAATGGCCGAATTTCAATATGACGGCTAATATTAGAAGCAAAACAATTATCAAGAATGTAACTGTCTCCTGCAATATGTTGCCCTTTCATTATTTAAAACATTGTTCCACCAAATTAAAGCAAAGAAAATAAAAAGCAAAGTCCTTTAGCAATTTCAACCCAGAAATTTGATCAAAAACTAAACTTGAATATTCATGTCGTTTCATAGAATTTATCTCAGTTGTTACCTAAGTAACAGTAATTTTCCTCAAAGCAATTCTGTGAACGTTATACAATGTTTTTACATCAAAGCAGATAAACTTTTAATATTGCTTTATTTGATTCTATCTAATTGGTTTTTCAAAGAAAATTAGTTTCATTTTATTCAAATGAATGAATAAATAAACCACGGCTATGAAAATTTTCCAATTGACAAGATCCCCAGCTACGTTTATTATCATCTACGAAGAGCTTTTATCCCATTATACCTCCTTCTGTGCTACAACAATCCTCATCTTAAATGATTGAAAATTGCAGCTTAGTAAAAACCTAATAACTATTTGAGACGTTGTTCCAACAAACGCTTAAGAGCAGATTCATAGTGCTTAGCTGGCCGACCGCTGAAGCCAATCAAAACATCTCTATTGCTGTCACAAATTCTACTTTATGTAAGCAATCAACTTGTTATCTCAGACCTTTTATTTAAAAACATACTAACTTTAAGCTGCGCAGTAGGCTAAACGATCTTAAAACGTTTATCCATTATAAAACTATTTCCTAGTTGTCCTTACACAGATTAGTAAAGGTCTCATTTAAAGGCTTGTGCCAAGTCTCACACTAATAATGAACCTTATAATACTGGAAAAAATACCAACATCTATAAGAAAGCTGATCTTACATCAAAGTTGAGAAACTATATTGTATCCCTTTTCAATAAAGAGTGGTAGTAAATAATGTGTAGGGCGTAATCAGTGCTTGATCCATTCGTGCATTTGTTTCGTTGCTGTTTCTGTGTGCTGCTATGGAGACAAAGACTGAGGTTAATCCCAGAGCTCTAGTCCTCCCTGAAAAAGGGCTTAACGTAACCACTTAAATACAAGTGAAAATAATATAATTTTAAATATATTTAAGCCGAATTGAAACCAACTGGGTCTAAAATGGAATAAACATTTTTTTCTGCGGCCTGCTCTGTTTGAAAAATCGTCGACCATCTTCCACTTGATCATAGATATGATCACGTGGAGCCTGCATGCATTTGTTTTCATGCACTCTTTCTTGAAAATGAATACAGTATAGGTTTCTACATGTTTAATGGATATAGGTCATTACAACTGACAGATGTCAATTCAGACAAATACAGCAGGCTTTATATCTTTTTAGTCAATGATTTTCAATTCTAAAACTACTAGACATTTTATATAGATGTCTCTGCTTTTGACAACATGATCTAATTAGTTGCATTGCCCAAAAATTTTTCTTTGACGTACAGTTCTAAAACTATAAAATTTTGTAGATTTAGTCCCGTCTTTGTTTTCTCCTATGATGTGATGTTATTTATAACTAGTCTGTCTTCTGCGCTATAACCACCGTAGTTTTGGTTGTAAGAAATAATAAAATATTATGAAGCAATTATTAGTTGATAATGTTCTAAAACACTGAAAATCACAATCAAATATCTGAGTAGGCTGGAGTTAAATTATAATGTAATAGGATGAAATGAGCAACTGACATGCAAAGGATATTAGCTAACAACTCTATTATATTTATAATTAAAAATCAAAACTTGGCATGTTTGATATATATTTAAATAGGCTTGCCACAATGCTACAGTTTTATATTTATCAATAATCTCGTTGTAACTGCTAAATATTTTTTTTGCAAGCGATGAGTTGCTGTCGTTAGATAAATACGTTGAACATATTTACCATATGTAAATTGTGTGTGAATAACAGGGAGAAAAGAACCGGATAAAATAACGTAAGCGTATCAGGCGTCGCAACGTCGCCAGCACACCCTGATCAGATAACAATATTCTTGACAAAATAATGGTTTAAGGCGCCTTTATAATTTCATACGTACATTTTGAGACAAAAGCTGTTATTTCATCTCTCAATTACTTAATTCGCCAACTAGAAGCACGTATAGAGTTATTTTACAGAAGATTACCGTCTACTATTCTCTACATATTCGAAGAATTACAACGTGACGCTAAATACTCTACGATTATCCTGCATGCAACCAACTGAAACCGCACAAGCTCTAAATTGTGATCCTTTAGTTTAAAGCAACGATAAAGTTGCATTTTGACATAAGCTCAATGGGAAATATTACCGGATTTCTGAACACTCCAATATGTCGGACAATAATGATAGGTAGTGAACTTTGAACTCTAATTTAAGCTTTTGGTCTTTGTTGTAAATTAGCAGCAATATTGCAAACTTGAATCATGCAATTCAATATTATATACCAACTTTGTAAAACAAAGAATTTATTTAGTGGTTCTATAGCCACTCAAAATGTCTTACTTTTACAAATCTTAAATTGACAATAGCTAAAAATCGTCAACCTAATGTCTTATGTTAATTCTTAAAAGTTAAATGTTGAGTTTGGGTCAATTTGGGTCAAAGCAAATTCATTCAAATTAGATGCGTAGTCTTTTGGTATGCGTATAAACCGTATGATATGCGTTTGAACCAAAGACGCTAACCTGATAACTTAGTTGCCCATTCAGTAATACCTTTTGGTTCAATAATGTCTATCAGAATTGATATCTGTGTATGGTTAGCTTCTAATAGATGTCGCTATTAAATTTGGTATAATTTTGAAATAATTTAGTGTTTTGTTAATAAAATTGGTTTAAATATCAATTTTCAGATCGTGTATTTTAATTCCTCTATCAGCAATCGTATTTATATTTTTGAACCATTCATTCATTTTGGACATAAGTCTATAAGCTTCTGCAAATTGTTGTGTGTATAGGAGATGAAGCGGCCGCAATAAACATAAATATGTATAGTCATGTGTGAGTATACAGCGACCAATTTATCACAGTATCAGCACCGTGAAGTAAAATATGGCTTAGTGTTACCAAAATTTCCATATCGATATTGTGATAAAGCATCATTTTAAAGTATCACCATTCATGCTTTTTCCACGTTACGCCCTCTTTAGTTTATTTCAAAATAAACTTATGGAATATTATGGTAAAACTTAAACTTCTCTATTAGAGAACTACAACTATAAAGCTTTGTGAGCCAGGTTTATGTATTAGGCACATAAATATCTAAGCTTCAAGTATTAACGACTCACAGGAAAGTTTGTTTTTAGAAAGTTCAAAAATAAACACAAATTCCAAGTTCTCGGGGAAAATCGAATTAATTTTGAAAACTGATTAAGCCTTAATCAATTAAAAATTAATAAACTCATACATAATAAATAGCAAACGTGTGTTATATTAAAACCTACTTTAAAACTAAAGCTAATTTTTATACTTGGTAATAACACAATTTTGTCACTTATCAAAAAAGCTTGTTTTTAATCGTGAAAGTTTTCTTTTTAGACTACCATGTAATCATGCTCAACAAACTTTTCAAATTATCATCTGATAATGTAGTCATCGTCAGACAACGTTCAAGATTAAAAAAAAACTTTTTGACAAATGGTTCAACGGTTTTAAGAGTTTATAGTGCCAATGATTCTAAAGCAAAACATATTTTGTGTGCAATTTATTTTTCATTAAATACATTAATTATTTTAGTTCTAATATATTAATCACTGAATCAATCAAGTAGGCTTTATTGTCACTAAAAATTACACACACAACAAAGAAAGTAAAATAAAATAGTCAAAATAGAATAAAACTATAATGAGCCAACTATTATGGCAAAAATTTTTTGGTCCAATTGAGTGATTATTTTGTGATAAAATTTTTCTTATTTTTTATAATTTTATCAGTTTTTAGAATGCTCACACTTTTTTAGTTCTTTCAGATTCACTATAAAATGTAAAGATAAATCTTGATTCACTAGTAAAAAGCCAATAAACTATTTTAATTTTTGACAATCTTAGATTTTTTAAAAATTCTTTATCACTTTTCAATATTTTTTTTTAGTCCGATTGTTTTGTTTAAAAAAAATACTAAGAAGCTTATAGAAAACAAACAAAGACAACTTTATTTAAATATTTCTTATAGTTTTTGAAGATTCTTTTATAAAAAACTGCAGTTTATTATTAAATCTTTAAGCTCTCTATCGGTTCTATAGAAGTCACTATCATTCTTGATCTTTAAAAATAAAATAAAATAGCAAGAAAAAAACGTTTTTTTTAAATTTTGGTTCATATATGCCATTATTTTGGAATATTTTATAAGTTTTGATAAAATAGTTAAAAATGGTGGATGCGCCAAACACAAAATTCTTAGTAAATTGTTCTATGACAGTCGCTACTATTCTTAATTGTTACAAATGAGAAGAAAAAACAATAAAAAGACGTTTTTTTAAATTGTGGTTCAAATGAGTCATTATTTTGTAAGATTTTTGAAACTTTGATAAAAAATAATGAATGCGCCAAATACAAAATTTTTGAAATTGAAAAGTTAAATTAAATATGTAACAGTGTATTTTAAATCTAAACAGAAACGTGATTGATAATATAAGATAGATATAAAATTACACATGTTTTCTTCATATTCTAAAACAATTGTACATGTTTATCAAAGTAAACTGCCATCTTCAACTCTTAATTAATTTTTAATTGGTGTCCTACGGGTAAACGCTCAAGTGCTACGCTTGTTTTATAATACCCCCCCTCTTTTATACAAAGCGGCACTTTAATTAACGATGCTGCTTAATTATTACGTGGAACTTTTCGGCTGGCACGCTAACTAACGTGGAAAAACCAATTTGACACTAAGCAACGTATTATCATTGTGTAAGTCTTTATAATAGATTAGGTGAACCGCATTTTATTCTAAATCTAAATACGAAAGTTTGTTATAAAACAAAAATTAAGCACGTTTTTCATTGCAAACCGTCAAAGAATTTCGAAAAAATTAAAAATCGCAATTAGATTTTGTTTAAAATACCGTGCGATCACAAAATCCTTCTATCAAGTCGGCGTTAATAATGTTAAAAAAAAAAATAATAAATAACAAGAAGTTATATGGGTCACTTCTTACAAACATCCAAAATAAGCGTCAAAAGTGTGCTGTTTTGAGGTTAAGTTTTGTTATATATTATATATATTTTTTTAACATTATTAACGCCGATTTTGTGATCGCACGGTATTTCAAACAAAATTTAATTGCGATTTTCGATGCGAATTGCGATGTTGTAAGTTTTGTTTATACATTTAAAAAAATAAATTGAGCAATTAATAGCGAATTATTTCAAACAGTATATTTCATAACTTTATACAAGTGACAACGATAAAACCTGTGAAAAAATGATTCCAGACCTCATTTTTTCCCTCAAATTAGAGTAATTAGTAAAAATATTTTGTTAATCATTGCTAATTATTATTAAATTATGCTTGTGTTTTTGAATAATAGTATTTTTTTCTTAAGTATTGTTGAACGCCACTGTTAAATCTGTTGCACATCTTATTGATAATTCGCTGTCCCGTAAATTTATAGTAAGCGCTTTGTCCTGAATTTGATTAGATACTTAATTAATTGTATCCATATTTCAACCTTGCTTTAACTAAATATCGTAACTCCCTTTGTGCAATTGATAACTAATTTCGCTTGTAAATTCATTATTGAAATCTAATTCTTAATTGGATAGTATATGTGCTGTGTTTAGTTCATATTTTATTTAAATTATCATTTTATTAATTGAACAGCTGTGAATTAATGTCGGTTGGTGACAAGCAATTATTGCTAAAACTATTATCTGATTACATGATTACAGTTATTGGTGAACTAAATACATAATCTTTTATTTTAAAGTGAATTGAAATATATTGATTGCTGTTCCGTTGCAAATGCGGGAACTTTTTTTTTCCGACATACTATGCGGAAAAGCGTAGCCTCCAATGATAAAATAGCCTAGTTTAATTTTATTGTTTTTAGGATGCAGAGATAAAATAGACAATTTTGCAATTAAACAGCCGATTCTTAGGTAAACAATAAACAATGTGCAAATGTTTAGGACAGCGTGGTCAACAATGACTGTTAGAGTTGGCAATATTTTTTAAAGACTTCTTTTATTTGCTTAGTTGCAACACTGTAACCGGATACGCTTGTTTGACAAATATTTGACATAACACTCGTAAAATAAATGTAGGTTATGTCACATCGACTAGCTTTTAAATTGGCATCTGTCAATAATGAGGTCAGTTTCAAAGATAGTTATCATTTTAAAATGAAATGTAGGATTGCCAACTTAAACTTTCTTATTTTATAACGCTATAAATATTTTTTCTTAATTATAGCAGTGCTACGTTCATAAATGATTATTTAAACATTCTCAAAGAGTCAACGACGTTGCAAGCAGGTCAGCGAGATTATCTATATATATAAAAGAAAGTCTGTTAGTTACTCCACTTATAACTCAAGAACGGCTTTACCGATATGGTTGAAAATTGGTGAGGTGGTAGTTTAGAGCCAGGATAATGCTATAGGATACTTTTTATTCCAGAAACCACCCTTTAAAAGAAGGGTTAAATCAAAATTAGAATTGCGATGTCGGAAACGTTCGTTGAGGCTTGGCAAATAAATCGATCCACTCCCCCACCACCAACCAAAGTCGGACCGTGCGTTTACATGTAAAGCCGGCCACTGACCGCAGTCGTACTGCGGCGTTGAATCTTGGATCGTCAGTGGCCGTCTTTAATCGTCTTCCATGAGACAACTTCCCATATAACAACTTTGGGTGAAAGTTTGTATGGAAAATTATGATGACTGGATTTGAATGAAAAGAATAGAATACTTTTTATTAACAAAGAGATAAAAAGAGGTGGGATAGGAACAAAAAATGACAAGTACCAATATTAGTATGATTTTCAAAAATTTTGGATTGTTTATTTTAAAAATAATATCTATGTTTAAATCCGAAATTTTAGAAGTAAAATATTATCATTCCTTGATAGGGCGGAAAGAGGGCAAAATGTCTAAAGATTGATGTCGTTTTCATAATTTTTCCCATAAATTGCCTAAGTTCTCAAAAAAAAATAAATAGGTATGTTTCCTGCTTTCTAAAAAATTACTCTTAGGAGGATGAAAAGAGAGTGTTCTAGGGATAAAAATGTAAGAAAACGATATGGGTATTTTCGAGGAATTTCAGGTCGTTGATTTTGAAAATGATATTTGTAGTTACAGAGGGTTGTAAAATGAATGTGATAAAGGTAATAAATGTGAATAATTAATTTGGGTATCATTTTTATAGTTTTTGGGGTCGTTTATTTTAAAAATCTATATCTATTTATGACCGATTTGGCTGAAAATTGGTGGAGTGGTTGTTTAGAACCAGTAGCCTAACAAAGAATATTTTTTATCCCATTCCGTGTGACGTGACATACAATATAAAACGTAAACGCATAATAACAAAACAAATGACAAAAAAATAAAAATAAAAAATAAAATAACAAAACTAAGGCGGAACAAAGTTCGCCGGGCCAGCTAGTTTGAAATACATTTTAATTTTTACGTATACAAGTTATCAAAATTATATATTTGACTAATACTCTTGATTAGACTTTAATAGACACTTCAGCTTTATGAAATAAGCGTTGTTGAGGACACATTAGCAAAATTAAAAAAAAATTGATGTAGTTATTTGAACACTTTCTCAAAAATGGCTCTGTTAAGTTTTTAGATTTAAAAGCTAAAGCAAGATTACTCACGTAATCTGATGCTTGATTGAGTTCTTCGTCATCATATGCCATTCTGTTTTGCAAGTGTATACTAGAAAAAAAATTGTAGAGGCTGTTTGTATCACCGAGGGGAAAAGAATATCAGAAATCCCCGGAGTATTGAAATCGTTTTCTCGGACCGCATCCTCTGAATCCTTTCTCTTGAATTTCTATTCGTCCAAAAGTTTTAATCAAATAGGCTATTAGTTTCGACGTGTTACTTATTAAAGCGGTCTAAATTAGAAAATTTTCACTTCGCTCATGTAATTACGCGAATTGCAGTTGTGACGTACTCAATAAATCTTATTCTCTGTGATGGATCTGAAAATAATTCCTTTTCTTTCTCGCTTCTTCGAAGAAAATAGGGTCATCCTTTTGTCACTAGCCAATAGAATACAATTTCAAATTGCATTTCTACTCTCACCGTATCACATACATTGATGTTATATGAGATCCTGGGGAAATGTCAACAGAATAGCAATTAAAGGTTCGGCTATTTGAGAGACCCGAACTTTGTTCATTATTATGCAGTGGAAATGTCTTTAAAACTTTGATTTTGTTTTTCAACAAACTTATTTATACTTACAGTCGTTCAAAAACACAAATTGTTGTACCAAATAACAACTTTTCGAATAATAATGCAAATACAGCAAGAGCAAAAATTAGCATAATAATTAAAAAAAAACATGTTTAATATAAATTATAACATATTGCAATATCTTTTGTTGATTTAACATAGCACAAATATTTACTCCTGCTTTATTACAAAATTTAATTTAAATTTGTTGTTGTACAGCTTTTCTCCTCTAAAACTGCTAGTATGTATTTTCTGAAAACTACATTGCTCTAAGACAACAAATTTAATTGTTTTAAAATTGAATAAAAACGTTTTTCAACGATTTTAATCATAAAGCATAGTACAGAATGTTTTTATAGATGTAAAAGCCAACAGACAGTTTCTTATCAGTTTCTGACAGAGACCGACAACACAATTGTTTCAATAATTTGTATGTACACTCTTTTTTGACAGCATGATATTTTTTGAAAGCTAACTTATATGACAGATATCAATCTTGACAGACACAAATGAGATAAATTGTATATCTCTGATTGGATAACCAAGTTATCACGTTAGCGTTTTTTGCCTCAAACACATATCAATAATTTGCGATACCTACCTTTGGTTTATTGGATCGATGCAAATTTATTCAAACTAGATTGGCAGCCTTAAACATGTTTTGTTCCCATTGGAACTTTTCAGTAAGTCTCATTTGAATAAATTTGCAGTGACAAATTTGGGCATATATTTACCTACATTTATATGTTAA
This sequence comes from Lagria hirta, assembly GCA_947359425.1. Lineage (NCBI taxonomy): Eukaryota > Metazoa > Arthropoda > Insecta > Coleoptera > Tenebrionidae > Lagria > Lagria hirta. The sequence goes on from OX375799.1 coordinate 2,919,786, forward strand.
AGACAGTTTTAAAAATTCTTAAAATCCATAGTGGAATAAGATTAATCTTAAATTCTAATCTAATCTGGATTAGATTCAAGATTTACCATTTTGGTTCAAAATGGCCTGTTGTCAGATAAATCCGTCTATTCGACGGATTTTGGACCAAAATAACATATCTTATTACTATAACATATTTTTTGCTATGCTTCTATATCTATAAATAGGTATCTATAAAAGATAAATGTCAAATAGATAAACAAATTAGTTTTGAAAAATTTAAACTAAGTAACACCAAAATTGTATTCTTATAAGTAAGTAATCAATGGTTTTTATGGTATTTACAAAATTTGAAGATAAATTGAGTCATTCAAGCAGAGCACATTGTAAAGGTCAATATTTAAATTATCTACAGTAAAGTGATTTTCTATAGACGGTTTGCTATCTACGGTGCAAATACACATCTGTATTTTAAAGAAATACCAAAGCAGTAACCAATAAAAGCTCGGAAATGTTGAGAATGCTATAAAGCTAACTTCCGGACCAATTGTTTTCATATTTGAATTGCAGTTCAATTGCACATACAACAGACAATAGACTTTAGCAGTATAAACGTGCCTGATGGCTAAAGCGTTTTTGATATTTTATGAGTATTTAATTAATGAATTGGGCTAGCGAGGCGTTAAAATCTTCATCAGTATGCAGGTGGAGGGCGAAACTGAAAGATAATCCGGATCCTCTTAAAATGGGACTTACCCCGGTATATTCATTGACTGCACGACCATCCTGGATTAGTCTTTTTTTATAATAGGAAAAAGACAATTTCAACCTTTTTAAAAATGTAAGATACGTTCCTCTACAAATTACTATCGTGCGACACGTTCAAACCTCAATTACCGCTAAGTTGCCGTTGGAGAGGATATCTAGAAGATAATAGGGTCGTGAAATGTAACATCGACTGACTAAATGCATCTGTCAATTTTTTAAACGTTTTACCACAGATAATGTTTTGGTCACAAGCATCAAGGCAATTTCAGCGGCATTTGTTACATAGTTCCCATTTTGCCACGTAATTATTGGCGAACTTACGCGAAGCCCTACATTCATCACTCCTGTATTATTTCAAACAATTTATTTGTCAGCCTTTAGTCCAACCATTATTATTATTGCGTTGCTCTAAAATTTATTAGTCTATTACGGTGAAGTTTAAACATTGTTTCAAATTTTTATTTTTTAACAATTAACGTTTTTCAAATTTTGTGCACTCTTTTTTTTCTTTATTCTATTTTTTTATCTATGCTGTTTTTTATAAATTATAGCATATAAAATTTATATTTTATCAAAAACTCTCACAGGATGAATCTTTTAATTTATCACCTGTTAATAATGCAACTAATATTTACATAGAACTTCTAATTTTTAATAGTAGCATTTGAAGGAGTTGCATTTAATTCTCCAACTTTCTAAAAAGATAAAGTTTTATATTAAAGTTCAAATTATAATCAATTGTGCTCATATCCAAAAAGTATAAGAGCACAAACTAAACTTCAAACTATTAGCTAAGAGCAAACTTTTAATAAAGCTCTAACGTAGAATGGAGAGAAAGCTTTATAATAGAAGCTCTTTAATAGATGTGTTTAGCTTCGTATTTTAGCCCAGTTGTTCCAAGTAGTGACCCGGGGTGGAATTATGTAGAAAATACTTTTTTATTACAAAATAATTCCAATCAACATAGCGGGATTAACATCATGAAGCGTTTTTTCAAATATTTGTTACTCTTTGTAAACTAATAAAATTCATTATTCAAACATACGCCATTCTCATCTAATTTGTTTGTTTTTGTTATTGCAGTTTAATTTGCTCGCAATGAAATGCTTATTTATCTAAGCCACGCTTTTCCTTTTACATTGTCTTGTTTCCCTACTTGCCATGTATATCCACAAGTAAGTAATGATGATTACTTTATGGCACTATGTAATTAGCTCATAAAACGCTTCAACCAGAAAATTACAAGCTTTTTTTGTTTCTACTTTCAAAAATAAAAATTCATCTAATTGTTGAAACATAACTTTTTATTGCTTTAGTCTTCAAGACTAAACAGATCCGTCACGTGAAAATCAATTTGCTTATATAGGTGTCAATTGGAAAAAAAATGTGAGCCGCCACGCGACGCCTGGCAGATGCTTTCACTATATCAGCAAAACTCAATCCATTATTGCTATAGTCGTACTTTAGTGATAATTTAACATAAAATATGACTCAAACAGATTATCAAATTGTAAAATCACGTTGTAATTTTTAAAATTTCAAAAAAAAACCAAAGCAGTTAATGGGCACGTTTGTTATATTTTTATATCAGAAAATTGATTATAATCTAAAATGTAAAATTTGATGTTATTATAAGAGCAATAAAAAAAATACAAGTACTAAGACTAATAAGAAAGGTAATAAAAACGTTTTTATGTCGTGACTAGTTGATAACATAAAAAAATTTAGTATTGGAGAAAAATAGGCATTAGTGTTGTAATGATGTCTGATTGTACAAGTCATCAATAAAACCTAATGACTAGCACTAGTGAATCGATGGAGATTAAATAATATGACAAATAAAAGCAAAAAAATGGTAATTCCACGTCAGAAAGTGAGATCGATGCAGCTTTCAGCAAGCATTGTTATAATTGAGAGATAAAGTAATTTTCTCGGACAAACTCCATGAAAAATAATACTTTGTAATTTCATCATTTTTCATCTCTGACTTGTCGGGTCCGCACAGCATCAGCTTTATTGACACGAAGAGCACGGTGCTCAACTTTTAAATTGTGTTGTAAAAATTATTTAAAATTCTTTTAAGAAAAACTTTATTATTTTTGTTTTCGAGATAAAATTTGATGACGAAATGTTCTATCAAATTTCATGATCGATTTATGAGTTTACGTAAAAATGCCATGCATTTATATTTATACAGAAGCTATAGTCTGTTCAGATTCAAGAAAGAGTATTTTGGTCATTTGAATGTTGAATAGTTTTTAAGCCATTCAAAATTGGTTTAAAATGAAATATACGATTTTTTCTGCGGCCTGCCCTATCTGAAAAACCGTCAACCAGCTCCTATAGACGTGATCACATAGAGCCTGCATGCATTTGTTTTCATGCACACTTTCTTGAAATTGAATGGAGTATAGACGCTTTGTATGAGTACAACTTTTCATTTCTGTTACTTTTAAAAAATTACAAACTTAGTTGTAATTATATACTACAGCAAAAACGTGAAACGATACAACAATCAAGCAGCATAGCGCAACATTGGTTTTGTGTTTGTTGTTCTTCGCCAGTTGAACAACTATAAACAAGCTATTTTTTATAGTGTTTGTTTATAGACTGTTTTCGAAAAGAAACAAACTTTGATTCTGCGAAATGATCACTCTTATTTGAGTGAAACTGTAAAAGCATTATTTTAAGAATCTTTTAAACCTGAAATCCACCCAATATTTCTACACTTTTAGCTTCACTAACCGGACACTTTATCTCAATCAACACTTTCTGATAATGTGTAATGTTATAGAATTATTAGTACCACTTTCTCTTGACACTATTACTCAATTGTTTAATAATAATTGTTCGCTCGTGCTTTTCTATTAATTGGTATGTCTAATAAATCTAAAATGTTTAACACACTCTTGCAATTTCTGGCTATTAGCTATCTCTCTCCCACTTTCTTAGAGATGTATACACAAATTAGACAACAGTTTTTAAAGCATTTTATTATAGGAATTAACAAAAACCATAATGTTAAAAGTTATAAAATTTGATAAAGAATTGATATAAATTATTGTAGTAGCTGAAATGGATGTAAGATGTGCTATTTTGGTCTAAAATTGCATAAATGGATTGCATTCATACAACTCGATCTAGAAGATACCTGCATTCATATACAAATTTTGTCTATATTATACATCTTGTAACACAACTTTTGTTTTGTTATAGTTCATCCAAAGTTCTTGATTTTTTTTAATTTTGTGTTTTTTTTGCTGATTAAGCAGTTATTGGCAGTTGAACTTGTGTATATGAAAAAATGTTATATTTTTTATTCACTGCTTCATAAAAAGTCCAATCATTTATGTTACGTCTACAAGCAAAATTCTATTTCCGTGTTTTTTTCAGAATCAATCATTTTTATCCAGGATATTCGTTGTTTGTATTTTATGAGCGATGCTAATTTATTAATGAATTTTATTCCAAAAACGTCGGCGAGTGCTTTCTAAACAAAAAATTACCGAATGAATATTCTTTTTAATATATGTCAGCACTTCATCATTGCGCCAAATTTTAAAAGTCATCCTACCGCACCAAATAGACTAGCCAAGCAAGTAAAACCGCCCTTACATCAAATTTGAACCGCTTAATTAAAAACATTTTCATCAAATTTTTGAGCTGCTCTTGAAAATGAAAAAAAATGAAAATGTTTGTATAATAGAGTTGTCGTCGTTCTTCTCTCGCTTTTGTGCCAACTACTTTCCAAAGCTTAAATCTCGAGAGAACTAACAAAAACTGCTTATTAAGTTAACATTATGCAGAAGTTTAAAGTTCCTACTCGCATATAAAGTTAATTGGAGGTGAGAAACTCGCCGAGAATATTAATAATCAAATGAAAATCAAAAAGTTTTTTAAACGATTCGGATTATTGCTATTAAATCAAATCTATTACTTCTCCTTTTTACTGATTTATGTAATATTGTAAGCAAAAAAGATTGTTAGAAATCAAATATCAAATTACAACCAATTAAGGGCAACCGAGAAATATGGCCAAGAGCTACAAACTCAATAATTTCTCGCACAAGTACAAAAAAAAACGCATATTACAGTTTCCATCAAAATTATAAAAATTCTACCATAGGTAAACAACTGTTTCTTAAATTTTAGAGTTAAAAGTTGCCAAATAACTCTAAAAGCTAATATATTGGAGGCCGAAACAAGTTTATTTCTCTCTTCTTCTTATTTCTTCTTATTTTTATTCTTTCTTATTTCTTCTTGTTTCTCTCTTCTTCTACTCCTTCTCTTTACTGATTTATGTAAAATTGTAAGCAAAAAAGATTGTTAGGAATCAAATATCAAATTACAACCAATTAGGGGCAACCGAGAAAGATGGTCAAGAGCTAGAAACTTAATAATTTCTCGCACAAGTACAAGAAAAAAAACGGATATTACAGTTTCCAACAAAATTATAAAAATTCTACTATAGATAAACAACTGTTTTTTAAATTTTAGAGTTGAAAGTTGTCAAATAACTCTTAAAGCTAATATTTTGGAGGCCGAAACAAGTTTATTTCTCTCTTCTTCTTATTTCTTCTTATTTTTATTCTTTCTTATTTCTTCTTGTTTCTCTCTTCTTCTCTTTACTGATTTATGTAAAATTGTAAGCAAAAAGGTTGTTAGGAATCAAATATCAAATTACAACCAATTAGGGGCAACCGAGAAAGATGGCCTAGAGCTAGAAACTGAATAATTTCTCGCACAAGTACAAGAAAAAAACGGATATTACAGTTTCCATCAAAATTATAAAAAATCTACTATAGATAGACAACTGTTAAATTTTAGAGTCGGAAGATTTCAAATAACTTTAATATATTAGAGATCGAAACAAGTTTATTTCGATCCTACTGTTAATCAGCAAGATAATCTCTTTTTTTTAGATAATTAGCATTATATATAATTGGTAGGCTTTTTCAGAAATAAGTATGGTATTTCTCATCCACATATATTTGTGATAAATTAAGTACCTCTTATACAAATTATCTGGGCAGGAGATTAGTACTCGAACTGAAAGGATGCCAATTGAAATTAAATGGTATAAAGATTACCAAGAATAAATGAAAGCGCGTCTAAACGATGTGGTTTTATTGCTTTGATCCATTTCAACAATGCAAAACTTCCATTTATGTTTTTCCAGCGGAATCTCTCCACTTTTTAGGTAGTTGCAATTTACATACTCGAAACTCAAGGACTATTACTATCTAAAATGTACAACAATTTGTATGACTATACCTATCCATCTCTCTCTTTTAATTTGTTCGTTTGCACTAAAAGTCGCTTAAACTTCAAAGGGCATAACCACTTAGAATTAACCAAAAGCCTGACAGCCAGACTTTCAGTTCAATTTAATTTTCGAATTGAATGTGTTGCTCATGAGTATCGAACCAAATAAACGGCGGTTGGTGAAATCAACTAGTCACCAAACCAAATGCCAATAATGCATTTAAATCCGAATTAAGCAATCAACAGATTCTAACACTTCTCTAAACTCTTCAATTCAAACAGCTTTTATTCGAGATTTATTATAATCACTTATCAATTTCTAATTTAGCTCAACTCTTCTGACTATCTAAAAAACCTGAAAAAACATATTAATTTTTAATTGAAAATCTGTTTGTTCTACCAACCATATTATTGATTTTTCCAACTTTTTAACCATATCGTTATGCAATTTCATAACACATATTATAAACTATCAATTTAAATATGACCTTAGAAAGTTTTTCAATAAAAAACTCACACGAGCGATAGTGTCGAAGATGACAGAAGGAAAGTTTAGAGGAGAGTATGAAATAGGGATGATAATGTTTGACAGTTTGGTAAAAAGTGTAATATTACATAGAGCGGATGTAAAGAGAAGATAGAGATAGAAAGAATGCAAAAAAATGTAAGAGATAGATGCTAGGGTTAAGTAGAAAGACTCCAGAATATATAATAAAAAACAAAATAGAAACAGGAACAACAGCGGTAAAATTTGAAAGATAAAATATGAGATAGAAGAGGTTGTGAGATACTAAAAGAGCGCTGGAAAGTGATAGACAGAAAAGCAGACAAAAAAATAAGAAAATACATAAATGAATGCTATGAATGAAAAAGGTTCAGTGTAGAACAGATTAAGAGGAAAACAGAAATGAGAGACAGAGATAGAGACAGAAAGAAAGACAGAGAGAACAGGTTTAACAAAAAATATGAAAGACCAGCTATAGATAAACTACCAAAGAAAATGAAAGAGAGAGGAAAATAATTGCAAGATTCAGATGTGAGAATGATGAGAGAGAAAACTGATTTTGGATGAAGGAAATTGTAAGAAAATGCAGGATGTGTAAAAGAGAGAGAGAAACATTAGAGTACATGATGAAGGAATGCGTGGAGGTAAAAGAAATTATAGTAGCGAAGAAAGACATAATGAAAAAAAAAAAGAGAATAGAACGGATGAAAATGATTCAAAAATAAAGAAAAAGATTAGTCAATAAAAATGCTGTGTCAAAGAAAACGTATATATTTTCATCTTTTATAGACAACTATTTATTCAGCATGAGCTGTTTTATTACCCGGAATATATATTTGTAAATCAGCAAAAATCTAGTTTCTTGTAGATTTACAAAAATGTCAAAATTTATAATTAATCTTACATCTATCACATATAATTTTTTGCTGTTTTTTATAAATCAATAGTTTAATTTGGGGGTAGATAATGCTTTTTCTTTATAATAAGTCGCCGTTTTATTTTTTAATGTACAAAAATTTTGGCTTATCAAATAATATGAGCGATCAAAACTTGTTGGCAGTGTCAAGATATCAGTTATAAGAGAAAAGAAAGTGCTGTCAATATCTTGATTTCCCATTGACAGAAAATACTGATGTTATACAGCCGCAAAAGATGTGTTTATTTTGAACATTGATTGTCTATCTTTTTTACAAAAATACGCCACAATAAATGGTTGTTGAAACTTTTCTTGAAATGTTCGTTATTTAAAAAAGCATCATTCTAACGGCCGGTTTCACAATAAAATAAGGTAATTTTTAAAGCTTTAGCTGCATTTTCTTGAATAATGTTTAGACATTTTTATCCGGCATCTTATTAAAAGTTTAAGATGAGTGACAATGTTGGTGTTATTAAAAATTATTCTTTGCTGTTATATATACAGAAAGCTTCTTTATGTTATGCAAAAAATAACTTTTTTTTTAATATTCAGAATCCCGTATTTTAGTTATGTGACAGCAAAAAATGAGGGAAATAATCGGATAAGAGCGTCGCATAAACTTAAGCACCTCGTCGTGATCTGCTTTAGATATTGAAACGATATACGATTTCACCCATAATTACGTTATTATATTACGGAGGAAGAAAGGATAAGGGTTGCAGCCTGTAATAGATCCGTTATAGTCGCGCTTGTATTTCATGTATGTAGGTAATGATTATGAGTAAAGCTCTCCAATTAAAATAAATCTATCCCTATTATAGGAACTTAGGTCTTTAGAAAGGCTAATTAATTCAGGGAGAACGTTCAACAAAATCTGAGGCTTTAAGGTTCGTTAAAGTTACTCAGCTGAAGGAAAAAATATTTAAATTACATAAACCTACATGAAATCTTATACAAGCGCTTTATTAATTTGAAAAAGCTATTTATAAACCTTGCCATGTTGTAACATAAAGATAAAAAAACTTATAATACTATTATCAAAAAACCAAAATGTCATAAGCCGTCTGCTTAAATTTGAAACACGTGCTAATATAGTTAACACGATTAGAAATTTAAATCATCACAAAGATACAGTTTTTTTTTATTTTAGAAGTAAAAAAAAAGATGCAAGTGTTGACCAAGCAGTGATTTAAGACAAATTGACCTATATTTCAAAAAATATACAAAGCTTCTGAGAATCATCAGAAAACTGCTAAAAAATCAAAATTATAAGTTTGATAAAAAAAGCTTGCACTTTTTACTACAATAGAGTAATATTTTATTAAATTCATGTTGTCTTCCTATCAGAACTCTTAACAGATCCAGATTTGAATGAATTGGTTGTGCTTATACTTACCTAGGTGCCTATGATAGAAATAGCGACACCTATTAGAAGCTAACCTTACATCAGAAATTTAAAATTTATCAATTTTTTATAAACAATTTATGTATTATTATATATCAATACTACATAAATTGATTTTAGTACATACATAAGTTATGTCAACAGTTAGAAAGTTAGTATTGACTTCTTTTAAAATCGTTTTAAGGAAACAATTTTCTTTGGAGAAAATTTCTAGTTAATCTGATACATTATAGGTATTTTAGACATGTGAAAGCTTAAGCTGCATTCTCAAAATCTAGACACAAATATATTAATTTTTTATTTATTTTAGAAGTAAGAAAAAAGATGCAAGTGTTAACCAAGCAGTGATTTAAGACAAATTACTTCTATTTCTAAATATGTTATACAAAGTTTCTGAAAATCATAAGAAAACTGCTAAAAAAAATTAAAATTTTTAGTTTGATAAAAAAAACTGGCACTTTTTACTACAATAGAGTAATATTTTATTAAATTCGTAGACTTGGACATGTTGTCTTCCTATCAGAACTCTTCAGCAAGTCGCAACAGATCCAGATTTGAATGAATTGGTTGTGCTTATACTTACCTAGGTGCCTATGATAGAAATAGCGACACCTATTAGAATCTAACCTTACCTCAGAGATTTAAAATTTATTAACTTTTTATTTTAGTACGTACATAAGTTATGTCAACAGTTAGAAAGTTAATACTGATTTGTTTAAAATCGTTTTAAGAAAACAATTTTCTTTGGAGAAAATTTCTAGTTAATCTGATACATAATAGGTATTTTAGACATGTGAAAGCTTAAGCTGCATTCTCAAAATCTAGACACAAATATATTAATTTATTATTTATTTTAGAAGTAAGAAAAAAGATGCAAGTGTTAACCAAGCAGTGATTTAAGACAAATTGCTTCTATTTCTAAATATATTATACAAAGCTTTTAAAAATCATAAAAAAACTGCTAAAAAAAATTAAAATTTTTAGATTGATAAAAAAAACTGGCACTTTTTACTACAATAAAGTAATATTTTATTAAATTCATGTTGTCTTCCTATCAGAACTCTTCAGCAAGTCGCAACAGATCCAGATTTGAATGAATTGGCTTATACTTACCTAGGCGCCTATGATAGAAATAGCGACACCTATTAGAAGCTGACCTTACCTCAGAGATTTAAAATTTATTAACTTTTTATTTTAGTACGTACATAAGTTATGTCAATAGTTAGAAAGTTAATACTGATTCGTTTAAAATCGTTTTAAGGAAACAATTTTCTTTGGAGAAAAATTCTAGTTAATCTGATACAATATAGGTATTTTAGACATGTGAAAGCTTAAGCTGCATTCTCAAAATCTAGACACAAATATATTAATTTTTTATTTATTTTAGAAGTAAGAAAAAAGATGCAAGTGTTAACCAAGCAGTGATTTAAGACAAATTGCTTCTATTTCTAATTATTTTATACAAAGCTTCTGAAAATCATAAGAAAACTGCTAAAAAAAATTAAAATTTTTAGTTTGATAAAAAAAACTGGCACTTTTTACTACAATAGAGTAATATTTTATTAAATGTTGTCTTCCTATCAGAACTCTTCAGCAAGTCGCAACAGATCCAGATTTGAATGAATTGGATGTGCTTATACTTACCTAGGTGCCCATGATAGAAATAGCGACACCTATTAGAAGCTAACCTTACCTCAGAGATTTAAAATTTATTAACTTTTTATTTTAGTACGTACATAAGTTATGTCAATAGTTAGAAAGTTAGTATTGACTTCTTTTAAAATCGTTTTAAGGAAACAATTTTCTTTGGAGAAAATTTCTAGTTAATCTGATACAATATAGGTATTTTAGACATGTGAAAGCTTAAGCTGCATGCTCAAAATCTAGACACAAGTATATTGATTCGTTGTATTTCTAATAGAAGAAATAATCTAAAAGATACGTGGCATGTGTACAATAAGGAGTGGCATTTATTAATATTGTGGATTTAAAAGCAAGGTGGAAGAATTTTTTGTGAAATATGGGGTTCTATCTTGACGAGCAAATAGAACTTCCGTTTCGTCTCAAAAAAATAAATATACATTAAAAGTGAAATGATTTTTTGGCGATAAATCACAGTTGGTTCTGTTCGATGCGTTTTGGGTCAAAAAGTTTTGTAGAAGTGTAGAAAGTCCGGGAGCTTCTGTGACCTTCTACAATACGGGACGACACAAAAACATGCCAGCAACTTGTTAAAATGAAATTTCATCTGAAACTGAACAAAGCGTTGTAAATATATCACAGGACTAGTAGGGGCGAGGGAGTAGAGTATTGTTCAGCGCATACGTTATGTGTCTCTTGCATAGATTTATTGCTTAGCTGCGAGTTAAGGCTCGCTAACAACTTCTAGTATGCGATAGCTCCCGAAGGTCTTGAACCGCCAGCGAAACGGTTCCGATTTAGAGAACTATCCTACAGGACTTTTACCTGCATTGCGGTGAAGAGGATTCAAACTTACGTTTCTATATTGTAACGCACTAAAATCGTTTGGTTGCTTCTTCAGTTAGGGTTTAAAGCCACGCATCACGTACGATAAATCGGTTTAACCTTAGCATTTTAAGATTCACTCTGGAAGCTGGAGTCGTTCTTTAGAAAAGCGAATGCAATAATGTTTGTGTCTTTGTGTGTTGTATCTCTTATCATTCGAATGAAACTGGGTCAAGAGTTCTTAATTTCGAAGAAAATAATAAAAAGAGATGACATAAACTGTAGTATATGAAGTAAGAGCAATAAGAATGTTTCATTATAGCTCACTTTTATTCGGATTTTATTTGTTACAGCGGCGGTGAGTGTTGCGGTTTATTTCGTCTATCATAACAGTCATTAGAGTAGACAGGGGTGTAATATACGGCTGAATATATCCGTTCAGATTGTGACCTTTCCCCAGGGATATCGTTCTCTATCATACCTACTTCTGCGCTAAATGTCATTTTCACTATAAATTTAACTTAAATCGTTCACTCAAAGAATACTAATCTCTTAATGGTTTCATTAACATATGCCACATTTGCTCGAAACTCATTTCTAACTTTCAAGGAAAATCGCCTTTGGAAAGTCTGTATTAAGCCCGACACACCTGATACTAATTGAAGCATGAAAAACCTAATGTCTGGATAATAATGCCTAGGTCGAAGAATTGATTGTGACACATCCAACGGTAAATACTTTCAGTTGAACAGCCAATTTAAACTGAAGCTAACAAAATTTGCTTCAATTGAAAAAAACACGTTGTTTAAGGCAGTAATTTTAAAAATAAAATAAATAATAGGAATGGTACAACTGCTACAAAACAATTTCCTTTTAACATCAATAATGTGTTTGACTATCTCAGCGAGGTCGTCAAAAATGCCGCTAAGGCAAATATATGAAAGCTATGCTTTATTATTTGACTTACGACTTTTATAATTTGCATGTGAGACTGAAAGTGTTTTTTATAACATCTGTACCTGGTATAGTTGTCCGGCAACAAATCAACAGACAATTTAAAAATGGAATGCAAAATAATAAACGTATTTCGTATGGGTGTGGCTTGTCAGTGAAATTTCATTCTGAATAACATCTGAGACACTACAATTCTATTTTTTTTTAAGTACTAACTTGTGATGAATTTTTGGCGTGCTTTTCTCAACTGCTTTAAACTATTTTGAAGAATAATGTTTTTTTATTGGCTCGGATTATCTATAGATCGATCTAACATAACCTACAAATGGCCATAAATTCTAATTGATAAAGCATAATTTTTGTCATTGTGATATTTGTTTAGTAAACAAATGGTTTTGAATTAAATCGAGCGAAAGACTTTTTTCTGTGACTGCATACAAAGGGTAAGAAAAGTAAAGTTTTAAAATTTAAGCCAAAAACTTGGAAGGCCGGGAAAGGGTGTCATTTGAAAAAGCAAGAGCTGCCAATTAAATAGAGCAAGCTTTTTGTTTATTTTTTGTCGAAAACTCCCATGGGTAGTTTTACAAAAAATAATACAATTTTTATTGCGTTACAAGCGCGTTATATCTGCTTTCACTAACCACATTTTGTAGCAAAATATGCAAAATAAGCCAAAAAAAACCTAGCAAATTGCAGCATGTAATTGATTTTAGGAATTTATCTGTTTAATTAAAACAGTGTAGTAGATTAGTTTGTGTTTTATAAACACGTATATTCTACACAGAATGCAATAGGATAATTAGAAATTTATAAGCATAACGTTCTTTGGGGTTGTCCCACATTTCTATCAATTTCGAGTCAAGTAGCTTTGAGAATAATTAATGTAATTACACCGAAAAAGACTCACAAATTGGAAATCGCTGATAAATATTTGTATCTAATGTATCGAATGCTTTCATGAGAATGAAAAACATTAAAAAGTTATGTTCACTTTGCATTTTATAGTTGAAATTTATTCTACACTTAATTCACTTTACAGGGTTAACAGTTTGTTATGCCAAATCGATTGCACTTGTGTTAGCTTTTACGGTAGCTAAAGAAATTTCGTTTCTTCATTAAACGTATTTTTACACGATCACCATTTCAACTTAATGACCTGTAATACGGTTGGAAATTAAATCCCAGTCTTTATTTTCAGAACACTAGGATGGTATGTCTTTTGTAGCTAATTTGTAAGATTACTTTTGCTCAAATATTACTAATTAAAATACAGTTGGGTATACAAACTCTTCAAGTTTTAAACCACGCAAGGAATACATTATATATCAAACAATACATTTATTACGTAACACTTTCACTTGTTGGAGCCATCCCAGCTGCTGGAATTTATTACAGCTTTGGAGTCGGCTATAAACTGAGATACACCTCAAACAGCTCAAGAAAGGGGAGCACAATAGACCAGTACATCGAAATCTACTCTAATCTAATGCGTAGTTGGCACTTTTCAGTCTTATTTATTTTATTATAAAAATAACTCCATAATTATTTTAGCAGCGTTTATGCAAGCCGCTTTTGTTTTACGCAAAATAAAGCTAAGAGCTGTTGTTTTATTTGGGTTAATAAATGAATTTACGAGTGTTTAAACAGCCTAAAACTGTGTCGTCGAAACAAAAGATATTATTAAAAACCGATTGAAGATTATGCTCGACTTGGCAATTTGTCTTTTATTAGAGTACGTTTTTAATAAAAAATCACTTCATATTTTTGAATGGATATTTATCTTTTTGGCGTACGCAAAAAGGGGTGAAAGTGGCATAGAAAAGACGCAAAGTAATTAAGAATAAATTAAATGGTGTTTTAGATGAGAAGCTGCTTTTGCCATAAAAACTAATCAACAACGTTTTAACTTAGTTTGAGGTTTCTGTAACTGACGATTCTCGCGTTTTGTAGCTTTTCCGTAAAACAAAATGAAAAGCTTATTTTGTAGATTTTATGTTTTTAAAAATAAAATTATTTGGTTTGGTGTTCTCCCGAGGGAAACAAATGTGGAAAGTCATGCAACTTTGCAAAATGATTCTTTTGTTTTCATATTCTAAAACCAAACAGATCATTTACGTATTAAATATAAAAAATTCTTTCTGACTATAAAGGTTCTTAGAGGTTCAAAAAATATAAAAAAAAGATCTCAAGAACCGTCAGCAGCTTATAACTCAGCAGATTAATTTTATTTTTATATTTGCTGAACTCAATTATTCACAAATCAATATAACTTCAACATTTAGGTCAAATGTAACATTTATTAAATTTTTCTTCAAAACAACATCAGAAAAAATTATTTTTAAGGTAAGTCAACAGATTGACGAAATTTAAAATTCACTTTTAATTTCGTCGCTGCTGCCTCCATCCAAATTGTCATTAATTCATAATCTGTACGATTTTTCAATGTCAATTACAATTGGTCACAAAACAACCCAGACAAAAAAAAAATTGTGCGTCTCTGTCTGTCAAATTATAATTACATATTTTTTCTCAAATTGAAAGGTCTTTGCAGTTTATATTATTTTATAGTTTGTGATAAAACTGTTTAAAAATTATGGAGACGCCAAAGGCAAAATTTTGAATAAATTCTTCAATTAGGTGGGATTTCAGCCAATTAATTCAAAAAGTAATTATAAAAAAAAGTCAGTTGATCAGTAGAAAGACAGACATTTATATTATTTTATGGTTTTTGATAAAAATGTTTAAAAATGATGGAGGCGTCAATGGCGAAATTTTTGTTAAAATGTTCTTTTACAATATTTTGTTTGTAATTGACACGAACGGCAGACTGATTTATTTTAGAATAACTTTGTTGAAAACTTACTTGAATTGTACGTTGCGGCTCAGGCTTGTTTGTTTGCTTTGCCAACACTGGTAAATTTGCCTCAAAAACGTAGTTTTCTACATATATGCCAGCTGTTTCTCTCGAGAAACACAATTCTGTTGTTTTTCTTTACAATTTTGCTGAAAGTTAGGTGAGAACATGATCTTGGAAAGAATGTGGTTTCAAACACACTGTAGATGTTTCAGTAATCCAATGACAAAGAAGCTGTCTCAGACAGGGTTGTAGCGTAAACGTCCTCAATAAGGGCATGAGGTTATCAAACTGGCTAACAATTAAAAACAAATGAATAAACTAACTGGTTGTAAACTGCAAAGGTTTATCATTCAATAAACTGCAAATCTGATGTCTACAACTATTGGTTAATAATTGATAATGACATATTGTTCTATTCACAAGAAGAATTAGTTCACAGATGAACAGAGAATTAATTTCCTTGACATCAGACAAGCTGGAAAATGTTGAAAATTTATTCGAAATACATATTGAAATGTTGGAGAGAAAAGAAAAATGTCTTTTATTCTCGCTTTCTATTGTGCTAAATTGCTGGATATCTATTCTGTAACAGACGATATCAAAAACAAACTGATCCGTCGAAATGAGTTATTTTTTAAGAAATCTCAAAAGATGATAAAGATCTGAGTTATAGCATAATTATTATTAGACGCTATTACATCAGTAAGATGCACAAATACAATTTTAGATAAAAAGAAGTAAACATCTTACAGCTTATATTTCAAAGTTAATATTACTACTATTATAATAGGTTTATTTTTGTCTATCCAGGCTTAAAATATATCCATTAATTAACAGTTGACACTTTTTTTTCTATCGTCTTCATTTCTCTTTTCTCTGTTCTCCTATACCTTTTTCATCTCTCCTATTTTCTCCCAGTATTTTCTATCTCTTATTTCACTTAATTTATTCTATATATGTTTTTTGCCTCTCTTTTTTATAACGCATCCTACACAGTCTCTCTTATTTTTCCGTCCAATACCTATTCTCACTTTCCTTATTTCTGCACCTAAAGTTTGCCAGTATGTTTTGCATTTTCTTTTCCCAGGTACACCGAGATTTTCTCTGTTACACATTTTTCATAATTTCTGTTGTACCTAGATTCTTTTTTGCTTATCTACATTTTTGTCTTTTTCACACGTTTCTCTGTTCATCCACTTGCCTTCTGTTCTTAATCTTTCCACTTTTTTACTCGCATTCATCTCTGTATTCTTTTTCTTTTCTTTCCAAGATTTCTTAAATATTTTACATTCTTTGCTATCATTCATTTTATCCTCAAACTTAATCGCACTTTTCTCTGATTTTACTTTCTTTTACATTCTCCTCTTACTAAAGACTCTGAAGTTTTTCTATCCACCCCTAAAACTTATCTTAAATACTTTTTTGTTCTTTTTCTCTTTCCTTCTGTTTTTTCCAAATTCCTATTTATAAGTTTTTTTTTCATGGTCTACTTGATAGAAAGACTTTTTGATCACACAGTAGGATTATGCTTATGCTGAATTCAGCTGAAGATATAACATAAATAGAGCAAATATAAAAAATATGAGATAATTGAAAATAATAAAAAAATATATATTTTTTAAGCTGACAATCTAAATATTCATTTTTGAATTTCTAAAGGTTTTATTTCGAAAATGATTAATAAGTAACGAAATAAATTTAATTATTATTATAATTTAAGATCTAATGTTTAATTTATTTTGTTATTTGAAGTTTTTTTTGAAAATGTGTCTCTGCTTCTTATAAATAAATAGAAAGCTTCTTTTATTTAACAATATTACTTAATTTGCTTTATTGTGTACAAGACTAGATAATTACGTTTACAAAATGGATTACAAGATGCATTAAGACTTTAAGCTGAAATTCGGATATCTTTTTGTAATAAAACTGTTATCTTGTTCTCTTCTACCAACAAAACATCCTGCGTATTACTCCCTAGCGAAATACCATTATATTTTTCTCTGCTAAATTTAATTCTTCTTATTTACACTAAGTCCGTGATTTTTCTCCATTCGTTGGTTTAATGTGTAAGAAATATCATTTGGGAGATATTTTTTGAAATATGTATATCAGATAATGATTAATAAGATCCTATTGTGTTTGAAAAATAAAAACACGTTAAAGCTAAGTATTGATTTTATATTTAGAGAGGTTTAATTGCAAAAATTTTGTATAATTCCTCTTATAATCACCGATTCAGATTTGCTTGATTTATTAGTTGGCCATTTTCATTTGTTTAATTCGCCGGGAAGATAAGAAAATAGCAGCGAGGAAGATAACAGGGATAATTAAGTTTCGAGACTTCCCTTTTGGGTGAAAGAAACTGATATTGTATTATATTATAAAATTTGATGCATTGGCTTTATATAAGCAAATTAGTACCAATTTTTATGATAAATTTTAATTAAAAAAAGTTTGATTAATAAGTTTTTAATAGAAATCTATTAAAACTTGAATTTATCTTAGAAGCGCTACGAAATTGATGCTTAATGTCATTCATCAATTTTCGCAAATTAATTATCTAGATTGGAAAACTTAAATACATAGGTAAACAGAATTTTCATTTAAACCGCTGATTGCTTGAAAATTGACAAAGTGCTATTGTTTTGTTGTGTTGTGGTGAAAAACAAACCGTATTACGAGGCTCAGTTATTTTTCTCGTAACTCGAACGGCTTTTCGCTGCAGTGGCTTACCTGAAACAAAAAACGTCCTATTAGCACACAAGGATCAAGGTGGAAAATAAACTTCATGAACAATTTTAAACACGATAAAGGATTATAATGCGTCATTCTAGCAAATAAAATTTTTAGTTTTGAGTAAATTATCATGTTTTTACTATTTTATCATATTTAATATCAGCACAAAACTGAAAATCTTATCTAAAGTGCCTTGTTTTTATCTAATGAGAAAAACATAGAGAAAGAATTTAAAACGGCTCTCAAGAGGGCTGCCGATTTAAATACAAAGTTAAAACTATGAAATAACATTCTCCAACCGCCTCATCTCTCTCAGATGCGGTCTTCGATGGCCGGCACGCTCTCCAGATTTGACTCTATGCGATTTTTATTTATAAAGTTATTTGAAATTTCTGGCTCATGCCGATTGACCACAGACTCAAGAACAATATTCGTATAAGAATATCGGCTTAAAAAATATATGCACAATAAGTGTAGGCATTCAGCCGATGTTATTTTTTAAGCTGTATGAAGCAAAAGCTTGAAATTTTGTATTTTCAAATAAAAAAAGATTTAAAACATTAACTGAATATCTCTAGATCAAAATAATTAAAATTTTTAGCGTCATTCTTATTTTAATTAACATCTCTCGGCTTTCAAGGCAGCAGAGATATAATAGTTCAAATGAAATAACGTTATATAGCACTTCCTTTGTTGCAAAAGCTTATAGACTGACAATAAATTACTACCTAAAACGCTTAAAATTTCTAACATGTTATTCTTTATAAAGAAAATAAATACCGTAAAATGTTGACTTAAAAAATGTAAAATAGGTAAAATATAAGGTGATACGTAAACAAAAATCAACAATAAATTACATTAAATAAAGTGGAAAAAAACAATATAAACATAAAAAGATTAAACTATAAAAAATAGAACATACATTTCTACGTGATAACTTGAAATAACAAAATATTATCTTCTGTTTGTATAAAAATTTTTGTTGTGAGGAAAAGTCGTTTAATTTTCTAAAATTCTTGCCCTTATCATGTTAAGCGTCACTAAATGTCAATTATCATATACGATTGATTTTTATAGCAGATACTAAGCTTAGATAACTAAATTGATTTTTATTAAGAATAGAACAGGTCTCCCAGCGCTTATTTTACCTACTTAAATAGTATTCTACTTAATATAAAATTTTTAAAACAATACTAGAATTCTCAGTTCTTAAATTATTATTGTGTGTGAATACTACAGCTGTATAAATTTCGACAGCATTATTTTTAAGTTTTTAATAGCCAGAAATGATATAGATGGGGTTTTATTGGAAATTTCAAGCGACCGACAGAAAGGCTCTGAATTGATTAGAGAGGTTTGGACCAAAATTATAGCTCTGCTGGAGCAAGCAAATTGTTTTTGCTACGGTATGTTTCTAGATATCACAGAGGTAATACCAGATTTATGCGGTCTTTCGAGAGTTCTGAGAGATCATAAAAAAATTAGATTGCGTGTTTGGTTAACTTTAATCGAACAAACAGAGCGTAAAAAAGCAATTTGAGACAGTCTTTATTCTCAATGGAATCCAATAAATAATAAGACATGCTTATTAAATTAGTAACTAATTTAGCATGTAAAGAAAAATCAATTTTAATTCCAAAATTAAAAGAATCATTTGTATTCTAAAACTTAAATTTAAGACAAATTTTAAAAAAAACTAAGTATCATATTGAGCGCGATTTAAAATTTTTTTCTTCTGCTTTTTCTTTTGTTTTACTGTTCTATTATATCTAAATTGTTCTTTCTTACCTCTTGTTCCTCTTTATTCTTTACACATTCTATTTTCTCTATTTTCTTCTTTTCTCTAATAATTGTTTATTTATGTGTAGAGCTTATTTGTTTTCTCTTGGCGGCTGTGACGTCACTAATCTGCGCGAACATTGACAGCTGATGGAATAAGTGAACGCTGAAAACATTCGACCATCTTTTGAACCGCTTAAAATTAAATTAATGTAATTTATGTAATCTAAATTAAATTACTGTGCTAATATGCTGTAAGTATTGAGGTTGTTCTATTTATATTAAAGCAAGCAAGCAAAGTAAAAAAATTAAAATTTAGCTGACGTGTTTAGTTTAGTTAGTAATAGCAAAGAACTACCAATTACAGCTTCTGCGCATAAACACGTGACCCGCCAACAGAAAACAAATAAGCTTTACATCTTTCTTGTTTATTTTCTCATAAACAGTTCTGTTATCACTCTTTTATACACCCTGTCGTTATTCCTATTTTTGTTTGTCTATAACTACCAGCTACTTTTTCTAAAAAATTTTGTTGTTTTTTATGTTTATTTGTCTATTCTTTCACCTGTTCTATCTTTTTATTATTTCATATTTGAAGTTTCTATTTTTATTTAATATCAATACCATTTTCTTCTTTTTTATATTTTTGATTTTTTTTTATTGTAAACTGAAAATAGCATTTTTACCGAATTTTCCTTTTATGCGGAATACCGAGATTTCTCCAGCTGGAGCCATCTTGAATCATGAGTTTATATTCTTTGATTAATATAAAAGTAATATTATTCTCAGCTAAAAATGTTCTGATAGTGTAAGCGATAATAATAAATGAGAAATGATTTCTTAAATTGTAAGTCTAAATTTAACTCTGATTTTCCACATCTAGAATCTACATATACATTCAGATTCGATTACCAGAACATCCTCGCTTAAAACCAGCTCTGCGAGACTTGTATAATAGAAAATAAAAATGCAGATTAGGTAAAAAGAGCAAAAAGTTATAGACTCACTAAGATGAAAGCACATTACTTTAAGTGACAATAACAAGAATAAATTTACCCAAGCAAAAGAAGCTTTTAAACCGGGGGAAAATAGCGATTTATCATTTAATTGACAAAAAAAGTAGATGCTTATTTCAAAATTTTTAGTATCTAATTAGCCTGCACACAGTTTTGAGTTAATAGAGTTCTTAAAATATTAAAACATATATTTTAATTTTTTATTTTTATATTTTATTATTATATAATTTCAATCTTTCATTTTTTTTTGTCAACTTTTCATAGTTATACTTATTATATTGTTTATATCTTTTGAATTTAGTTTATTATTTGTTTTTTATATTTTTAAGGTTAAGTTGAAAAACAGCTATGCCGAACTTCGCTTTTTGTTGTATTCTTTTTTTTCTAGTACACCAATAAAGACGTTTATTATTATTATTATTATTATATAAGAAGATAGAAGGTCTGTGTAATCATACAATTTGGAAATTTTTCACTAGATGTAAACGTAATGATCAATTATACATTAACATTAAACTTAATTTTTGTTTAAAAAGTTTGCCCCATGTTGTTGTTGTTGTTGTTGCTATTGTTGACAATCTTATTGTTGTTTCTGTTGTTGCTGTTGCTGTTGCTGTTGCTGACGATGTTGTTGTTGTTGATGTGGTTGTGGTTGTTGGTTCATTAAACGGTGATATACAGCTTAAGAAAATAATCAAGCTTCGCATTGAAATCAATTTTTATTGAATCTTTTGGGACATTGTTAACTGAAGGTATCGTTTAGAAAATTTAATAACTTTAGTCCCGATGGCCCTTGGTCATTCCGACAATTAATAACGGCTATCTTGAGGACAATAATACATTCGTTTAATCGCGCAATCACGACATCGATTACCTCTCCGCGATACCGGCCGATGGTTTCCATTTTGTTCGCAATAAATGCTGTTCAGGGTGGTCGGTCTATCCCGATAATATGAGATCCTTTATCACATACTCTCTGATTCTTTTCTCAAATAACTCACATTTGTTACTATAAAACTTTATTTGTGGCTTAAAATGGCTAGGTTAGAAATTTATTACGATTTTGTTCCTATCGGAAAGTGCCTTTTCTAAAATCATATGAAACAATCAACTTTTCTGTATAACCATTATTCGTCTTCCGCTCGATTCTTTACCGAAAGAATGGCTTAGAAGAATGACTTACTTAATACTGGTTATGAATGAAACGTTTGGCTATTTGATACTAAATTTTCTATTAAACTCTTTGAACCAACGTTATTCTAGACTATGTGTATAAAAAGCGTAAATCGTAAAACTGTTAACTTGTCTATACATTTTTAGGGCAAGGAAAATCTACGAGAATAAGTTTCTAAAATATAAACTAATTATAATAATGATTTTTAACGCCTTATTTATCCAAGTACGTCGAGTTCAAATACTGGAAAATAGAGACAAGCGCGTTATCTGTATGTTTATTGGCGAAAAATTATCATAACGCGCGCAACTGTCCCCTTATTAGAGTGCTTAAACTCTTTAGATGAGGCTGGTTTTTACATAGTTCGCCCAACAAAGTGGCAGAGTCAGTAGTGTAGCACAGATGTTTAAGATCAGTCTTTCAGTAATAAAAGCATTTAGTTGTTGAATTGCTTTGATATTTAACAAACATAGACAGTATAAACAGAAACGTTTATAGAATTGATTTTACGTCAAATAGACTAAATCTGGTAGAAATGATCATAAGCAAGATGATGTAATTAAATTTGATAACAACATTGTTTGTGATTAATTTTTGTTGTTGACACAGATGTTACAAATGTCTTCAGTGTTATGAAATTAGGAAGTTAGATGCGTCTCGAACTAATTTAGCTAGAAAATTAGTCGGTTAGAAAAGGTCGTCTTGTTTATTATGAGTGGCGCGCTAGTTGTTGAATATAGAATATCTATTCGATGCACGTAGACTCCTGGTTTTAGTTCGCTTTCATAATTTCTTCCTGCCTATCTTTAAAATCCACTTTCAAACTTGCTAAAAGTTTTTGTCTTTTTATTCCGCGCTTTGTTAAGGAGTTCTCTATGAAAGACGCAAGACGAAGTGTGTTAGATAACCAAGTAAATAAAGAAAAATATAAGTTTTTCTTTAAACATCAATTAAAAGCTGCTTTTTGCCATTGACACAAAAAGTTACAATTTCTGTCATTTAAAGCTGTATTTGATCAGATATTTACTTTTATTTGATTTTCATCACCGTAGGTAACTTATGGGATCATTAAAATACACTGTTATTCTTTGTAGCAACTTTCGTTAAATTTTCTAGTTTGAATTCTGAATCTGAATAAAAAATGCAGAACACATAAACCCTTCTTATGATTTATTACCTTTTTATAGCCCAACACTGTCCCATACTTCTCTTTTGGATCTATGTTTTTCCATATAGCTTAATAGGTTGTCATAAACTTAATACCCTACTGTTCCACTCTATTACTCTTTTATGATAACATCAATTACAACTAGTCTCTTAGATCTATGGAAAGTACTTATCTATGGAGTAAATTTTATAGCTTTATCTACAATTTTACAATCGTCAAAAGCAGAAATTAATGAAGTAAATAAAATCTTTCATACTTTATTGTTTAATCTTTCTATTAATATATTGTCGCCAGATCAAGCTTAAACCTGTCTTCATAAACATTGGGAGAGTATGTTCTTTCTTTTCTAATTCACTCTTAATTAGCGCATTTAAAATATATACATTATCTATTGGACTTCGTTCTTTTCTAAATCACGCTTGTCAGTTTGGTAATCCTCCCACTCTCTATACCTCCTTTTTGTACTTTTCTGACACATTTTTGCCATATACACCTTGTACATTGTGTTTTAGATGCCAATATCGAATATTATAGCTTTAAATGATAGAAAAGTAGAAACTTTACTACTCTAATAATGATTCATTAGAAAAGGCTTCTCTGATAGAGATGTCACAGTTTAGGTTGGAATTTGGCATAGCCGACAAAATACCTCTGTTTAAATTCGGATATATATTCAGTGTTGATATTTAAGCATACTTGACCTGATTGACCGCTGACATTTCCTTTTGTCTATCTAATTTTTCATTCGTTGGCATTAATACCATATAAATAAAATTGATAGAACCTCTCGAACCGTTTAGCGCTTTGTTTTATTCGAAAATGAATTCAAATTAAATTCAATGGTTTTTTATATTAGAGATTCAAATGAGTCACATAACAGCAAATATGTGAAGGTAAAAAGAACATGAATGCAAGTTATAAAGAGACCGGAAATTAAAAAACTTTATTTACGGGTTTTATACAAAATTCTATTTTCCATCCAAATCACCGAATTTGCTATTCATACAATAAATGATTTTCAAAAATAAAAACATAATTTGACAAACTGATGTAAAATGAATGATTGTAAATTGAAAAAATACTAGGCAAAAAACCAAGCTAAAAGCTTAAAAATAATTTTCTACCAAGTTTTACAGATTATTGATGTTATTTTCAGCAAATCTACATCGTATGTCGTAAAAATAATCTTAAAGCTCTATTGTACCTTTAATAAATGATTTATTTTCATTCAAGACAATAATGAAAAATGTAAAAACTTATTTCCAACTGCGACAACTCAATTGTTTTAATCAGTAACAGTTGTTCTCAATGTTGCCTTTGACGGTATTATTGTGAAAACTGAAGTATCCAAGCTCAGTGTCGCGCGCAAAGCTGAACAAAAAAATGCGCCGTCAAAGGTTTACGAGCCGCTATACGTTTTATATCAAAAATTTTTGCTAATTAGAGACACCACCACTCGACTAACTAACTGATAATAATAATAATAAATAATGACCAAAATGTTTGTATTTGGTTGTTTTTGAATTATGATTTATAACATTTTGCTGTAGACGCTTCTCTTTGGTCTGTTAAAAGAGATTTTCTGTTTATTTAGGTCATATTTATCTAGGAATAAATTAACATGCGGAATTCTTCCGTTTGGGTTCAATCAAAACGAAATTAAACTTCTTTTTGCTTTGCTCGGTCAAAGATAATTAATGAAGCATAATCTACCGATATCTTCAACTCTCAAGTAGGAATATCTCTTCTCTAATCAGAACTAACCGCAAATGAACGTTTCACGTGTGCTCCGAATCAATAATTCATTCGTCGTTGAATACATGAATACAAATTTTGCTAATTTACTATCCATCTGACACTTTTAATTTCTCAACAGTAATTGACTTCTACGATATTTTTCTTTTATGTTACTATTTACATATCTTATAAGGGCAACAACACCGCAGGGATTGTGTGCTTTGCCCAAAGTGATTTACACGTCAAGACACTTTTCTTAGCCGGAGTAAATATATTATTCAGTTTTCTAACAATGAAAGTGCTAATTTTATTTTGAACTGTGAAAAGAATATAAAAGAAGTTCATGGAAAACAAACTTTTTTTCTACAAGTTTGTTCTAAATCAGACAGATGTCGCTGATTTTTCTGTCTCTTATTCTTCCTTCTAGAAGTAGTAATTTACGACTACTCTGACCGACATCTTGTCAACTTGAGAGAGAGAGAGATACAGAGAAAGAGATTTAGAACTTCTTTATTAAATTTGCAACATTACAATACATCTATTGAAACCATTTATGTATTGTCCAATAAATAGAATAATGATGTATCAATATCATTTGACAGTTTTTAGATTGTTTTGTTAAATTTCTATCATTATTATAAAATTGCAATTAAGGGTAGCATTTTTGAGCATACGTAATGAGATGAAATAATGAAATAATTCCATATTTTTGTGACATTTCATTTCAAATGTCACAAAATTATTTTATTATCTCTTCTCCTTCCGTATGCTCAAGCATGCCACTTTAAATTTATGAAAAAAATTGGCTTTGTTTAACAAGAGGGTAGATTGTAGATTATATTGCAACCTATAAAATCTACTATGTTTCTTTGATTTGCAAACACCTACAACGAGACGGAAGTTTGGATATAATTCTAACCTGTTTTAATAGATGGTCTAGTTTTAGAGTACTATCTCTGACTACCAAGGCTATCAAACTGTCCGAGAAATTGAGCTTTTAACAAGTCACAATACCTGACTTTAGGTGTCTCTTAGAGGTTTTTATTGGCAACGCAAACTTTTGAGAACATTACAGGCCGTAGAGGGATTGCAAAATCTGAGCGTGAAGTCGTGGTTTGATTTATGTCTACTTGTTTGTTTCACTCTATATTTGTGCAATTTTGGTGCTATTCTGTACATAATCTGTCTTGTTATAAACTAAATAAATAACAAACAGTTGAGTTTAATATCCAGCTCAACAGAAAAAAACAGAAAGATATCAATAAATTTTATTTTTGTTGTGTCCAAAAAATCATTAGTTGTTATTGCCAGGTCAGCTGATTTAGTGGAAGATCCTTTGAGGAGTGGTTGAGCTTGAGCTGGAGTGTGGCTTTTTAAGACGAACGACCTGTCGTATAATATCGAGCCATCCTGTACATTAATGTGATTCATTACAGCAAATAAATTTATCCGACTCTTTTAGTCTGTCGGTGAATCTTCAGCGTTTCTCTAGATGGAAGGCGAACGAACGCAACGGTATTGAAATTGGTCAAGTTTTCAGTATAAAGTTTGAGATTACTTCTCGCACTTTTTCATTTTTTGAGAATATATATCAGCGGTTTTGGATTTTTATTTTGAAGACGGCTTTATAAAATATTGTATTTAAATGTCGTTTTACGTAAACGCCATATTTCAGTTGTAAGAAGACATTTGAAAATGGATCTTAGATTAACTTAAATATATATGTTTCTGTCATTTTGAATTATTTGCATACGAATGTTGGAGAAAATCATACTTGACAAAAGATAATTTAATTCATATTGTGAGTGTTTATTTTTATAAAAAAAATCCTCAAATACAAGTTTGTTTCTGACATTAGAAAAGTTCTGAAAGAGCTGTCTCACAATAAAGCCTTTGATTAGACGCAACACAATATTCTTCTTTTATTCTTTGCTTTATATTCCATATGTTATTCGCTAACTACACTTTTAACTTGCAACTTTAATACCTTCAATTAGTATAAATAAAACAAGATTTTGTTTTCAAAGTAAACTTTAAAGTTGCTCTCAGCACACTTTTAAATAAATTGAAAAAAGCTCACTTGCTTAAAAACTATTACATCTCTAAAAATAGAACTGCTTCCAACTTTTAAATTCAAACTAACAGCCATTAACTTTCCTAACAAGATTTTATCTGTGAGAATCTATTGGAAATATCACCTGTTACGCGTCATATTTTTCATATTTAGGATCAAAATTATACAGTTTAAACGAGCTGGAAGTTTTTGATTTATATAATAACGTTCTCTATAAAAAAGTTTGATTTGAGTTTTATCTAGATCAAAATGATATTATAAAAGAGAAAGTCAATCTAAACAAGAGTTTCATCATTACGAGAAATACAACAATTTGGAAGATCAGATACTGCCTCATAATGGCTATCATTCGGTAGCTTTAAAACTAAATCGTTATCTTCTTTTAACAGTTGATGCCTTAACTTAATCTAAATAATAATTATTTTTAATATTTTTGTTAAAGTGTGACGGAATTATAGGTTCGAGAACTTATCTAGACAATTCTCGACTGTTCGGAGCCGAGCACAAAAGAGATCAGATGTAATAGAGCAAGCAACGAATGTCTTAAATCGATATAAATGTTTTCTTTTTTTTTGTGGTGTAGACTGTGAGGGAGACTGTGGGTGTATTATAAATTTGTATTTCTCTATGTTTCGAATGGTTTGTTTCTTTGTGTCTAAAAGTTCTTTAATTTGTAGTTATTATGCAAAATTAGTGAATAATGCCACTTTTGCTTTGTTCATTAAAGATTTAACAAGTGCAACGAGCGGAAAGGAAAATGCATATTTGAAATCTTTTGTGCACTAAATGTTTAACATCAAAGAGAATACATTTGCTGTAATTAGTGTTAATATACTTTTTGTTGAAAGAGAATAGCATTTGTTTAATATGTACAAGTTTATTATTTAGAGAATTATTATTCATTAAGAGCAGACAATAAAACTCATGTTTTTATATTCATGAATTATCATTAGGAAGTAGCTTCGGGTTATATTCTCCACCTTATAATTCTTGGCAGCCTTCTGTTAGCAACGGTTAAATTTCCTATCTAAGATAAATTGCAACAATCAAGTAAGTTTGTACTATTCGGTCATAATTCGGCGCGAATTCCTAGCCAATCGTAACTTTTGTATTGAGGTATTCAATTCAGCTGTAATTTAATGTCGGTCTGTGTTCTTAACAGCTGAACACCTTTACAGCAATTAAACCACTTCCGAATGTCATTATTAACATTCCATTGTAGACAATCTACCTAACTTTGCTGCTAGCCTGGTGACAATTCAGAATTGAAACAATCAAGCAAGTTTAATACTGCCACAAACACGTTTTGCATATTTTTGCATGAAATTCAACGTATTATCACTTAGTTTAAATAACTCATCGCTTTGCTCCTGTCTTTCAAGTTAAAATCGTTTTACCCATTTAGCCAATACTCAACTGAATATACTGCTAGATCTACAATGAAATCTAGCAATAGTATGCTAGATAGGCTTCAAAGTTGAATAGAAAGACACCAAGCTATATAATAAAAGAGAAAAATAAAGCCCAAAGAAAAAAAAGTCAAAAACAAAGAAAGAGAAAAAAAATTATAAAAGAGAAGAATACGGCAGAGTGAAGATTGAAAGAAAAAAAATATATTTAGTACAGATAACGACACATATGACTAGATCCAAAAAAGAACTGAAAAATATTTTCAGAAGACTAGAGAGCACAGCAAAGAAATACGGCTTTTCGTAAACTCAGGAAAAAAACAAAATATACTCTTTTGAAAAGGTTGATAATTTTGAGTACCTGGGAGTAATGATCAACAAAAAAGCAGACAAAACGATATAGACTAGCCAAAGAATGCAGAGCAGTTGGAAGTTTTAACATTGTATTGGTGTTAAAAGAATTATCAAGAAAAGCAATAATAAAGATATTTAGAACAATAATCAGACCACAAGTACTCTACAGATGTGGAACGTAGATCTTGACATAGAAAAATGAGAAAAAAAATGAGATATAAGAAAGAAAAACTCTTAGAAAGATACTGAAGGCAAAAATTAGAAGATGGATCATGTAGAAGACGGACTAATAAAAAACTAAATATATATAGATATCTCATATAAAAGCACAAAGAGCTAGGTGGTTAGGACATGTAAGCAGAATGGCAGAGTGCAGACATTCTTGTGAAGTACTATTGAAAAGATCACAAGAAAAACAAATTAAAAAGCAAATGGTTAAGCACTATTACAACGGATCTAAAGCTAACAGAAATAGAAAACTGGAGTAAAATGGCAGAAGATAGAAGGAGATGGAAGTTTTTAGTAAAATTGATAGAAGAGGAATAAGAACAAGACAGAGATAAAAAAATAAAACCCAATAAATACAAGTCTAACAAAAAAATGCAAGATAGAAATTTAAATTTCAGTAAGCTATGTAGTAAGAGAAAATAAGGATAAAAGCAGACAAAAAAGCTGTTAACAATGAGAACAGAATGTAAAAGAAGCTATAAAGAGAAGCTAAAGACTAAAAAGCAAGATAGAGATCAAAAGAGTATTATAGAATAGAAGAATACAGCAGAGTAATAAGAATAATATTTGCCAAAATGATAGAAAAATATGAAAATATTGGTAAATAGAACAATGTAGCAGAGCTAGCATGGTTCAAATATAATAAAAATGATAGTTGTAAAACGTTTTAAAAGAAAGAAAATTTTGAAGAGAGTTAGAGATGAAGAAAAAGAAAAAAACAATTACTGCTTAAAAGAATATAGTGATATAAATGCCACCCGAAAAGCAAAGCTCTGGCGAAACTATTTGTTGATTTAATGCAAATTAATTTTATTGGCATTGTTAAAAAAAGCAATTTTCTTGTGGTTCAAATTGTCTCTAAACAGCGGCCGTTAATGTTCTCTGTGAAAAAACAAAAATAAAAATTTGAATAAAATACCAATGTAAAATAAAAATGCCGTATAATAAATTTATATAACCCAACCGTAAAAACGAGCTCATTATGTTTCAATTAACAAAAAATTTATCACAAACGCGCCGTGTGCAAATTCATTTTGGATTAAAAAAATTGAAATAGATGGCGGGCGTAATAAGAAAAATACATTCGACTTCCGCGCATTAATTGATCTATGGTAGAACAATATTTTTGTTATGTTTTCATTTTTTGGTTTGTAATTAATAACTGAGGTATAACAATTGCTGTCATATTAATTATCTTTGGCTTTCATGGCTTATGAAAATTTTCCAGAGAGAATTTACGAATAAAAAAGCTCGGCTGCTTATTCTAAATCCTTTTCTCAAAATAAAAGGTTTTAAATTCTGGCATTTCTTTTTATCAAAAGTGAGATAAGGATTATACACATAAAGAAGTGAAATGTAAAAAGTCTTTTAATGTATCACCATTTAAGACAATAATATAATTTTTTTACAGTAAAAATCGTTAAAAAGACTTTGTGTAATACTCGAGCTTTAAGAAACCTACAATATTCTACATTTTGTTTGTAATAAAACCTCTCTAAAATTACAAAAATTAATATATTTTTTAAATATATACTTTAATGACATAAAAAGAAATCTTTGAACCAAGGATGAATACTTCTTGTTCTTATCATAAACTATAATCTTTTATTCATTCAATTTAAAACCCAAAAAAACTTTTCTAAAGAAGGTAAAAATTGGTTTCGGCAAAGTTTGCTAAGCTGTGTTGATTTAGGTATTGCAAACTTTATCCCTTTTCTTTTCTTCGCAATTAAGCAATGACCAGCTAAATCCGCTTTGCCTTCCAGTGGTAAATACCGTAATAGTTTCAAGCTTGGTGTGAATTTCAAACGGCTTTTGCAACAATTATATCATTAAGTGGTTAATCATCCAACAACAATGTTCCCAAACCTTATAAAACCCTCTCGTTTAGAATTAACTGAAATCGATTGAATTTAATTAAGAATGTCGGTTGCTTACAGTAAGCAAATCATTTTGAGCAAACCGTTTTCAGAAAGCTATCATTTTCAATTATTAGAAACTGTATTAGTCTTCTCGACCTACCTAATAAAGTTGATTTTACTCGAGAAACAGAAGTCCTTACAGTTTAGCCATTTTATTGCCGTCGTAAATCAAGAGAATATGTGTGACCAATGACTATGTATAACAAACCAGGTGGTGACATAATAACCCAGATGTTGTCACAACTTGGAAAATATTAGACATTGTCTTAGAATAGTTAATTTATCAACAGTTGGAGTATATTGATTAACAACCAATACCTGACACTCCAAATTTAACTTTTTTTTTCAAAAACACAGAAATTTTGCTAAAAAAAAGCTTACAATTTTGAGTGAATTTCTGTAGCCCTCTAACGGTACCATCAGCTTTATTTAGACAAAGATCAACGTTTCTCCAAAAGTTCTATTGCTTAGAGTTTGAGTTTTGGCTCGGCTTGTTGGACCGGCTCCATCACTTTTGGTTTAGAGGTTTTACTTAGCTCGGTTTCTACTGTTTTAAAAAAAATTAATTATTTACAACTTTTCCAAAAATTCTTTTTTTTTCGATACCAAGAGGAGATTTTACAGCCTCGTTCTTCCTTAAAATTTAATTCCAAAGCTAAATGTTTCGAACAACAGTGGTTCTGAGCTCAAGCGGCTAAGCTGCTAAGCTCAAGAGGTTGTTGAAAAAAAAAGGCACAGTAGGATATTGATTTACTCAAGTTACAAAATAGAGTACAAGCAGCTAGGCTGCCAAGCTTGTATTAAACAAAATACGCAAAACAATACAACTCTAATATACTGTGCAAATTAGTCAGGCTTCTGAGCTCAAGCGGCTAGGCTGCTAAGCTCAAAAAGTTGTTGATAAAAACAGTAGACGTTGGTTTACGTATGTCGAAAAATAGCTAGGCTGCCAAGCTCGTATTGAACAAAATACGTAAAAACTAATACAACTCTACTATGCACATTAATAAGGCTTCTGAGCTCAAGCGGCTAGGCTTCTAAGCTCAAGAAGATGTTAATATGTTGATTTACGTAAATCGAAAAATAGAACTCAAGCGGCTAGGTTGCCAGGCTCGTATTAAACAAAAAACGCAAAACAGTACAACTCTAATATACTGTGCAAATTAATCAAGCTTCTGAGATTAAGCGGCTAGGCCGCTAAGCTTAAAAAGTTGTTAAGAAAAAACAGAAGATGTTGATTTACGTAAGTCGAAAAATAGAGCTCAGGCGGCTAGGTTGCCAATTTTATTGCTTAGAAGGTAATTATTGGTAACAGTTTGTCACAAAATAAATTGCTTATTTTTTATATTTATATGACTAAAATAAGTGAAATGCAACTGTTTATTCAATATAATTAAACTTTGAATATTAATTACGGTTTGATTTTGAAAATATGTAAAATCTATTAAAAATGTTGTCCACCTGTGAGGTATCAATATGTTTTGGGGTTTGACTGCTGCCGATGTAATTACATTTGGTATTCTGAACAGAAATCGTTAAACGATTGAATAAAGTCTCCAATATATTTATGCTTCAAACTTTGGACTTAATAGCAAAGGCGTGAGGGCAATAATTTAAGATGAATTATCCAAAAAGGGTGTGACTACGTAACACTCGGACGCCTTGGCGATTTAGGCTAGACTTAACTTTTAACCTTTGAAGCCGTAACCACAACTTAGGCATGTTAAATATGTACATTAATTAGCCGTTTATTGGAAGAGAGACAAAAACTTTGTTGAAAAGAAAGACCAAATACGGTTATAATGCTGTTCAAAACAATTGTCTCAATTATATTAGAGTTAACAGTTACTCCAAATAGAATTTTAATAGTAAGAGTTTCTTTTAAAAAATTGCCAAGCCTCTACTTAAACTTTAAACGCCTGCCGAATACTGTTATCGATTTAACTTGTCGTGACGCCAATTTTGAAAGGAAGCATAAATTTGCATTGAAAAGATGAATCTTACATGTTGCACAACTACAAAGTCTCCACTAAGCGTTTTTGTTTTTATGTTGTTGTGGCTTTAGAAAACTTATTTCAAGTTTTTTCACTCTTGAGACTTTTTAGAAAATAATGCTATAATCTGCGGCCATATTATATCACATCTAGACACTAAACGTATTTGACTCTATACCAGAGAAGAGAACGTATTTTAAACACATCGATTTTAATAAAGTTTATACATAATTGGTTTTTAATCAAGCTTGAGAAATTGTTACAATTTCAAACTAAATATAGATAAAATAAAAATTTTATCTAATAATGAGCCAGCTTGCTACGAATTCTAATACACTCAGAAACTCTTCAAGACATGTTTAAAATTTAAAAATGATTGCAATCATCTTGTAAATAGTACCGAAGATCAAAGAGAGTGTTGATTGGGACAAATTACCTAATTGATTGCCAATTAGGTTCGATTGGTGACAAGTCTGGAAAGCGAGCAGACTATGAAACAGAGATTACGCTGTTTTGTACTAACACTTAGCTTTTGTATGTATAGGCGTACAACAGTGCATCTTGCTCAGGCATATTGAAACTAGATGCACTAAAAGTGTAGAAAAATTGAAAACTTCATTGATTAGCAGGATACAAGATTATTGGCTGGGCTACATTACGCTACATTTACGCTTACTTTCTTGGCTTTTACGATATCCAGACTTATCATCTATTGAACATGTGTGGGCTATGTTAGGTACAAGCTTAAGCAGTTAAGTTTTTCCAATTTTTTTATAGAAAACAAATAAAATGTGTTGGTTGTTTCTGCTTTATACTGATCTTTAAAGTAAATTAAAAATTGCCTATTTATTAACGCAGGAATTAGAGAATATGTAAACTTTAAATATACTTGAGAGCTTAACAGTCTCCTGATTTAGCAAAATAGGTAATGTGGTAATTGTAGTCCTTGTGTGCTAAGACTAAATCATAAAAGTACTTTAAATAGCTACTTAATTGTGCAGTTTGTGTTGTGAGAGTCAAGCGGGTAATTTAAATATTAATGTAGTCGCCACAGCATTGCGGGTGATAAAAGTTAGTGCAACACATTTTGAAGTTTATAAGTATTTTTGTCTTAAATTTATGATATAAAGAAACTACTATTTGATAGAAATAAGGTGCTTTTGCAATTGTTAAACAAAAAAAAAATGATTTTTTTTTTTGTAGCTTATACATGTATATTATAATATATTTCCTCCAGGAAGATAAAATTAGACAATTTATTTCAAAGTTGTCGTGCGGCCTAAGCGAGTGCCTTTTTTAAGACGTCGTATAAAAATACATATCTGTAGGTGTAATAGCCGCTAAGGCAATAAAAGAACGAGCCTTAATGTAGGCCAACCTGACCGGGGGTTGACTGAGCTGACCGTGGGGCAAATAGAAGTAACGTCGACCAATGGCTGCCAATCCGCTTACGATACCCCAGAGACTGTCGGCATTTAGATAGGATCTTCTTCGAGGAGGCTGCTATCTTAGACAAGCAGCTCACCCATCACAAAATCAGAACTCATTGTCCGGTTCCCGACCCTATAGCCATCTAATTCTTTACAACATTGTAAAAACTTGACTGATAACTTTTTAGGTTAGAATAGCGTTTTCAAAATTAAGTGACAGTTTATGACAAAATAACTTTCTTGTATAAAATAACCCATTATCAATTAATATTAATAATACCTAATTAAAAAATGTGAAATGATTGACTGGTATCAAAAAGGCATTCGATTTTTTCCAGACTTGTATACAGAGTCATAATCAGAGCGTTATAAAACTTAAATCCACCTTATCATTCAGAATTGAATCCAATCGAATTGATCTGGGCGGCTGGAGCATTTGAGAATGTAACGGAAGAAGCCAACCATTAAAATTCTGTTTTTCAAGCATTATACCATTGGCTAAAGATAATCTATAATGACCAGATAACAAAATTATCTGAAGGCCGTGATTATGATTGGTTCAACAAAATGTAGATAAGAGAAGGTAAGCAAACACCTGATTGGTGAACCAACTATCCTAATTCTGCGCAGGTAGTTTACTATTGAGATAGGAGAGGTATTCAACAATGGCGCACCGTAACAATTTGTGAGGAATTTGTAAAAAAAGTACCTAATGATGGCTTGAACTTGAAAAATTGGATTTTACGCATAATTAAGCGTTATTCAAGTTATACGTAAGACGGTGCTAATGACATAAGACGCTGAGTAATGTAGTCGATATAAGGAAAACGACTGGCCGTTTAAACAACATTATTACCAACGATCTACTACAATTCGCGGGTTAAAGATATTTGTTTAATGATACATAAAACATATTACCAAGTAATGCACCGGTATCTAGTAGCTTCAACAGACATAAGATTGGTGATTTTGCTCTAAAGTTGCTTACGATAAACACCTAAGCACAGAAAAAACTTTTGTTGTTTAGGTGTTCTTCTGACTTCAGCAACGGTGATGTATGTAATCGTAGCTGATGACTTTGACAGGTTTTTTTTATTGCAATATGGGATTTTGGATCAAAATGACGAAGATGGTTATAATGGTTATAATAAAATATAACAAAAGCACGTCATTTTGCTACATAAAGATATAATATCTTGTCAGAGGATTCCTGCGTATCTCTGTATCTATAAAATACTTGCTTTAACGTTGTGTGTTTTAAAATAGAGTATCGTTTTTTTGAGTCAGTGTGCCCTTTGGCTTTAAAAATGTAAATATGGATTCGAATATTTTGCCAAATAGAATTCTTGTCGGTCAGTCGAACGTAACAAGATATTTTCAACAACAAATCTTACAAGAATCTACTGTTCCAAAATAAGACATTTCGATTTAGCTTTACAATATGTGAACTCATACAAAACATAGAGGTAGGTAAATGTTTCAAAATTACAATTTGCAGTTCTTTATCAAATTTTGTGTTTAATTCACCCAACGTGTGTCAATTGGCAATCAATGGGTTAAGCTCATCAGGCTTATCTAGTCTTCTCTCAATCTAAAACCTATCAATTAAAAAACGTCAAGATTTCAAAAGATATTACGTTGCAACCCTTTGATCTATTGTGCTCCCTACATTTATAAACATACAAAAACTTATCGCCAGGCAAAAGGCTTTGTAGAAAAAAAAGATTCTCGCTTGGGTCGGAATTGAACTCACGAGCCTTGTTAGACTGGATCCCAAACGCACTATCGTTAGCCACCTGACTACCGATGGCTTGTAAAAATACATCAAAAAGTATCGTATTTTTAAACAAATTATAATTTATATCAATTTTGTGGATTTAAAACTTCTATTTATTTAACATAGATCATTTAGTTTTTATGTAATTACCATTTCAATCTGATTAGGTTTTTAAAGTTTGAATTATCACTGTTGCATAAATAGAATCTTGAACTTTGTTTACTAAAATATCGGTAATATTTATTTAACAAAATAGAAGCTTTAGAGTTTAAAATAGCAAATTGTAAACTGGCATTGATTGAATAAATATAATTACGAGTCTGGAATGAGTAAATCCATCCGTAAAATGCAATTCACTGAAATGGATTGGTTTGACCCATCTGCAGACACTTTTTGCTAGTTGATGAATGATCAAAAGATTTATATTTTAAATTTCAAATTTTTAAAAAATAGATTTTTATTTTAAGACAAAAAAAACAGTTATATAAGATATCGTCGTCCAAGAACCACTTTGTCTATTGTGTAGAAGTTAATAGTACTTAGTACAATAGTGACTTACCGCTAACCATCATCAGGTCCTAAATAAAAGTATCACCAGAGGTCCGGTCTTACACAGAATCGTATTTTGTAAGTGAAAGAAACAGTTGAAATGTGATTTATCTACAGCTTGCTACCTTTAAGCCAATTGTTATTGCACTGTCATAAAAACAAATAAATACCTATAGCCGTACTATTTCCATCTTATGATGACGTGGAAGTGATAAAATAAATTGACACAAACAACGAAGACACAAAGAAAACCAAAGTGAGAAAAGAATACAAACGTCATTATCAAGCAATTAAGTGAGTCGGAATAATGAGAAATATATATTTTATTTACGCTAAAGCCGTGTTTTTATTATTTCTTAAAATATAAAACGATTATCGATTATCTCCTTTATTTGCTAAGAAAAATCTGAATAATTTGGCTGTCTCTTCCAGGTTTTTTCCTAGAGATGGTAAATGCTGAATACAAATACAAATATTATATTGACTTTTTTGAGATAATAAGATTCTTACATTTGTTTCCGTGTGGTTAAATAGCTTTTGACAATTTCTAGAAAAATATTGAAAATGAAAAACATGTTTAATCTTTTCTAGGAATTTTAAATAGGTATACCTCCGGGAAGTAATTTTCTCAAGTTGCGGCACAAAGCGACTCATCAATGTTTTAAATATAAAGGACATTGTATATTTTAGCTAGAAACTTCATTTTGATAAAATATTCTAATACCGAACAGAGAATTTTTTTGATTTACTCAACTAGTTTTTTCAAAGCAGCAATGTTTTTGCGCTGGTACAAAGTCATCACATTAGCGCCTTTTGTCTCAAGCGTATATCAAAGATATACAATGTTATCTATCTTCTTTGGTTAAATACAGAAAGACCGATGCAAATCTATTCAAATCACATCTGTAAACTTGAACATATTTTGCTCTTATTGGAGCTCATCGGTAAGTTGTAATTGATTCAGTTTTGAATGAATTTGCAGTGATAAGTTTGGGCTTATATCTCCACCCAAGTTCCTATCACTTCAGCAATAAGATAAAGTAGGTAGACGTAAAAGGTAATAAGGTAAAGGTAAATGCATGAAGTTGGCTTTATCTTTTATCAATATGTTTGTATCGCTCTTAAATAAAACAATAATCCAAATTTCTATTTTCAAATATCTCTTTTGAAACATACGTCCTAAGTGCTTGAGTACTATTGGTGGATAATATTCCCGATGCGATATTAATAAAAAACTAAAAGAATATTTTTCTGCTTCAGAAAAGAGTTTATTGAGTTGGAAAAGTTCTCTGAATACAGTGACCTTATGGCTACAAGTTTGCTACATTTGTATATATTAAACCAATTTCACTTTAATATTATCACTAATAAAACACTTTTTATGGGCTTGTCACTCGCAGTAATTATTTAATAAATCTTGTATAATTTAAGGGTGCATATGTATTACAAAAGGGTGTTTCAAGTGCTGAATAAATTTGTAAGAATGAAAAGTTTGTGATAAGTTAATATTTTATCCGAATTATAATAAAGCATAAACATTCAGTCATTTAGAAAACATTTCCGTTTACAATAAAGCTGAAAGAAGAAACTTTTAGTTGTACAATAAAGCCCAATTTGGTTTTTAACTGGTGTTCTGAAATTTTGTGTTTTCTTTCGACTTGCAAAAGTTATTTCTGTATAGGCAAAAGAATTAAAAAGTAGCTTTGTTGTTAATTATTTACATAACAATTACAGGTGGGTGGGTCATTATTACGTGGTTGTTTAGGACATTAATTAAGCCTTCTGTAACCACGTAGGTTACAAATATACTCCACTGTCAGTGTTTCTATTGCCATTTACCTAGTAATCTTGCAAATTGGCTTAAGGCCTTGCCATGCAATGCTCCACAGACAACAACAATTAGCATAATGATGTCTAAGAACATATCTCAAACAACAATTGGCTTTGAATTTTTGTTGCAAACTTAAAAAAACGTACAATTACAACACTATTAAATGTTCTCTGCTAATTCCATTCCAAGAACGTCAAACATCAACCGTTCACTTCAATAATTGTATAAAATTCATTTAATTAGAATAATCGTTTGTATAATTTAATCAATTAAAAGTAATCTAACTCTTTTTTCAATTCTTCTAATTTATGGTCTCCCAATAGTGTTCAGGCACTATAAATCGCAATTTGTACTCGTCGCTTATCCTGACCTTACTCGATAATAACTTAAAAATTAAATAATGTTGATAGAAGCCGTGTTAGATGCCAGGTAGCTGTAATTTGTTAATAAATAATGTATCTTTTAATGAAAATAGGGCAAATAAATGAAACATCTGGATTTATCTCAATATAATGTAAACAGGACCACACATTCATCTCGTGTATTATTATTGATGCACAAACTTGATCACTATTAATTAATATATAAATTAATCACACCATTAATTTAAAACAATTTATTCAATCACGTATTGTATAATTAAGCAGCTGCAGATTCGTGGAATTAAAATTGACATTGGGAAAATTCCGGATGGAACTAAAATAGCAGTTAACCAAGTATCGTCTGATTTTGTTAATTTTCCATTAAAATTTAAAAAGCTGAACAATAACAGAATTTTGTTTACAAGGGTTCCAAAAGTTATGAAGGCAATTTGAACTTCTGAACATTAAATATTTCTGCTAGGTATGCTCTCGAAGCCGATATTTGTGAGCGAAATCGTTGGAGTGAATGATGGTTACAGTTAATACTCCAATTTGTTTCACAAAGAGCAAGACTGTCTATAATTAGTCGTTCCCGATTCCATTTTGTTTAAATCAATAATAAATTTGAATAAACAGATAGAGACTGGGGATTAAATCGAGATATTTGTCATGTGGATCGTATCATTTAGACCGCATCTAATTGAGTTGTAAATTTTTAAGCAGTGTATCATCAAATGGCCGATATATTATAATATTAAATATGATTGAGGCAAAATCCAAATTTGCCTGTCAAATTATATGAAATATACGAATGAATTTATAAGAAATTGCTGCGATGACAGTCAAATGAATGATGCATGATAGATAGATACTCCATGCTTGAAAAATAGATTTTTTGATACACAAACATTATTTCGAAAAATATAGTAATTTAAAACTTTAGTCAATTGTGAGGTTTGCAGACAAATTTTATTCTTTTTATATTAATGGAATTGGCCTTAGAATTAAAGCTGGGAGGTGAAAATATAATGCAAAACTATTTGCAAACTTGATTAGGTGACATGTGGAAACTTTGTTCCTCAATCTCAGTCCATGTATTAGAGAGGGTTTCGATAAATAGATGTCTTGGTAAATTTTTACTTAAAACTGTGATGAATTGATAATAATCCATTGAGTTTTAGTGCTGAAACTTAGCACCATCAATTGAAAGTGTTCATTTATTTTTATTTTTTTATACTGTTCTATCATCCCCTTTTGCCGTAGAGAAAGGAATTTTATGTAAAAAAGCTTTTAAATAAGTTAGTTGAACAATATTCCGGTCGTGATTATAAATAAAGAATACTTCAACAAAAACATTTCATCCATTAAACCTAATACTTCTATTTTCGTAGGTTTTCAATCTGTTTCGGATATTGAGTAAAGGGATATAAAAAGAAGTAGTTTGTCATTCGACACCGAAAGAATCCCAATGTTGCCAGATTAACAGTTTTGTTCATTTTATCGAGTATATCGATATAACATATCAGTAATTACGGCTAGTTGAGATTAACTGCTATTTAATTAATAGGACTATAGATCAAGATATATATTTGTCACTAAAATGACAAATTTAGGACACATTTTTGCTATAATAAAGTAATGTAAAACTCAATTTGTCTTCTTGCTAATTGCTGTGAATTATGCATAATCTACTCTCTTTCCACATCAGTATCGAATTAATACAGAAGGGTAGCGGTTCAATTTTGGTTTGTGTTAATTACTGCAGTTCATTATATTCGTTACTAACAATGTCAATTTTAATTATTTTATTTTAGAAAATCTGCGGATTTTGAGCAGGAGAGGCTACAACAATACTCTATCAGAATCAGAAATCTCTAAAGTTCAATAAGCATAATCATTAAGAAAATGTTATATAAAAGCTAAAATTTGATTAATTAGGTTTAAAATCAGTTCTACAATTAAAGAAAATTTATTTGCTGTTTCATTTAGCTTTTTAGAATGTAATTTTTCTATATGGTTCTACAGTTTTGTCTATTTTAATCTGTCATTTTAAGGGTTTGATGAAAGACTTTGATATTTTTAACTCACATGGTGCTATTCTCGAGAATACGTAATCAAATGAGATAATGATAGTATTCCGTATAAGCGCAGCTTGTCAGTGAAATTTTATTCCGAATGCTATTTGGAAAACAAATAAAAATATGGAATTATATTTTATGTAAATATAGCTAACAGAATCAACTTATAATCAATTTTTGTGTGCTTACCTCACTTGTTCAATATTTTGAAAAAAATTAAGTTTTTTATTCGCTCAAATCATTTACAGTATGTCTTCGGATTAAGTCCACAAGAGGAAACAAAACT
Organism: Lagria hirta; assembly: GCA_947359425.1. Classification (NCBI taxonomy): domain Eukaryota; kingdom Metazoa; phylum Arthropoda; class Insecta; order Coleoptera; family Tenebrionidae; genus Lagria; species Lagria hirta. The sequence continues at coordinate 2,960,805 of OX375799.1, forward strand.
TTATTTTTAATTTTACAAAAAAAAAGACAAAGAAATAACATTTTTTGCTTATACAAAATGCTATAAAAACCTTAACATTATCAACGATATTAAAATAAAAAAAAAACTTAAAAACAGTAACCAAACATTTTTTGTTTATATTCTACGAATTTCCTCAATTGTTAAGCATATATTTTATATAATTAGACATTATTGGGTAAATCATTCTCGTAAACAATTTTTTTTAAACAATCTCACAAAAAAAATTTTAAACTGGCAAATCAGAGCTCCTTGGTGGCCATAAAACTAAGCCAACTTTGCCAATCCAAATGTGCAGTTTAGCCAATCCGGAGACATACTGTATATATTTATTTGTAACAATTTTTATTTAAGCAGAATAGTCCAGTGTTCTAAAATAATAAAACTTTGCCTAAATTCCTGCTCATTTTTAAAACAAAGACGTCATTGAGTCTTAGCGTTAGAAAGACCGCTCATTATTTAACCATTACGACTGAAGCTCACTCATATTTAAAGCATTTTCAGCTCCCAGAAATTTAAGTACACATCAGAAAAAGTTCATTAAGCAAAAAAATATGATTGACTTTTAATCGATGAAAAATACTTTTTTATAGGTGTTGGGTCCCACAAAAGATTCTTGGCGCTTAAATGTACTAGCCATTTTAAATGTTTCATCTGCGACATTAAAACTGTCACAGTGTTGTCATAGGGGGTTTAAAAACGTATTATTAATTACAAAATTCTATTGTGTAAAGTTAAATAAATTTATTCTCCGAGCTGCAAAAGAGTGCGAAAAAACGATTATAAGTAGACAAGTTTCTCTAGCTTTTTAATTGTTTTTAATTAATGATTACCCTATTGTCTTGTGACTTGGTTTGGTGGACAACAAGAAGCAGGGAATATTCAAAAACAGGAAAAAGTGAGAATTTTCGGTAATTTGCAAATGATCTAAAACCACTTTTTGAAAGCGTTAAAAGATATAAAAAAAGTTGCAAAATCGCTTACTACCTGCACTTGAAGCTTCGGTTAAGTGAGCGACATCTATTAGAAGCTAACCTTACATTAAATTTGAGAGATCAGGTTTCCACATGAGTCACTATAAATGACAGATATCAAGTCTACGTATCTAGTTTAAATGAATTTACTTTGATCTTATTATTCTTCGATTTATTTTTTGCGGATTATTTTATTCCCACAAAATATATTTAAACCAAGTATTGAAACATACTACCTACTTATTATTACAAAAAACTGCTATTCACAGCGATCAATGCTCTGTAACCATTAATTAATAAAATCACGACATTTTTTAATAAATAAAGCTTAAAAAAATACCAGGAATTGGCACTTGCAATTGCAGCAGAATATCACAAATCAAAACTCAAACTTTATTCCATCATTCAAATTAATTAATTTTTATTCAATGTAAGTTACAGCAAAAAAAACATGTGAATGACGCAGTGTGAAAATATATAATTCAATTTACAACTACTATAAGATCAGAGGTGGAATAACTATTAGATATTTAGGTACTACGTTTATACCTAAAATAAAAAACTAAATTAAAATTAAAATATCAGTTAACTTTCATTTCACTTTCATGTATTATGAAATTTTTGAAGAATAGATTACTCAAAAAATCAGTTCAAAAGAGATTGTATTATTATTAAGGAAGAAACTTGATAGGTTGTAAAATCCTTTGTAGTCAAAATCTATCAATCACAATACCTAATCAAATCAATAGATAAATTCATAAAAAAATTCAGCTAAAAATAATTAAAAATACATTTATAGAAATAATATTAGTATTATTATTAAAATACTATAAAAGATGTGATACAATTTTAAATTTCGCGCTATTCGTTGATGAGTTCAAGGCGAATACCGATACAGTATCTAGAGAAAAAATTGTAGATATTAAAGTAATAAATTTGATATTTTAATTGATTATTGATTTGAAAAAATATGGCATAAAAAAGCGACTAATTTGAACTACTTTTTCATAACAGATTGAAAAATTAAACTTTATGAGCATTTGATTGGCTATGATTTTAGTGAAAACGACTCAATAGTGCATCTGCCACTGTCAACTGTCATACTGGTGTACTACAGAGCTGTTTTCAACTCGATTCGAGCAAATCTCGCTCGGTCTCTCCATTTAAAAAAATTAAAAGTTAGACTTGACGAGTGTAACTCAGATTGTTAACGTGTAGGTAGTAGATTAGATTAGATTCGATTAGAGATAAAGTGTTATTTAGACTGCGACTTATTGATCTATTGTGCTCCGCTTTCTTAAGCTGTTCAAGATATGTCTCAGTTTATATCTCAACTCAACTCGGACACAGCAGCTGGGATGGCTTTAAGGATGACGTGGGTCTATCTAGTATGTATTTGTTACTCTTTAAAGTAACTGAAACAAAATACCTTTAAAGTTGCTTGTTAGACCAAAATATCAACATTTTTATCATTCTGCGTTTAAAAAGGCGAAGAATAACACTGTTGAGTATAATTTGCGTTGAAAACAAAACAATTTAACACATTTTTTTTAAAATTTGTCTGAGTGCATTGTGGATTGTGGCATTTTCTTTAGAATTGAAAGTCTTTAACAGAAGTGAATTAATGCTTATTTATAGACTTGTTGTTTTATTGACTTTGTGTTTGGCGAGGGAAGCTTGTGTTTACAAGCTAAACACAACAACAAACTAAATCACAAAATAAAGAACATTGGTAAATTGAGAGTTGTATAAATAATTGCTATCAGAAAGACATATTGTTGTGCTTTTGGAAAAAGTATTAGGCGTGGAATAGATAAATCATTGCTTATTCATAGAACTAATTTTTTTTTTACTTTATTTTGGGTTTCTGGCTAAAACATATTATTTTCTGGGGAATAAATTTACTAAAAATGTGAATTTTACAAATGGAAAATGATAAAAGTACAAGGAAGCAAACAGTCAAAATTGCTTTATCATGTCGGAAATAAGGATGAGTTAAAGTGTTTGCCCGACAAGCTCTTTTTACAAATTTTGCATAAGTTTTATGAGTTTACATTGTTGATATGCTAAGTATGAACTCAAATAAATAAAAAAATATGCCAAAATTCTTATGTTCACCTATTATCTTATCATTTTAACTTTCAGCATACAACAGTTTACTTCCATCACCAATAACTTCGCAATAGAAAGTGGCTAAACACTTTTATTAAGTGGATATACAGCATCATCACACTTCAGTGACACAATAAAAGCTTTTGATCAAACTTCTATAAAAGTATAGAACTCACACAAGTTTCTGTAAAAGAGTGGTAGATTAAAACAATTCAAAAATTGATTTAGGAAAATATATGGCAGAACCAGTGGCGTAGCAACTCAATAGCGGGCCCGAGTTCAAAAAATATTTGCGGGCCCTTTAAACTTTGTGATAGGTCTTATACCCTTTTTTGTTTTCAATTTTGTTATGACACTTTTTATTAAATCTATAATAAATTATCTAGAATTTTATGTAATAAATAAAACATTGTCATGATACATACAAAAATACTTTAAATAATTCTGAAAACAAACAAAAACAAGTTTATTATATTTTACAATCAAATTATAACTATAAAAACGATTTTTTTCTTGCTTTCGTGGTAGCAAAATTTGTCACTAAATTCGATATGTCTAACTCTTTCGCTATAAAGTTTTTAATTAAAATTGATAATTGTTTTTGGTCTATAGTATTTCGTAAGTACGTTTTTATTAGCTCCCGTTTAGAGAAACTGCGTTCAGTAGATGCTACTGTGACCGGTATAGTTAAAAACAAAAAACAAGTTCAATTTAATTGTTTTAATAAATAGATAGCTTTTGTTTACTAATTTAAATAACATTTTTTGCGTACAAACAACTTTTTTAAATTATTATTTTTAATAAAGAATAAGTTGTTTGAGAAAAATTAATTAATGAAGACTACTTTAAATCAAGGCATCATAATAAATATTTTTTCTAAAAAAATAATAAAAAGTTTTTGTTAAATCAATTAATTTTAATAAACTTGAAATTAAAGTTTTTGCAAAAATTTGATTTACTTCATAAAGTGGCTGAAAAAAAAGAATTTATTATCTATTTATTTATAGTATTTAGTTTGTTTAGTAAGAATACTTTATCTAATAGTAGTATATTTTTTAAAAAGTGTTAATTATTTGCAAATAATAATATCAGGAATTTGTAAAGCTCAAGTGTTTTTCTTTTTTTAGTAAAAAGACATATTATAATACAAATAGATTAATAGATCTTGACCAGACTTGTCTTATGTTATACAATTGTGCATCTGGGTCGCATAAGTCAAAAAACTTGTAAATGACAAAAAAGTCAATAAAAAAAATTTCAAGGAAAAGAGACTCTTTACAGCTGGGTCATTTTTATTGCCTGCCGTCCATCTTCTATTACATTCCAGGATCGCTAACTTAAAGCGTAACAAATTGTTTTATCTCTAACTTTCGTTATTAAAATAAACAAAATTTCTCACAAATATGACAAAATGTATAGAAAATTCTCTTGTTTTTTTAAGAATAATGTGTATTATCCGGGCTCTTGTAGATCCGCCACTGAGCAGAACTATAAATATTTTTATAAAATCAAAAATGCGACAATAAAAAAATGATTACAAATAAGAAAAAAAAAAGTATTTTGTTTTTTTTTATGTTATTTTATATTTCTTTTCTGTACCTTGTTTCTAATTTCTAATAATGAGTAAAGTGTTATTGATGAGTTTTAATATATTTTGTGTCTTGTCTCTATATTTCTGCTCCTATTATTATTGTGATCTGTATCAGGTTGTACCTACATTTCGTAACAGTTATTATGATCATATCGCCATCTGTTGTCAGTGAGTTCTGACATCGAAACGACGTAAAAGCTTGGCTGTCCAATTTCAATCTGACCTGACCTGACCTAACAGTTACAGTTTCTGTAGTTTGTACTTCAATAGAGTTGTAAAAATGGTAGCCTTGTTTCTATTTGACAGTCTTTATAAACTGAGACAAAATGTTTTTTGAGAATATTGTAACAATTAATAAAGATTATGAAGTTTTGAGAAAAAATTTACCGAGAAATGAATACCTATGAAAAGTTTTCATTGTTGCGCTGAAGCTGATATAGTAACATAAAAACATGCAGCACTACTTGCTCATTTTCCCTCATGTCACGCGCCCAGTCAAAAAACATAAAAGATGTCCAGGACCAATGCTACAGGGCGTCTAACACAAAAATATTAGTTTTTGCGTTCAGCGAAGGGCTGCGCGCTGAGGGACCGTACACGACTACCCCTTCGCTTAATTTACTGCTGTAATCTTGGTCGAAAAAGTTTGTTAGGTGAAATATGAGCATTTAGAAGCATTTAATGTTGGGGCGTTATTTAATACATTTTTTTTTTCGCTGACTGTTGAAACTGCTATCGAGAAATCACATCGGAACTAAACTTTATTAGACAAAGACGTAAATTGCGCTTCATTGTTATGCTAACGGTGCAGTTAGGAGATTATCGGATGGAATTCGTGCAAGTAAATCGGTTTCGCTCAATTGCAAATCCTATAATTATTTTTATATTTATAGTGCTTTCAATGTCCAAAACAGCTCCGGAAATTCAAACTTCTAGAAGAAGTCACTGAAGCAAACATTAACTGACCCACTATCTCTAAATGTTTTGGATAATACTAATTAAACAGACTATAGAACACAACAGCAATCAAATCAATATAATTTTGACAGTAGTAACAAAAAAAAATACAACACCTTGCATGCGTTTTAAGTAAAAACTCTTTGGATGTGCAGCATTTTTAAGAAAAACGAATTTTTGTAATACAAGTATTGCTACCTCAACATTAAAAGCTGATGAAAAATTAAATTGAAACTGATGCTAATATATACTTTTTGTAGTAAAGCTCATAACAAATAACTACCATTTGACAACAATTTTAAAGCTGTCAGTGGCTTTCATCAATTTTTTATATAATTTTATAAATATATTTCACCACTACCTAAGTGGAGGACGCTTAAAGGTTTCTAGAAAAGTTAGGTTATATCATATAGTTTAAGAATTGCTGACAGCAAAATTTCTGTGATTGTGTAGGCCAACTCACCAAAAACAAGTACAAATCGTAAACTCACACTTAGTGTGCAACAGTCACCATTTTTACAATTATGTTGCAACTTTAATCCTCCACTTTGTCAGCTGTGACGTCAAACTTTGATATGAAAACGTAAATAATTGGTTTCTCAACCTCGATTGGTCAACTTAAACTTGACATTAAATGTGAATGTTTTATTAACTTGATAACTGTTTTTAACAAATTTTTTAATCGCAGTATGGAAAGGTTTTTAAAGACGAAAAATTTAAAGAAACAGAAATTTAAATAAACAACGCAAGAAAATACATAATTAAACGCTGAGTCGCTTTGTTAATTCAATAAATTTTAAAGCTTTTTACGTAGCGTTTAAATTTTTTATACATTTTTTTCTTCGAGGCGAAATAAAAACCAGGAATAGCGAAGAATTTATAATACAAGAGTTTGTAACCTCAAACAAAGTACATTAATTCAATTTTGCAATTTCGTTTTATTCACGACAGTAAAAGTAATATCTTGTTGTTAGCCTTTATCTTCCAGTATCGCTAAACAAATGAGATATTATTTCTTTGTGCTGACAGCTTTTGTAAGCATTTTTGCATTATTGGTTCACTTATAAAATTAGAGTCGGGGGTGGGTTTCCACATGTAGGCTGCTGGATTTATACGTTCAATTATTGTACCGTGTTGACTCTTATATGATGTGTAATATATTTCCAAACAGCTTCAATAGATGTATGTCTTTATATTGCGCACTATACATTCTTTTTAAAAGAAAATTAAATATTTCGCACAATTTTTCCCAAGCCCTAAAAAGAGATGGAGGATTTGTGGCAGAAACGAAGTCGGAAACCCTCATCAATATTTCCTATCATCCCTAGAAAACTCAAGTTTGAGACATCGACGTCATGCAAATAGTTCATTGATTATGCTCCCTTCGTATCATCACTTGACCAATAAATCCCTCCGTCTAAATTAAGTTTAGTCTGAATACAGCTTTCAATTTAAATTATTTCTAAAATATTATTATCTTGCTAGTAATACACCCGTTATTAACAGAGAAAAACAGTTTTTTTACATGAGTGGTATTCTCCACCATACGGAATGGAATGAAATAATAAAATTATTTCGTATAAGCGTAGCTTGCCAGTCAAATTACATTTCAAATGACATGTAAGACACAAATAATGCTATTGTTTCACTTATTGCCAAAAAAAACTAACCTGTGACAAACTGTTTTAATATATTTTTGTTTGCTTTAGCCATCTATAGATGTAACATAACCTACAAATCGTCATAAATAGTTGTCTGTATAAATTTAAGTAATGCTATTCGGAAGTTTCTGAATGCAACAAGGATTTGTAGGTCCTAGACTGCACAACAACATATGTACATTTTATCATTTTGAGTAGCAAGAGAGAATTAAGCAGCCTAGCAAGCTTTGAATGGAGCAACCTTTTAACTTGGTCATTGTTCCTCTCTTTATGTGCATTTACTATTATTATTGGGCACATGATGGCAAGGTTCTAAATGTTAGCTTACATCAAAATGACAGAAGCGAGTTTTTCCACTGATCATGTGACACTTAAACATAAACAGTGTCGCACATAAACAATTAACCAAATTTGGAACAAAAAACAGAGTTTCAAATTGGTTTTAAGAGTGAATACATTATGGGCTTATTGAGAATTATGTTAAAAGAGTAAACTGAGGGTGCGTATCAGGTGTAGTAAGTAGTAGATAAATAAAGCCGTGTTAAAGGTCGTCTGGAAGCAATCAACGATAAAACGACACTCTTCGATAGCGCCTACGTTTTCAGATTGGAAAGAGGGCGCACACGGTATAATCTGGGTGACAGTCTGATGAGGGTCTCGGTACCGATCTTGTCTTTCTCCATTGTCTCGGATATGTATCCCAGGATTTTAGAGAGATTTTGAATTATGTGACGTAGGATGACCTTTTCCCCATTCACTACTTCTAAAGACATTTATATAAATGTATGGCGGTTTTGTTTTCGGTTTTACAAACAATATATTATGTAATAGCGCCAAAGCCGTCCGTTTAACGCAACAGCTTTTGAAGATAGCAACCACTCTAAAAGCCAGATAGGGTGTGAATAGGTATTTTTTTGTTTCTTCATATTAAACTTTTGACTGGTAACTGTGTCTCATGTAAATTACACAAAAAAATAACAATCAGAATGTTTGTACATTTGAAAAAATATATAGAAATTTATTGACAACAAGCGTCAACAAAAAAGAAGCTGATGGCGTGAATAAATGTGGCTTTATTTAAGTAAGGAAAACCAAATTAATTATTGGTGACCTGTTGACTTCTAAAATATAAATTAACGTCTTTGAAAATAACGTCAATCTTATTACGGCTTGAATCTGTTCCGGTGTTGTCGCCCTTTTCCAAATATTTTCGATAATTTCTACAGGGATTCTTACGCTGCACAGTACTCCGGTAGATTTAAATTTGGATTGGTAATAGAGTGTTATACTCAATGTGTACATTTGTCTATTGTGCTCCCCTTTTATAAACTGTCTGAGGTGTATCTCAGTTTATAGCTCTGCAGTACCTTGGTACAAAGTTTTTATTTCAACCATCGATGTTAGCCAAAGAAAAACCTCAGAAATTCTAGATCTAATGGAAGAAATAAGAAAGAGCTGTCAGAACTCTTTGATGATGAAAAACTTCCAAAACTGGTTCTAGAATCAAGCAATATATATACACCTAAAAATATTAAGAGCAGAAATAATATTTGCTCTGGAAACTGTAAAATCCAGGAAAGCTGCTGGTTCTGATCAGATACCCATAGAGCTTACTAAACTCATTGATGATGATGCGATTGATATCCGGCTGAGTCAACAATGACTTACATAAACTTTTGTGCTCGTACTCAAAAACCAAATCCAAGGAAATGCTTCGATTACCAAACCATTTCACGTTGGGCTACACTTTAAAGTTGTTCTTGAAGATCATCCATAAAAGAATTTTCAAAAGACTCAAGAAAGAGAAGCAAAAGACCGCAAAGAAACACAAAATGCGCTTTTTAGGAATAACGTTCTTTTCCAGCGTTGTTCTCATGTAAACCAAAAGGTGTATGCGTGTTACATTGCTTTCGACAAAGTAAAACATCTGCTGCTTGCCTGAAGAAATCAACTGAAGAAGTGAAGACCGCTTCTTTTTAACCTAGGTCAAAGGTTTACCCTTCTTAGGTTTGTGTAAGTTTGGTTACCATTTGTTGCCATTAGCTATTTTTTTCTTTTTCTTTACGTTTGGTTTTATCTTCCAAATATTTATCTTAATGTTTAAATCAACATATTTTTTTACTAATCTTAACGTGCTTATTTGATTTTGTTGTTGTTTTTTTATTATAATTATGAATATTCTGTTAGATTGTTGTCTGTTGGATTAATAAATTGCTATTTTTTTTTATTATATAATGTTTTTATATAAGTGAGTTGATAATGTTTAGTTTTTCTGCTGTGATGTAAATATTGTACTGGAAATGAATTATTTGTACAAACAGCATCACTCTTGCTGTCGACCTCAGAAAATCGAACGTCAAGTACCTTGTGTATTATCTTTTAGAATTAGTCTGGTGAATTTTATGAAGAATCTTGTCACGTCTGGAGAGGCGTTAGAGAAAAATATGAGTGGCAGATTCAGAGGTCCACTGGGCACTTGTAATGATTACTCACCTTGTGCTACAAAAATAAAATCTCAAAAACACAGGTGGACGAAATCGATCTCGAAGCGTAACCGTTTTTAGAGTTTTTCTTTGATGTGCGCCCATCTAGTTAGGCGATTGCGCTTTACTTTCAATATGTTACAACAAATTCAACCTTCACCAATTTTCTACTTTATTGAAATTATGTCCGAAATGTAGCACATGATACAAAATTAGTTAATCCGAAATCACTTGTAGCAAAGTAAATAGTGGCGTCCAATTAAAATGCCAGAACCACGTACAGGAATTCGGTGACGTAGAAAATTATTAGAAAAGGGTTCGTCTTGAACTACGAAGCCAGACAAATGCCCAAGACAGTTCAACTTCTAAGTAAATCAATCCTTTGTCCACATTTACTTTACAGTCACTTGACACACTTATTTCAGCTTTGATAATATTTAATTAATATCTTAAAACAAATGCAACTGCTTACCTTAAACAAACTGAAACGACGCTACGTTTTCACATGGAATAAGAAAGTTGTATTTAGAATCTCTAAGACAGAAAACGGCTTTTCGGAACTTAAACTTAACTTTGAAAAAGCACATTAGAGTGAAAACAGACAAAAAGACAGTGCTACAAAAGAAAAAGAAACTCAAAAAATTTATAACAAAAAGATGAAAAACATAGCAGATACAACAAAAGAAAAACTTTGTATAAGAAGGCCACAACAAAATAGCAGCCAAAGATAAAAAGCTATAAAAGAAATAGAACCATTGCTTTCTCAAAACTAAAAAACAGTAGTATTATAAAAATAATTGGTGTTTTATTTAGTTTGGCGTCAAAGCTTGCCGTGAATGTTGAACGTTCTTTTATCATCAAATCGAGGTGATAGTTATTAATTTGACATTTAAGTCTAATCTCACTTTAAAATAAATGAATCGATAGTTTAACACGTTAATGAGAATTAATTAAACGCACTTGTAGTGTTATAACAAACAAAAAAATAAACTTGCTGAAAGTACTCGTCCTCATGAAGCTGATTGGCTCTAAAATCTTTTCTTGGTATCTTGCAGCAATCAATGTTTTATTAGAAAAAATTGGCATAATAATTTACCATTCACTATCAACTCGGTGGCCGCAACGAAAATAAGATTCCGTCACAAAAATTTACTATTCTTGTGAGAAAATCATTTTAAATTCAGAAACAAATTGAGAAATCTTGTAATTATTTTGACATTTAAAGCAATTGTTTTAAAAATTCTTGTTCGTTTCCACTAACTTATAGGCATGGCCAACTATGACGTCAAGTTTTAAAAAACACCAACAAAAATGATCTATCAATGGTTTGTAAGGTATTAAGTTAAGCTAATTAACTATTATTGATTTTATTTATGTTAATAATTCAGATAAATTTGTCAGCTAGATACATTATGTATATGTTTGGTTACAAAACTTTAATCTACATAACAAATATTCCAGTTCTAAACTCTATAAAAATATGAAGTTTATCAAAAAGTGGAACTTTTGCGCGACTTTATGAACTATATAGCGTCTGATTGTTTGCAATTTGTAATATTATCTGTTTAACCTAGAAGTTTAATAATTCAACAGACTGATGTAAAATGAGAAAGCCGTCTCAAGAGTTTTCAATTATATTTCTCAGAATATTACACAATATAAGTTCAGTTTGCTCAATTAATCAATATTTTTTAACTAAAATAAAAATTTTAATAACAAAACGAAACGGGATTAGATTAATCGTATGTGAATATTAATAACAGAATCCTTCTTTATCGACGGTTAATCAATTGCACAATAAGGCTATTCATCTTAGCGTTCTATTGTTTGATAATATAATAAAGCTCTCTTTGCATAGGAAAATGCTAAATTAATTTATAAGGAATCATACAGCCAGTCGGTAAAATCAACTGCTGGAAGTTCATTTTAACAGTTGCCTACTCTTCATCAACTAGACTTAAAAGTTTTTGTATTGTAAAGATTTATAATAAAAGTCAGATTGTTTTATTAGTCCAACAAGATATATGAAAAAACTATATTGCATAACTTAGATATGTGTTTTAGAGCAAAAGCGCTAATGTGATAACGTGGTTGTCAGCTCAAAACTATTTTCTGTCAAAATCGATATCTGTCATTTAAAGATCGAAGAATTTTATTTTGGTTTGCGTCATGTTGGAAGAAGAAGCATTCTACAGAATTTTGATAGACCTCTAAGCAAATTGTTTGATAATAGAATAATTGAGATTTTGTTCCGTACAACGCATGGGAACCATTGGCCGAGTAGTATGTTTCTTATAAAATTGAGTTGAAAATGAGAGGAAAAGAAACAGGAGCAATTAAAAGATAATTTTATCCAGGTGAAAAAGCAGCTTCAAGGAGGGAACAAGTACATTTGCCATTAGTGTTTACATTATGTCCTAATTCACTCGGCAACTTTGCATATTTGTTCATGTGTGTTATAAAGTAATCTCATTTATTCTATATTATTAAATATTATCTAATCTGCCTAGTTTATTACGTTGGGTTCTACCATATCATTCTATTGCATACAATAATCTATTTATACTAAAGTTAAACCGAACAAAACATGTCCAATAAAAAAAATTTTTCGATGGTAAATATAAGCCCATCTTTCTCAGAGCAAATTTATTCAAATATGATTGGTTTAGTCAACTATGTTAATCATGTACTGCTAATTTGATTTTCAATCATTAAATGTTTCTAATGAGTGCTAATAAGAACGAAACATGTCTGACTCTTCAAATATTAGTTTTGAATGAATTTACCTTGACTTTATTGCTTTCTCTATTTTTGTAGATCAATGCATATCCTAGATGTGCATTTCAAACAAAAAACTCTTAAATGAGTGTCCGACCATCGATCCTTTTTATTGTCTGATGATGTTTTATGTCATATTTGCATCTGTGAAAGCTTAATTTACCAATATTGATGTAGTTATCTAATTTTATTGCGCAATTTAATTAATGTAAAATATGTTAATTTATTAACTGGGATTTAATATACTTTTATTAACGTATTCTGTATTCTCATTAGAAAATTGAAAGCAATTTAAGTAAGTCATAAATAAAAGTTATATAATTTGTTATGTAAGATTATCATAATTCAATACTCAAATTTAGTACAGGTAATAGAAAAACGAGTTATTTTTGTTCATAATGCATAATTCTAGGTGAGTTATTTTTTTTATAGATAGGTGCAGTATGACGTAATGAACTTGAAAACACATAAAGCGGGTGGAGGTGCCGCCATTTTGCAAAAAAAAAACGCTTAGGTCTGTATCTCTGTAACCGTGCACTTGAGATAAAAAAACATTTTTTGTAATACAGTTTTACAGATGATACAGATATAATAAAAAGTGATACACACTTTTTAAGACAAAAACGTTTTAAATAGCAGTAAAAAATATTTACGTTCACAAAAGGTTAGCATATGAATCTTTCTAAAAGGATAATTTTTTATTAAAAATAGCTTTTTTACATAACGATATGTCTACATCCCTTTAGTCATAACAAGCAACAAGGGATCAATTCTTCTATTATTAAGTTGCTTTTTGCGAAAGTTTGGTGAATTTTTTCTCGTTTTTTATTGAACTTTGAAGAGGGTTTCTAGAGCTCCTTTACTTCTACAAAACCAAAACTAGTTTCACTTTCTTCTCAACAGACAATTTTGATTTAATCCCTGTTTAATTTCCTTTCGGTACGTAGCAAGGTGGTATGTTTAACTAAGTTCATGTTTGTACAACTCGATGTCACAAACTAAATTCCTCTTAACCTAAAATGGTTCCAAATAAATCATGCTGAAACCGAAACTTTCAGCCAAATTTTCAAAACATAAATTTACTTAAACAATTCGAACTCCGCAAACCGCAAATTTGTGTCGCGTTAAAGCAGTGTCTTGACAAAACAAAAATTAAAAAAGTTAACGAAATACTACGCTTTTATTGCGGGCTGAAACGAATGAATTGTAAGAAGTTAGAAGAATAAAGTGACAAATTCATGTTTTCATTATACAAGCCATTGTTCCTGTTGTGATTGTACAACTGAAAATTTATTGGAATCATCTTTGCATTTTAATCTAAATGTTAATTTCTATCAAAACTCTTCTAAAATATATTTCAGGCTTGAAGTCAATATGTATACATTTTATCAAAAATATTTATTTTGGATTTGCACAAATAAGGCTAATGTTTTAAAAAGTTTTCAAAAAAAGAAAAACGTAATAAACTGAAGTGATAAAGATGATGTAAACGCTTCTTTTGCAAGCGATGTCTAGGATTTCATCTATAGCTTAAACTCTAATCTACAAAATTTTATAAAAAAATAATTTATTGCTGGATAATTTGTACAAAATGGTTCCAAAGTGCAAAAGCAAAATCTAGTATCTACTAATAGGTTTATTTTTGCCTATACAGGCTTAAAATATCTACATTTATCCCTCTCTGTTCTTCATTTGTGTTCTCTTCCCTTGTCTTCATTTCTTCTCCTACACTTCTTTTATTCACTTTATCACTCTTCCATTTTCTCTCAGTATTTCCTCTCTTTCTGCTCTCATCTTTCTGCATTCATTTTAAATAAGCTGTATTTTCTTTCCTAATAACACATTCTACACAGTCTCTTTTCCTTTCCTTCCTAATATCTCTTTTCTCTCTCTTCATTTCCACAAATATTATTTGTTTTTGACAGTTGTTGATTCTAACAAGTTGAGTTACGTTAGACGTAAGAAAAGTCTCAGCTTTCTTATAAAATAGAAATCTATTTTTAAAATGACGCAAGGTAAAGAAATTGCTAGAAAAGAGCTTTTGTATAATAATAATAATTGCTAAAACTCACCTTAAGCACTTATTTATCGTTTAAACATGTAGATTGCAGTTAAATAAAAGTAGCAAATTAAAACAAGGGAATATTCACCCTGCATAGATGTAATGTTATTGCAAGAAAGCAATCATCGTCTGTAAGAATTACCGTTTCAAAACGTTCAATCTAATAATAAGCTTGTTATTTTGAGTAATGGTTTCATCAAAAAATACGCATTTAACAATATTATTGTAAACTATTTTGTTATTACAAAATGTTATTGAATTATAAAGAAGATTAGGTAGAAAAGTATTGGAGGTGAGACGTCCATTGTTCGTATTATAAAAAAAAAAACTTCAGTTGTGCCACACAATGACTTTTAAAGCAAGTAACAATTTTGACAGTTAATGAAAAAAAAATTTAATCTTTGATTGTTAATACGACCTTACACTCATTTAAACTTATTCTACCAATTAATATTAGCTTGAAGAAACTGAAAACATTCAAAAGCGTGTTAGAAACATAACTTTTTTTTTCTAACTGTACAAACTATTTTTAGTAGTTATGTTGTATAATTAATGCATCTTATGCACCAATATTAAAAAATTACATTATATTTTGAGCTCTTGGCAATCCTAAGAATTTAATTTTTTCCTAAAATTCATCTAATGTTTGTCTTTTCTATGAAAGTCTGTGAGTCGGCATGTTAACAAAAACACTAAAATATTGTTATTACAATTTACATACTGTATACTCTACACTAAATTAAGCTCTTTTAAGTGTGGCCCTATTAAAATTTATATTTCGAGCCCTGGAAATGCTGAGAGCTGCCGACACAAAAAAGATTGACATTTGTCTAATTTCTTTGTTGGTTGCCAAAGGCGTTTAAAAAACTTTCCGCATATTGCATTGTTTCTCATAAATTTGGTAACATATGAGCCACGAATTCATGTAGTGGAATATGACAAGTGGACGTAAGGGCAATTTAATTTGTGATTGATTCCTGACATATTCCTGCATATTTAAATAAACAAGCAACAACAAACATTGATTGATAATAGCGTTATGTAGCTCGAGACTAAGGTGTTATTACCTGAAATGGTTAAATAACTTAATATAATACAATATTGTTTCATGCTTATTAGCAATCTTCAGTTATATTTAACCATTTATATATTTATTTAATCAATCTATTAAAACTAATTGTTTCTACATTAAATCAATCATAAATATATAATTTATTAAAGAATTTATTAAGTTATTATTATTGACATAAAGTCTCCTTTAGTTTTTACTTTTAAAACTTATTGTTTTTACATTTCAAAACTATTGGTAATATAATACAATATTGTTTCATGCTTATTAGCAACTTAGACTTTATGTCAATAATAATAACTTAATAACCTAATATAGTTTGTTTTTAAATACATTATTATAGAAATATTCATCCATCTTTTTGACTACAGTTTGTTTGAATTTTTGACAATATTCAACTTTAATGGTCTCAGAGAGATAATCTTCGTCAAAAACTAAAAAAGTTAAGGTGGCATTCTTGAGCATACGTAATGAGATGAGATAATGGGCGTATCAATTATATTGTGACATTTTATTTCGAATGACATTTGAAACGGAAACAAGAAAAATAAATTATATATTTTTTAAATATTGCTAAAAACATCAACTTGTGATACATTTTTGTGTGTTTATCTCGGCTGTTTAAATATTTTGAAGAATATATGGTTTTATTTGCTCAAAGCATCATTTATTAGTTCATCGAAAAAAAAAAGACATGAATCGAATTCTATGTTTCGTGCTGATTATCTGCAAGTATTTTATCTCTACAAAAAAATCTACTACAAGAATCTTTCCAAAAAAGTTTTGCTTACGCTAGTAATAAAAAAAAAATAGAATAGCTGTAAATTGTTTCATCATTCTGATGAAAATAAAACATTTAAAAAAAAATTAAAAATGGGTGAACATTGTAGATAAACAGCCGCCATTCTGTTTACCCTACTTGCAAGACTTAACTGTATTGAAATTGAATCGCAGTTGTTCTCACTTTGAGTCTTACACCTAATACTTCCAGCGACCTCTATAAGGCCTTTATATTTATTTTGGTGGCTCAGATAAACAAGGTACAGTGCAAGCGGCAGTTAAGAACATCCACACTGCAGGTATTCCAAATTTTCTATAAATACTTTAAGTAAAACGTTCAACAGAGGTGAGATGTAAAAAGAATCAGAACATAACAGTTTTGCTTAAAACATTCAAATACCAAAAAAAAATATCTTGCCGTTCTTGCTACTGTATGAAGTGTTTTTTTTAACAAAACAAAACAAAACTCAATACAAGATATAAACTTGTTCATTGTTCTCAAAAAATAAATTTTTGTTTACCTCGATATCATTTATAATTTTTACAAAAAGCTTTAAATTCTGTGCATAAAGAAAACTAAACTTGAAACTATCATAATTAACACAATAGACCAATAGGTCACACTGCATATTATGACACCCCATTTCTAATCATAAAAAAATAGTTCTATCATAAATAAATAATAAATTAAAGTTAATGACCTGCGCCAAAATTGGCATTTGGTTTAGCATTACAAAAAAATATTTGAAAAACTTATTTTGTTTATTTTTTTGTGACGATATAAAAAATAAAATAGATAAGTAATTTATATGAAAACCAAAATCTTCCAATAATTGATTGTTTATGATTAAAATCATCAAAAAAGGTTATATTATACACTAATTTGAAAAAAAATTGCAACACTTTGAAGAAAGGATAAAATTTCTATTTTCATACAACAAACAAAAAATTAAATGTTCCCAAAAAAACATTATTTAAAAATGTTTAATCACAAGTAACTATATGTGATCATATTCATATTTCTTAAATTGCCAGACATAAAAGTAGTTTTAAAATATTACACAATTACAGATCTAATTAAACCTTAATCATAAACAAACTTCAAAATACTCTATAATTTTTTTCTAGTACAGAAAAAAGCTAGAAAACGTTATATTCGAGACGCTAGTGGTAGATACGATGGAAGTGAAACCAAAAAAAATATTAAAAAAAGCAACAACAGAAACTGAAATAAGCAAAAAAGAAATAAATAATAGGATAAAGAATGCTACCAGCTAAGAAAAAGCCATAAAAGCGCTAAGAGATTTTAAAAGAACGCAAGTTAATAGAAATCCCGCTGTACTTGAAAGAGAAAATGCGAAAGAAAGAAATATAATAACGAGGTTTAGATGTGGAAATGAAGAGAGAAGGAGAATAGGTATTAGTCGGAAAAAGATGGATGTATTATAAGGAAAGAGAGATAATAGAGCACATGTGGAACGAATGCAGTGAGATGAGAGAAAGAGAGCAGAAAGAGAAGACATACTGAGAGAAAATAAAAGAGAGATAAGGTGGATTAAACAACAAGAGATAAGGTGGAGAAAGAAAAAAATTGTGAACTGTAATGTATATATTTTAAACCCGCATAGACAAAAGTAAACCTATTAGTCATTTTCTGTCTATTTCAGAAGATTGACAAGCATAACAACAGTATAGAGCTTGACACAAAATATAAAATCTATAGCTTTCCACAATATGATTATATTACAAAAATTAAGATTCATTCTTGTCTTTTAGTTTCTTACAATAAAAATAAGAAATTTGTTCAGTTTTTTTGTTACTAAAATTGAAAATTAGCTTCAGTTGTTTTCTTGTCCGCAAATTTATCTAAAATGCTTTGTTAATTGGCTTTACAAGAGTTTTAAAAGTGAAAGAAGTAGTTCGTTGCCTTTTCAAAATTATTTATTAAATGGGTTCCGTAGAAATTGCAGCAGTTTCAGTAAGTTCCCAATTTTTTTTTATGTGGGATGTTTTCACGATTCAGATGCTGTTATTTATTGTGGTATAAGAGCTTGCAGAGTAGAAATTCGAAAGTGGCAACACTTTTAAGTGTCTGAGATTCCACTTCTGATCAATAACTTACCGAAAGCAAATAAAATTTGTACAAGTTGAGTTTTTATTTTTGGTCTTGCGCTTGCTGTAAAAAGGGTTCTAATGTTTTCAAATGTCAGGAGTTCAGGGATTTGAAGGTGATGGAGATTTGTTGATAGAATTGACATTTACGTAGTTTGTGCTGGTGTGTTGTGTACTTGTACATATATTTTTGTAGTAAAGTGCAAGTAAACAGACAGAATGCACAAAACGTTTATTGTTTAGGATAAATTGGTGCATGTGTTTGCAGATTGATGTGATGTAATCTGGCAAGTTCAGTGTGTGTTAGGACACCCACCCACAACCGCTCTTTAATAATATCCCATATTGAATGAATGTTCTTGCCCGTTAAGCTCTAAGTGGTTTTTGTTCGGAAACGTACTTCTGCTGATGGACTAATGGATGTAAATTCAAATTTTATGTCCACTCATGAATATTTCTATTCAATACCGCGGCTGGACGATCCTCTTTTTATCACCATCTCTCATTTAGCTGCTGAATGAATTATTTGACACTGATAGTACAGGGAAAAGTTTGGAATGACATAAAAAGCTAATTGAAGTTTCAAAGGGTTTCCTCATTTATTCATAAGTATTGTGACAGATTTTAAAAATGTAGCTAATTTTGTTCTTTTTGTTATACTGAAAAGGCAACGCAGGTAAGCAGCATTGCAGCGTTATGGACAGTCTATGCTAAGCGTTCGAAGGCTTACCAAGAATCCCCATAATATTGTGAATGTGGGCTTATAAGCATCGCATCAGGAACCAAGGCTGGAATAGTAAGCAGGACCTATGTATGCTAATTTTGTTCGATTCTGAACCACCCCACTCAAGTCGCTACCTAAGTACTTCAATGCATTTACATAAATTTGTAAACAAAACAACAGTTATTTGATTTTGATTGGTAAACTTACCCGAATAAACATTCATTCTCAAAACCAGAAAATATCTATTTTGCTAGAAAATTATTGATTTCTAGAACTGTTGCGCTTAATATCTCTGGCCTACCTAAACAGCTTCAACCTCCAAAACTTAATTACTTCCAAACTACAACTTTAAATTCAATAAACTAAACTAGAAAGCCATTCTACAGCTTTACTATTTTCCGACATTTTATCTCAAACATAATTTCTTAACATTTTTAGCACAAATTTTAAAAAAAGCATTCCTTATAAAAATATGAAGTTGAGAAAATGTTTTACTTTATTTTTTAAATTAGTTTATGTACTTAATAATTGCAGTGACGCATTTTCGAACTTTTTCTCCCATGTTTGATTAAAGTTGCGTTAACTTTTTAATTATAAGAAGTTGATCGGTTATCTAACATAATCTAAGTTAAAAAAGAATCCAAATAAAAGAAAAACATTCACCTATTGTGACAGAGGATAATCTTAATTTTCTGTAACTCTTGTTAATAAACTAAAAAAACGGTCAATCTGCAATGAGAATTATCCAGAGATTATTATTAGACTATTGATGCCCATTTTGATAGACACAATTTGAGACAAAAAGTGTATAGCTGATTAGACATCCAAATCTTACGCTACATTTGCTACTGTTTTGTATAGAACTAATCAACCTGTTAACTGTCAGATTTGTGTAAATCAAAATTAGATTTCTGAGCATGTTGACATTTCTATAAAGTACAACAGCTCTCAAATGACAATCCTTAATCCCGTTTAAGTTTTTTTTAAGATTTGATATTTCAATGTCATGAAGATAACACTTCAAACTCTGAAAAGCTTTTGAAGCTTACATAGTTATTTAAATTGCGTCTATAATTTTCTTTAAAGTAGATTACTGTAGATGTATCTGAAACTAGTACAAAGAAGGCTTAGCGTTTGAAACTGCATAGATCCTTTAGATTTAGCTATAACTTGCACAGGCTCAATCGTTTCGTCAAATATACAGCTAACTTTTCTGAAGAACCATTTTATATCCACTTTACATCATCCTAAGCAAATATAATAATGTTTTATGATTGTTTGGTCACCCAAAGCTATCCAAAATCGCTGTTATTTTATATAAAGAACTACAATCATTGTGTTTGATTTATTGCACATCAAAAGCTTCAGCTTGCATACTAATGACAATTTAATTTCTGCTAAACTAAGCAGAATGCCAACTCTTAATAAGTTTGGTTTTGTCAGCTGCTTAGCTTTTCAAATCAGTTTTTTCATATTATTACATTAAGCTTGTTTAGAGTTCTTATATAAAATCAGTAATGAATTTTCTATAAGCTACATCATTAGATTAAACTTCGTCAAGACATGCAGAGCAGAAAATTTTAATTACGCATGCTTGTGATAATTTTATTAGATTCAGAACTAATGCAGCGTTCAAAGTGGAGCTTGATTGCAGGTAAACATGTTTCTGTTAAATTCTAAAGATTAAACTGCTATGAGTGAAGTGTGGCAGAGGCAGGAAACGGGTGTGAGGAAAATGCACTTTTGGCCAGATTTTCTCTCTTTTTTCATATTCAAACATGTTAATTCCATTGAAACGCAGACAATAATGCAGTGAAGAAAAGCTTCCGAAACTAAGTGAATTTATCTTACAACTAATACACTTTAAAATCCCACAGCTTATTTTTACTATTTCTTTTTGATTATTATTGTTTTATTTCTCCACTATATAAAAAACTAGCTGGCCCGGCGAACTTTGTTCCGCCTTAGTTTTGTTATTTTATTTTTTATTTTTATTTTTTTTGTCATTTGTTTTGTTATTATATGTCAGATGCGTTTACGTTTTATATTGTATGTCACGTCACACGGAATGGGATAAAAAATATTCTTTGTTAGGCTACTGGTTCTAAACAACCACTCCACCAATTTTCAGCCAAATCGGTCATAAATAGATATAGATTTTTAAAATAAACGACCCCAAAAACTATAAAAATGATACCCAAATTAATTATTCACATTTATTACCTTTATCACATTCATTTTACAACCCTCTTTAACTTAAATATCATTTTCAAAATCAACGACCTGAAATTCCTCGAAAATACCCATATCGTTTTCTTACATTTTTATCCCTAGAACACTCTCTTTTCATCCTCCTAAGAGTAATTTTTTAGAAAGCAGGAAACAGATACCTATTTTATTTTTTTTTGAGAACTTAGGCAATTTATGGGAAAAATTATGAAAACGACATCAATCTTTAGACATTTTGCCCTCTTTCCGCCCTATCAAGGAATGATAATATTTTACTTCTAAAATTTCGGATTTAAACATAGATATTATTTTTAAAATAAACAATCCAAAATTTTTGAAAATCATACTAATATTGGTACTTGTCATTTTTTGTTCCTATCCCACCTCTTTTTATCTCTTTGTTAATAAAAAGTATTCTATTCTTTTCATTCAAATCCAGTCATCATAATTTTCCATACAAACTTTCACCCAAAGTTGTTATATGGGAAGTTGTCTCATGGAAGACGATTAAAGACAGCCACTGACGATCCAAGATTCAACGCCGCAGTACGACTGCGGTCAGTGGCCGGCTTTACATGTAAACGCACGGTCCGACTTTGGTTGGTGGTGGGGGAGTGGATCGATTTATTTGGAACGGTAATTTGCCGAGCCTCACCGAACGTTTCCGACATCGCAATTCTAATTTTGATTTAACCCTTCTTTTAGAAGGTGGTTTCTGGAATAAAAAGTATCCTATAGCATTCTCCTGGCTCTAAACTACCACCTCACCAATTTTCAACCATATCGGTAAAGCCGTTCTTGAGTTATAAGTGGAGTAACTAACAGACTTTCTTTTATATATATAGATTAAAAAAAAACAGTCTTGTTTTTTCAGATCTCTCTTCTATTTTCTCTTTTCTTCTTCATTCACTAAGTTTTCTTTCTCTTTCTAACGTTTTCATTCATTCTGTTCCTTTTTTCTTTCCTCTCTTCCTACCATACTTTCTTTTACCCATACGTTTACCTTCATCATGTGCTGTACTGTTTCTCTCTCTTCCACACATTCTGCATTTTCTTTCATTTTCCTCCTTCCAAAATCTGTTTTCTCTCTCTTCATTCTCACATTTTGATCATTTTCCTCATTCCATCATTTTCTGTTTTTAGATAGCTTGGTATATATATTTTCCTATCTGCTCTCTATAATTTCTCTCCTCTTTTCTTTTTTTCTTTATTAGCCTGACGTCTCCAGACTTTGGTTAAAATAAACTAACCTAAACTTAAAGTTTTGTACACACTTGCAGACTTTTTTTCTTAGATATGTCTGAGGCAGTCTATATATACATGTCTACAAGCCAACAGCTGCTTATACAAGACTAAAAACAATTCTAAATCAGCATTCTACGTGCAACAGTATATTTAAAGCCCGGCGAAATTCTGGCGAAGCTTTTCTGTCAATATTCTGGAGAAACTATGCAAATTGTATAATAACATCTTTCGTTTAAAAAAAAATTCTGTGGTCTCTAAAGTCAAAATTTGTCACAATGTAAAGTCTTAAAACTGTAATAATAATAATCGTTTTTATTATATACTTATTAAATATATACTTTTATTTAAACCGAGATCTAATATTTATAAGAAAAGTGAGAGTATTTTCCAAACAAATCAGCATATTTTTTGGATTTTTTAGTATTTTTTATGTCAATTTTGAGATTTATTTGAGATTGTTGATTGTATTGAAATTGAGTTTTAGGTGAACGATAACAATTCGCAAATTAACGAAGGATAGACCCTTCTGCATAATTGCGATACTATTAAATAGATACTGATTAAAACTTAAAATCTGACAGAGAATTGGCAGCTATCATGTTTTAATTATTTTAATGATATTAGTCTATAGTTCGAAATTGATATAGAATTTTTGTAAAAATAAAAGTTTTAATATAAATATATAAAGGCATACTGTACTCTCTATGGACTTAAAAATTGTTTATCCGATTGTTCTGCTTAATAGTGTCAGAAAGCTTACAACGGTTGAATTGTAGATTAATTAACGATTATTAGATTGGTTATCGACTAATGGTCTATGCAGTCAGTTATCTCCATTATTCGATTAATAGCCGATATAGCTCCAATGTGTGATTTCATACTCGAGATTTAAAAGAAACTTTTCCGATGAAGCTAGCCATAACTCAGATTAGAAGTGGAAATAAAATTTGATCGAAGCAGTTAGTGAATAAATCGTTTATAAACAATGGCTGCTAAATTAGCACACAGTAAATGATAATGTCAGTCAATCACAAAGGTTTATGATTAATTTTCATGCAAGAGTACACGAGATTTTGGCTGTGACAGATTGCAGAAAACCGTTCAGGATCAAAGAGAATGAATACCAATTTCTCTTTAAAATTTCAATGTTATTTTATTCAATGAGCCACAAATGAATGCAAATATGAATTGAATAATGCACTAGATAAATGTTTCATTGTGACAAATAAGTTCACACAATTAATGCACAATATTTATGAATTTTCAAACGCGGAGTGTGCGGCTTTAACAACTCACATGGAAAACAAACAGATTAAACTACCCCTCTTATTGATGAATTTTATAAACTATTTTGCATACTTTTATGTGGAACCTCACGATGTTAAACTTCAAATTAATATTTTTGGTCTTTTTCCAGCTTCCAACTGTTTTAATAATAAATCAGACATGTTTCTCTCAAATGTTCTGCACAAGAACAATATACAAAAAGAAACAAAAACTAAAAATCGATAGACCTTTTCGGTTTTTTTATATTCTAAAATAAACAATAATTTATTAACAATATAGAACAAAGGTTGTTTACTTTAGTGGTACAAATAACAAGAAGATAAGAAAACTGGTTATACATTTTAAAACGTAACTTTAGTAAGACACTGTCTAAACACAGAATTATCCTATAAAAGCTTTTCAAATATTAGATTTTCTCTAGTATTAACGCTGTGGAAGACTCAAATAGGCAGTATGCAATTCTTGTTGGAAAAAAACCATTTATAATATACAATTAAATTTTAATAGCAATTTTGAAATATAACTCACAAAAGCAAACATTTAATATTTTAGCAAAACTTTTGCAATTTGCAATTAAAAAAATTTTTGAGAGAATAAATTTTGCCTCCAAAACGTCGAGAATAAATTTTTTTGCCCTGACGACACGTCCAGGGCAATTTATTCTTAATCCTAGCAATTGCAGCTATTTCTTCACTTATCAAGAAGACGGATTAATAAAAAAACACATTTCTACTAACACTTCTTTGATATTTAAAACTTCTCCAACTCTCAACCAAACGTACTTCTCTCAACATTATTAAAAATTATTGAACAATGGTTAAAATTACCTTTTATTCAATTTAGGTTTTTCAAAAAAGGTAGAGAAAGTGGGAGATTTACCAGACTGGCAGAAGAAATTTAAAGAGAGGAGAGGGTCAACAGATTAAATATATATTTTAAATGTGTTAATTGAGAGTGAGTTAGAGAAAAAAAAAAGTATGTGAAGTTTTTGTAGAATTAAAAGCAGCGTTTCTATCGAGTAGATAGAAATAAGTTATGAATGTAGATGGAAAAAAAGGAAATGGTGAAAACAGTAATAGAGAAAGAGAAAGAGATATACAAGGAAACAGAGAGCAAAGTAAGAATAAATAAAAGAGAAAGTGAATAGCTACGAACAAAAAGAGGTGGTGAATGATATAGAAGATATGTTTGCAAAAGAGAAAGAAAAATAAGTAGTGGTAGAAAAAAAAAATTTTTTTAACGTTAGCGTATGCAAATGATATAGTGTGGCGGCGAGAGAAGAAAGAGAAATGGGTGGAATAATAAAAATTGCAAAGAAGTACCTCAAAAAACAAAAATTTGAGGTGAATAAAACTAAAACAAAGATAATAGTGTTTAGTATAAAAGCAAGAAAAAAACTAGTGTGGAAAAGAAATAGAGCAGGTGTAAATAAGGAATTACTTAAGATATATGTTTGAAGAAAGAAATCGAAGTAAGGCGCAGATCAGAGCATTCGTGAAAAGAGAAAACCAAAATGTGTGCGATAGTAGAGGGAATAACAGAGATAAATTTAGAGAAGAGTATGAAATAGGGAAATAAAATTTAGAGAAGAGTATGAAATAAGGGAGATGATTTTTGACAGCTTGGTAAAAACTGTAATGCTGTATGGAGTTAAAATTTTGAAATGGAAAGAGAAGATAGAGGTAGCAAGACTATCATACCAGACTAAATACTCCAAGTTATATAGTAAGAGAAGAAAACAAAGAGAAAAAAAGTAAGAATAGAGATAGGAAAGAGAGTGGTAACGTTTGAAGATAAAATGCAAGATAGAGGAAGATGTAAAATGCTGGAAAGTGAAAGCAGACAAAAGAATAAGAAAAGTAAGAAAATAATACTATGAAATAAATGAGTTCAGTGCAAGAGCAAGCGAGTCAAGAGGTACAGGAATTAAATGACAGAGTCAGAGGCATAGAGAAACAAGAAAAGAGGGGATAAATTAGAAAGAGCAAATATAATGAGAAATATGAGAAACTGCGTGCAAAAGAACTTCCAAGCTACTAAAAAAAAAGAAAATGAGAGAAAGAGGAAAATGATTGCAAGATTCAGATGTGAGAATGAAGAGAGAGAAAATAGATTTTGGATAGTTCATGACAATGTAAAAAGGTTAACAAACAAGAAAAAGCATAATGCGCTTTATGATCTTTTGTAGGACATTACCAAAAATAGAAGAAAAGACGCGAGTTGTATACTGAAACTCGACTATTTTGGCAGACCAATAAACTGAAAACAACTGCTTTCCAGACAAGAATTTTGTCAAAGATTAAATTATATCAAATCTATTGGCTTCCACTGCATAGTGCAGATTCAAACAAAACTGCAATAAAAGAAAACAATCGTCGTAGCCGTTTTGACCTTTGACAAATATAATAACAACTTTGACCAAATAATCCAAATTGGCAGGAAAAGTTTATGAACATAAAAGAATATGAATAAATAGTTTGCAGTATTTGACTTTTTTCACTTTTTTACTTTTTTAATCGTAGTGTCTTAACAACAAAGGTTAATTTTTTGATTAGTCAGCTAATTTTTTTTTAAATATTATTTTTGATAAGCTTTGATTTACTGAAAGGTTACTAAAAAGAAGAATCAGATAGAAAAAACAACTTCTTTTGTAAATAAAAAATTATAAAATATAAACAGCCGAGAAGTAGAAATAAGTTGAATAGGACAGCAGTTATTTTAGAATAAGAATAATGAACATTAAACAAAATATAACCAATTAAAAAAGGGAAGCTTTCAGCAAATATTAAATAAACAGAAATTAACTAAATATTGTTATAAAACGTTTTTAAAATTGGAAATAATACAATTTTTCGATGAATTGAATATAAAATTGTGTCAATATTTGGATATATTTCTCGGTGAATAGATTTTAATTTTGGCGTTGTACTGTTATTATTTATAATACATTTCCAAAAATGCACCAGCACGTATCATATTTTTTAGCAAAATTTTTAACGAGTTTGGCTATTTGATTCATTCAAAATTTGATTTGATTTGGATCTCAGGTAAATTGCGTTTTTGTTTAAATTATTGAAAGAGGGCTAAAACATATGTCATGTGATTTAGTTGGAAAACTGTGGTGTATATCATTGGCAGAGCTGCAACAATACTCAACAGCAGCATTGAGTGCCGTATTGCAGCTTGCAACTTTCCTGCAACTGATTAGTTTACAGCTTTTTGTTACTCCGCCCAGAATTCCATCTTTGGAGTTATCCTAGCTGTGCAATTGTCATTGATTAGTGTTAAAACGTTGTTCAAAAAGTAATATGATATAATAAAAGCAATGCATTATTTTCCATGTGAAGCAACACATTATTATATTACCCCAACGTAAACTATTTTAGTGGTTGATGATGTTACGTACCGTGTATCCAGTTTGTAGAAAGCCACAACAACAAAACTCGGCAATCCATTTTTCTGAAATTAATAAAAAAATTAGAACAAAGTTCAAGCATTTAAATCAAATTTCATAATTTGGAACAGCTTTTATTTCGTCTATTAATAATTTATTCGCCTATAAATCAATGCTAGAACTTACGAGCGGAGATTAATAATACAGCCTATTAATAAATCGATATGTGTACTTTTCGACAGTAGGTATGCTTTAAAATTAAGCTTTGTACCAAATTATACTAAATAATAAACTACGTTTAAATTAAATAAAACCATTAAGTGTCTTTCTAATTTTTAGAAAAAGTTGCTAAGAACAAGAATAGATTCTTCCAATTAAAACTTCCTAAGCGCTGTTGTACATTAATTTTTCTACGTTTAAAAGATTCCCTCATTCAATACGTAACATAAGACAAAAATACCGTACGTCAAATTTATTCCGATCAACTCTTGCTATGAAATTTTAAACATTTGTTCATATCTTATAGGAATATACTACTCGTCGTGTATTATTGACGTTTGACAATCGAATAAAGCTATTATAGTATCAAAGACATAAAAAATCTGTCAAGCTAAATTGCACAGCAAGAGTTGATCTAAATATTTTATGAACGCATAGTATAGGACTTTTCAGCAAAAAAAAACTTGCTGACACAACAAAGTGTCAACTATTAATAACTACAGGTTGTCTGCTAACGCCTGTCTTACAAAATCACGCAAATAATTTTGATTGATTTCACAATGAAGTCTAAAATTCATTCAATATAAAGATTTAAATACTCAGATATGTATTGGGCTCATTAGCACTTTTCAGCAAAACTATTAAGATTCAAATCAGCTGTGCTTAATAATAATTAACACAGTTGAACAATATTGTTTAATTAAATTGGTTTTAGGTGTAATTTCAGATAAAAAACCGCTGCAAAAATCAGCAAAAACCGTCTTAATAACAATGCAAAAAGCTTTCTCCAAAAATGCATTGCACAGCATACTCCTTCCCTGCATTTTGTTTATTAAATAATTTAGTAATTAACACAATGTATTAACAATTTTACATCATAAAGAATACTTGTTATGTGTTCTAACGGCAAAAAATTTGAATTAGAAATTCCTTTATTTGGAAAATAGCAAAAATTGTTTAAAATAAAATTTCCTACAATTTTAATTTTAATCAATTTTTTTCTAGGATAGGTTTTTTTCGATTTATACCCAAAAAGAGGAGGTAAATTTTTGGATATTGAACAAGTCGTTTATTTTCATTTTTACACAAAAAATAGTCATTACAAAAGATGTTTAAAATTGTATTTATATTTATTAAAACTTAGTGATGAAGCCCAAAATTGCTTTAAATTATCGCCCAGAACTTTTCCATCAGTAGACTGTCATTTTTGTAGAAACACGTTATTTCACTAAATTATATCTCAACTGAGCCACAATTATTGCAAAAAAAATCTTTTTTTTACCATTTTTTTTTCTATCTTGAAAGATTAAAAATAGGCTTAGAGATTGATATTAGAGCTCATTATAATAAAATTCATCGTGTTTTGAAAACTGTATTCAGAAGAAATTTTCTCTAATAATTTCTTAATAATTTTTTTTAACACAAAATATTGTCTTAAAATAAATAATAGTTAATGTATAATACGCTTAAGTCTCTTTTAATTATTTTTTTTTAAATTTCAAACTTTATTGTTAAATTTTAAACTTTTTTTGTTAAATTTTAAACATGTTTTTTTTTAATTTTAAATTTTTCTTAAAATTTTAACAAGATTTCTTAAATTAGTTTATGGATAATACAATTGAGTCACTTTTGACTACTTTTTTTCAAAATTATAAGCTTTATTTACAAAATATTATATTATTTACTGCTATTCATTTATTTCTTCAGGTAAGCTCGCATAGAAAGCAACGTAAAGGTAGGTGAGCGTTATTATTATACAGAGTGATTGCTTTGGTGCTATTATTATTTATTATATCAATTTTTTTATAATGCAAAGTGACGATTTATAGAAAATTTTCAATACTTTTTAAACGAAAATTTAAAAAAGTATAAAAATTTTTGAATTAGTTAATGTATATTACCATTAGGTCTCTTTTGATTAGTTTTTTTCAAAATTTAATTTTTTTTTCAATGTTTTAATCTTTTCTTTTATAAATTTTATTGAAATTTCTTAAATTGGTTAATACATAATACAATTGAGTCACTTTTGATCAGATTTTTTCGAAATTATAAACTTTTTTCACAAAAAATTATGTTATTTCCTGCTATACATTTAATTCTTTAGGTAAGCTCGCATAGATGACCAGTAAAAGTAGGTGAGCGGTATTATTAACAGAGTGATTACTTTTGTGCTATTATTATTTATTTTATCAAGTGTCTTATAATGCAAGGTGACGATTTTTAACAAAATTTCAAAACTTTTTCAACAAAAATTTAAAAAAACAAGATTCTTTGAATTAGTTAATTAAAAATACAATTGAGTCTCTTTTGATTAGTTTTTTTCAAAATTTGATTTTTTTTATTCAATCGTTTAATATATTTTTTAAAATATCAATAAAATTTCTTAAATTAGTTAATGTCAATTTTAATCAGTTTATCTTAAAATTATAAACTTTTTTTACAAAATATCATGTTATTTACTGTTTTAAATTTAATTCTTTAGGCAAGCTGGCACAGATAGCAACGTAAAGGTGGGTGAGCGCTATTTTAATATTTACAGAGTGATTACTTTTGTATAAGAGTCTCTTTTAATTATTTTTTTTTATCTTCTTGTTATTTATTCTTGTTCCTTTTCCTCTGCCTTCTCCTTTTTCAGTTTTTCTTGTCAATCTTCTTCTTTTTCTAGTATTTTTTTTAAATATTTTACCCATTTGATCATTTCTATTTTATTCAATGGCTTTTCTCTTTCTTTTTTTCTCTTTCTAAGTATGTACATATTTTGAAATTTTATTTTGCGTTGCATTCTGCTTATTATGTTATGAACTTATTTGTGCTTATTACATAAAATACTATAGTTTTATTAGTTTTAGTAAGAAATACTTACAATTTTGTAAGTATGCACCGCAACCAAAAATGTCCATTACAAAAAGTGCTTTTAGTTAACGTGGCAGTTATTACAAAAAATTATGAACCATTGTGCTTGTACATCTTCCAGGTCGGTTTCAATCAATAAAAATTATTAGATGACTCATTTTTACCTTGCAGAGTCAATTATCATCAATTATTCAACTAGTAAAAGCTTAGTTAAATTATTGTAAAGATAATTGTTAATTTTGTAAAAACTTTGTTAATGTTAAATAAAAATGTTATTAATCAAAAACTGGTTTTAATATGATTGTCAACCAATACAGTGCCATCTCAATTTTTCAAAATAAAATAGAAAAAAAAAATATAAGATATTGCAAATATGCAAAAAAAACAAGCCAAATATTATATGAAAAAAAAAATGTTCAAGATTTGGTGTGGAATATTAAAAAAAAACAAATGGATCATTGGGTGTATGGAAAGTTAAAAAATAGAGCTAGATTGTGTAGAGTTTAAAGATAGAAAAGATAAGAACAAAAAGATTTAAAAAAAGCATAGAACATAGTAAATAAGAGAGAGAGGATAAAAATAAAACAGCAAAAAAATATGAAATAAACAATACAAGCAATAAAAAATAACACAGAAAAAGAATTAGTAGAGCTAAAATAAAACAGAAAAAAAAAGAAAAAAATTATCATTCAATAATGAAAAAAAATAAAACATTAAAATGAGCTTGGATTCACATTGAATCAAAGATTTTTGTTTTGAACAGCTAGGCGATACACGTTGTAACAAAAAACGTAATCAGTTGGTTTTATGGTGCATTTAAAAGCAGGAAAAAAAATAATTAATAATAATGCAGATGTAAACTGTGGCGGACGTCTTTAGAAACTTATTAATGATGAAAATGATGATTATCAGAGGGATTGCGGTTCCGGCCATGAAAAGCATACAGCTTTTCACTTTGTAAATCCACTTAATTAGAATAGAAAAACCCCAATTCATTCCACACTCTTGTTGCTGTAATATTAAAAAATGTTTTTGCGTAACAGAAAAAATAATTAAACAATTACTCAACGACAGCTTAATAAACCTATTATTTTTTGTATAAAAATACTGAAGATTTGTTTTTTACAATTTAGATTTTATATAATCTATAAAAGCAACAAAAACTGCCATCTTTGTCGTTTTATTCTGCTTCAATTTCAGTGAAATCCTCTTTGCTTTCATATTCCATGGCGTTTTATCTTGAATCTTCTACCAAATATTATATAAAAATTGATTTTTGCTGAACAACAAAACAATCTTTTCTGGCGGTGTTACTGATAACTAGTAAAGCAATGTTTCACTTTCTTTCACGCAAACAGTGAAAATTGTAAAATGTTTCGAAACAGTTAAGAAATCTTTTTATTTTTTAGACATTATGCAAGACGTTTATAAATCAAGCGTGAAAATATATTGGATGATTTGAAAATGTGAAGGAAGAACTTTTTATGCTTTACCAGTGATTGATCACATACTAGCTTTTTAAATATTACAGCTAAGAATTGCTAACGTCTAAATTTTAATGTAAACATTTGTATATCTTTAAAAAATGTCTCCATCAGGAACAAACCGTTTAGTTCATTTATTTTAATTTATTTGTACAGTATATAACTGATGAGAAACTAATCACGTCGAATAATTTGGGAAAGGGCTCAACATTTTGTATTTTATAGGTAAAACCGTCATCAGGACGTGAAAATGGGAGTGATTACCAGTGGCGTAGCAACACAATAGCAGGCCCAGGCTCAAAAAATATTAAACTTTGTGATAGGTCTTATACCCTTTTATAATACCTTTTATTAAGTCTGTACCTAATAACATATCTAGAATTTTATTGTATAAATAAAACATTGTCATCATACATAAAAAAATACTTTTAATAATTCTGAAAACAAAAAAAAAGCAATTTTATTATATTTTATAATCAAATTATAACTATAAAAACGATTTTTTTCTTGCTTTCATGGTAGCAAAATTCGATAGGTCTAACTCTTTCGCTATAAAGTTTTCAATTAAAATCAAGGATAAATTTGATAATCGTTTTTGGTCCATAATATTTCGTTTTTATTAACTCCCGTTTAGAAAAACTGCGTTCAGCAGATGCTACTGTGACCGGTATAGTTAAAAACAAAAAACAACTTTAATTTAATTGTTTTTATAAATAGATAGCTTTTGTTTACTAATTTAAATAACAATTATATATATAAAATAATAAATATTTTTTCTAAAAAAATAATAAAAAGTTTTTGTGAAATCAATTAATTTTAATAAACTTGAAATAAAAGTTTTTGCAAAAATTTGACTTACTTCATAAAGTGGCTGAAAAAGAAGAATTTATTATCTATTTATAGTATTTAGTTTGTTTAGTAAGAATACTTTATCTAATAGTAGTATATTTTTTAAAAAGAGTCAATTATTTGTAAATAATAATATCAGTAATTTGTAAAGCTCACATTTTCTTTTTCAGTAAAAAGACATATTATAATACAAATAGATTAATAGATATTGACTAGACTTGTCTTATGTTATACAATTGTGCATCAGGGTCGCATAAGTCAAAAAACTTGTAAATGACAAAAAAGGTCTATAAAAAGAATTTCAAGGGAAAGAGACTCTTTACAGCTGGGTCATTTTTATTGCCTGCCGCCCATCTTCTATTACATTCCTGGATCGCTAGCTTAAAGCGTAACAAATTGTTTTATCTCTAACTTTCGTCATTAAAATAAACAAAATTTTCCAGAAATATGACAAAATGTACAGAAGATTTTCTTTTTTTTTCAAGAATAATGTGTATTATCCGGGCTCGTGGCTGCTGCGGAACCCTGGTAGATCCGCCACTGGTGATAACAAGCGCGGAAACTCAACGTGTAAACCACGTCAATTACTTATAATACTTCTCAAAATCTAGTAAAATGTCTCACAATTTTTATTGCGTGTAAGAGCTTTTTCTTACACTTACGGCTTAAACTCGACTATCAAGACCTTTTATTTTGAAACCGATATCTAAATGATGTTTTGCTAAAAAAAAAACCTAAACTTGGAAGACTTAAGCGTTTTTTTGTTATAAATTTACAATTTTTGTTAGCTTGGCAATATTGTACACATTTTGAGCTGCTTAAAATATTGAAAATAAATAAAATCTAAAGCTCAATGATGTGATAATGTAATAAAATAGTTGATATGCTATAAAATTAACGATGCATTATAGATTAGCCTGTTTTTCAGGATCATAACATCCTTTTTTGTACATTATTTTCCGACGTTATAAATATAGGTTTATCTATTTACTATCCACCGATCAAAAATTAAAAGTAAAACCATTAATTCTTAAAATATTAATCGATTTAATTATGTTGGTCGGTTGAAACCATTTTTCTTCCCTTCAACAAAAATTCATTTTGATGAGTTTTTGTTCGAAAAACCTCCATTAGATTCTTACATCTCCGCTGTATAAGGAAACCGGAAATTAATTCAATTGTTTTTTGGCTAAGTCAAAGTAAAACATTTTTTGTCGCTTTTGCGATTTGCGCCTAACTACCAAACCCTTTCACTAATTAAATTGACTCCAGGAACTCTTTGCCAGTGGTCTCTTACATTTTATTAGTACTGCACGCTTAATTAATTGCGACAGATTTTTTTAGCGCAAATCTAGAGGATTTTTATTTTTTACTTCTTTTCTTTTAAAAGAGAATATCTACTTGAGGTATTGATCAAGAGGGAGGAATGTAATTTGAAGCGGATCTGTCCCGTTTTTAAACCTGCGAAGCTTTTTACCTTTGAGGTGGTGAGTTTTGCTTTATATTGGATCTCTAATTGTTTGTGCTTTTATCAAAATAAAATCGTTTTCCACAAACAAACAAACAAAGCTAGAACCAAATTTAAAAAAAACATATTTTAAAGAAAAATTATTTATTATTCATTAATTTTTTTATGACATTATATATAATATAAACCAACAACATAATTTAACAAAAAACAAACGTAAATAAAAAAAAACAAAGATTAAAAAATTAGCAAAAACGAAATCTTCTAAAGACGAGTTAAATAAACGTTAGAGACTTTTAATTATTTTCTTTGACGGAATACTGTTAATGATAATGCATTATGTGGAGAAAAAATACAAAAATTTTTTAAAAAAGGACATACAATTTAGGCAAAAACTTTACATTCTCCGTAGTTTGATGTTGAACAAAATTTTATGCTATGTTGGCAACTTCTTTACAATATATTATTTAAACTTCTGGATTTATGGCAATTTTTAATGAGAATTAGAAAATACACGCATGTAGAGTAAACTCCACGACGGATGGCGAGCAACCAACGCGTACCAAAACCTATAAAAGATCCAACACAGTGGCGTAGCGCAAAAGCCAGTCTGGTGTATTTAGAATACTTTTCTCTATGCTACGAATAATTGTAATAAATGGAACAGGGATAAAAAAAAATTAATATTAAAAAATTAATACACTATTAATTTTATTATTGCTAATAATTTTATTGTATTAATAATTTGCTATATCTGGTCATCGGACAGAGTTTGAGTCTCTTTGACAACATCTCTTCTAATTATAATTAAAATATTGAATATTTTAAGCTTGTATCATTTTAGTGCAATTTTCAGCTTGTAAAACTTCAATAAACCACTTTGTAATATTCCTGGCTTTGCAAGGAGTTAAATCTCACATTCTTTGTACACTCGAGGCTCATACACTATTTAATAAAGCGGCTTGTCATCTCGTATGCGACACCCACAATTTGCATAGAGTTGATTTTTGTGACAATTTAGTAGAGCTGTTTTTTATTTAAAAAGGAGCAGCAATAAATTTAGCAACATTACTACGAGGTAATTACAGTTGGACACGTGACATATGTTTTGGGAAATCGTTACTTAGTTCTTGATTCTGTCGAATGACCATGCAATCAACTAAATCGCACAGAATAATCTCTGCTCAACGTGCTTTTCAGTACAGCAATTGATAAAAATTGCGCAAAAAATGGATGAAAACTGGCTGTTGAAGCTCTGGAAATATATTGTAGCGAGTAAATTTGGATAATAAATAACATTTCAATTTTTCAGATATCAACAAAAGGATGTTGAGACACAATAACACAACTATAATATGCCTCATATCAAAAGCGAGTAGATTGAGCGGATGAAACTGTTTGGCAAAAGCAAGAACTTATTTCTAATAGAATTCTATCTAAACTTGAAAACCCTTTATTTCAAGTGGCAAATATTCAGACAGAAGACTTTGTCTGACTAACAAACTTCAGAACGTTAAATCTTGCTGATTTGAAACCAACAAAAAATAAATTAAGAAGACAATATTACATCATAAACATAAACGTTAAACGTTTTTGTAAAAGACAAAAGTAATTAAAAAACTTTTTATTAGCAATTAAGCGAGTTCATGTGTAAAATAGCAACTGAGAAGGAACTGTAAATATTAAAAGTCAAGATACAATCAAACGATGCTTCAATAAACTCTCTAAAATTATCTTTGAGTTAAAATCCCACTTCTGACACTTAGCGGTTTAATGGGTAAATATTCCATTATTTACAAACAACATTTCAAATTCGGCTTCAATTAATGATTGTTTTTTGGTTAAATATCAAGCAAAAACGTATTCCTGATAAATTGTGCGAATGATTTTTAAATTGCTAGTACGTTAATAAAGCTGGTGGATGCGCCAGGACACCCATAAAATGCAAATTTATAATTAACACGCGTTCTAATAGTTTCACTCCCCAGATACTTTAATTGTTTTAAAAACAAGCAATAAAAAAAATAAGCACCAAATAATAAAAAGTTTCAAATGAAATACTAATCGTAAATCATAATATTAAAATCCATTTTTTTTTAAATAAAAATATTCATATATTGCACATTTTTAAAACAATATTTGTCTGAAAAGTAGATCAAATAATTGTTTCAATAAAACGAGTGTGACAATACGTCTTATCACACGAGTGTAATATACTATTTATTGCACTTTAGTTTATTTGAATAATTACTTACTAAAAA
The DNA here is from genome assembly GCA_947359425.1 of Lagria hirta. Taxonomy (NCBI): domain Eukaryota; kingdom Metazoa; phylum Arthropoda; class Insecta; order Coleoptera; family Tenebrionidae; genus Lagria; species Lagria hirta. The sequence continues at coordinate 2,997,415 of OX375799.1, forward strand.
AAATTGCACAACAGCTTCATTGTGCAATTACTTTCGGTTTCACAATAAAACAATTTGTAAAAACAAAATAAAAAAAATACTGACATAAAACAAAAATCAAAATTATAAGCTTTTGTAAGACCGATATAAGTATTGTAGCGGGATGGAAGGCTCGAGAGCGTATCGAGACAATTCCAGTCTGGATAAAACTTGTCCCATATCTATTAAATTAACAATTTCAATAAAAAACCACTTTTTGTAACCTTTTTGTGTAGTATTTAAAATATTATTTGTTAAATTTTTATATTTTATTTAGCTATATATTTTTTATTATTTTTCATTGAAAAGTATTAGGAATCATTCTATTGTTTTTGAAATTCCTTATATTTAATTTTTCTCAAATGCTTTATTATGAGCTTTCAAACGTTTCTGTTGCAATCTGTTACAGCCTGGAGAAAAAAGTAGTTTTTCTGATATAGCTTTCGATAAATAAAATATTCATTTGAAATACCTTTATCAATACTTTTGTTGAGATGATTCAAAGTAATTTTGTTTAAGTTTAAATTAGTGTTTAAATTTTAGATATTTTTTTATTTATTTTATTAGTTTTTATTTGTTTTATCTGTATTTGTTTAATTTGGTTTATCAGATACAGATTTACATGAAATTTTGCAACAGTATAATACTCCATGTATAAAAAAAATCTTGAATTTAAGTGAAATAATGTTTGTGTTTAAAATTAGTACGAATGGCCTATCATTAGGATTGACTTATTCAGAGCTGTCTAATATTTTAATGAATACTTCTTCCAACAGTTGCTCTATTATAATATACTTGAAGTTAATAATATAATAACAAAAAAGTCTTTTTTAGAGTTGAAGTATTTTTTTATATGAGAATATTTCAACCTTAAACTAGTAAAAATCTAATTTGGAATATTTTACTTTTAGGCTAATATTCTGCGATAATATTATTATTAGCAATAATACTTTTTTTTTATTAAATGGCCAATAGTGGATAGTGTGCTGCATTTCTAACATTTGTTGTCAATAATACACATTTTAATATCAGATAGTCAAATTAATTAATCTAATAAAATATTTTTTGGTAGCCAATATTATTTCTTATTTATAAAGATATATTATAAAAAATTATATTATAAAGTAATGCTTGAATAATAATTTTATGTGGAGAGTTTTTTTGGTTATTAGAAAAACTTATTTCTTTGTTTTCGGCTCAAAAAATCAGCGGTATGCAAATGGGCCGAATCGCATGTGAGTCCCTTGACGGCGGGCGGTTTCGTTAAATAGTGTATGACTCCCGAGTGTGTAAAGAATGTGAGATTTTAGCACGTGCGTAAGGTGTTCCTTGCTTTGAGGTCAAAAGGAAAGTTGAGTATTTAAATTTTCGACGGAAATCAATCACACTTTGAGTTTGGTTAACGAAGCAGTGACCGATTTGAAGCTTTAATAATAGAATATTAAATAAACACTTTGATTTTGCAAAAACGCTGAATCAATAGAGGGCTTTTGAATTTAGAGAAAGGAAAAATGATGTGACCAAGATGAGTTTCTTGACTGGTGTGAAAGTAATTTCTTTAATGGCAAAATGATTTTGAGTGTAAGAAGAGAAGTAATGTAATATTCATAATGAATTTTCGCACACTATTCAAAAAGTCTGTTTATAATGTAAAAAGTAATTATTTTAATTTATATTTTGACAAGAATTTATTGTTGGTTATTCCAAATGACTGCTTTGGCCTCTTGACGTATTCAGTATGCATAATTTATGCAGAGAACAAGCATTGCATTGAGTTGATGTTCCGTGCACATTTTCAGATTTCATACAGATCCCCGAGACGCTCAAACTTTCTATATTAAATAAATTTTTTTTTTTTTGCATTAAAAAAGTTTGTTGAATCCATTTCCAATTGTTTTTTTGCTCAACTAGACAAATTATTCAGGAAACATACCTTAATTTCCCAAAGACATTTGTCAAGGTAACTAGTTAAGCATAATAATTGGAAACACTGAAGACACTATCTAATCAACACGAAACATGTAATGCAACTCCATTTTCAAATCCGCACATAACTCTGCAAAAAAAAAAATTAAAACAATTTTTTTGAATTTTTTTTAGATTCTCAGAGAGAACCGGCGTGATTTTAGCACCGACGGCGGTTTAGTGCGTCGTCTAATCAGCGTCGGTTTTAAAAGACTGACTTGGAAACTCCGGGCAAAGCGATAGTATTGGCGAGGATCTACGAATTTTCACGATTTACTCTCAAAACTTAACACAAACAGTCCGTATAGATTTCCCGGTATGCGATCGGACATAATATTTTCAATAGATGACATTAATTGACACTTGTCATTTTTAATTATTTCCGGTTCTCCTAACACAACTTTTGTGGAAGATTTTCAAAGCCACCACAGGCTAGAAACAAATCGACAACATTTTCTAGCTGTAAATTATTTAGCTACAAAGCACGGTGTTTATAAAGCTCAAAAACGTGATTCATATAAAGCTCTACTTCAATTTAATACCAATTTTTCTCGAACTACATTTTAAAAACACCTTAAATTGACATATCTATAAACAATATTTTCCAGATTTCAAACTCCAATACAAATCAAAAGTATAAATTTTCTTTTCGGGGGAAAGCTCTGCGGGCAAAGCTTTGTACAACTCAAAGACTCAATAAAATAAATAAAGTTCAATACTAATTTTCAATTATTTACTTTATCACTACTGTGTTTTTTCAATGACAAGCCAATTAAAAACACTTCAAACATTGACAAATATTGTTTCAAATAAAATTTTGTAATATAGCCACAGTAATACTTCTTTCTAATTTATTTACTTATTTTGATTTAAATCTGAAAATTTAATTTTATGGAACAAAATAAAGAACAGCAATAACAGATAAAAGGAACATTTTATTACACTATTTAATCTTATCTACAGCAAAAATCAAACAATTTTTTATTCAAAAAATAGTACGAGAAACAAAAAACGTATTATAGATGCTAAACACAACTCACACTTCTGTCAACTTTTTTGAATTTAATATTACATTGTATTTTTTGTTTAAATTTACAATATTCTTATCTAGTACTAGCTGGCCCGGCGAACTTTGTTCCGCCTTAGTTTTGTTATTTTATTTTTTATTTTTTTTGTCATTTGTTTTGTTATTATATGTCAGATGCGTTTACGTTTTATATTGTATGTCACGTCACACGGAATAAGATAAAAAATATTCTTTGTTAGGCTACTGGTTCTAAACAACCACTCCACCAATTTTCAGCCAAATCGGTCATAAATAGATATAGACCCCAAAAACTATAAAAATGATACCCAAATTAATTATTCACATTTATTACCTTTATCACATTCATTTTACAACCCTCTTTAACTTAAATATCATTTTCAAAATCAACGACCTGAAATTCCTCGAAAATACCCATATCGTTTTCTTACATTTTTATCCCTAGAACACTCTCTTTTCATCCTCCTAAGAGTAATTTTTTAGAAAGCAGGAAACAGATACCTATTTTATTTTTTTTTGAGAACTTAGGCAACTTATGGGAAAAATTATGAAAACGACATCAATCTTTAGACATTTTGCCCTCTTTCCGCGCCCTATCAAGGAATGATAATATTTTACTTCTAAAATTTCGGATTTAAACATAGATATTATTTTTAAAATAAACAATCCAAAATTCTTGAAAATCATACTAATATTGGTACTTGTCATTTTTTGTTCCTATCCCACCTCTTTTTACCTCTTTGTTAATAAAAAGTATTCTATTCTTTTCATTTAAATTCAGTCATTATAATTTTCCATACAAACTTTCACCCAAAGTTGTTATATGGGAAGTTGTCTCATGGAAGACGATTAAAGACGGCCACTGACGATCCAAGATCCATCGTCATTCGTCAGTGGCCGGCTTTACATGTAAACGCACGGTCCGACTTTGGTTGGTGGTGGGGGAGTGGATTGATTTATTTGGAACGGTAATTTGCCGAGCCTCACCGAACGTTTCCGACATCGCAATTCTAATTTTGATTTAACCCTTCTTTTAGAGGGTGGTTTCTGGAATAAAAAGTATCCTATGTCCGTCTCCTGGGTCTAAGCTACCACCTCACCAATTTTCAACCATATCGGTAAAGCCGTTCTTGAGTTATAAGTGGAGTAACTAACAGACTTTCTTTTATATATATAGATTATAAAACAAGTTTCCTCGTTTTGATGTCAAAAACAAAGATAACAATAAACAAAGAATATTATCAGACAATAAAGAAGTTTGCTGGTCGGATAACCAAGTCACTGAAACGCCCAAAGTTTTTCCTGTGTGTTGTTATGTTGTTTTTGGACTTTTAACAGCATTTTATTAAGTAAACAGAAAAATTTTGTTAAAAATTATGGGAAAAATAAATGCAGAAAAAGAGCTGGTTAGAAGTGATAGGCGTCAATAATAGGTCCATATTTTTTTATACTAACGTTAACGATACTTGATGTAGTTTTAACAAGATGATTGTTTAGCGCATTTTGTTCGTATTGTTCGTAATTGGGTAAATAGATAATTGGATTGGCGGAGGTGGCCCAGTCGTATGGCCGCCAAAGTGCACCGATTTGACAATTTTAGATTTTATTTGTGGGAGCGTTTAAAGAAACACCCTAGAATGTCCAAGTAGACAAATAGAGTAGGAAATAATTATTCTTTAAATAAAAACATTTTAGTATTTATAGTGTTTATATTGTATAACAAATCGTGCATGAGTAATAACTGACTTTAATCAACTTTTTGCTATTTGGTTATTACTGAGTAAAATGATATGTATTTTAAATAGATATTGATTTTATAATACTAATAATTTTAGAGATTTTTATATGTGACTTTATTGGGTTTAATGAAAAAATTTAGCACTGGCAATTGATGTATTTTCCATATACGTTTATGACGCCAATATTTAGTTATTTAATAAGCAACCAAATTAATTTTAATTGCCAATAAACGTTTATTGGAATTGCTTCTGTAGTTTAAAGAAATAAAAAATGAAATGAATATAATATGCAGTGTTGTTTTTCAATCAACAAAAGTCAACATAAAAGTAGCTTTATAAACCAATAGACAATGAAACATGTCTGAGTCTATAAATCTCTGTTTTGTGAAAAAAATGTAAGTAGACGTTGTTTTTTTGAAGATATAAGGATGTTTTAAAGAGCTTGCTTTTCGTGATTTAGAAGCGATGCATCGTTTGGTCATTTACTGGAGAATTGAAAAGCGTGTTCATTTTTAGATAAGATAAACAGTTTTGAATCGCATGCTTAAAACATTTTCTATTTTATTCGCTATATAGATGGTCATTAATGTTTCCTTTGAAGCGATATATTTAACACTATTGAATAAATGAGGCTAGTAACAAGTAGACTGTGCGTTGTATATATGCAGATCGAGCGTTTTCGTTCGAGACGTCTAAGGCGTTATACAAATGCCCCAAAATTAGCACCTATCATAGCATAGTAATTGATATAAGTCACGCGTAGACTGACTTTACTACATTTATCAACAACCAAGGATGCATCCTTCCTCATCGGATATTAACAGACAAGTTAGGTCAAATTACACTTTAACATGATTTCAATATCGAAATATCCGTGTCATTACAAAACCTTTCTCAAAACATCAAATACAAAGTCTAAAAATTGCGTTGAAAATCCAAATCCATCTGTCCGAGTTGTTACGCTACCCTTGTTACAAAGGGGTAAAATTGCATTTGCCGGAAAAGGAAAACTAATTTGCTTATGATTAAAAATGTATTTTGAACTTTTGTACTACCTTTCTGGCAACTTTTTACTAGGCACGTATTAAATATTTCTATCCATTCGTTAAATAAAAATCGTCTGTCTGTCCGACGTTAAATATTTATTTCCAGAGCTAACTATAGGCTTTAAGCAAGATAATATCAGAAATGTCTGCCCGTTCTTTACAATAATCAGATAATGGGTGAAGCAAACAAAGAACGTAAATATGCATAGGGATACGTTTATCACGTATATGACAGTTTGTATTTGATATTGTTTGAGTTCCAAAACTTTTATTCCATACAGATATTCAAAAAAGAAAACGACATGAAAAAGTTGCTTAAATCTATAGTAATACTCCTAATCATTTATAAGCGAAAAAACTTGTAAATAATCGTAAAAAAACAAGTAAAAAAAAATTGTCTAAGCGTATGTGACCAATTGACTAAACCAAATCAATTAAAGAGCGTTTTAGAATGACTCACGTTTAAGTATGTGAAAAGATCTTAAGGGTATTTAAGCACAAAGTTAGGTTATGTCGTAAAAACATTAAGTCTGTTAATGGCGAAATTTTTCTGATAGTGTATTCGCTTGTAATTAAACTATATAATCAAAGTGTAATTAATTATTTAAAAAAAGACTAAATGATAAATTGAGAACAACATTAACATAACTAAACTACACTAGATCAAGAGAGATTGAACTATACTTGCTTAGATTATCTCGATCAAATTAAACTGAATGAATTTGACAAAATTAATTATATTACATAATCTATCCAACTTAAATCAAATAGACTTAGTTTGGTTATCTAGACCAGAAAAAGTCAGCTATAAAACTGAATTAGGTAGATTAGAGTGGTAGCCTAAATTAATTAAGCTAAATAAACTAGAGCTGATTAACTAAGCTAGGCTAGTTGAGTTATATTTTTTGTTTTTCTAATTTTAAGTTTTTCTTGCTTTCAGTAAAATGTTCTACTTAATTAACTGTGATAGCTAGATTAGAGTAATAGACTAAATTAATTAGACTTAACAAACTAGACCTTATCAAGTTAGACTAGCTAGAATTAGTAAACGAAACAAACAAGAAAAATAAAATACACAATCTCAATAAGTGTTTTTATAAAGTTAGATTGATTAAAATAAGTTTACTAATTTATATTAACTATATCTATTGTTAGAATAGCTAAACTAGATTAAATTGAGCTATTATGAGAGATTGAGAAATTATATCAATTAAAAATAGCAAAAGAATTTATTAAATAATTAAAAATAAGTTTACTATATTAACTATATCTACTGTAAGAATAGCTAAACTAGGTTAAATTGAGCTATAGATTGATTTATAGCTAAATTGTATCAATTAAAATTAGCAAAAAAGCATATTAAATAATTAAAAATAAGTTTATTATATTAACTATATCTACTGTTAGAATAGCTAAACTAGATTAAATTAAGCTATAGATTGATCTATAGCTAAATTATATAAATTAAAAATGACTTTATTAAAGAATTGAAAATAAGTTTACTCTATTAACTATATCTACTGTTAGAAGAGCTAAAGTAAATTAAATTGAGCTATATATTGATCAATAGCTGAATTATATCAATTAAAAATAGCAAAAAAAAATTATTAAATAATCAAAAATAAGTTTACTATATTAACTATATCTACTGTTAGAATAGCTAAACTAGATTAAATTGAGCTATAGATTGATCTATAGCTAAATTATATCAATTAAAAATAGCAACAAAATTTATTAAATAATTAAAAATAAGTTTACTATATTAACTATATCTACTGTTAGAATAGCTAAACTAGATTAAATTGAACTATAAATTAATCGATAGCTAAATTATATAAATTATTAAAAATAGCAAAAAAATTTATTATATAATTAAAATTAAGTTTACTATAATAATTATATCTACTGTTAGAATAGCTAAACTAGATTAAATTGAGCTATTATGAGAGATTGAAAAATTATATCAATTAAAAATAGCAAAAGAATTTATTAAATAATCAAAAATAAGTTTACTATATTAACTATATCTACTGTTAGAATAGCTAAACTAGATTAAATTGAACTATAAATTAATCGATAGCTAAATTATATAAATTATTAAAAATAGCAAAAAAATTTATTATAAAATTAAAATTAAGTTTACTATAATAATTATATCTACTGTTAGAATAGCTAAACTAGATTAAATTGAGCTATTATGAGAGATTGAAAAATTATATCAATTAAAAATAGCAAAAGAATTTATTAAATAATTAAAAATAAGTTTATTATATTAACTATATCCACTGTTAGAATAGCTAAACTAGATTAAATTGAGCTATAGATTGATCTATAGCTAAATTATATCTATTAAAAATAGCAAAAAAGTTTATTAAATAATTAAAAATAAGTTTACTCTATTAATTATATCTACTGTTAGAATAGCTAAACTAGATTAAATTGAACTATAAATTAATCGATAGCTAAATTATATAAATTATTAAAAATAGCAAAAAAATTTATTATATAATTAAAATTAAGTTTACTATAATAATTATATCTACTGTTAGAATAGCTAAACTAGATTAAATTGAGCTATTATGAGAGATTGAAAAATTATATCAATTAAAAATAGCAAAAGAATTTATTAAATAATCAAAAATAAGTTTACTATATTAACTATATCTACTGTTAGAATAGCTAAACTAGATTAAATTGAACTATAAATTAATCGATAGCTAAATTATATAAATTATTAAAAATAGCAAAAAAATTTATTATAAAATTAAAATTAAGTTTACTATAATAATTATATCTACTGTTAGAATAGCTAAACTAGATTAAATTGAGCTATTATGAGAGATTGAAAAATTATATCAATTAAAAATAGCAAAAGAATTTATTAAATAATTAAAAATAAGTTTATTATATTAACTATATCCACTGTTAGAATAGCTAAACTAGATTAAATTGAGCTATAGATTGATCTATAGCTAAATTATATCTATTAAAAATAGCAAAAAAGTTTATTAAATAATTAAAAATAAGTTTACTATATTAATTATATCTACTGTTAGAATAGCTAAACTAGATTAAATTGAACTATAAATTAATCGATAGCTAAATTATATAAATTATTAAAAATAGCAAAAAAATTTATTATATAATTAAAATTAAGTTTACTATAATAATTATATCTACTGTTAGAATAGCTAAACTAGATTAAATTGAGCTATTATGAGAGATTGAAAAATTATATCAATTAAAAATAGCAAAAGAATTTATTAAATAATCAAAAATAAGTTTACTATATTAACTATATCTACTGTTAGAATAGCTAAACTAGATTAAATTGAACTATAAATTAATCGATAGCTAAATTATATAAATTATTAAAAATAGCAAAAAAATTTATTATAAAATTAAAATTAAGTTTACTATAATAATTATATCTACTGTTAGAATAGCTAAACTAGATTAAATTGAGCTATTATGAGAGATTGAAAAATTATATCAATTAAAAATAGCAAAAGAATTTATTAAATAATTAAAAATAAGTTTATTATATTAACTATATCCACTGTTAGAATAGCTAAACTAGATTAAATTGAGCTATAGATTGATCTATAGCTAAATTATATCTATTAAAAATAGCAAAAAAGTTTATTAAATAATTAAAAATAAGTTTACTCTATTAATTATATCTACTGTTAGAATAGCTAAACTAGATTAAATTGAACTATAAATTAATCGATAGCTAAATTATATAAATTATTAAAAATAGCAAAAAAATTTATTATATAATTAAAATTAAGTTTACTATAATAATTATATCTACTGTTAGAATAGCTAAACTAGATTAAATTGAGCTATTATGAGAGATTGAAAAATTATATCAATTAAAAATAGCAAAAGAATTTATTAAATAATCAAAAATAAGTTTACTATATTAACTATATCTACTGTTAGAATAGCTAAACTAGATTAAATTGAACTATAAATTAATCGATAGCTAAATTATATAAATTATTAAAAATAGCAAAAAAATTTATTATAAAATTAAAATTAAGTTTACTATAATAATTATATCTACTGTTAGAATAGCTAAACTAGATTAAATTGAGCTATTATGAGAGATTGAAAAATTATATCAATTAAAAATAGCAAAAGAATTTATTAAATAATTAAAAATAAGTTTATTATATTAACTATATCCACTGTTAGAATAGCTAAACTAGATTAAATTGAGCTATAGATTGATCTATAGCTAAATTATATCTATTAAAAATAGCAAAAAAGTTTATTAAATAATTAAAAATAAGTTTACTATATTAATTATATCTACTGTTAGAATAGCTAAACTAGATTAAATTGAACTATAAATTAATCGATAGCTAAATTATATAAATTATTAAAAATAGCAAAAAAATTTATTATATAATTAAAATTAAGTTTACTATAATAATTATATCTACTGTTAGAATAGCTAAACTAGATTAAATTGAGCTATTATGAGAGATTGAAAAATTATATCAATTAAAAATAGCAAAAAAATTTATTAAATAATTAAAAATAAGTTTATTATATTAACTATATCTACTGTTAGAATAGCTAAACTAGATTAAATTGAGCTATAGATTGATCTATAGCTAAATTATATCTATTAAAAATAGCAAAAAAGTTTATTAAATAATTAAAAATAAGTTTACTATATTAATTATATCTACTGTTAGAATAGCTAAACTAGATTAAATTGAACTATAAATTAATCGATAGCTAAATTATATAAATTATTAAAAATAGCAAAAAAATTTATTATATAATTAAAATTAAGTTTACTATAATAATTATATCTGCTGTTAGAATAGCTAAACTAGATTAAATTGAGCTATTATGAGAGATTGAAAAATTATATCAATTAAAAATAGCAAAAGAATTTATTAAATAATTAAAAATAAGTTTATTATATTAACTATATCTACTGTTAGAATAGCTAAACTAGATTAAATTGAGCTATAGATTGATCTATAGCTAAATTATATCAATTAAAAATAGCAAAAAAGTTTATTAAATAATTAATAATAAATTAAAATCACTAATTTCAACTGGGTTATTAGAATTAGACTTTTTTTTAACTAAAAATTCAATTAATGTAGGTCAGATTGACTAAATCTGAACTATACTAACTAAATTACATGGACTAAAGAAAAAAATTACTTAATTAATTCAACAATATGTTAACTGGTGCTATTTCACAGCTAAATAATTTAATTTATTAAATTTTGTGTTGTAACGTCACAAAATAGATAAAACAATTTGCAAAATATTTATTTTTTTATTTTTTACCCAAAAACTACATAAATACAGTTTTAATTAACAATTTGCAAAATTTTTTTTTATTATTTTTTACCCAAAAACTACATAAATACAGTTTTAATTTCCATCAGCTCGAACTTGTGGAAAGAGCATAATAATTATTTTCCTGCTCTAAATAACCAGTGTGCATGTTTTGCCAACATTTGTTTTGATTCTCTTTTCAGCAGAACACTACAAAAAACTGGAGCTTGTTAGCTTTGAGTGTTTAAACTACAAAAATTAAAAAATTTGCTAATTGTAAAGGTTTTAGAACAATATATCGCAAACAAATTGCCAAAAAATAGTTTTTAAAAACATGAGATAAAATTGAATAAGCTCAATATTTTAAAATACAAATTTTTGACAAATTTGAATCGAAACAAGTGTGAATTGGATAATGAAAAAGAATATCTGCGGACGACAAAAGGCAATATCGGTTTTGAGTTTTTACGTCAAAGCCAGCGGAAGTGGTAGTATATGAACAAAAATGAGCATAATGCTTTTTGTACTCTGCAATGAGACATTTCCAAAAGTAAAGAGCATTTTAGTGCAGTAAACTGAACATAACTACTTCCCGGTCAAATACTTTGCCGTAGTTGTATAAATTTTCTCAGTTCTTATTGTATCGTGCATATTCGCACAAAACTGTAATAAACGAATCAGGTGATAAATGATCTAAAAAGCATTTCAAGATCAAGCTTTCAAAAGCATGTTTGAAAAATAGTAAACAGATTTTGGAATTTGGTCACAAAGTAGTTACCAAAATGTTCTTGATGTATCAATTGATCATAACCAGTCAGGTAGAATTACCAGATATAAAGGATTTGTTTATAGCTGAATTTTTTTATTTTTATGATTTATAATTAACAAAACTTTCACATTTAAAAGCTGTAAAAAGGCGGTAAAGAAAATGATTAAAGCAGTGCCAGTTGAACTGATAATTTAGCAAAGCTTTTGTATTTCCAACAAAATCAATGTGGTGTCGGTGATTAATTTGGAAGTTCATTTTCTTGATTAGGGAAGTTAATACAGTATTTACATCTTACACAAAGGTTGAGCTATGAAGATCCCCAATGAGATATACATTTTAATTTACATACGTTTGCATATTAGTTGCTATTTAATGGAATTACAAAGCCTCATTCATTAATTACGAGAAACAAAAAGAGATTTTAAGAGAATTCTATCACAATACAACAGTCGTGCATTATGAGAGTGATGCTCCTGCTGCTGTTGCTTTTGTTGAATAATGCTCAGTTCACTATTCTCTCCTAAGCTTCTAAATAACCAAAATTTTTGTCAAGACATTACAAATATTGATGAGGTTGCGCTCTTTATTCCTCCATTTAAAAGGAAATTATAATAAAACGATTCAGTTTTGTGAAAATTATATAAATCGTGACAAAGTAGGTAATCTCCAGCACATGAAAAGCTTATCTTGTGTAGCTGTCAAAGAAAGGCATTTAATATTTATTTAACATTTGTAAATATTTATTACTACTTATATCGAGTTTAACGCCCGACTGACTTTTTATGTTCTTCATTAAATATTAAATTTGTTTAAGGATTGCTGCTATTTATTTATATTGGTTTTAGATTTGATTGTATCACTCAGAATATTAAAGCTTTTTTTGATCATAAAAGCGCAAACATTTAAACTTTACGGGATAATAAATTAAACCCTTTCGGCACTGCTTGCGTTAGTCATTACTTAGTAGAAAATTTTAATTAAATCAAAATTATTTCTGTAAGAAATTAAAATATTTTATAATTCTTCTATGAATTTATTTGTTCTTACATTAACGTTTGCTATAAATTCTTACACATACAATAATTAAAAACATTTAAATTGTGGTATTAAATATTGGTTAAAAACAAAAACTGCTAAAGGAATGAGGTACGATTCTATCAGCAATCTACTACAACTCACTTTTTAAGGTTTATTGCTATCGAAGCAGTTTAACAAGTAGACAGGCCGTTTGAACTAACTTAAAACTTAATAAATTTCTTAAAAATATTTCTTGACTCAACGGCAATATTACCTCTGTTGTAATATTTTTTAAGTAGTCAATTATATGCGACACACATCCCCGGACTATTCAGTTTTGTGACTATTTTATAGACTCAGCTTTTTTTCTCACTTTCAATTTAATATATTTTTTCAATTCCACTTTATACTGTTATAAAATTATTTTGTTAGTGTTTTTTTTTTACTTTCAAAAGGATTTTGTCTAGGATTTTTCGTTTGGGTTTTATCTTAAAAATAAAGTTTTCAAAATAAATTTTTTTCTTCGATATCTAAACTAATAGATGTTTCCCAGCAATTACTGTTTCGGATAGGTAATAAAATAAGAAATCCAAATCTGTTTTGGTTTTTAAATTCTATAGAATAAAAGATGAGAAAAGTTAAATTTTCCATGAAAATATCCATCAAAACATATGGATTTTTTTTTAACTAAAAAAAAAAATTATAACAATGTAAAAAATTTCAAAAAATTACGTAAGCTCAACTAGAGTTTTCTGAACTCAAATCTATTATTGTTTTCTGTGTAGGATTTTTCGTTTGGTTTTATATCAAAAATTAAAATTATAATTTTTTTTTTGTCTACTTTTTCCTTGATATCTAAGCTAATAAATTTTTCTCAGCAATTTCAATTACTGTTTCGGATAGGTAATGAAATAAGAAATCCAAATCTGTATTGGTTTGTAAATTCTATAGATTAAAAGATGAGAAAAGTTAAATTTTCCATGAAAATATCCATCAAAACATATGGATTTTTTTTTAACTAAAAAAAAATTTAAAATAATGTAAAAAATTTCAAAAAATTACCTAAGCTCAACTAGAGTTTTCTGAATTCAAATCTATTATTGTTTTCTGTGTAGGATTTTTCGTTTGGGATTTATATCAAAAATTAAATTTATAATTTTTTTTTGGTTTACTTTTTCCTTGATATCTAAGCTAATAAATTTTTTTCAGCAATTTCAATTACTGTTTCGGATAGGTAATGAAATAAGAAATCCAAATCTGTTTTGGTTTTTAAATTCTATAGATTAAAAGATGAGAAAAGTTAAATTTTCCATGGAAATATCCATCAAAACATATGGATTTTTTTTTAACTAAAAAAAAAATTAAAATAATGTAAAAAATTTCAAAAAATTACCTAAGCTCAACTAGAGTTTTCTGAATTTAAATCTATTATTGTTTTTTGTGTAGGATTTTTCGTTTGGGTTTTATATCAAAAATTAAATTTATAATTTTTTTTTGGTTTACTTTTTCCTTGATATCTAAGCTAATAAATTTTTCTCAGCAATTTCAATTACTGTTTCGGATAGGTAATGAAATAAGAAATCCAAATCTGTTTTGGTTTTTAAATTCTATAGATTAAAAGATGAGAAAAGTTAAATTTTCCATGAAAATATCCATCAAAACATATGGATTTTTTTTTAACTAAAAAAAAAATTAAAATAATGTAAAAAATTTTAAAAAATTACCTAAGCTTAACTAGAGTTTTCTAAATTCAAATCTATTATTGTTTTCTGTGTAGGATTTTTCGTTTGGGTTTTATATCAAAAATTTATAATTTTATAATTTTTTTTTGGTTTACTTTTTCCTTGATATCTAAGCTAATAAATTTTTCTCAGCAATTTCAATTACTGTTTCGGATAGGTAATGAAATAAGAAATCCAAATCTGTTTTGGTTTTTAAATTCTATAGATTAAAAGATGAGAAAAGTTAAATTTTCCATGAAAATATCCATCAAAACATATGGATTTTTTTTTAACTAAAAAAAAAATTAAAATAATGTAAAAAATTTCAAAAAATTACCTAAGCTCAACTAGAGTTTTTTGAACTCACATCGATTATTGTTTTCTGTGTAGGATTTTTCGTTTGGGTTTTATATCAAAAATTAAATTTATAATTTTTTTTTGGTCTACTTTTTCCTTGATATCTAAGCTAATAAATTTTTCTCAGCAATTTCAATTACTGTTTCGGATAGGTAATGAAATAAGAAATCCAAATCTGTTTTGGTTTTTAAATTCTATAGATTAAAAGATGAGAAAAGTTAAATTTTCCATGAAAATATCCATCAAAACATATGGATTTTTTTTTAACTAAAAAAAAAATTAAAATAATGTAAAAAATTTCAAAAAATTACCTAAGCTCAACTAGAGTTTTTTGAACTCACATCGATTATTGTTTTCTGTGTAGGATTTTTCGTTTGGGTTTTATATCAAAAATTAAATTTATAATTTTTTTTTGGTCTACTTTTTCCTTGATATCTAAGCTAATAAATTTTTCTCAGCAGTTTTAATTACTGTTTCGGATAGGTAATGAAATAAGAAATCCAAATCTGTATTGGTTTTTTAATTCTATAAAACAAAAGATGAGAAAATTAAATTTTCCATGAAAATATCCATCAAAACATATGGATTTTTTTTTAACTAAAAAAAAATTTAATATAATGTAAAAAATTTTAAAAAATTACCTAAGCTTAACTAGAGTTTTCTAAATTCAAATCTATTATTGTTTTCTGTGTAGGATTTTTCGTTTGGGTTTTATATCAAAAATTTATAATTTTATAATTTATAATTTTTTTTTGGTCTACTTTTTCCTTGATATCTAAGCTAATAAATTTTTCTCAGCAATTTTAATTACTGTTTCGGATAGGTAATGAAATAAGAAATCCAAATCTGTATTGGTTTTTTAATTCTATAAAACAAAAGATGAGAAAAGTTAAATTTTCCATGAAAATATCCATCAGAAGATAAGGATTTTTTTTTAACTAAAAAAAATATAAAATAATGTAAAAAATTTCAAAAAATTACCTAAGCTCAACTAGAGTTTTCTGAATTCAAATCTATTATTGTTTTCTGTGTAGGATTTTTCGTTTGGGTTTTTATATCAAAAATTAAATTTATAATTTTTTTTTGTCTACGTTTTCCTTGATATCTAAGCTAATAAATTTTTCTTAGCAATTTCAATTACTGTTTCGGATAGGTAATAAAATCAGAAATCCAAATCTGTATTGGTTTTTAAATTCTATAGAATAAAAGATGAGAACTATTATTGTTTTCTGTGTAGGATTTTTCGTTTGGGTTTTATATCAAAAATTAAATTTATAATTTTTTTTGGTGTACTGTTTCCCCGATATCTAAACTAATAGATGTTTCTCAGCAATTCCAATTTATGATCCGGATAGCTAATAAAATAAGAAATCCAAATCTGTTTTTGATTTTTTATCGAGTAAAAGTTTTTAAAAGATAAATTTTTCATTAAGATTTCCATCAAAAGATATGGATCAACAAAAATTTTAAAAAATTTAACAAATCTACAACTAAGCTTAACTAAAGCTTAATTCAAATCTATTATTGGTTTTTGTCTAGAATTTTTTGTTTGGGTTTTTCGAAGCAAATTGTGTATTTATGGCTTTGTATAGTAGTGAAAATAACTTTTATTGTTTTTTATGTCAAGTAAACTTTAGTTTCTCTTTAATTTAATTTTTTTTGATTATTATACTGTAGCTTCTAACATTTTTATTATTTTTTTTAGCATTGAAACCACTCCCAATCAGTGAATTTATGCTGTTTTCGATTTAGTTGTTCTTCTTCTTTTTCTTCAATCATGATTGTTTTTCAGCGATTTGTATCTTCCTTTTTGTTTCTCCTTCTGTTGCTCTTCTTTATTTCTTGTTTTTGTTGCATATTGAGCTTTTTGTCTGTATTTATTTAGTAATTTTTTTCCCATTCCTTTTATCTCAAACTCTGTCAAAATTATTTATCTTTTTTCTTATTCCTGCAGCATTCCAAAATACTGCCTTTATTACATTCTGTTCTTTCTCTTCCACTTATCCTACTGTTTCTTTTTCTGTTCTTTTTCATCATATTATGGTTTTTTTTGTGTTTTTCATTACTTGTACTTTCCCTTTCTGTTTTTTTATGTCTATTTGTTTTCTACTGGCTCTAGTTTTGTTTTCTGCGTTTTTTCTTTGGTTTCTATATAACTATTTTTGTTTTTTTATGCTGCTTTCTCTTTTCTAATTTTTTTTTATTTTTTTTTTTTTGTTTTTTTATTGATATTTGCTTTTTAATTTACGATTATCTTTTTCTCTTTTTTTTTTCGATTGTTTTTGTGCTCTTTCTCAAGTAAACAAATAATGTTACATTAATAAAACTGTTACATATAACTAACTAACCTTAGTCTGGCTTTGATAATAATGTCTAAAAAATTCGATACAAGCAGCAATATAGCGCGGAGGAATTTTGGTCAGAGAAGGCGCTCTCTCTGCCATTGATTGCCACATAATGCAAACAATAGCACAATAAATGCCCAAATCCGGGCCTTGCGAGGCACTGAATAGATTCCACAACAAAAACATTTAGCTTTCGCTATTCAGATTGTAGTTTAGCGAAATTTCCACAGGTGCTTGTCACCTAGTCTGTCAATACAACCCACAAATCCTTAGATAAGTGCAATTGTTTTGCACTCAATAAACTTGAGATATCCGTCAGATTCGCAAATAAATCCACAGTCTATAGTGCTTGCAAACCATAATAACGTTCTTGGCAGGAATTATGTACTCCAACAATTTGTTATGTTTCTAGACGTTTTTAAAGAGCAAGTTATAATAGAGCTGCAGACTGCAGCAGCTCCCATTTAAAACCATTTTAACCATTGCACAACTAATTTTTCTAACTACTCACCTCTATTCAATGCTTTTTAATTCAATTTTTTGTTTTTAAAAAACGTTGTAAACATTTATCAAAAGAACAAACTTAGCAACGAACTAAACAACAAAGGAAGGGAATAGACTTTGATCTCACCCTGCTACTTTCTTTGTAGTAAACTATAAAGAAAAATAAAAAATACCTCTCTAAAAACATTAATTTTTGTTACAACATTGTTGCTGCGTTAATAAATTTCATTGATTATAAAGTTAAAATTGTGTTTATTGGTATAAAAACTTAGGAACCAATCAAGCAAATAGTTACCAGAATCTTTAAATCGATTGAATCTTAATCAGCTATTGTTTTTCTTAAGATTAAATTTTTATTATTTAGTTGATTTGATTTGTAACACTTTTTTTCGCTTTCACTCAAAAGTTTTATCATAAGTACTATAACAGCTTCGGCGAAGTTTGTACAATATTTTATCTACAAGAAAAAATGCTTTAACAGAAACAATACACAGTATAATCCCGGATTGAGTTCAGAAGAAGAAAAAAAGCTTCATCATACCTGGATATGTTGAAACACTTTCTTTGTAATAATTTAAGTGCTAAAATTTTTTAATTTTTGCTCGTATTGTTCGTAATTGGCTAAATCGCAAATTTAGAGATAATTGGATAGGCAGAAGTGGCCCAGTTTGATGGCCGCCAAGATGCTCTGATTTGACAATTTTAGATTATTATTTGTGGAGGCGTTTAAAACAAATGTTTACAAGAAAACTTTAACCAATAATGTCCAAGTATTAAAAAAACGTATAAGAGATAATAACAATTTAAGAAATTTGTGAAAGTTATAAAGAGTTACAGGTCAGAATCGCACTATGAGCTGAAAGAAGTGGTGGGTTAGTTAAGCAATTAGTATTCTTTCGCAATCTTTTAGTCAAAAATATAAAATCTTTAATTACTTTTTCTTCTTTTTTTTTTATTTTAAGATGACAGCCTGATAATATTAAAGTTTTGATAGCAGATTTATCTATTTTGAATTAAGCAAAAAATGTTATTCCTTTTTCATTTTTTTGTAAAATTAAAAATAAAGTTTTTTTCCTCTTGTGAACTTAATTCGGGGATATACTGTGGAATTAAGTTATACAAGACACTTCTGCGCGGTTGCAGAAAGTTTAACAAATTGTTACATTCTGACATCTAAAATTATTAACAATAATGTCAGCCAAAAATGTCATAAATTAATATATCAATAGCAGGTACATTTTAGTATAAGTTGCAACAGTTTTCTCTTTTATAATAAAATTATCAAAATAATTTACCCAAAAACAATAAAAACAAGTTAATACTAAATAAATAAATAAATAAAATAAAAAAAAATTAATACATAAAAAAATATCAGTTGTATTGTATAGATTAAGAAAGGTCAACTTTTAACTAAAAATTTGTTTTTACTATTCTTAATAAAGCAAGAAACACTAAACATTATTGTAAATTTATAAATAGAATGGGTTTCAATTCGTCCGAATTTTTTTTAGTGACAGTTAGTAGAGATTATTAAAGAAGACACAGGGCGGTTGCAAAAATAGTTCATTCAAATTTGGCTTTGAAATTTAAATTAGTTGCAAATGTATTAACTATATTTTTCAAAATTTTATTAAAAATGATAATTACGAATTATGTTGTCTATTAAATAATTTTTTTACCTAAACAGAGAATTAAGTAGAATTGCTCTTTATATACTTTTTCTAACTAAATATTTAATAGATAGGAATGAATATAAGTTTTCCAATAATAAATGACGTTTTAACCAAAGTCTGCATGATACCTTAAAGTTTATATAGATATAAGTATTTTGTTTCGCTACAATAGTTTTTTCTCGTCAAACAAAATAATACAAAAACCGGTAAATAGTTGTTTTTACTATTTTTATAAAATACTGCGAGATCTGTAGTAAATTTTGAAAACTAACAAAATCAAGAAAATGATAAATCTGCTAAGATAACAGTTTTCTGTAAAATAAACTTACAAATCAATATTCTAAAGGCATAAGGCGCTTGCGTTATTTTTCAGAAAGTTTCAAAAAAATATTGTGTAAACACTAAATAAAATATCAGCAATTTATAAAAATTTTAGTCTATTTATTAAAAAAAAACATAAATAAGGACACTGTACTATACCACATTTTTTGTATATTTTGAACACTTGTTAAATTGAATTCTGATTTGTTGTAAGCGTAGAATAATAAAAAAAATAAATGTATTGTAAAATAAATCTCCTGGTAAAACATAATTAAAGAATTGTCAAAGATGTGATCTCAACTGTAGATTTTGATCAAATGAAACGATTCTTTCAAAAAGCATACTTAGTAAGAATTCAGAGAATTAAATTTTTTTATTAAATCAAGAGTTCTTATAATTTTTTGTTTATTTTAGGTTTATCATATCCAAAAATTATTTCTTCTAGTAAGATTTTATTTGAAACTGATATAAATTTGGCACATTCTGGTCAAAAATTTAAATTTGGTAAATACGCTTTTCTTGTTCAAGTTTTTATTCCGTTTGTGTTTTTTTTTATACTACGCTTGTTCTATCTGTGCTCTTGCCTATAGCTAATATTGCAAAAATCCAACATCAATTATATGATTTTTTTCCTAATTCCTGGAAAAAGGAAACGCTCTGATAAGTTTAATACCATCTATAGCTTATTTCTGTTTAAACGTTGGACAACCTTCCACAGTTGTTCAGTTTAAGTTGCAAAAGAGATAATTTGTATAATGTTTTATATAATAGATGTAATAAGAAAGAACATTTAATTGTGTTACCATTGGCAGCTGGTTTTTTTTGCAACAAATTGTCATATGGTCAAATGACACGTCGTACTTCAGACAACACCTATTTTATTAAGCCGTTTTTTTATACTGGTTTATATAATTTTGCTTTTGTTTCTCAAAGAAGTGACAGTCGGTTCCTCAGTTTTTTATTATCTGTATGTTCAACTTTCCTTGGTTCCCCATTCAAAAAATTCTGTCCATAGAGGCGGCACAGTTTTTGTTTTAGAATAATTTCTTGCCATATATCTACGTTACCAAGATCGTTCTAAGTACGCAGTCTTAGAATTTGTATACTTGATAAAAATGTATTCTTGATAAAAGTTTTTGCATGTCCTAAAACGAAAACGGTCAATTCAGCTTTAACTTCTTCAAATTTTCTTATAGTTTATGATAAAAATTGAAAATCGGTCGTTTTAGTTGTATTTGCGTTGTTATAGTAGTTGTCATTTTTTATTTATTTTCATTAACTATTCTTTTTTGCTATTTTTTTTACTTCTTTCCTTTACTGCTTAAGAGGTCTAACAATATGTACCCAATTTTGGCCGATAAGGACACATAGTGTTTTATTTTCAAATAGGGTCAAGGCAACAAAAACAGATTTAAAGTTATAATAAACTTTATTCATCACAATATTCAAATATTGACATTTTATATTGGTTTTTGATATTAGTCGGTTTTATAAGAAGTGCTTGACTAGAGTTTATTAAAATAAGTGTGTTAATATTGTAAGAAATATTGTAACTAATTTGAATTTTTATGCTTGAACAATATAATGGTTAGATACTTACAAATTGACGGAATTTGTTATATTTCCACCTATATCACAGATTCTAGAGTTAATACTTAGGTATATAAATATGCTACGGCTAACATCGATAGACAACAATGAATCACGACAATTAATTAATGTATAGTGATAAAATATCATTTACTTGTTTTTTTTTAATTGGTGTATAATGAGAATTCACATTAGTGTTTTTTATTTTTAGGTTTTACTATTAATTATATATTTTTTTGATTATTACATTTGGCCATTGTGGATAACCATCACATTCTCTGAATGATAGCTTAGTGAATGTAGTTCTGCAAGAAAAAATAAGATTATATTTTATTTGGTCACCAATTTTGACAAAAACTGTCAATTTTCTCCTCTTTGTGGAAACGGCATTGTGAGTTAAAGAGTTGCGATGCAGTTGAATTGAGAAAGTGTGTGCAATATTCTCTGCCGTTAGA
Source organism: Lagria hirta (assembly GCA_947359425.1). Classification (NCBI taxonomy): domain Eukaryota; kingdom Metazoa; phylum Arthropoda; class Insecta; order Coleoptera; family Tenebrionidae; genus Lagria; species Lagria hirta. The sequence continues at coordinate 3,019,296 of OX375799.1, forward strand.
ACTACAAGTGATTAATAATATCAATGCTATTCTAGCACTAGACGCTAACGTTGTCGGAAGATCAACAATATTATACTTCACACAATCAAGATCAACAAATTAATTGCCAAAAATATACCAATATAAATATCAAAAGGCACCCTAACGCTATCTATTATCAAAAATTACCTGTAAGTACTGCCATTTTGCCAAAATTGGTGCTGTGGTATATTTTTGACAAATTTGGTTATAAGACTGCACAATATGTCAACACTTAACTAATCTTCGAGCAGTTTTAACTTGTCTCTAACTAAGTAACGATTAACCAGTTAAACAAATATATAATTGGTACTTTGGCCGCCATATAATAATTGGCTTGACATGTATATTCTAATTTACTTTTTTAATTTACAACCTAGCGAGTGATTTTTCCAAGATTTACACTTCCATAGGCCCAAGCTACAAAATATTATTTGTCTTTTTGTCATGGAAATATTTCCTAGGCCTAAACTAACCATAACATAATAATAAAAAACATAAACATCAACTTTTTTTTTTTTGGCATTTTTCTACATTAGCTCTAACAACGAAATCACATATTCTATACCATTAATTATGAAATTAGGAACACTTGGGCTCGGAGGGATAATTTGAGCAGAAATTTGGTGTTTAAAAAAAATACAATTAAACGAAAAGTAGCCTATGAAGAAATAAAAACCTAATCTTCTTTTTTTCATATGGTCACAGGTAGTTTGGGCGACGAACACAACATAGTAATCCCATATTCTTATATACAGAATTTCTTCGACGTTTATTGGTCCACTGACTTGTAAGGTCCTCTGTAAGAGCATTGGATTTTTCTGAAAATTACAATATTCAACGATTAGTTTCAATCAATTAGCAGCGTTATAAACTGAATATTAATTTCTAGATTAGTAACACATGGAGTAATTTGTTAGCCTATCAGAAACTCCTCTAAACTGAATTATTGATTAATTGTCATTACAGCAAGGTGATATTGATGTGATGGTTTAACCAATGCCCTTTGGTAAACACCCATTCTATAACGTTTCAACTGCAGTTTAGATTGCACAGAAACAATTCGCAACAAATTTATGTGTTTACAATTGCAACAAATTGCACTTTATGTCCCCAAAACAGTTTCACATCTATTTTGAAACAAATTCAATATCAAATTTAACAATAAGAAACCGCTAAAAATATCAATGAAGCAGATTCAAATTTTCAATTTATAAGTCATTAACTCTACAACAACCTTTCTTCCAACCACCACGGTTACCAGACTTACGTGCTTTTTTGTGCAACGACATAATGTAATTAGTGAAACAAAAATTGGCGTATTTTAAATGTTTAAGTTTTTAATTGGTATTAAAATATTTTTAATCAGAATTCTCGTATACTAGAAAATCCTTATCATCCTGTGTTTTCTATCACATTTGATCTATGTTTTCTCTTCATTTCTTGTCAATTGCACTGTAGTTTAGAAGTTTTGCAAATTCTACGAATACCTGTTCATAACCTGGTAAATCTTGCTACCAATTGCAGTTTAGTAAAAATGCCAAAAGGCTCAAAGACAATTGGAGAGTAAAATTCAATAGCCTTGTGTATTTACAACAAATTAGATAAACTTTGATCTTTTTGCAAAAAGTATTACAAAAAAAAGAAAATATTTCAATCAAATAAAAGCAACGCTGTACACTAATGGAGTCAAAACAAATTTATTCATAACAAAGTTTTGTGGGCCCATACATATTAGGAGCTCATTAACACTCATTAGTGAAACATATCATAATAATTTATAGCACCTTTACATAATTTCTAAAAGTTAGAAACCGTTTTAAGCTTATGTGGAAGAATATAAAGACTTTTAGCATTATGTAAACTAAATAATTAAATTTTCGGTTAAATTAGAGGTACCACCATTCGATTTGAAGATACAGTGCTTCTAAGCCAACATGAGCCCAGAAAAATATGCGATCTAAACTGGTGTAAATTCAATTTAACCAATCAGAAGCTCAGAAAAGATAAGATGCGCCTTCAGGCCACGCCTTTTCAGGGCTTATGCTTGCTTGGAAGTACTGTATGATTAAGACTAATTTAAGCAGCTACCTTAATTAATAAATATTAGTTTTTTCAACGTTAAGATCAACAATTAAAATTAAAAGCACTTGTGGTATACATAATCCAGCTGGATAACTTATCAAACAAAAATATTATTGTTTATTTGCTTTTACTTTTATACAAAATTTAATTTTTTTTATGTACTTTGCTTTGTTGAATTTGCTCACGTTCTAAAATGCAGCGGGTAAATCTGCAAGCCTACTGGCTGTGGTTGACTTTTTCTTGCCAATCGATAGTTTTCTCCTCTCTTTTTGGAATTCTAAGCATGCGCAGTAGATTCTTTCACAAAGATTCCTCAGAGTCAGCGGCAGTAAAAATTGTTTTGACTGTATGATTTTTTTTAAACACTAAAATAGATTTTATATGTTCGTTTCAAGTGAATGAGGTATTCCTATCTTACATAAAAAAATATTTATTGTTTCTCGACCATAGGTGCTTCTATCTAATATATTTTTCGTAAGTGTCTAAAGGTGGTAATTTAAGGGATTATCCGGATAGCTCGTTTTTAATTAGGTCGATGTCTGACTCTACATTGTATCTAGAACTTGTGAGGTTTGACAGTTAATTAGACCAGAAAGTAGTTCAAAAGATATTACAAAGTTCTATCTAATTTTTCTTATATTACGGATAAGATCCATGAGCTACGTTACGAAACCTGAAAGTATTGATCATTAATCACAAATAGACCGCTATTTTGTTAATTCTTTAGGTGATAAGTAACGATTTATAGCGCTTTTTCGAGAACACACAAATGGTCCAAGAAAATAATTGCCATATTGTGTGTTTCAAGATACTGCAATAGACTTTCTATAATAGCGCATTTCGGCTCCACTCTCATAAATAACATGATTTTCTCTCCGCTAATACGTCATAATTTTTTGCTTTAGAAAATTTGGTAGCGGAAAAGAATTTGAATTTTTTATGTGCGATTTCCTGAATAATAAAACAATCGTTAAGTCTATTATTAGACACATTGAATTCAGGCAGGGATGCAGCACAATGAAGACTCTTACAATTTTTTTTCTAATTTGTTCAACAAAAATGTTTTATTCTTTTGTAAACGATTTTGTATTAAATAAAGCCAATCTAACTTGTGATATTCAACAATTTTTCTAAAGATTATATCACGTTTAAATGATTTTTTACTGCCTCGTTGCAAAAAGAATTTTTCAGCGTTTTTTTTTTATTTTTGACAACGGTGTAAACACGTTGTATCACAATATAAACAGCGATTTTACCTCATTTTAGCACAGTTGTCAACATAATCGTCATAACGCTAATAAATCTAACAAATTGTTAATTAATATAATAATCAATAATCAATTTTGAAAGCCTGAAGTGTAATAGCTAAACTAGATATATAATTAATTGCTTTGGCCCAAAATTGCTCAAATGACGAATGATTTTGTGAATCACAAATTAGTTATTGCGTCTGCAGGTGTTTACTTAAGCGATTTTAGACCATAATGACAAATTATATATTTAGAATAGCTTATGTAACCAAACGTGATGCTTTCTTTAAAATATTATTGCTTTTTTAATTATTGCATCAAAACGCCATAATTTTACACATAAAAAAGTTACCCAAGTTATTTTCTTGCTTGGGCATATACTCTTGCATTTCCTTCAAAAGCTTTGCAATCTCTTGCGAGTCTTTTGAGATGCTGCACAATTCTTCTTGGTTGAAATCTGGTGTTATCTGTTTACATAAAAGTATTTGACTTATAACATTCCCCAAATTTGATGGTCCGGCTCTATTATCTGAAAAAAACAAAAAGAATTATTTTTTATAGATAACTGCAATTTTTTTTGTACCGTAATATCCAGACATGTCCATGGGGATAATTTGAACTAGTCGGTGGCACTTGGTGAGTTCACGAAGGAATAATTGAGACATGAAGAAGAGAAGAACAAGATGGGGATTATCAGCTGGAATTCCCTCAGCAACAGCACTGCAAAAAATTAAGGTTATTATTAAATAAAGTGATTGGACCAATAAAATATAATTAAAATTGTGACCAATATATTGTCAATCTAGAATAAATCCATGTAGGATTGTAAAGTTTGAATCCTATAAATTGTCTTTTGCCTTTCCCATCAGTCCTTGTTCTTTCATACTTTCACACATTTTCTTTCTATTTACCTTATCAAACGCTGCCTTAAAATCTATGAATAGTGCATACAGCCTTTCCTCCTTTTTTTTCATCTCGTTCTTAGATAGGTGGTCCAGGATGTATACATTATCCATAGTTCTGAATGTAGAATGTAGGAATATTAAATGTTAAGAATTTAATAATATTATTTATCTGGAAGCAGAGAAGCAGTTTGTAGACAAACAACAACAAATTAGAGAGATTTTAATGAGAAAAAATAAAAAAACTATCTTTATTATGTTCAAGAGTACTTATTATTCTTGAAGTAGCGACGAGAATTTAAGAAAAAAACTCTAATAACGATTTTGTAAAAAGCGAGCTCGAAGAAAAATAATTCACTTCCTTTTTCTGTATTTTCTATAAACATTTTTATTCAAAAATAATTGAAGTACGATATTTTGAAATTAATTAAGCCGCTTGCTTTCTGGTGGGAGATATAGTAGCCGACTGTTGAACTAAAGCATTTATAATCATAAGAGCATATAAAGTTGATGAACGGAATAAAAACAATAGTAAATAGAGCTGTTACAACCTAAAAAGACAAAAGATTACTTCCGAACTGGTTTATGTAGTCAAAACAACAGGGCTCTACAAAACCTCATTAGGAAAGTGTGTCAACAATGGCTTTCACGACTGAAATTTACTTTGCACCTACATTGTCTCTATTTTTTAAACTTTTCAATGCAGTAATTGTGTTCCACCGCTTGAGTTTTGAGGAAATATGATTTTTCCATTCCTTCTAATTATTTAGTTAGTTAAGGGGTTTTCCGATATTGTTTCAAAATTTCCAGCCAGCCAAAAAGTGGCTGTTATTCATTTTTTTTAAACATTAATTAGTAAGTTAGAGTCTCAGTTGGAATAAACGCTATATAATTTTATAGCGTTGTAAAAATTTAACAAAAATACCGAATGATCTACAATTATTTAGATAAAAAAAACTGGCAAAAACTAAATCAGACTCTTAGGTTGATTGAACGTCATTTGTTTCTTGACTTCTGTCATAGCACTGAATTTGTTTTCCACAGCCTCTCCTCCTCCTCAACTAAATAATTGTAAATCACACGGTACTACTATATTTCTTATTAATAATACAAAATGCTTTCTACACTTAATTTAGCTTAAGTAAATAGAAAACAATACAAGATACAAGATACAAACAAACCAAGCATATATTAGTTATTTTATTCCATCCCTAACTTTGAAAATTTTGAGAATAAAAAACAGCCGGAATTTTGTGGATTATGATAATTTAATCTAGAAAACCCACGTTTGATACATTTGAAGATTACTTCAGAAACAGAATAAAACTACAGTCACACGTGCGGCAAAAACCCGCCAAACCCTCTCTTAAAAGACGCGTATTAAACCATCAAAATGTGTATTTTTTGGTAAATGTTGCATTAATAAGCTTATAGATGATAGTACTTTTCTTTCTTATTACGGTGTTAAAATTAGAGTTTGATTGCGAGTTAAAAATTACGATTATCACATTACTCATAAAGCTTCCGCTGCATTTATTACTGAAATAAAAAGCTAGGATCTTGTATAAAGAATTTTATCATTAAACTTACCCGCTATTGCATTTATGCTACCTTGAATTTTTTTTAAAGCAATTTTTAGACTGCATGCAATGGCCCTATCTAGCAGAGCTCTGAAATTTGAGGAATTTTAATACCAGACAATTTATATTAAAAATTTCATGTGCGTAATGCACTTTATTAAATATAAATTTTTGCGGTCTCCAGCTGCATCTATCCGGATTCTAAGCAACTCCAAGTCTGGAAGCCGACTGGTTTTTTAGTTTCAATTATTTTTTCATATGCCTTCTGCCATCTGTTTGAGATTTTAAGCATGTGCAGTAAATTTTTCAAGAAACATTTTCCAGGCTAAACCCAAACTTGCAAACGTCAAATAATTTGTTGATTACAATAACTGTACAACTTGAAAACCGTTTAAAATGTAGATAAATCTAAAAAAATTTTTTTACTGAATGAACCTGTATAATCTCATTTCTGATTAAGAAATAAGATTGCACAGCATTGTACCATACTGAACATCACTTCACTAATTCCAAATTAATTTTGTACATTTCTATTCCGACCTAAGGTATTTCTGTCAAAGACAGATAAAGAATGACAGACATTATTCATTTGTCAATGTTTTCACTTCATTTACATTATATGCAGTTCTAATCCAAATCAACCCAGTTGATTATTCCTTGCTGTTGATTGTTCTCGGAAATAGTTCTCTTGTACGATGGTTAACAAGTAATTAAAATTAGCACGTTATACAATCAAATTAAAATGATGGCATTTCTAGTATCAATTTTACTAATTGCTTTCTTAGAATAACTCTTTAGAGATCTATATTATTCTTGACTGTGAAAACATGTGTTGAAAGGATATGTCTGTTTCTATAATATTTTCTTTTCAAGAAAATAAAAAACTGATTTTATTTTTATTCAGTATAAGCCTGGCTTTCTGATCAGGCTTGTCAACTAATTAGCGTCAAAACAGAATGGCAATAGTTGTGCGGTGTCAGAGTCAGCGTTACATTGTGAACTAGACTCACAATGTTGCGGCATTATTTTAATTATATATATAGCCTTTGAAAAATTTACTAGTCTAATATGTGCTGATTATCTTCTAATTATTTTTTGATCAACTTCTACTATGTATAAAGATAAAAAACAACGAAATATTACATAAAAAAATACAGGAAAAGAAAGAGAAAAGACACCAAATAAGATAGAAATGAGCGAATAAGTAGAACCTTTTAAAAAAATTCCCCAAAAAAGAAGAAAAAAACTAAAAACGGAGAACGAAGAAGAAATAACAAGAAAAGAGTTGAGAAAAGAATGAGAGAAGAAGAAAAAAACAAGACAGCAGAAATCAGAATGTGCCACCAAATAATTGAGAAATCAAATATAATTTATTGTGCAACTACTACGTCGCTAGGTCATGGACATGCTCGTGCTGTAGAAAAACCACTTTGTCCTATAGTTTTTATCAAAGCCCACAATCGCTACTAAAAATTGAATAATAAAAAAGACATAGCACAGATAAGCTTGCTGTTTTGAAACTAAACAAAAAAATAACATATAACGTCATTCGCGTCAAAGCTGATGTGTAATGTAGACCAATAAAAAAAGTTTTTGATTACGATTAGAAATGGTGGCAATTATCTTCTGTAGATAAGAGTATTTTATATTAATTTATAACATTATTTGCTACAGCAGCTTCAGGGTAGTTACATTTTATAGATTCGGCCGTTAATACCTTATCCGGCTTCTTACAACATCTAATAAAAAAATAATGTAGAAAATAAAGAGCTTATAAACGAAATGTGCAAATTTGACCACTATTTCCAACACTATCGCTATTTTATGAGTTTCTTTTATATAACGGAAGTGATTTTTGCGATATGATTTGAAAGTTTCGCTATATTAGCGATGTTTGAAAAGGTGCGTGTCACCCTTGCTGCGGTTAAAACGTTAGTTGGGGTAGCGCAAGGGTTATAAGTAAATTTAAGCAGTGAGTTATTTTGTTGCATGTTTAACTACAATCTGTGTTGAACAGAGTGTATATATTCCTTTCCGGCTCTTGAAACGAATATCTTGTTGGCTTTGAAATTAAATACAAAAGGATCACACAAATGATAAATTTTGATCTTAATGTTACTTTATTAAATTTAATTAAGTGGTGGAATTTTATGGCTTGAGTTTCATAAATTATTAGTTTTAGATTTATTTGATGCAGGGTTTGGGTTCGTGAGATATGCTCGTGACTTTGTCGTCGACTTTTTCGACCAACTTATTTACATATTATAATCTGTCGAAGCTTGAATGTTGGAATAATATCAATTAATTTTGATCGGAGGGATGTTTTTGACAAATAATAAACAGCAACAGTAAAGTAAGCGTTATGCAAATGTTAAACAGTATAACGATAAACTGAGGGCTATTGCAACTGAACTTGTCAGATTATAAATCAAACATGGCTCAACAAATTCATGAGGTCTCTTACTATTGCCACAAAGTTTCTTTATTTCATAATTAATAAATAAACCTTGATATAATAGCAAAGTTCAAGCTCAGTGTGTGTATTTTTTCCTAATAGAAAACCTGAGATTAGCTAAACTACACATTTTTATGTGTTCGATAAGCAGTGTTTTTTTTTCTCAAACTGATAAAGCTTTTTGCTCTTTAATTTGTTACTTTTTCTCATGACTTTTTAAATGTTAAACTTTCTATTGGTTTTCTAGACTCTTTTAATAATAACTTAAGTAATTTGTAAACTTCAACAGTAGAAACACACCTGACTGAACCATTTACAACAAAATTATATCTGGCGCATCCACCATTTTTCAACATTTTTTAAAAATGTCATAATTTTTTAAAAATGTCTAAGTCTCTATTAGTCTTTAATTTTTAAACGACGGTAGAAAAGTTTTGTATTCACTTGTCAAGATCATTTTTAACAATTATAAGCGTTTCAATTTTTAAAACACTACTGTTTGTAATTTATTTTTTAACATAAGTAAGAATTGTCATCAGACAAACGTTCTCCATATCATAACCCACTTGATAGAAAAACTTTTTGATGACACAGGTTTATATGTCTCATGTCACTTATATTTGGTCTGTCAATATAGGTTGCTACCTATAGTATCAAGGAGTTTAACAAAGATCAAGCTGGCTCAAATATAGCACAAACGAATTTTTTTTCTAAATAAAGATGCTTTCGTCTGGTCATGGATGACTGTTAAATCTTTGTGACTTGTACGTAGAACGCCAAAATCCAAAAAATCCAACGTTTCCGCAAATCGCGCCTGTATTATGTGACATGACAAAAGTATATAGACCTTCTAGTTTGGTTACACTCAAGTGCACTTTGTCTCGTTTTGCATACTTCATGATTAGTTATTACTGTTTCTGGCAGGTTTTCCCGTATTAAATATTTATTATGCTAATTTACTTGAACAAAAATGCATTTTTGAGCAGTAAATTTAATTGAAAATATAAATGACGTGAAGAAAATTTTAATGCATACTTCATGTAACTTTTCTTTAAATATGCATTCAATTAAAACAGCATAATTCTTAATTTTATAGAAAATGTAAGTGAAAAGCTAGAGATAGGATTACACTGTATTAATAAATTCTGTAAAGAAAAGGCCACATCACACAAATGTAATGTCTTTAATAGTATTCTATTTTCTTTTCTGTATTCTGTTACTTTATTCTTTTTTATAAATCCTTGACGCCTAGCTCATGTTCTATTACCAGAAAAAATCTGATGTTTTGTTAGCTTGTGACCTTTGAAAAAAATAATAACGATAATGGAATGTTTTATCCAATGAAATGTCTTTTCACAGTTCATATTTAACGATTTTGCTATCTCAGATCAGCTTTCGCTAATTAATGTTTGAGATTTTTCTATAATATTGAATGTCCTCTGTGAAACGTCAAAATTGAGGGTTTTTCCTAAAATTCGTCACTGTCAAATGGACATAAAATATTTACGAAGAGCCTGTTTTTTGCTGATTTAATAATAAAATTCATTCTAATTAAATTGTGTATAATACGACAAAGAAATTTTGTCTTGCGAGGCTCTAAGCTGCTTGGAAATTAATTCTCCGAAAACATCTTGGTATTTGAATGAAAAAATTATTTATAAAAGTAGAATTACATGTTTCTTTTCTTAATATCTGTTATTACTCCTAAAGCAGTAAATGGAATAAAACACAAATAAAGAGGTAATAAATCACAGATACAATTGGCTACTGCTTTCAATGCTCCAAATAAAGTTCGCGTTGGAAATACATATATGTTCACAACAATTCAGGTCAAAGGAATTTATTATGCAGTTTATCTTTAAGTAGATGTCTTTAAGTTTAGCGGAGCTTAGCTCTATATTGATTTGCTTTTCTTTTATTTCCACTAGTTCCTTGAAATGAATGGTTCAGAGAAATAATTTAAGGTAATAATCTCATGAATTCCGTCTGTTAAGCTGGAATTTCTTTGAACTGAGTGAAGTGCTTTTAGACCATTGTCAAGAACAACCCTCAAATAAAAATCGTGAAAAACAAAACAACGCTTTCAAACCTAATCGCGCGAAAAACGGCGCTAAGCCGTTGTTCAATTTATTTATTGCTTTTTTAATAAACGATGGTTTTTGTTCGCTGTTAGTATAATTTTTCTTTTTAGTATTTTAATTAAATTTGTGCTTCTTTAGCTTTGTTTCGGAGTTGCAACAAAAACAAATTAGAATAAATACTAAACGATATCATCTTTTTGGTCTATTGTATCACAAAATTATAAACGAAAAAAAACTGCTTTTAACGTAATAACAATAATAATAAGAAATCATAATAATCACACAGCAGATTTAAAAAAAAAATTCAATTATATAGTTGAGATACTGTTATTTCTATGGTCAACGTTTTTCAGAGACTGAAGGTTTTGTTTTTGCTATTCAAAATTAACAATAAAAATTATCGTGAATTTATAATTTAAAAACAATTAGTTAATGACATTCGTATAATGTCAATTCGTCAGAAACAATTGAACACATTTTATCTTCTTGTTCAATGTAAGATAATAAAAACATACTTGACGCGTTTGCAAAAATAATTCATTCAAATTTGAACTATTGAATTTAAATTTTCGTTTCTTTCCAACATTCATTCAATGTTCTACAATCTTTTCATCCGTTCATTTTATTCTCAAATTTTTCTACGCTTTCACTTTCAGCTTGTTTTTCTTACAATCTTCTCTTACTTACAGGGGAGATGAAAGAAACTCAGCAGGTTGATTCATCTCCTGATGATGACCACATTGTGGTCGAAAGAACTCTCGAATCTATTGAACACAAGTGGTATAACTGTGTTACTAATTTCCTCCATGTCAGTTTTATAAATTGTAAATAACAAGAGGCAGAGCGAGCACTCTTGTATTACCAATTTTGTTGTTACAAAGCAATCACTTTGTTACTCTCCTAATCTTGCTTTTTTTGCCCTTACATATATATCTCTTTTACCTTTCTCACCAGCCATTCGCCTACTCCTTGTTCTCTCTTACTTTCACACATTTTTTTTCTATCACAATCTATTTTATCAAACGATGTCCTAAAATTTATGAATAATGCATACAGCTATCCTCCTCTTTTTCCATCTCTTTTTCTCTATACATCTTCCCTCTATTTTCTTTTGGCTTACTTTGTTGTTGTTTTTACTAAAATTTCTTTCAGTTTCACTTCTATCTTTTCTACCTCTTGCTCCTCAAATCTAACGTATCCTGTACGCCTTGCTTGTCTCATACTTTAATTATTACCTTCTGCTGTTCTATAATTGTTTTCTTTTTTTTTTCTTTTTGGTGTTTTCTATCTTCTAGAGGAATGTGAGCTGACTCTTTTCTGCCTCTTATTATAAAGTCTTGTATTTTCCACCACTCCTCCTCATTCGTTATTCTATTTTCTCTCACTGATTCCCTCCTACTGCCTAGATACGTGCACTCCCTTTCTCTATTCCCTTGCTTATTACAATTCAATACCTTCTATTTATTCCATCAAGTTTTCCCTTCCACATTTTCTCTATACTCCGGTTTTTCTTTCTTTTCCCAGCCCCTCTTTCTTCTTCCCAATTTCTAGCTTCTCTTTCACTTATTGTCCCGATAAAATCTCTTCCTATAAGTATACATTCCCCTTTTACTGTGCCTTTTATGCTTCTTATTGCCTTTTTCATCTCTTTCATCGTCATTATTTTCCACCACAATTTGTCTACTTTGATGTTTCTCTCTATTAGTCCCTTTTCTTCTCTCCTCTCTTAATTTTGTCTTTTAATCCTTTTCTCACTCTTTTAACTATTCCCCCTGCTGCTCTTCTTTTCTTCTTTTCTCTCTTCGCTTCTTGACATTCTCACTTAAAATCTGCTTGTAACCTTCTCTCTATTTTTTCCCAGCTTTTTTCTTCTATTCATGTTTCTACTAGACCCACTATGTCAAAGTAGGTATACTAGAAAAATTTGTGAGCTTTGTTTAAATCTTAATTCCTAATTCGGCTTTAAAACTAATTAAAAATTTGTTTGGCAACAATTTTTCAATTATCATTACTTGTAAAAAACTGTAATGATTTTTAAGTCTAGGAAAATTGCTGTCTCCGGAACAGAGTGGAGCATAAATAATTAAAATAATAATGGTATTTTTGATCGTGATTAATCATGATTAAAATTAATTACACGTGTTAAGAACAAAGTACAGTTGCTTGAAAAACGACACCGTAATGATTAAAATATTTATGACTCCAGATTATAAACTTGTTATAAGCCTCGTAAAGTCGTTAAAAGCTTTCCATAAGTCAGTTTCAAATATCGATTCTACTTTCTATATATTTGCTTTTTCAGTAGTTGTTTCCAATTTATCTCTAAACATGAAAAGCAGCGACAACTTTAACAATACTTCTGAAACGTCTGTTGTTGTTTCTACGCTGATGATTTGGCTTTCGACAACAGTGTCGCTTAGCCTCAGAAAGTTTTAAATCAATTCTACTCAAACACGTATCACACGCTTCTCTACTAGTTTAAAAAAAATAGCTTCAGAGTTATGGTAAGACCCTCGGCTTGCCAAAAGTCTCTTAGGGCATTTACACAATTTTTTCTTGGCCGTACACCACCATAAGAGTCTACAGAATTGTTATATATCTTATCAAATTCATAAAAAAATACAGAACAGAACTAAAGAAAAGCCAAGGAAAAATCTAATTTCCGTTTAAGGATAATCTTAGAAACCGTTCATTGTCTTGTTTATAACTTTAAATTAATTTCCTTTAAGGACTGAACTAGAAAGCAATCGATTTTTGGATTACTCAAACTTGTAATATATACCGGGAATTCTACTTGCTTCTGCATGCTTAGGAAAAGTTGCACATTTTTCACATTTAAAAGAAATATGATGTATATCCCCAATTAATCACATGTGACCCCTTTTACTCTAAATATGGTTTCAGAATTCATTCTATAGCAAGATAACGCTTGTGGTTAATGTTGCTGTTATGGACTGGCCTTCTCGAAGTCTCGATCTAAATCCAATCGAACACGTTTGGGGCACATTAGAAGCAGCCGGCTTCTGAAGTTAGTCACAATTTGGTACAAAGTATGGCCCGTCGTTGTGCGGAAGTTTTACGAATTAGAAAAGACCATACTCACTATTAATTCTAAGATCTTTCTTATTTTTTTTAAACGTTTGTGTTGAAACAATAAAGCGCTCCAACTTTAAAATGCAGCATTTTTTGTTTTTTTCTATAATCGTGAGACCCCTGGTGGCGAAAATTGTATGAAATTGTTAGAGAAAAGTCTAACAATATTGAAATAAAGAAAAAATGCCGCCATAAGCTGTTCCATCAAAAATCGCCAATGTTTTTACAAGTGGCTCTTTATTCGTTTTGATTAGTGTAGTAATAAATAATCAATAATCATAAAAAAGCACCGACGGCTATTTACAAATAGCAAATGACAATCATTAGTTAGTTAGTTGTATTATTTATTTTTTGTCATTTGAAAAAGTAGATTTTACAGCTAATTTGCTAATAGGCTTGTTTACCATAAAAAATCTGTTTCATCGGCCCAGCGAATAGAAAAACGCCGAAATGAAAGCGTTATCGCAATGAAGAAGTGAGCAGAAAAAGTTTTAATTAGCGAGAATTTGAGCATTATTTTTCAGCCTTTTCCACATGTAAAAAATAAGTTGCGCTGGCGTGAAAACAACTTGTTCATTTTGAACACAATACGATTTTCGCATGTTTTCAAATTAATGAGATAACACGCTATCATACTTTGTTTTGAGCTTGGTAACCATAGGATTTTGTTTATAAAATAGTAAAATATTATTTTCTAATCAACTTTTCATCAAATAAATAGTCAGGATTCAAATAAAATACTGATGAATAAGTTAGTGTGCTTTCAACACGGAATTGAATTCCAGCATATTCAAAAATGGTGGAGGCGCCGAGCAAATAATAAAGAAACGTCATAATACTTCCAAATAGATTTCAATTTTACAATTAATTGATTAGACATAATAGAAAAAAAAACAGAAAAGTCTCATTTTGCCCGGCTTTTCATGGCCCGAGTTACAAAAAAGTCTCTCCAATATTTTTGAAATACTGTTTTTATCTCAAGTTTATCAATATAAGATTTTACTCTGCTGCCTTTGTCTCCTTGCCTCTACATAATAAACATTCGGTGCAAGGGTTGCCAATAAAGACCTCGAGACAGTAAAAAAATTTATGTTTATAACCCTTTATTTTCAACTTTAGATTTAGTGAACTATATTTAAGGTGGCATTCTTGAGCATACGTAATGAGATGAAATTATGAATTAATTAAGTATGAGCGGAGATATCAATAAGATTGTGACATTTCCTCGAATGACAATTAGGAAATAATAAAAATAAATACTATTTTTATTAATATTGTTGTAAACACCAACTTGTGATGAATTTTTGTGTGTTTACCTCAGATGTTTAAATATTTTGAAGAAATAGATTCTTTTATTCGCTTAGTCAGTAAAAGATGAAGGTGGGTCACTGGACCAAAAGCCAGCGGATAACAAAATAAATAAATTGTACAGCTTTCACGTTATTTTGTTGAACCTTTGCCGCATTTTTTGCACTAATAAATGTATAAATTATTTATTCAAGGTAAATTAATAAGTTTTTGTGATAGGCATTCAAACTTCTTAAAACTTTATTTATTATTATATTAACAGAAAAATCGGTATTATAAGGAATGATTCTATAAACAAAGTTTGAGTTTTTGCGTGACAAGTCGCCATCACGAAAGTCAATTATACTGAAAATAATACCTTTGGCTTTAGCTTAAGCACAAAGTGCAACAAAACAAAAACTATTAAATTTGTGTTTTATTAATAAATAGCTGTGGTTATTTTTATAGAATAATTGAATTAAAATGGTTATTTTTCAATAAATATTTATTTTATATACAGTTTGATCAAAATTATGATTTTTTCTGTTTGCAGTTATATGAACCGTATTGGCAAAATGTTTAACCTTTAGCAAGGAATCTGAAAATTTTCAGTCTGTCGTCGCAGTGAACTGTTCCAGAAAATAATTTACTGTGCAATATTTCACAAAAGCAATTGGAAGAAATGAATGAAGAGGAAACGATAAAGTCGTTTTGAAGGAGAGAGAGACAAACGAAAAAATAATTTTACTTTCATGATCAAATAATTTTTGGTTACAAAGAGATTTGTCTGATTTGTGACGGTGGCCTACAAAAGACATCTAATTCAACCTAATCCTTTTTCGATATTTTACATGGCGTTCCAACACAAGCAATATGCGGTTAGACTCCAGCTTCTTGTAAATATATTTAAGTTTTCCTTCTAGGAAAATTTTGTTAGCTTAGTTATTGTTGATTTTGCATCAGCGGTAAGTCTCTTATATTTACATTCTCATCTTGGCGTTTAAATTCAAAAGTGACATCACACCACACCACAATGGTCTTAATTGGAAAAAAAAAATCAATCCAACTGTGGGAAATGGATCTCCAGTATTAGTTTCATTGCGGTTCGTTGATTTCAGAGAGTTTTATCGAGAAGTTACATTAATTGACTTGTGTATGAATATCCTTTATTCAAATAGGAAAATATTGTTTTATTCAGTTGACATTTTAAAAAAATTAAATTGAAGCATAAAACAAATTGCTATTACCAATATAAAAGCTAATAATAATTATAGAGCAATATTACTACAACCGTGCAAAAAATCAAAGCACTTTGACTGAGGGAGTCGATAATTGGCAAAAGGGATTCGAGGTTGCTACATATGTTTTGACCCAGATTAAAATCATTGAGTTTTTATTTACTGAATTAGAAAAAATCTTCAGACTTTTCTTGGAACTGTGAAACAAAAATTTATTTTGACAGTTTGGAACATACTGTATAAATAAAGATTTTTTGTTTGTACACTTCAATTTATTGAAAGAATTATACACAGATGTCTCTATCTATTACATTTAACTCCTTTTAAAATTCTTTTTTCTTTCATGACAAGAGTATTATGTTTTTGCTGTTGAATGTATGTTGTCTTCTTATTTTTTAAGTGCTGTTATTGCAATATTATTTTTTTTCTGTTTTCAAGCACTTTTTTGAAAACATTTTTACGTAGACCGTCTGGCTTAAACGGCGTTAAAAAAATTAAAAACCGGTTAAAGATTTTTTTGATTGGATTTGCTTACGCCAGTAATTAAAAAAAATGAATAGCTGTAAATTGTTAATTTGATCATTCTGATTAAAATAAGCCATTTAAAAAAAAAGTCAAAAAGGAGTGAACATTGTTGTCAAACCACAGACAAGCAACAGCCGCGTTTTTTTGTACCTAGCTAGAGAGGGGAGGGGTCTACCATTGAATGGCGTCTGCTTTGAGAGTCTTGCACCTATAATCTTCCGGCGACCTTTATAAGGTCTCTATATTTATTTTGGTAGCTCTATTTAATAGAAAGTACAGTACAAGCGGCAGTTAAGAACACCCACACTGCAGACTGTCTAAATTTTCCATATATGCTTTAAGTAGAACGTTCAACAGTGGTGAGATGTAGAAGGAATCAAAGCAATAGCCGTCTTGATTAAAACATTCGAATACCAAAAAAATCAGAATGAAGTGTTTCTTTTAAGAAAACAAAACAGAACTCAAAAGTATCAAGATACAGACGTTGTTTGTTGTGCTCAAAAAAATTATTTTTGTTTACCTCAATGTTTACAAAAAGCTGCAAATTCTTGGCATAAAACCAACTCGAACCTATTATAATTATCACAATGGACCAATAAGTCACAGCATGACACCATATTTCTAATCATAATTATCAAAAAAATACTAATTTTATTATAAAAAAGATTATAAATTGAGGTTGATGACCTGCGCCAAAATTGGCATGTAGTTTATTTTATAATTAGCTTCAATCAAAAAATAATAATAATAATTCATTAAAATATTTGAAAAACTAAGTTTGTTTGTTATTCATCCTCTAGTTCTGAGACAAGGAGTTTTTGTGACGATAACAAAAATAAAATAGATAAGTAATTTAAATAAAAACCAAATTTTTTTATTAATTTATTGTTTATTATTAAACCCATCAAGAATGTTTATTATATACTGATTTGAATGAAAATCGCAACACTGCGAGAAAATGCTTCAATTTTAATAAAATTTCAATTTTATACCACAAACAAAAAATTAAATTTCCGCAAAAAATTATTAATTAAAAATGTTTAATCAACCGGTAATGTTGATACAATAGGTCCTTATTAAACATGCTTTGACAATTTCACAAGTAAATTAAAAATACATTATATGTATTTCCAAAATTGTCAGACATAAAAAAAGTTTCAAAATAAAGCTTGATATATTACACAATTAGTCTAATTAAACCTAAATCACAAACAAAGTTCTATATATTATCCTTTTTTCTGAAAAAGAAGACTATTCTTCTTGAGCAAGAGGTACAGAAGATGGAAGTAGAACTGAAAGAAATAGCATCAACATAACACAAAATAAGCAGAAAATAAAAAAAAGCAAAAAAGAAAGATAAATAACGAGATAAAAATGTCAAAATAAAAAGAAACAAAAAATAAAGATAAATGATTAGATCAGCAAAAAAAAGCCACAAGAGAATGGAAAAGAACGCAAGTTAATATAAGCGTCTTCCTAGAAACAAAAAAAAATATAGAAAAAGGTTATGAAATATATTGTTTAAAATAATTTGCTTTATTTATTTTATCAAATGAATAAACAGCACTTAACCTCAAAACAGCACACCTTTGACATACGTCAGATTCTTTAATATATAAACGTTTTTCGTCAGTTTATCATCGACATACGTTCTTTATTTCAACGCCTATTTGATAGAAAGATATTAGATAGCTTCTTTCTCTATTTTCTCCCATGATACATTAAATACTTTAAGACGTTTTTCGAAATTGTTTTGTAATGAAGCTTTATAGAACAGAGATATTCAGAGCAATTATTTGGAAATGCCTTATACTAAAAAGTGCTAATTGTCTGATCATAATAAAATTTTAACGAGTATCGTCCGGGAGATTATCGCAGTGATCATTAATTTTTAGCGCCAGGTTTAATATTTTATTTTCTCTCGTTTTTGACAAATGCTTGCGGAAGTTTGGTGAGCACTACATTAAGCAAATTTTTAACAAATAATCAATTTCTGAAGATGAAAAAAAAAAGATCCTGCAAGTATTAATACATGATTTTCTCATATTGAAAAAGACAAAAAATAAAGTTGTGCTACCTTTCGAATAAAGAAATTGAAAGCTGGGAATCAGACGTTTAGCTTATACTGACATGTCGCCTATATGCCTATACGAATCCTTTGTATTTCCTCTAAGACCAATCGGCACCCAGAGAAAGGCAGAAATCTCGCATTTCAACTGATTTTATTCGAATCGCAGAGCTTCGCTCGACTTATTTTATGTCAATATTATATAGGAACTGGATATTTCAGGAAAGTTTTGCTAATTTAATTTTGTTTCTCTGATACAATCAGACAGCTAAATCAAGTTTGCGATATCGAAAGATTTTTTAACTTTTTATTTTTGGTATTACTGACGACTGCAATTTTAATTTTTCACTTTCAGAAAAATGTCAACCAGAAATAATTTAAATTCCGTGCTTCTCTAAGTTTATAAATCGCTTTACAAGGTTATTAAGTTAACCCATTTTCAATAACTGTAAAACACAAACAAGGTTGCAGACGTAAAACTTGCATAATATGCTAATGTCAATTCACTGACAACTTACTGGCAATAGCAATAATGCCAGACAATAAAATAAAGTATAATACGACTCTTCTATTATGTTCAAACTTAGAAAGTCATCTAAATAGTAAATTAAACATAACTCAAATGTCAAATAAAACTTTTATGATTAAATCTACAGTATTCTCCATTATTCTGCTACTTTTTATTTATCATCTTAAAACAATTAGACATCAACATGGTTGTCCAGCGCATTTTACTCGTATTGTTCTAATTAGCCTAATTGCAAATTTGAAGAAAATTGGATTGGCAGAAATCGCCCAGTTTTATAGCCGCCAATGTACCCTGATTTGACAATTTTAGATTTTTGTCTGTTGAGGCATTTAAAACAAATTGTTTACAAACAATACTTACCCAATAATGTCCAAGTATATAAGAGAAGCTGTTGCATCTTTAACAATTGAGGAGATTCGTAGAAGTTATAAAGAGTTACGAATTTGAATAACTATGTGCTGAAAAAGGTGGTGGGTTAATCAAATATTTGATTTAAATTAAGCAACAATTTGTATTCCTTTGTAATTTTTTAAAATATTTTGACTACTTTTCTGTAGTTTTTGTTTATTTTAAGATTAAAGCCTGATAATATTAAATTTTTGATAGCACATTTATTCATTTTAAATTAAGCATAAAATGCTATTTCTTTGTCATTTTTTTCTTCTTGAAAAAAAGTTTGGCTATGCATTGTTAAGAGAAACAGACATTTATCTTTTTAAATTTGTTATTTTTTAGTGAAAGCATGTCAGGTTAAATTCAAATGAACACAATTTTGCCTTTGACCCTGCAAAAATACTTTAATAATTCAGGCTAAATTGCATTAGAATTGAACACAATTTTCTAACTTGACAATAATTGCTAAATTGCAGCAAAACACACCACGTACTGTTTACTTTATTTAATTGGCAAATTTGTAGTATAATATTATTTATATCCAACCGGATACGCAATAATCGGTTGTCAACTGCAATAAACAAGAATGCCTTTAAGGAAATATTTATTGATGACAAAACACTCGAATAAAAGCAGCTAATAAGTAAAAACAAAAAAAACAAATAGAAAAAAAAACGTTTAGAATGAGCAAGGTCCAAACAAAAAACACAAAAAAGAAAAAACTTAAAAAATATTTAAAAAGCTAGACAAATTAATATAAAGAAATTGAGAGAAACAAAAAAAAGAGTGGAAAGAACTGAAAGAAGAAATAAAAAATAAGAGAAAGAGAGAAATTAGATTAAGTAATGAGTAAAAAAAACTAGAAAAAAAGCAGAAAAAAGAAAACGGAGACCGAATGTGGCAAAAACAGCAATAAAAATTAAAAAAGAAGAAAAAAAAGATGTAAACGAAAAATTGAGAAAATGTTAAACGCTGCTGGGAGGGAAATTGCGATAAAAAAATGCCAAATAAAAATACAGGAAAAAAAAATAAAACAAAGAAATATTTATCAATAAATAAAATTTATTAAATAAATTAAAATCCTACAAGAGAGTAAAATAAAACCACAAACAAAGGTAGTTCATACAATTTTTATTAATTACAATTACTATTAATGTATGTAATCTATTTCATATTATTATATAAAAAACTAAGCCCAAAAAGTTAAAAAATAAGTTTACTGCGCAAAGTAGATGTGAAAATAGCGAAAAAATCACGACATGAACAAAATAGGTCTTAATAATAAAATAAAATATGTATTACTACTGTTTCTCTAAAAGTAATGACTATTTAATGTTGTCTTTGACGGTATAACTGTAACGATTGGTGTACCTATATTACAAAAGTATCCAAGCTCGGTGTGGCAAGATGACGTGGACCGAGACACATAATTTGTCCCGTTCTCTTAATTATCAGCATAGGAAAAAGTCACAAGAGGATAATTCCGGAAGTGCTGAAGGTCCATAGCACAGCAAAACGCAAAAAAGAACAATGAGAGAACATAATCCACAACTTCCATGAATGCGTTGTAGCACCATCGTGTTGAAAATAAACATTTAGGACCGCACATGAACGTTTTGTTGCGACCGTTTTGTCATTCTCTTTAGAAATATAAAACCCTATTGCGCTAAAAAAAAAGCAATTGTGTACAAAACTTTTTTTTTTTGAAAAAAACAACATTATAGTTGGCTGCTTATATAATACAGTGGCCTAGCCCACTAGAGTCGTGTTTGATGATAAATACACTTACAGATAATATTGCATTTTTTGAAAAAAAAATCATGTGTGTTTTACCCCAGGATCAAGATACAAATATTGATTTATGTCCGATTGTAGTTTACGCATTTTGTAAGTTCACTTCCAACCAAAATATTTGAATAGGCCTAATGACAACTTTGTTGGGCCCAAGTTGGAAGGCGCAACTGAACAAACCACACACTATCAAATATTTTCCTTAAAAATTTGTCAAAACTGTCTGACAGAACATAGGAAATTTTAAAAATACTTACGTGCGTAGTTGGGGTAGAATTAGTTGACTAGTGTGCTTACAAGCCTCAACACAACTTCGCCGTAATTTTCTGATCTTCTCTCGTAATTCAGGACAATCCCTTGTCTGTCCAATGTGAATTAGGAGATCTCGAAATAAAGCCACTTGTCCATTTATATCAATGATTAGCTGCAAACACATTGAAATTTAAGAATTTAACAACTTTCAAAATTTCAACTAAACTTGCTAATTAATTTGGTAAAATATAACAATTAATAAGTAACCCCTCCCCCCCAATCAACAGTGGTGCATTTAATTTGAAATTAACAACCTTGTTTGCACCTAATAATTACTTTGAACTTGCATTATGAACGCTTCAGATTTAATTGGACGTGATTTATTGTATACGTTTCAACGGTTTATCAGGACCATTCAAGTGCACTTTACACGTGGACGTGCTCCCAATGTTTTAAATATAGTTTCATTTACACATTCACTTACTGATTATTAATAAAATTAATATTAATTGAAAATAATTTATAAATTATACCTGTTTAAATGAGCAAATATTCAAATTAATCTAATTAATTACATCATTTATTGATGCCATTTTCAACCGCCTTGCAATGGATAGAGTTCTAAATTATGTTAATAATTAAAAAAATCTAATGATGATTTAGTTGTACAGCAAATATCATCTACTTGTAAGATAGTCTTCACTTCTTTTTGTCTGTCCAGTCACTCTCTTCCAATTGTCTTCAATTCTGGACTTATAATTTTGAATATTTTCCTAGAATATGGATAAGATACGTCGACGGTGTCTTTGCAATCTATATATATATAAAAGAAAGTCTGTTAGTTACTCCACTTATAACTCAAGAACGGCTTTACCGATATGGTTGAAAATTGGTGAGGTGGTAGTTTAGAGCCAGGAGAATGCTATAGGATACTTTTTATTCCAGAAACCACACTCTAAAAGAAGGGTTAAACCAAAATTAGAATTGCGATGTCGGAAACGTTCGGTGAGGCTCGACAAATTACCGAGAAATTTGACGCAACCACGAAGAAGCGTTTACATTAAAATTTATTTGACGTGGCTCAAGAAATTTTCCCAAACTTGGATTTTTATATCAATTATAGTTTAGAGCCAGGAGAAGGACATAGGATACTTTTCATCTCGTTCGACAGCATTCCCGTGTGACTTGACATGAAACGTCAGTCACTATAAAACGTGGAATAACAAAACGCAAATGACAGCTATGTAATTGACGTATAATGACAGATATGTAATGACGTATGGATGACAATTTGATATTTGTAAGAAATCAATAATAAAACTATTTCTATTAAATAAATAATTAACAATTATAATGTAATGATAGTGCCGTTGCCCATTCGTAAAAAGTGAAGTGAACTATAAAACTCGGTATGGTTGAAAATTTTAGTTTTTAGGTGAAGTGAAGTTTAATTAATAATGCCGCGACCAAGACGATCGAATCTTTCTCGACAAAGCCGTGATGCAAGAAGAATACGAAATACTGCAAATGAAAGGACTGAAGAAGAACAAGAAATTGCACGTGAACAGCGCCGCGATAGTATGGCTCGACTTCGTGCTTCTCAATCACGAGAGCAAAGTGAAGCAGCCCGTGAAACAGCTCGGTTGGCAATGCAGAATCGTCGAGCGAACAACAGAGGTCAACAAATAGATAATTTGCGACGCAGAACAAGATATTTATCAAGTGCTGATTTGAATCGAGCAGCGAGTTTATTATTATTAATAAATATTTAAAGATATTAATAAAATTTTTAATTAAATATTAATAATTATTTTAATATTTAATTATTAAATTAAATATTTAATTATTAATTAGAAAAAATTAATAAAACTAAATAATTATAAACAGCTACTTTTTATTAACAAAGGGATGAAAAGGGGAGGGATAGAGACAAAAAATGATATGTATCAATATATAATTTTCAAAGATTTTGGTTTGCTCATTTTAAAAATAATATCTTATCTAGGCGGAACAAAGTTCGCCGGGCCAGCTAGTATTTAATAATTATGAAAGCTTAACATATTTTGAGTCAATGTTCGATAATTGCTTTCCTTCAATAAAATTAATTATTACACTTTAATTGCACAGCTAAAAATTCAGCTTTTTTAGATAGTTTTTATTGCTTTGATTAATTTTGGCGAGAAAAATCGCTCATTAATTGATCATAATTAAGTTTTTGTGTTGTTATTGGCTATTTTTAATAATGCATTTGTTGAATATGTGCATGAATTAACTTCTGATATGAAATAGAACAAAAAATTCTGGACTTATAATTTTGAATATTTTCCTATAATGTGGATAAGATACGTCGACGATGTCTTTGCAATGTTTAATAATTATGAAAGCTTAACATATTTTGAGTCAATGTTCGATAATTGCTTTCCTTCAATAAAATTAATTATTACACTTTAATTGCGCAGCTAAAAATTCACTTTTTTAGATAGTTTTTATTTTTTTGATTAATTTGTGCAAGAAGCATCGTTCATCAATTGATCGTAATTAATTTTTTTTGTTATTATTGGCTATTTTTATAATGTATTTGTTGAATATGTGCATGAATTAAGTTCTGATATGAAATGAAACAAAAAAAAATGCAAATTTTATATTAATGATTATAGTGGGTTGAATTTGCTATTCACTGACACGCTGAAAATGAACAAATCTAGCAATTGGTGTTTCCCCGGTAGAATACAAGTTATTTGCTCTGGTCATCTACTAAAATGATTGTTTCATTCCAACCGCAAAAATTTTATTTGTAAACATGCTATATAAATTCAAATTGTCGACTGCTGTTTTCCGTAAATAATAAATCCGATTCGAAATGAAATTCATTCGGTCGCGTATTTTCTTTTTTATATGTATTTTAATTATATTCAAACTCAAATTTTTTAGCCGCACTTGGATTAAATTTTCCTGCCAGCAAACAAAAAACTTTCCAAATACAAATCTTAAAATGTACACTAAAATATTACTTTTCCCCTTGCGGTCTGCTCGCTGTTGTTTCCTTTTTTTTTGAAAACTTTTCTTGAGAACTACTATAGCAAATCCGCGGAAAAACGAGCTAGTTTGTGAATATTCTCAGCATTTCTATTTATTTTATAACAATCATTAGACTAAAAAATTATGATAATATGTATGAGAAATTTCGAATTTTCTTACCATAATATCAGGCATCAAGTAACATTATTTGCGTCTGTAACTCGAACACACTAACTAAACAAACTCACATTAGCTAGCATAAATTTCCGTAAATTTTTAGATATCAATTTCATTTGATTCTACACGTTTGCGTAAAACATATATATTTTTTAAATCGATTGCAGCGACTAAAAAGTCTCTCTGCATTCAATAATTGTCCACAAATCATAATAACCTTCACTAGAATTTGCTTAATTAAAGCAGCAGAATCTTAAAATGAGCTCTGTACGGGTATTTCATCGGTTGTAGCATAAATATAATTTTTAGCACTTAATGTTTCGTGTTTTATTCAGAATTCAGCATACGTCCCTCCAACGAAAACAGGTCAAACGAATGGCATACCGTCGTAAATAATAGGTTTTCTCTTTGTCGCTTTTTTGGCTACTCAATAACACAATTACTCATAAATTTTTTCAAATTTCAGAGATATTGCGCATTTTACAGCAAGTAACACTCTGCGATTCTACCAAATAGGCCATGATATAGAGAACGTATGTCTAATGACAGTTGACAATGACTTATGTCAAAAAATAAATTACAAAAGTTTATTGCGGATTTTCAAACAGGCTTCATGATTATAACTATTTTTTCAAAATTATCCAATACGTGATGCAATTATTTAATGAGACTGGGAGCGTCCAACATTGTCCAAGCGACCTAGTGTAAAGCCTGAAAAGAACATAAACAAAATTCGAGGTATCATGAAAAACATCGTTCAAAGTCAATCAGAAAACTATCTCAACAAGTTGTTTTGACTTTCGGAAGTTGTCAAAGCATCGTAAAAAAGATATTAGAGTTTATCCATATTAGGTGCATATAATACCGGACTACAAGCCATGTAGGCCCATGCCATTATTTTTTCTATTATTTTGGAATCTGACGGAGTTTCTAATTCTCTGTTTTCATCGTATTTTGCTATATTAATTGTTCTCTGTCTTTGTTTCTTTTGTGTTATTCAGGAACTTATCAAAGTACTCTGTCCGTCTGTCCAATCTTTGTTTTTTTTTCCGTCTAGAGCAATCCATGCTACTTTTTGGATATTTTTATATTTTTTATATGATAACTTGGTTGTTCGATCAGAGTAATCTGTTTGTGTCAAAATTATTTCTGCCAGAATCGATATCTGTCATTTGGAGAGATCATATAGCTCAACTGTTAGACGTTTTCAATTCTCATAGATGTCGCTATTTTTACTATGTTACGAAAGTAATAAGCATAAGATCAAAATATAATTATTATAACATATAAATATTATAATATTATAAAATACTTTTTGAGTGATTTTTTTTCTTTTTTTTTGAACAAATTTTGATGTTAATGTCTAAAAAAGCAGAGAAATTCCTGAAAATTGTTCCAAGAATAAACACAATCACTTAATTTTCGCGTGTCAAGAAAATTATTCGCCATATTATCAGGAATGAACTGAAAATATTTTTGCATTAAATTATTTAACACAACAAAGTTATGCCAAAGCTGCTTGCTTTAATGTTTTTGCATGCAATTACCCCAAGTAGAATTAAGTGTAATGGCACTAAATGGCATGCAGCTTGGCACGTGATTAAAAAATAGCTCAAAATAAGTAGCAAATTAGCGATCAAACGCCGGTCAAAGCTGCACGTATGCGTTAACGTAGAAATAAGATGAAAGCTAATTATTATTCTCTTATTAATATAGAGCATCAACGATTTTTCGCCGTATTTACATTCTAGAACTGTTTTATAATGGCGGTAGAATACGCTTTTTAAAAGATTATGTGATTTGTTTACATTTTCCTTTGCACGACGGAAACTCGGAACTCAGCACAATAAACGAGCTAACCTTTCATGAAAGTTCTAAAATGCTAATGGCAACCAGATTGAAATAGAAACAAAAACGAAACGTAATGCAAATTAAGTTAAAAACTTAATAAAATACCTATTTTATACTGCAATTGATAAAACAGAACTTTTTCTTAAAATTAGCACAAATTTACTACAAAATAAAAGTCTAAATACAATCTAAGACATGTTTCACGTTTTATTATGAAAATCAGCTAAGTGTAACATTATTTAGTCGACAATTTATGTCGATTGTTTTTAAAACATATTTCTTAAAAATATTGAAACAGTCAAAATAAGGACACAAAAATTCATCACAAATGGATGTTTTCAGCAATTTATAAAAAATATACTTATTATTTTTTATTTCTATTTTCTCAAATGTCATTCGGAATAAAATTTCACTGACAAGCCACGCCTATACTATGCTCTCAGTACTTTCACAGTTTCTTCATTTACATACATGCTTATCTTACATCATATCTAGCGCCTGGTATTTTTTTCTTCTTTTTTATTTACATTCTTCTTCTCGGTTTTTTCTCTACCCTTCTTTTACTCAACCAAATCCCTTCAAAATAGTTTTTTTCTACGTGTTATTCTATCATTCTTTCTTTCTAAGATGCAGAATCTTTCTTCCTCTCAATTTTACTATACTGCAATCTTATACGTCTTCATATTTTTGTATATCTAAGTGTACTAATTTCCAAACCAAGCACATCTACAGTCCATTCTTTTTTATAAACAACTAGCTGGCCCGGCGAACTTTGTTCCGCCTAAACATAGATATTATTTTTAAAATAAGCAAACCAAAATCTTTAAAAATTATATATTGATACATGTCATTTTTTGTCTCTATCCCTCCCCTTTTCATCCCTTTGTTAATAAAAAGTAGCTGTTTATAATTATTTAGTTTTATTCATTTTTTCTAATTAATAATTAAAAATTATTAAATATTATTAAATATTTAATAATTGAATATTAAAATAATTCTTAATATTTAATTAAAAATTTTATTAATATCTTTAAATATTTATTAATATTAATAAACTCGCTGCTCGATTCAAATCAGCACTTGATAAATATCTTGTTCTGCGTCGCAAATTATCTATTTGTTGACCTCTGTTGTTCGCTCGACGATTCTGCATTGCCAACCGAGCTGTTTCACGGGCTGCTTCACTTTGCTCTCGTGATTGAGAAGCACGAAGTCGAGCCATACTATCGCGGCGCTGTTCACGTGCAATTTCTTGTTCTTCTTCAGTCCTTTCATTTGCAGTATTTCGTATTCTTCTTGCATCACGGCTTTGTCGGGAAAGATTCGATCGTCTTGGTCGCTGCATTATTAATTAAACTTCACTTTACCTAAAAACTAAAATTTTCAACCATACCGAGTTTTATAGTTCACTTCACTTTTTACGAATGGGCAACGGCACTATCATTACATTATAATTGTTAATTATTTATTTAATAGAAATAGTTTTATTATTGATTTCTTACAAATATCAAATTGTCATCCATACGTCATTACATATCTGTCATTATACGTCAATTACATAGCTGTCATTTGCGTTTTGTTATTCCACGTTTTATAGTGACTGACGTTTCATGTCAAGTCACACGGGAATGCTGTCGAACGGGATGAAAAGTATCCTATGTCCTTCTCCTGGCTCTAAACTATAATTGATATAAAAATCCAAGTTTGGGAAAATTTCTTGAGCCACGTCAAATAAATTTTAATGTAAACGCTTCTTCGTGGTTGCGTCAAATTTCTCGGTAATTTGTCGAGCCTCACCGAACGTTTCCGACATCGCATTTCACATTTGACTTTCACCCCTCTTTTAGAGGGTGGTTTCTAGAATAAAAAGTATTCTATGTCCGTCTCCTGGCTCTAAGCTACTACCTCACCAATTTTCAACCATATCGGTAAAGCCGTTCTTGAGTTATAAGTGGAGTAACTAACAGACTTTCTTTTATATATATAGATTGTCAAACAGTTTTAATGTTGGCAACACCATTTAAAAGTATATTCATAGTTATAACATTATTTCAGAATTCTTGACACTGACAATTGTTTATAACAAAGTGGAGTATGTATAATATTTTTCTGTTTTTTTTTTTATTTCGCCTTGATGTTTTTTGTTAATCAATATACTTCCTGGATATGTAACCCTGTAGTCTATAAGATAACCTAAAACCTTTGTTTTTTATAATCTGACAATTTTGTAAGTGCTTTTTAGGGCGTAGACACGCAATGGACAGATTTACATTTAAAATCAACTACAAATTTTGAGATTGCAATCCAATCATATTAATGTTGATGAAGCTACAGTTAATTACTCATTTAGTACGCAAATAAGAGGCGCTTTATATGAGCGTTATCAAAGAGAATAATAGAAATTATTAGCGGCTTGTTTGAACCTACAGGAACATATACAGTTCATACTCTTTGGCTATAAGGGAGCAATATATGCTCTCTCTATTAACACTAATTAAATACTTTAAAATGGTTAAATAACGTTATTAAATTTTACATAATCCCAGCCCTTTATTACAAGTGAATATTAGTTTAAAATACGGTTAACGGTTTGGTGCTTTTTGAACTTTTATGTTAACAAACCTTGTTTGCCTTCTACATTCTGAGTTATTATTTTTTATTTCTGCCACTTCATTCTGTAGTAAGCATTTGTAATCGTTTCACCGTCACAACAATAGTAACTCGTCTCTCACAAATCTCAAGCTATGTTTCCTCTTGTTTTTGTTTACATGAATATTTAACTAATTGTAATTTCAGTAAAGAGAAAAGAATTCGGCCCAATATGTTTAGAAACGATTGTTAAGTTTACAATCTTTTTCAACCAAATGTTGGAAGTATGTTACAAAAATGAAATTGTGTTGACTAATCTAAAAACTTTTAAAGAAATTAGTGTTGCAGCTCGCATCAAGAGCAATGAAGCTGCCTTTGTGTAGACAAAATAATGTTTTAGATAATAAAATTTACGACCTTAATCAAAAATAGCCTTTATCTGGGTATTAAATTGTTCAGGTGGAAATTCTAAACATCTTTCAGCAAGCTTCCGTCCTGTTTTCCCTCATAATTTGCTTGTTTTTATGTCAAAAACAAAAACGGAAAACTGCAGCCGTCGAGAATGGACAATTGCCCCAAGACTGAAAGACGATCTGTCTAAATCTAAAAGGACTAAAATGCTTGAGGGTTGACGTCGTAATTCAACACTTTAACCGAAACGACCCTAACTCAATTCAACCTAGATAGAAAGTTAAGCAATGGAAATGATAAAACTTGTGTAAATTTTAACCTATTTCATACCGAATCGATCTCTCAAGTATACTCGTGTATAAGTGTATTTTAAACTGGTTTTCAAGTTTTTATCACTAACCGCATGCCAGGCCATAAATGCACTTTAATATATGTAAACTTTGTAATTTTTACACAAATAAAATGTGTTGCTTGCATTAGAAAAATCGATGGAAAGATTAATATTTACTGACTACGTTTTTTTTTGTTTACACACTGGAGTGTACACATAAATGTGTACATTAAGCTGTGCAAAATTCAAATGAATAAATGTGCGTTTCGAAAAAATTGAACATTTATGACCATAGCCAATTATAACCAACATCAAACATTTTTTAATAATATTTATACGTGACAGCTTTGAGTGGCAAACAAATTACTTTGACGGTTTTTAAAATTGTTGGGACTATGAAACCAACCAGTATTGCTTGCTATTCACGCGTAGGAACATCTGGCTTTGATCCACTTCTTAAAAAGTGAAATTATTTTTAGTGATTAATTCATTTGCATTGCTATTTATAGACACGTATCACTGTCATTGGCGACTCCCTTGATTACATATGTTTCACGTTTTGTAAACAGCTTACCGTTACATAATCAAACGCCATGCTTAGATCGCAAATAGTCTGGCTAAGCGGTTTGACCAGAATCGGTCAGGCTTGGTCAGACCAGATCAAGCGGTTGGCAGCTTGGCAACATCATATAAGTTAGAAAATGATTTTTTTATTGAAAATTGACATCAGCTGGTGGTTAAAGTCCAATTTTTAATTCCAACGGATAAAAAAAATTATTTAATCCATTTTTTAGAGAAAGGTGTATCTTTGAAATGTATAAAATGAGAAAATAGCCCATACTGTTCCTGCATTCAATCTTCAGTTTAAATTTACTTTTATTACATCAGCAGCTCCCATTAAGGCAGTTTTGAGCTTAAAACAATGTAGTCGGTTGCTTATGCTTTTGTTAATATTACAATTAGACGCATTTTTCAGTTTGCGAATTGAAAATATTTTCTCTAAGCACCTATAGAACTTCAATTTACAAATTTTTGAGTTTCTGAAAGATATATAAGACGGCTTTTGGTTTTCAACCATTATTGTATATTGTAAATGTTATTTGAGATTTTGAAAGTACAAGCTGAGCTTCATTGAATTTACCATTGTTCAAATTAAATATTTTATTAAAATTGGACTTTTTAGCTGAAATTAAATGTAGAAACTCCACAAAAGCGGTTGTTGGAGCACAATAGCCTTTAATTATTATGAGTTCAAAAGGTATTGTACTACACACAGTGGAGTTGTTACATTAAATTCAACAAGATATTCTATATACGTTTAATAAACGGATATTTATCAATAGACCAAATCTGGGAAATGACAAGCTAATCTGATAAATAAACATAACACAATTATGGTGAAGCTATCTATTATAAAGTATTGAGTGATTAGGTAAGCTGTCTTTCTATTTGTTCTTCCCTTCTAACAATGTTCTTGAATAATTTTCCAATTTTGTCACTTCTATATTGTTATTAACATTTTTTATCTAAATTGTATAATTTTATGTTTTTATTTATTTACTTTTTTTACACTTTCTTTTATTCTCTCCTTTAACTTTTGCAGTTTTATTTTTGCTTTTTTAAATTGTTTGCAGTATTTTTTCCATCACTTGTTTTTGTTCGTATTTGCTACGTTTTCTATCATTGTCTCTTGAATATAACTTTCTAGTTTTTCCAGCATTTTTTTAAATTTTTGTTCTAGTTTGTTATCTAACCATTTTTGAATATTGCCGTTCTATTTGGTTATTTTTATCTCTTTTAGATTTTGTAAAGTTTTATTTTTCGTTTTTCTGTGGTTTTCTTAATCTTATTTGTACTTTTATTGACATCTGGTCTGATTTTATCCTCGCTCTTACTTCAAATCCTATTATTTATTTGCATGTTTTTAGTTCGCCACTCCATAACCTATAACGGGCTTTCTTTATGCTTTACTATACGTTCATTTTTTATTTTCTATCTTTTTCTTTAATTCTATTTAGAACGTCCAAGTTATTTTATCTGATCATTTTTTACTTTTTTATTTTTTAACCTTCTTTCGACTTTTTTTAAATTTTTTGTTCTTTTTTTTTCATATTCTTGCATTCTATTAAAAGCTTTATTCTTCTTACATTTTTTTCTCCTTTTTTTTTCATTTTCTCCTCTTTTTTTTCTTGTTTTTGTGTTATATTCCTTGTGCTTTTGCTGTACATTGTTTCTATTCTATTATTATTTAGCTGTTTTACTCTCTAGTAATTAGTTCCAACAATTAGCAGTTTTGAACACTTAAATTGTATATTATCACATATGTCTAAATTTTAGATAGCAATTTTTGATAATTTAAAGATTTAATATAATTATGTACATCTAATAACTGTAATTGTTTCCGAAAAGATATTAGTTTGACAAATTCGAGTGGAATTTATAGAATGTAGTAAGGTTCCCAGTTTTCCCCTTTGAAAGGAAATAGGTTTTAATTGTTCTAAGGTCGCTATTGTGTGCCAAATTAAATTTTGAAGTGCTCATTAAAATAATAATAAAAGAAAAATTACTGTGAGAAAATTGAATAAGCTTGTTTCCAAGAGTTTGTATTATTTAAGCTCCTAGGTTTGATTAACTATTAATTTAACGGGTTCACGGGGCATAAGTGGTATTAAAATTAAAGTACCAGAAAGAGCTTTTGTACAGACACAATCTGAGTTTTATCTTAAAAATTTAGCAAAAGCTTTCATCAACGCACGTTTATTTGATAAACCTAGTTTATAGCGGAATTATACTATAAAGTATCGTAACAATAACTTAATTATTACTCAAAATAGCAGAGTCGTATTTTGTATAGTTTAATAAACAGTTCCAAGATTGCCTTAATGTTACACAGCCTCATAAAATATGGAAACTCTACAAAGATCAATTAGTGGCCAATACAGACAACACAACTTACATATGTTTCTAATTGCGTTAAAATGTGCCTAAAAGCATCATCATATTAAGTCATAACATAATTAATAATATTGTTATAAATATTTTTTTAATTCTAGTCAACAAAAAGCAATTGCCTCATTTTTATGAATTTCAATGAATTCAGCGGCTTCTAGATGTCTACAGTTATATATTTGCTTGATTAATTTTAAATTGTTAATACTAATTTAATGATTGCTATTAAAGGCGTGCTTTGCTATACTCGATTTGTCCAATCTGCCGTATTTTAAGTGAGCTAAGTGCTCTTTGTATCTGATTTAAACCGATCTACGCGTTTGTCCTGTCACAGTTATGAAATTAATTACAAACTTTTTCAAAAATAGTGTTTTGTCTTTTAGACCTCTTAACAAATCTTTTATTTTCAAGCCTGACTGATAAACCGCTCTAAATTTCAAACACAATATCGCATAGATTGTAATAGCTGTGCCAATATTATATAGTGCAAATGCGTATATCAGTAAAAACTACATATAAAAAGTAGTTAGCTCACTTAAAACAGGGCAGATTAGACAAATCAAGTATAGCAAAGCACGCCTTTAATAGCAATCATTAAATTAGTATTAACAGTTTGAAATTAATCAAGCAAATAAATAACTATAGACATCTGGACGGCGCTGATTTCATTGAAATTCATAAAAATAAAGACACTTTTTCGCTCCTCTTTCCAGCTCCTTACTAGAACTATTAAAAAATATCAAAAAAAAATCCAGAAACCAGAAATAATACTAATTGAATAAACAAACCTCTTTAATTTTTATGAAGCAGGCCAGTTTTCCGCGGCAATACCTCTTATAAAACGTGTTTTTTAAGCTGTTTTTTCGAATTTACGACTTTTATTTTAATTTTATATAAAATAATAAAACTTTTAAACTCTTTTTTAAATTATAAACAGATAATTTGTAGAAATGCAATTTTCAGTATTAATAAACTCCAAACGTTTATTAATAAATTAGACCTCTGAACAAATCTTTTATTTTCAAGCCTGACTGATAAACCGCTCTAAATTTCAATAGTTTAACACAATATCGCATAGATTGTAATAGCTGTGCCACTGTTATATAGAATAAATGCGTATATCAGTGAAAACTACATATAAAGAGTATTTAGCTCACTTAAAATACGGCAGATTAGACAAATCAAGTATAGCAAAGCACGCCTTTAATAGTAATCATTAAATTAGTGTTAACAATTTGAAATTAATCAAGCAAATAAATAGCTATAGACATCTAGACTGCGCTGATTTCATTAAAATTTATAAAAATAAAGAAACTTTTTTGCTCCTCTTTCCAGCTCCTTAGTAGAAATAATACTAATTGAATAAAAAAACCTATTTAATTTCTATGGAGCAGGCGAGTTTTTTGCGCCAATACCTCTTGTAAAACGTGTTTTTTAAGCTGTTTTTTCAAAATTATTTATTAAGTTTGTTTTAATTTTATATAAAAAAAATTAAACTTTTAAACTCTGTTTTAAATTATAAACAGAAATTTTGTAGAAATGCAATTTTTGGTAATAATAAATTCTAATAAATTAAAAATTTTTAACAAAATTATATAGGTTTTTTATGCGACAATTTTGAAATAGTAATTTTGCCAAAAATAAGCCTTTGTTCGTACTAGCATAACTATAATTTATTGATATATTATTTATTAAACTAAACAATAATGTAATTTTTTTATTTTAAATGTAGTTTTTTTATTTTAAATGTAGTATGGAAGATATGTTATAAGACTCACCAAAAACGTCGATGGAGCTCCTTCACAAGTCAAGAGTGAGATTGATATTGAGTTATTATTTTGTTGGTAGATTTTTAAATGATGCTGCGTTGTCCCATGAGCGATTAAATTAAGGATGAATATTTACAAAAAAGCGTGCCCAAATAATTTTTTACGCAAATGTCAAGAATTGGATTTTATGGAAAGCGAACTCTACTTTAGTCACAATATTTCACAAAGAATATTCATGTTGCATTGTTAAAATCAGATTTCCAATTGTTCGAAAACTATAGAACGATATCTCTCTGCTTTTACATTTATTCAATATTCTCTTTTTGTCTGCCAACTATTTATATATTTCTTTGCTTTGCACAAATCATACGGTACTCTAAAGCCTTTTTAAATTGCTTGTTTTTGAGAGTCTAATGTATATTACATTATCTAAATTGACCAAATTTGAAATGATTTAAAACGTTTTTTTGATAATAAATTAAAAAGAGTAGCTGTGCCAAAACTTACCGCGATGATAGAACAAATTGACTTATTAGGCATTATTAGGGCAGATGTCAGCAGACTGAGAAGAGCTTCTTTGTTACTCCATCACTTTCACTATACTCATTACAATTAAATTCTTCAAGAAAAGTTTTCTTTTATTTTCCCAAGTCTATCGATTTGGAGGAAGGAAGCTTACGTTAATGAACACAAATTGATTCGTATACGAAATAATATGTTGCGATTGTGCCCTGTAAGTGATTGTAAATTGTAAATAATATAGCGTCTTTATATAACATTAGCCAGAATTATAATGTTCTTGTATTTATTCATGTAATAAAGCTTGTAAAAATGGGAATGTTAACTGTAGCTGTTTGCTTTCGGTCCCAAATGAAAATTTTTAATCCCAGCTCGTTAAATTACCCTCTACAGGTGTTAAAATATTTAAAATCTAGATTTTGGTGAGATTGGTAAAAACCAGTGGATGATGATGAAGATTATGAGAAATATAAATGAAATAAAATAATAGAAAAATCACACACCACACTCAGATTGTTGTCATATTCGTGATGATGAGACATGCCGTTTGATTTCGATCAAGTAATGTCACACTCAATAAACGACATGATAGGGTTGGTGGCGGCAAGAGCGGCGGCGTAACCGGGTTCCAAACACACCACTCGCGTTACGTTTCATACACCTTGACAGACTGAGCTCTGTGTAGTAAGTTATATGTAACAGTCATTTTGTCGCGCACTCGAAAACTTCAACTGTGGAGCACACGGGCCCCGAAAAGTACGTTAATTGCCGGAAAGTTCAGTTCTTGATGTTATGGATACGCAGCCAATAGGGTGGCTTTTCAATAAAACAAAAGAAATACCATCAATTTTGAGATATCTAAACTTTTCTATTTTTCAAGCATGATATATAATATCGAAAAAACTACCTACTTCACAACTTTTAAACTTCCAAAAAAACTGGGCTTTATACTTTATCGATGATTTATAAACCTGTTGTCCAACATTTTTTTATACTTTTTCTTTTCTTACTTACTCCACAAATTAAATATTGTTTTATACTACCAACTCACGACCAAAATTGTCAATAACATTAAACATTTATAAGTCCTTCTAAACTTTCAATAATTGCTTCAAAAAAGATTTCAGTAAAAATGGCTGTCCAGCGCATTTTGCTTGTATTGGCTTAATCGCAAATTTAGACATAATTGGATTGGCAGAGGTAGCCCAGTTTTATAGCCGCCAAAAAGTCCTGATTTGACAATTTTAGACTTTTATTTGTGAGAATGTTCAAAACAATAATTGTGTTCGAATAGTAAAAAATCGGATAACAGATGCTGCTGCATCTTTAACAATTGAGGAAATTCGAAAAAGTTGTAAAGAGTTACAAGTTAGAATAGAACTGAAATTAACCGAGTCGTAGAAATTGGTTTAAATTAAGCAACAATTTGTGTTCATTAGTAATTTTTTAGTTAAAATTAAAAAATCTTTGGTTATCTTTTCTTTAATTTTGATAATAAATTAAAGATTTGATAGTAAACTTATTCATTTTGAATTAAGCTTTATTATTTTATGAATTATGTAAAATAAAAAATCAAGTCTTGTTTTGACAAATTAACAATTGACATTCAAATTGATCCAAAGCTGTTTTTTAAGATGTAAAACTCTCAAACCGTCCCAGATACGGGCTAGTGTTTTGGAAAAACAACACAAATAAGAGCGTTCTTGTTGTAAGAAAATATTTTTATATTACTTGGACTAAAGCAAAAAATTGAGAGCTTTTAATAATACTATTTATTCTGAGACGACGCAAACGTGACAATAGACACAGATGACCAAACAGCTACTAATCCTCTAAAAACATTCAGCTTGAAGTTTTATTTATGTTTGGTACAATATTGTAACTGGATTATGTTGTGCTTTACCTCAAATAATATTATGCGATGATATATACCAAAGTTCTACAAATCGTGCTCAATAGTAGCAATAATATGAAACATTTATGGATCTTTTGAAACTTGAGTAATTAGTAGTGACATACATTTACATTATAAATGAAATTAATTACGTATTTGATGTATCAGGTTTCACACTATTACTCAGAACTAATATTTAATAGCCATCGACTATAACCACGTTATATCTGGTTGATAAGTTCTAGGCTGACTTCGAAATTAACTTTTGGCAATTTTGGTTTTAATAACAAATTATTTAAAAAGTTTTTATGAGTCGCTTACAATTTAATTGTTTTAAGTTATGACTTAAGTTAAACTAGCCCACATAATATTTTGAGAGTCAAAAACGTTTACGTTTTGACGGTTAGGAAACATTCTTCCAGAACGGCAAATCAAGCTTATGACGCTTTTGGGCATTTTTAACTCATCACGCTCAGAAAATAAATTAAATAGCTTATTAGAATTAAATAACGCCTTTATGTAGAACAATGAAACTAGATTCCATTTCTATTTTTTCATAAAAATACATTATAATACTTCTAAAGTTTATATTTACTTTATTTCTTGCAATAATCAATAAATATATGACTGGCTTTACAGCCGACCATTACCGACCATTACATTACAATTACACTCTATGTAATTGTATTGTAGTGTAATGGTCAGTTGTAATTGTCTTATTATTAAATAATACATTGATTTTTGTCGTCCAATTAACATGTTTATAATGTAACGAAATCGAAGGTTCGAGAAATTAACTAGTCAATTCCAGACTGCTCGGCGCCGAACTAAATATATAGGGCCTTGGATAAGCAAGCGACGAATGTCTTGAATCGGTATAAAAATAGTAGTAACAATAATTCCTATGAAATAGTGTAATATTAGTGTAGAAAACTGGCGTTATGTAAGTTTGTGTAAAATAAAAACCTAACGAGTCAGGAAAAGTTGCTGGAGCAGAAGGCCAGCGGCTTAGCAAAATAAATAAATTGTACAGCTTTCACGTTACATGAACAATATGAAAATTATTTATTAAATATATAAGTTTTCTTTGATTTATCCCGTCATTTAGACTCCTTCATTGAAATTGTTTTTCTTAACGGTGTACTTTTTGGTAGTGATTGCATTTTAATAATAAAACGGACTTTAAATCGCTGGAGAAAAAAATATTTGCTGTTGTAACAAGCTTTCAATCCAAAGCTAGTTACAGTATAAAGTTTTATACTTTGAAGTTAATATAAAAAAAAAAACGTTTATTACTAAAACTATTTGTATTAAAAATACGTTTGATTATTGTAAATAAGGCCAAACTCCCAAATTTTCTCAGCGTAGTGTATAATGTACAACACTAATTAAATTAATCAGTATTATTGATTACTTTCCGCTTAAATCTATAGGTTTAGCCTATAAAACATGTGTGTATGAGCTCTAAAAGCATTTGTGCAAATTATCATGCTGTTATTTGTTTTTTTTATTTAGTTTTTTGTTTTAATTTAAGTTTTGATTGTTGTTTCTTATTGTTAATGG
Source organism: Lagria hirta (assembly GCA_947359425.1). Lineage (NCBI taxonomy): Eukaryota > Metazoa > Arthropoda > Insecta > Coleoptera > Tenebrionidae > Lagria > Lagria hirta. The sequence goes on from OX375799.1 coordinate 3,057,914, forward strand.
AAAAAAACATCAAATTATACATTGTCATTCATTTCAACTTCTCATGCAAAAGTTTAGTTTAATCAGTTAATTAGAGGAAAGAAAATAGAGCAACACACAAACATTTCAAGTAAAATAGAAGCTTTTTAAAATGTGCTCCCACTTAGCAAGTTTTTCCACCGGATACAATTAGCACACGTATTTATTATGCAGCCTGTATATGACATTAAACAATTAGTTGCAAGAGCAAAGGTACATTTATTAAACATGTATTACAAACATTTGCTTTGTACTTACGACTGGAATCTAAGAAACTTGGATGCTTCACCACGTTTACCGCCCCAGTTTGCTAAAACATTTAGAATATGAGGTAATGTTACAAATATTAGTAAAACTCGTAAAACATCAATTTTAGATTGATCAGATTATTTAAAGCCACATAAAACAAGAAATAACAACTTTCCTATTATTGTACAAATCAAAAATTACAACCTTACGGTTGTCCAAGACCAAACTAATTTTAAGCTTAAATATACAATTTGAATTATAAAAAAAATATTTAAAAAAATCTTCAGACATTTTTTTTGATAAACTACATGATTTATGGCTAGTAATAGGAAATTTTCCCAGCGTATTTTTGCGTTGTTCTCATCTTTTTTTTTATAAGTTCGATTATATCTTAAAATCGGCGATTGTTTTCAAGTTTTTCATATTAGAAGTCCGTTTTTAAAGGTAATAAGAAATATTTTCTGTAATTTAAGTATGTATATATATATCTATATATATAAAAGAAAGTCTGTTATTTACTCCACTTATAACTCAAGAACGGCTTTGCCGATATGGTTGAAAATTGGTGAGGTGGTAGCTTAGATCCAGGAGACGGACATAGGATACTTTTTATTCCAGAAACCACCCTCTAAAAGAAGGGTTAAATCAAAATTAGAATTGCGATGTCGGAAACGTTCGGTGAGGCTCGACAAATTACCGAGAAATTTGACTCAACTACGAAGAAGCGTTTACATTAAAATTTATTTGACGTGGCTCAAGAAATTTTCCCAAACTTGGATTTTTATATCAATTATAGTTTAGAGCCAGGAGAAGGACATAGGATACTTTTCATCCCGTTCGACAGCATTCCCGTGTGACTTGACATGAAACGTCAGTCACTATAAAACGTGGAATAACAAAACGCAAATGACAGCTATGTAATTGACGTATAATGACAGATATGTAATGACGTATGGATGACAATTTGATATTTGTAAGAAATCAATAATAAAACTATTTCTATTAAATAAATAATTAACAATTATAATGTAATGATAGTGCCGTTGCCCTTTCGTAAAAAGTGAAGTGAACTATAAAACTCGGTATGGTTGAAAATTTTAGTTTTTAGGTGAAGTGAAGTTTAATTAATAATGCCGCGACCAAGACGATCGAATCTTTCCCGACAAAGCCGTGATGCAAGAAGAATACGAAATACTGCAAATGAAAGGACTGAAGAAGAACAAGAAATTGCACGTGAACAGCGCCGCGATAGTATGGCTCGACTTCGTGCTTCTCAATCACGAGAGCAAAGTGAAGCAGCCCGTGAAACAGCTCGGTTGGCAATGCAGAATCGTCGAGCGAACAACAGAGGTCAACAAATAGATAATTTGCGACGCAGAACAAGATATTTATCAAGTGCTGATTTGAATCGAGCAGCGAGTTTATTAATATTAATAAATATTTAAAGATATTAATAAAATGTTTAATTAAATATTAATAATTGTTTTAATATTTAATTATTAAATATTTAATAATATTTAATAATTTTTAATTATTAATTAGAAAAATTAATAAAACTAAATAATTATAAACAGCTACTTTTTATTAACAAAGGGATGAAAAGGGGAGGGATAGAGACAAAAAATGATATGTATCAATATATAATTTTCAAAGATTTTGGTTTGCTTATTTTAAAAATAATATCTATGTTTAGGCGGAACAAAGTTTGCCGGGCCAGCTAGTATATATATAATTTAAATGAAAAAATTAAAACAACAATTTTTACTCTTAAGTATTTTATTAGATTTCATAGAAGAGATTTTTCATCTCAAACATACCAGAATTTGAAAGAAAAAAGCGAAAATTGATGATTTTTTTGGGACACTCGACTATAATTGTCAGACAAAAAACAAAAACAAAGTTTTTCTTGTTTGTGTTACGTGCTTTCCTAAGATCATATGAGAAAAACATTTTCTCTTATTTTATTTAGCCCATAAGGAGATTAGACTCGCATTTAGGCAAATAAAAAATTAATTTTTGGGTCTGATTTGATCGGAAATTTTGTAAAATCGTGTATATAACTGGAAGGCATTCTGAAAAATGTAAGTAGATATTTTCTATATAAAGAACAACATCATTATATACATGGATAAGATCTAATTATTGGAAAGCTATCAGCTGTTCAGTTTAGAAAGAGGATGAACATAAAGATGGCAATAAAGATAAGCTAATAAATAACAGTAAAATGTTATCAAATCTCTCCGCATCGACGTCGGAAAGATATAGAACTCTCTTTATAATTATATAATAGAATGTAATATCATAATAAAGTAAACTTTACAAAATTATCTGTCTATCAGAGTTTATTAGCCATAATGTACGACGGTTGTAATTGGGAAATCAAAAATACCAGGAAACGCTTTAACGTTTCCTTAGATTTCACAAATTGCGTGGATTTTTCTCGTGCTGAAATTATGTAAATGAATTTTTGCCAAAAGCCAAACCTTCCGCGTACTCAATATATGTCAGTTCTAAAAATTTATGAACGCTTAAAATGCAAACTGCAACAAACAAGTCAAGCGGTGCCTTCGTGACTCTTTCTAATCTAAAACTAACGTTAAATAAAAGAATTTATTAAACTTTTTCAGATTTTATCAAACATCTCAACTGCTAAAATCGATTTTTAAACAAAACAAACATGTTTGTGTTTTAAATTTAAGTAGAAAGAAAACATATTTTCAACTTGTCAATTTCACATCAGCTGATGTGACAAATTGCTTTTATACAGTGACATAACATTAAATATAAATAAAGAATGACTCTGTTTGCTCTAGCTTATAAAAGAAAGATTTTTTTCAACTTCAGTCTATTTTTTACACTATTAATTGCTATTGCAACAGAAACACTTCAATACTCCAAAAACAAAACAATTTGACTTCTACTGAAACAAATTTTGGAACAGATAAAACTTTCAGCAGCTGAAGTATCAATTTCCACTTTTAAAAACTCTATTATTTATTTATAATTTCCTAGTGCCATTATATTAACTTATGGTGAACAATAAGATTCAAGAGTTATTTAATATTACAAATTTTCACATTTTGAAAACAAGTCAAAAATTTTTTTGCAAAGCGACTACATTTTTGACAACACCGTTAGTTGGAAAAAAAAATTAGATTAAATCAAGCCTTTAAATACAAATTTGAGGACTTGATGCCCTGTCAGACAGATAGAGATTTAATAACTTGTTTATTTTGTAAAAATGTTTTTATTTTTAATATTTTTTTTATTTATTTATTATTTATTTTAGTTTTGTGTAATAAATTTAGTCGTTATTTTCCACTCTCTCTTTTTCTGCTAAAACCACAAATTTGAGAAAAAAACAAAAACTGTCTAAGACAATAATGAGAGATAAAATTGCACCGGATTTAAATAAGATTGTATCAAGCTTTTCAGAAATATTCCTTTGATCTATAGCATGTCACATATTTACATTGAAATGGTATCCAAAGTCGTGTTCTCTAGTATTTTAGGATTGTTTTGGTAATAATGGACAAAGCCAAATTGCATTTGTACAAAACTTTGACGTTTGTAATCCAATAGCTAAATCACGTGTTAAGTTGAAACTCGAATTCCGGCGAAAACTGCAATACATAACGTTATTTAGCTATATTGATGGCTTGCCTTCGCCACAACGTCAGTTACACAAATAGCCCCCTGGAAGATCTGGCTTTTTATACTTCTCAACAGCCAAATCCATCGTTCTCATTCTCTTGTATTGCCAACGTTGCGTAAAACGCATTATTGATTCTTATCACCGATTTGTTAACCATAATACTTTATGTAACTTATTTTCTCTACAAGGACTTCTAACCCAAAAGAAATCGAAATCAAATTTTTTTTTAGACTTTTAAAACTTAACGTCTATGTGTCTGCTCTGTAAAACTTTTTAAAAATATCAATGATAATGACAATTTGTCACTGTCGTAATTAGCATAATTTAATTTTGACAAATATAAGTTACACAAGCCATAAAATTCATTTATTTTAAACGTCGAATCACTTTTCACTTAAAATGGCTTTTACAAAACAGTAAAATAAAAAATGATTATATTGTAATTTTCGAAATAAACAAAAAGTTTGTAACAAAAATGTCTAGCAGTATGCCATTCCTGAGTGCTTAACAGATTTCTTATTTTTAATAGAAATAATTTTTTCCCGCACAACCTTGCAATCTAAGCATCTGTAAATAGTTATTTACAATTTTTAAACATAAATTAACTACGCCATTGTAAATAGTTATTTACAGATATTAGTAAGTTTGAAGCACGACGCTCTGCAGAGTGCTGTAAAACGCACAAATAATGAATTAGACTTTTCTTTTATTTTGTCGGGTCAATTTTGGCCTCCAAAAACAGCTTTTTACTAAATTTTAAAAATTAAATATAAAAAGATTGATGAATTTTTTTAAAAGTTATTAAAAAATTCTTGAAAAAAATTAAAAAGCTTTTAAAACTTATTAAAAATATAAATTAAACCTTAAGAAATTATTAAAAATGCTTAAAACTATTTTTAAAGACGTTTAAATATTTTTAAATTGATAATTATTGAAAATAATTCAAATTTTGTGTAAAAAACTTTTTAAATCATTCCAAAGCATTTAAATAATCTTTTCAAGCACTTTTAAATAATTCATTTTTACTTTTAAAATTTTTTAAACGTATTATTAAATTTTAAAAATTAAATATAAAAAGTTTAATGAACTAAAAAATTCTAAAAAGCTTTTAAAACTTATTTAAAATAACCTTAAAAAATTATTAAAAATGCTTAAAACTATTTTTAAAGACGTTTAAATATTTTTAAATTGATAATTATTGAAAATAATTCAAATTTTGTGTAAAAAACTTTTTAAATCATTCCAAAGCATTTAAATAATCTTTTTAAGCACTTTTAAGTACATTATTTGTACTTTTAAAATTTTTTAAACGTATTATTGAACTTTAAAAATTAAATATAAAAAGTTTAATGAAATTTTTTAAAACTTATTAAAAAGTTTTTGAAAAAATTGAAACAGTTTTTAAAACTTATTAAAAATATAAATTAAACCTTAAAAAAGTATTAAAAATGCTTAAAACTATTTTTAAAGACGTTTAAATATTAACTATTTTAGCCACAATTTTGTTTTAAAAATTCCCAAATTTTAATTGACAGGATTAGCAGTTGAATTTGAAGTTGAAGTCAAAGTTCAGTTTTTTTGATTAATCTCATTACAAACCAGAAAAAACTTCTGCAACGAATCAGTAAAAAGTGTCTCTAAAGCTAAAATAAATAACTTCCAACATATGTTTTATTATGTTTTATATGTTTTATATGTTTTATTAACATATTAAAAATAATATGTGTAAATTATGCTTTTTTTTAATAATCTATTATCTGTCACTTTACTGTTAAACTAACACAAGTCGAATGTCTTTTAGTTGTAGCTCCAATAAGATGCCATTGTAACACATTAATAATTATTTGTAATTTTTTTTACTATTAAATTAAATATTTATCATTTATTTCTTCTACTATTTATAAAATCCCACTACTGATCAAATAATTTAAGTGCAATAATTTCAAAAATTTGAAGTGAAGAGACTTTTTTTTATTTCTTGTATACTTGGATGGGATTATTATTGGCAAGGTTAAGACTTAGAAGATCTAGTTAAATGATGTGGTATGTAGCAATAGACATAGAAGCACCAAAATAATTGCACAGCTGCCAAGAAGCGCAATTCCAGCGTAGTTTCTTTACAAGCTTTTGCAGCCTCATAATATTAATCTGCGTAGATGTTGCCGTGTCTCCTCACTCAAAAATTTTATTATATTACACAAAATCATTAGCCAAAGAAAGATCAAAAATATTAAAATGCCCACATAAAACGTTGCTTGGGACAACAACTCCAACTTGTTTCTTGCTTGAAAATTCAATCTAACTGGATTTTAATTTAAAAAAAAAAAAAAGAAGTTGAAATTTGTTTATTTGGTTTACCAGTCAACTAAATTGTGTTATAAGTCTCCATTTACCGTAACTTTACATTTATTGGTAGAAATTTAATAACGGTAGAAAGCTCAACTCAAATTTCGATTTATACTTTTCCAGATATTCCAGAAGACTTATAATCAAAACGTGAACAACATTTATTTTTAATCAAATTAAGTAAGCCATTATTTTGATTATTTGTTTTGGTTTGATTCTAACCTTTTTTGGAGTGTTTTCTTTAACATGCTGTCCTACCAGCTCTGGATGTTTTTATGAGAAACAAATTTGAAGTCTCGGTAAATGTAGCAGCTAATGTGCCTTATTAAATATTAAAACGGCTTATTTCTAAATTATTCAACACTTCTATATACATTATTGTGTTCTAAATGATAAAATAATACTTCAATGCCTATTTTTAATCATTCGCTATTAGACTTGCTAAATATTACTCGCCAATTGGCGTGTGGAATAAACAATTACCAAAAAAATGAAACATTTATACATGCAATGAACGTTTAACTTTTCTACAACATATATTTTTAGAACTCCACAGAAGTTGCAATGTTATTAGAGAAAAAATTTCATTCATTTGTGCCATTTCCTGTGCGTTTTTTAAGAAAATAACTGAGTCGTGTAAAAATTAAACGTAGTAAATAGGTTATACATTTTTAATTATTCCTACTGCCAATATGAGATCCAAAGCTTCAAATAAGTTAAAACTTTATTCAGATTGGTCATTTTGATTAAAATTTAATGATTATTCCAAACCTGTATGTATTTATTGGCGCCCAATGACCACTTTCAATACAAAAAATGACAATTAATTTTACCTAAGTGGCGTAGCAACTCAATAGCGGGCCCGGGTTCCAAAAATATTAAACTTTGTAATAAGTCTTTTTTTTAATTTTTATTAACTCTGTGATAAATTATCTAGAATTTTATGTAATAAATAAAACATTGTCATCATACATAAAAAAATACTTTTAATAATTCTGAAAGAAAACAAAAACCAGTTCATTATATTTTACAATCAAATTATAATATAAAAACGATTTTTTTCTTGCTTTCATGGTAGCAAAATTCGATAGGTCTAACTCTTTCGCTATAAAGTTTTTAATTAAAATTGATAATTGTTTTTGGTCTATAGTATTTCGTAAGTACGTTTTTATTAACTCTAGTTTAGAAAAACTGCGTTCAGCAGATGCTACTGTGACCGATATAGTTAAAAACAAACAACAAGTGTAATTTAATTGTTTTTCTAAATAGATAGTTTTTGTTTACTATTTTTAATAACATTTTTTGCGTAAAGACAACATTTTTAAATTATTATTTTTAATAAAGAATAAGTTGTTTGAGAAAAATTAATTATTGAAGTCTACTTTAAATCAAGGCATCATAATAAATATTTTTTCTAAAAAAATAATAAAAAGTTTTTGTTAAATCAATTGATTTTAATAAACTTGAAATAAAAGTTTTTGCAAAAATTTGATTAACTTCATAAAGTGGCTGAAAAAGAAGAATTTATTATCTATTTATTTATAATATTTAATTTGTTAGTAGAATACTTTATCTAATAGTAGTATATTTTTTAAAAAGTGTTAATTATTTGTACATAATAGTATCAGTGATTGTAAAGCTTAAGTGTTTTTCTTTTTTCAGTAAAAAGACATATTATAATACAAATAGATTAGTAGATATTGACTAGACTTGTCTTATCTTATACAATTGTGCATCTGGGTGGCATAAGTCAAAAAACTTGTAAATAACAAAAAAGGTCAATAAAAAGAATTTCAAGGGAAAAAGACTCTTTACAGCTGGGTCATTTTTATTGAAAGAAGATATTTACACAATTTGGAATAATAATGATTGAATTGCTTACAATTACCCACAGGAATTACAGCTAAAATGTGCAAACCACCGAGTCGTAGATACAAGTACAAACCGCGCCAATCTGCTAGTTACTGTAGAGACCTTCATTAATAATTAAAAAACCAGCTGAATAATATAAAGAAGATATTAGTAGTTGCTCAAATAATAAAAAAAAATGTATATAACTTGTCCAATTGCTTTAAGTCACGCAAATTGAATTCGGATCGCATGTATTGAATAAACTAATTAGAATTTGGCGTAAATTGCTCTTCTTGTCTGTTTTTGGTAAAATTGATTGTTTGTTCATTTGACATCTAATTACATGAAACATCTCTGCGCTAACAAATTATTGCCTTAAGAGCTAACAATAGTACAACAGAGCTTCTACAATTACGCAGTGCACCAATAACTGAAATGTATAATGTTTCCAAACAAATGTATATTTAGATATTATTGACAGGTTCAAGTTAAATGCAGGGAATAAAACAGAATAATGTATTATGTTTTCTTATCAGTCTTTACATCCGCTCTCTTTATGCACGGAAGCAATAAAGTTCAGTTATTCATTAACCTACTGTCACGCTTTTATAATTATATTCCAAACTGTCGGTCTAAGGAAACGCTTATAGATGCTCCAATTGCTAACCCCACAAAAACTAAAATAAAAATAAACGCCTTTACTGCTTCTTGCTTTCTAAAAAGGCAAAAAAACCACGACAAAATAACCGCGACAAAATAACCGAAGACAAAATAACCAAACGACAATTCATCCCCACGACAATTCGTCCATGAAAATATTGGACCTATATTGGACCTGACGGTATTCTTGGACCTGACCTGACCTGACCTGACCTGACCGAATTATCGTTCGCAAATCAGATGTCGCGGATCAATCGTCTGCGGTTATTATGTCGTTTGGTTATTTTGTCGTCGGATATTTGGTCGCGGTTATTTTGTCGCGGTTATTTTGTCCGTGGTTATTAAGGCGTGTCACCCATCAGTATCAAGCATTAACGTCTCCAACTCTTTGAAGTTAGTAGTTCGTTAAAATTATATTCAAATTATTGCAAGTCTCCGAAGCAACATATTCAGCTTCGGAAAGTCAGATTTGCTCGTAACTGATGACTGGAACAAATAGTTAGTTACACCAAACAGGGTATTTCGTCGATTTGGATCCATTCTAGAAGCAGCATACGTCCACGAAACACTTTGAGTTGTAAATCTTTCTTACCATTGTTGCACTGTTTTTCTTCCTTTTATGCATCATAAATTTAGTTTTAATTTCTTTCGTCTTGTGCACTAGTCGTGTACATCCGTACTATATCTAGTATTGATTTTATCTTTGATTATATTAATGCTATTTGGTGTAGGTAGACTTATAGAATTTTTATAAATATTATTAATTTGAGCAAGGAACAATAATAGTTAGTTAAAATAGAACATGTTAGTCAAATTGCTGATCCGTGCTAATTAACATCATACAGTTTCTAAATATACATATATTAATTCAAAAGTAATATTAATTGCAAATTAGCATTTAAATTATCTCAAACAAGGATGCTCAATTTTCAATGAATAATTACAATTTGATAAAATGATTTGGAAACATTAACTCATTTGCATATTTTCCTATTTAATTAGGTTTGTTTTTGCTGAAAATAAAAATATAACTTATAGAACTACTTAACACCAATTTTTTTGCAAGTATAGTAAGAACGTTTGAGATATACTTAGCGACGTTGAATGTTGCAGAACACAACGTTTTTTGTGATATTCAACGAAGTAGAAGAAAAAAAGTGAGGTAGGAAAAAACAGAATGATGATATTTGAGAACGTGGTAGAGAGCTTATTGATGTCCGGGCAGAAATCGGAAAGTAAAAAGAATAAGACAAGACACGTATTTGAGATAGCTTCTAGGGGGGATAGAGAAACCCCAAGGTATATAGTGGGAGAAGAAGGTAAGAGAAACACGCTGAGAGGAAAAGCGGGGAAAAAGGCCACTAATTTTGAGGATAGAATGAATGAAAGGAAAGAATGTAAAATATTGAATAAATGTTAGAAAGAAAAGAAAACGAAAACATAGATAAATGAGAAAGAGACAGAGAGAGAAATATTAAAGAAATGAATACGTGAGTAAACAATTGAGACACAATTGAGACAATTGACAAACTCTGATATTATTATGTACAAATAATTAACACTTTTTAAAAAATATATTACTATTAGATAAAGTATTCTTACTAACAAACATATTATAAATAAATAGATAATAAATTCTTCTTTTTCAGCCACTTTATGAAGTAAGTCAAATTTTTGCAAAAACTTTTATTTCAAGATCATTAAAATTAATTGATTTAACAAAAACTTTTTATTATTTTTTTAGAAAAAATATTTATTATGATCCCTTGATTTAAAGTAGACTTCTTTAATTAATTTTTCTCAAACAACTTATTTTTTATTAAAAATAATAATTTAAAATTGTTGTTCTTATGCAAAAAATGTTATTTAAATTTGTAAACAAAAGCCATCTATTAAATTAAACTTGTTTTTTGTTTTTAACTATACCGGTCACAGTAGCATCGGCTGAACGCAGTTTTTCTAAATTGGAGTTAATAAAAACGTACTTACAAAATACTATAGACCAAAAACAATTATCAATTTAAATTAAAAACTTTATAGCGAAAGAGACCTATCGAATTTAGTGACAAATTTTGCTACCACAAAAGCAAGAAAAAAATCGTTTTTATAGTTATAATTTGATTGTAAAATATAATTAACTTGTTTTTGTTTGCTTTCAGAATTATTAAAAGTATTTTTTTATGTATGATGACAATGTTTTATTTACAAAATAATACTCTAGTTAATGTATTATAGATTTAATAATAAATGTTATAAAAAAAATTGAAAAATAACAAAAGGGTATAAGACCTATCACAAAGTTTAATATTTTTTAAACCCGGGCTTGCTATTGAATTGCTACGCCACTGTTCATAAGCTCACATAAATTTTGTTAAATTGAACACTACAAGAGTCTGGGAGAGAATAAAAAATATTGTAGCCATGTCAATAATTTAGGTTAGGTAGGCTTATATTGAAACAGTTATTATTAAACTTTACTCATAATTACCGTTAAATCATAAAAAGATCGTCATTTTGAAATAAAGCTGCTGTGTCACAGAATAATGTATGGACAAATAAATTCCAACTTTCTTGTAAAATTGGATTATTTAGCTAGCCTAGTAGCAGCAACTAACAGAAAATAATTGCAGAAGCAAATTTTTTATGATATTATAAGCTAGTAGATGTTTTTGATTTATTTCACGGCATTTTTAATTAATCTTGTGCAATCAAGTATTCATTAATAGTTGACAGATGATTCGTCAACTGTCAACATCAAGCTTAACCATCCTTAAGCATGCAAAAGTAATTTTTAATTTTAACAAGTATTTAATTTAGTATATTTATTTCTATTAAAGCATGTTTCTGTCAGCGGAATTATAGATTGAGAAAAGTAATGATCAAAGTTGAATCGAAGTTTGTGACATTAGACATTGAATTAGAAATTAAGTTTTGAAACATGATACTTTCCAGTATTTATACTCGTCAATATTTTTTAAGATCAAGATGTATAGCGTAGACTGAATCTCTCTGGAATCGCTTATTATGCATTGGTTGAATTTCCCACCGCCAGCTATGTGGCAGGATTGCTTTAATTTAAAGAAAAAGCGCAAAATAACTTATCAAAAATGCAAATGACCAAACTTGTTGCAAATGTGAGACAGATAATCGAACATAAGCCGCTCTCAACCCTATGAGAATTCTCAATTAATTATTCATAAAATAGTTACGCTCACAAATTTCAAACCTATGCTCTGACTATTCTCTATATTTTGAAGCAAATAGACCGAATAAAAAACTCTAGCTTTCATTGAAAAAATTATAGCTCTGCAGATTCAGATAGAAAAAACACCGACGTTGAGGTTTTGAGTGAAATGTATTTTTAATTTATATCTGGCGCATCCACCATTTTTAAACATTTTTATTAAAAATCATATTTTCTTATAAATATTTCACTTTCTATTAGTCGTCTAGCCTCTTCTTATAATAATAACTTGAGTAACTTGTAAATTTAGTACATTGGACTGATCAAATCACAAAAAAAAATTATATCTGGCACTTCTATCATTTTTATAAATTTTCATTATAAACCATAAATGTTAAAGTTTCTATTGATCTTCTAGACTCTTTTCATAATAACTTCAATAACTTGTGAATTTAATACAATAGAAACACTTTTGATTGGACAGCTTAGAGAAAAAAATTAACTCTGGCGCCTCCACCATTTTTAAACATTTTTATTAAAAATCATATTTTTTTATAAATATTCTACTTTCTATTAGTCGTCTAGCCTCTTCTTATAAAAATAACTTGAGTAACTTGTAAATTTAGTACATTGGACTGATCAAATCAAAAAAAAAAAATTATATCTGGCACCTTTACCATTTTTTTGGATTTTTATTATGAACCATAATTGTTAAAGTTTCTATTGATCTTCTATTCTTTCCATTATAATTTTAGTAACTTATGAATTTAATACTAAAAACACATTTAATTGAACAGCTTAGAGAAAAAAATTAACTCTGGCGCCTCCACCATTTTTAAACATTTTTATTAAAAATCATAATTTCTTTTTTAATGTTAAACTTTCTAGTATAAAAATGGTAGCGCCTGCCACAAAACTTGGTGACTTAGTATATTAAAAAAAAAGTACATTGGACTGATCAAATCACAAAAAAAAATTATATCTGGCACCTCCACCATTTTTTTAGATTTTCATTATAAACCATAATTGTTAAAGTTTCTATTGATCATATTTTTTTATAAATATTCTACTTTCTATTAGTCGTCTCGCCTCTTATAATAATAACTTGAGTAACTTGTAAATTTAGTACATTGAACTGATCAAATCACAAAAAAAAAATTATAACTGGCACCTCCACCATTTTTTTAGATTTTCATTATAAACCATAATTGTCAAAGTTTCTATTGATCTTCTAGACTCTTTTCATAATAACTTCAATAACTTGTGAGTTTAATACAATAGAAACACATTTGATTGGACAGCTTAGAGAAAAAAATTAACTCTGGCGCCTCCACCATTTTTAAACATTTTTATTAAAAATCATATTTTTTTATAAATATTCTACTTTCTATTAGTCGTCTAGCCTCTTCTTATAATAATAACTTGAGTAACTTGTAAATTTAGTACATTGGACTGATCAAATCAAAAAAAAAAAATTATATCTGGCACCTTTACCATTTTTTTGGATTTTTATTATGAACCATAATTGTTAAAGTTTCTATTGATCTTCCAGACTCTTTTCATAATAACTTCAATAACTTGTGAATTTAATACAATAGAAACACATTTGATTGGACAGCTTAGAGAAAAAAATTTACTCTGGCGCCTCCACCATTTTTAAACATTTTTATTAAAAATCATAATTTCTTTTTAAATGTTAAACTTTCTAGTATAAAAATGGTAGCGCCTGAAACAAAACTTGGTGACTTACTATATTAAAAAAAAAGTAAGATAAACTGTCGTTTTGTGTTAAATATAATAATAATTTATTGTTCAACAGAATAAATATGATTTGTTTAAATTACAAAATGTTATACTTAGTTTAAATTAGTAAGACTTTCCTATGTCTTTGTTGGTATATTATTTTAACTCCACTTTACGGACTCTTTTTGAATGGTCGATAAAATCTTCTTTCGGTCCATCATCCCTGTCCAGTGAATAGACGAAGGGATGTATAATAGTCGTTACGTCTTTCATAATCTATTACCTGTATGTTGAGAGTGAATAGGTTGCTTATGAGCTTTATGCATGCTTTATTTTATATTTATGAAAGTACGCTTTTGGCTAGCTTGTAACATACGTTTCTTGACCTGAATAAAATCAAAATGAATATTTTAAATGGCTAAAGGTTACTCTTGACTTGCTTGAAAAAATATTGATTTAAATTTTTAATTTCTCTAGTTTTTAATTCATTAATAACTTTTTAATGAGGAGTTTGCATGATACGTATAGACTATACTTTATACTTTAGAGATCAATATAATGTTCATCATTTTATATTATACTCTATATCAACAGGAATTAAATTGAGTCAATAATAACAGATGGACAAAACTTCGAAATTATAGTGAAGAGTACAATAATTTAGTAAATGAGTTCAAATTAAAGTCCACGTATTGAACAATAATTATTAGTAATCATCATAATTGAATGATTATTTTTTATCCACACCTCCTCATTTATCAATGAAGCACCTCATTAATACAAAACTTTGCCACAAAATCAATTATTATTAAATCGATACTTTAAATTTCAATGCTCCGGTACAAAACAATTTGACAATAATTAATTAAAATAATTAAAAATACTTTTTTTGTACTGATGTTAATATTATTTATCTACTTTGCGTTATAATAGGCCCATTAAAAGTAGTTCAATAATGGATCATATTATTAAACTGATTTTGGTAACATTTAGGTTTGTTATATTGGTGACAGCTGAGATCAGCCTTGTCACACTTGCAAAAACAGCTTTTTTCGATAGAAAGATAAAAAAACCGATAGAAAACTTTACAATAATTAATATGTAAACTATAATTCTTCATAAACGGCTCCGTCATACTACAAAAACTATAAGGAATACTAAAACACATTTTTTTTGTTTTCTATGAGTGTATTTTTTTTTATAAAACAACAATTGAACTTGAAATAAAAATTTTAGAAGTTGTCAAACAGAAGATTATTTTCTCACAAAATCAAAAAATGAAAATAACTCATATACTAAAATTAAAAAACTAGAAGTTATATAAACTCCAGGTTATATAGTAAGAAAAGAAAAAGAGAAAAAGTAAACAAAGCGCTAAAATGAAAGATAGAAGAGGGTCTGAGAAACTGAAAGAGTCATAGTAAGTGATGAACAAAAAAGCAGACAAAGGAATAAGAAAAGAGAAAAAAAAATACTATAAAAAAAAAGTTCAGTGTAGAGGAAAGGAGAAGCGAAGCAATAAATAAATAGAGAAATAAGAGACAGCGACATAAAGAAACAAGAAAAGAGTAAAAAAATTAAACTGAGCAGATATAACAGAAAATATGAGAGACTGGTAATAGAAAAACTACCAAGCTATCTAAAAAGAGTAAATGAGAGACGGAGGAAAATGATTACAAGATTCAGATGTGAGAATAAAGAAAGAGAAAACATATTTTAAATAGAGAAAAATGAAAGAAAATGCAGTGTGTGTAGAAGAAACAGAGAAACAGTAGACACTTGACAAAAAAATGAGAGAAAACATAATAAAAGGAAAAAGAAGATAGAAAAGAAAAAGAAAAATTAAGACAGTACAAGTGTTTTTTTTACTTTTTGAATTATCTTAAAGTATATCACTGTATTGTGGAGAAATGAAGCAATTATGTATTAAGTAAACGCAGTAAGAAAAGCAATAGATCTTTGTCAGGTAGCTGTTTGGTTGGAATGTTGAGCCTTAAAATCCAGGAATTTTGAGTTGATTCAAGTAAAAACCGCTTACTCCAGTTTACAGAAAAGACTAACTTTCTTAAAAACAAACAGGAATTCTCTTCTCAAGATCAATAAAAAACTTTTAAACAAATGCTAAAACTGTGTTAATAGTATTGGAATGGATAGTAGGGTATGGTAGAGTAGCTAAATGCATTGTTTTAAATAAATTAAAACTTTGTAAGGTTTACAATAAATAAACGTATAATCTTTTCAAAACAAATCAATCAGAACATGGGAAGAGGGAGCAAAAAGTTTTAGCTAGTCCCTCAGCGTAAACCATCTATATATTAGGTACGTGTTCATTAAATTCTGTGCCCTCCTCTACACACCCTTGCCACCTTATGGCTTTCAAATGATCTGTTGGCTCGTCTTTCAGCTTACAAAACTTTAAAGTTCTCTAAACTCCTTGGCTCAACTTCTTGATAAAATTTATGAGATCTATAAAAATATTATTATGAAAAGTTTGACGTTCTATAAATGCTGAATCTGTCACGCAAAAAACATTATGATTTATCTTAGTTTGCTGCGTTGTCATGGTCTCAGTACACATTATTTATAACAGTTGTTTTCTAGCATAATGACTCTTTAAAAACAAAATCAAAATTGTCTGACGTGGCAGATTTTAATTTAGCAAAATTCGCTGGAATACGGTAAAACCTTTCCTGACAGACATCTTCTTCAAGCGGACAAGCTAAAGTTTACAATTTTTCATTTTCAAGTAAACAGAAGTAACAGACAATTTTTCCAAAGTTTTGCAGCACTTTTGGCTTGGTTTGTTTACTCAGGTGACACATGTTTCATTGATATATTTGTTGTACATACCTTTATCTCTTATAAAAAGTATCTTTATTTATTATTACAACTATGATTTTTATTTTCATTGAGTTAGTTACCTCCTCTTGTCAAAGATCATAAAGCTACTAAACTAAAAAGACGCTAAGGTGGAAAAATACCTAAGAGCCAGCTTATATTGAGCTGGGCTAGCATACAAAAATTTTTTTAGTTATCAGAAAGCCTATGGTTATTAATTTGACTAAAATAGTTGCTAGTATTTTTGAGCAAATGAGCCAAAAACAGAGTTTTCTGTTGTCAAAAGATTTGTTAAAAATTTGAAGAAAATATAGCAAAAACTAATTTATGTCCAATCAAATCTTAGATAGTACGAAGTACGAGGTCATAGTTGGTGAAATATCAGACTGACAACAACCTTTACCAATTATAGACATATGACATATTATGTAACAAAAAATAAGTCATTATAGTCGGTAATTTAAATGCCCGAAATAAAACAAATGAATCGGTGATACGCCTCTATAAACAAAAACACTATTATATAAACAAAAACAATATTAACGTCGACAAAAACAAACCTGTAAAAACGTGCCGACAATACTTATTAGCTATAATAAATATTTTTCACATTAAAATATGTCATTACACTTTCAGTAAGCTAACTAAGCATCTGAGGTCTATAAATGACTTTTGTAACTAATGTGAGAAAACATCAACAACTGGGTCCAACTTAACTAGTCTAATCACCGAATCAACCAAATTTTGGCATAAAGCACTAAAAAAAATAAATTAAATATTCCCCAAAACTTCAAACCTATCCAAACATGATGTATAACTTGGTCAACAATGACTGTTTGTGTTGGCAACACTTTTTTATTTGTTTAGTGGCAAAACTGTAATCAAATACCAAATATTTGACATAAGCCTTATAAACAAAATTCTAGGATATGTCAGAGCGACTAACTTTTTAATTGGCATCTGTCAATGTCAAAGGTGTCACCCGTCAAGTGGTTGCAGTTAAAATGAAATGTAGGATTGCCAACCCAAACAGTCATTGTTGACCACATTATACATTATGTTTGGATAGGTTAAAGTTCTGGGCAGTGTCATGAAAATATTAGGACGAATGCTAAAAGCTAACTTTGTGTATGCAACTGTCATCATTTTCACCTGCTTTTACTGTTACTTAGCAACGTCAGTTTCCCACTCCATGGGCTGTGACGTCACGTTAAGTGTATGGATGAGATACTGCTTACAATACTACGATAATTACTTAAATTATTCATTTAAAATAATAGTTTGAAGCGGCAGCTTTAATTTATGGTAATAAATCCTACCAAACTGAAATCAACATGCCTTTTAAAAGCTGAAATCACTTGTGGGAGATTTGCGAGTTACCAATTTAAACTGCATGAGCATTTGTCCGTAAAATACTTTAAATATTGAGTGTAGCTCGGTCTGTAAAGCATCAGTCGCGTTTGAAACGTTTTATTATATTGATTGGTTTTGTGTTTGGCACTACTTCACAATAAGAACAAAAATTTTTTACACCCGGGTATTCAAATTCAAAAACTTTCAAAGTGCCGCTCTTTTATTTATTTAATAATCTTTCAAAAACAAACATAATTTTGTGATTAGTAAAAATATTAATATTGGAAGTACTCAAAATGCCCTGACGTCAGTGGCGGATCTGCCAGGATTTCGCGTCTACATGAACCCGGATAATACACATTATTCTTACAAAAAAAAGAATTTTTTGTCACATTTGTAAAAGATTTTGTTTACTTTAATGACGAAAGTTAGAAATAAAACAATTTGTTACGCTTTAAGCTAGCGATCCTGAAATGTAATAGAAGATGGGCGGCAGGCAATAAAAATGACTCAGCTGTAAAGAGTCTCTTTCCCTTGAAAATATTTTTAATGACCTTTTTTGTCATTTACAAGTTTTTTGATTTATGCGACTCAGATGCACAATTGTATAACATAAGACAAGTCTAGTCAATATCTATTAATCTATTTGTATTATAAGATGTTTTTTTACTGAAAAAAGAAAAACACTTGAGCTTTACAAATTACTAATATAAATAAATAGATAATAAATTCTTCTTTTTCAGCCACTTTATGAAGTAAGTCAAATTTTTGCAAAAACTTTTATTTCAAGTTTATTAAAATTAATTGATTTAACAAAAACTTTTTATAATTTTTTTAGAAAAAATATTTATTATGATGCCTTGATTTAAAGTAGACTTCAATAATTATTTTTTCTCAAACAACTTATTCTTTATTAAAAATAATAATTTAAAAATGTTGTTCTTACGCAAAAAATGTTATTTAAATTAGTAAACAAAAGCTATCTATTTATAAAAACAATAAAATTAAACTTGTTTTTTGTTTTTAACTATATCGGTCTCAGTAGCATCTGCTGAACGCAGTTTTTCTAAACTGAAGTTAATAAAAACGTATTTACCAAATACTATGGACCAAAAACGATTATCAAATTTATAATTGATTTTAATTGATCACTTTATAGCAAAAGAGTTAGACCTATCGAATTTTGCTACCATGATAGCAAGAAAAAAATCGTTTTTATAGTTATAATGTGATTGTAAAATATAATGAACTTGTTTTTGTTTGTTTTCAGAATTATTAAAAGTATTTTTTTATGTATCATGACAATGTTTTATTTATTAAATAAAAATCTAGATAATTTATTACAGATTTAATAAAAATTGAAAACAAAAAAAAAGAGTATAGGACCTATCACAAAGTTTAAAGTATTGAGTTGCTACGCCACTGCCTGACGTTTATCTAGATAACAATTTCCTTCAATAATGAAACTTGGTACTTAGTAATGTTAAAACAAATCGATGGAATTAATCTCGTGTTTGTCGTATAATTCAGCAATAAATGGGTTTTCAGTTTGATGCTTGGGCTAATTAGATTTTTCGAAGTTAAAAGTGGCGCAGTCGTTCAAATTGGAAGGAATTTATTTGTTGATTGAGGAATTTAGCCATTACAACTTTTTTACTTAAACAGTGCCCATTTGAATAATGCGATACTTAAATTTATTCATGTAAAATATTGCTGTCGAGTGAAAGACTTTTTGAGTAAGTATTCCAATTGAAAAACTTCAATCAATCAGAGCGCTCAAAAGGCCAGCTTGCTCTGCATTAATTGGATTTTGATGTGCCTCACATAGTCGCGTAATTTCAAATTTGTGGAGTATTGAAATCGAATAGCAAAATGGCGCATTATATTACGTGCTCTGACTATTTCGTTTACTACTTTTCCAAAGCTCCTCTACAATTATGCGAAATGACAGCCGCTCTCATACGCTATTCACTAAAAATAAAACGAAATTTTTTTGAAAGCAATTAAAATAGCACATTTTGTCATGTAGATTGCATTAAACACATTATTTGTTCATTTTAACACCATTTATTGTTTATTTGTATAACGCCCTAAATTCAATCATCTAGTACGAGAGCTAGCTTGATAAAAAACTCTTGTTAATGTTAACAACATTAAAAAAAGTATCATTGGTTCAACATTACTTTCACAATTAAATAAAAAAAACTAATATTTAAAAAAAAAACTGCTTTCTCGTCATAAAAATAATTAATTATTATGATGAGTTGAAAATACAGACCATAAAACTAAATAGAAAAAATGCCAAATGGCAAAAATATTGTCTATTCTAGAAGTTTGTAGTTAGACGGTCCAAAAAACAAATCTTTTGGCTCTTGTTTAAGCAGTCGCCATTTGAATTATTGACTTAAGGACAACTGTTATTTTGATTTTTATTGATGAGACATTTTCTAATAGAATAAATTTGCACGTTTTTGATAATGTTTTAGTGGGGTTTTCGGGCAGAAATTTTAATTAAGTTGGAGTGGTACGCTTCAAAAAGATCAAGATTTGCTTGAGAAAGATTTACAATATGTTGTAAATCAAGATTTTAGAGGGTTGGTTGCTTTTAATAAGGCTGTAATTTTGAGCAGCTGGGTCGTAGTAATAAAAAGTTAAAACCGTTTATTGCGTCTAACCGCACTTAAATATAGTTTAAAGAGATTCAGATTGGTGGATGCGCCGGGCGAATTTTTTACAAATGTGAATGAAAAGGGCTGTTTTTGCGTTTTCTTTATAAATGATTTAGTGAAAAGAGTTGCAGGAAGCTCTGTTAACCACGGTTAATGCATTAATGTGTTTAAATAATTAAAATGGAAGTTGGAAATTTGGAAGAGAGAAAGTTTGGCGCGCAGCGAGGGAGAAGTTGCTGTTTAGGGTTAGGGAAAGGTTAGAGCCTAAAGGACCTTGTTACCTTAACAGGGTCGTAGGAAGTGACGTAAACAGAGGTCCGTCGGCCGATGAGAGAGCGGCAGCCGATGGAGCTACTTCGACGACCGGCCATCGTCACGGGGAGCCTACGCTCCTGGCTGGTCGAGCCATGCACTTGTACGGCGGCTTCCACGGCCGACGCCCACGTCACGACTGAGTGGAAGCGCCTCAGAAGCGCAAGCTCGTAATCGATTATATCATCAACACGTGCTACTTCGTTACTCTCTTCCTTTGCAACCACATCATTCTAATTATCATTATTTTGATTTGAAACTGCTCGAGATTCTAGATCTAGAACTGAAGATTGGGACAACCATAGATCTAGCATGACGGATAATAATCATCATCATAACATCTCACACAACATATCCCACATTTGCAAGCACCCTTCCCTCAACTAAACTTCATCTTTAGATCCAGGAACAAATCGTATCAAATATTCAACGTAAAATGATTGCCTTCAGGAATGGCATTGTCGCCAAGTCAACTGCAGACGCATCACATCTCTGACCCTAAACCCTTACCACTAAAAGTGTTTCAGATAAACGTCAATATCTGCCCAACCGATCTTAGTCGAACCAACTGAAAAAGACGCAAGAGGATATGGCCCAAAGATTGCACGAACTATTAAAATGTGGATAAAAGCTTGCCACTTTTATTACCAATCAAATGCTGCATGATTTACAGCAAATGGAAATAACTGAATCAACATTTATGATGTCAGTCACACAATATTTATAGTTCATTTCAACATTGTAATTACAAACACATATCAAAAGGCTGAATGTAATACAAATGCTTCACCAATTATCAGCAAAAAATTATAAATTTTTATGTATTGAGCGTCACGCATGACGCGTGACGTGAATCGCGCAAAAGAAGTTTATTCATATATTGAACACCCAGCGCCACCGTCCCGAGCGTGGTGCTTTACTGCTTAGTAGAAATAAAAACCAATCAAAAAAATACACAAACAGTACATAAAACAAACTCAGAGTAGCTAAAAACTAAAGATAAACGGTTTCTGTTTCTGTACGTAACCTAGTGCAATTATTTAAAAATTAAGAGCTTGCATTTTCTCGAGCTTGAAAATTTAATAAATCCCAAATAGAAGCGACGTTTTGTATATTAGGAACATTATATTGTAGATTAATATTTACAAATAATTGCATAATTCTGGAACTAAAATGCTTAAAATAAAATTTTTTTTTTTGCAAATGCTAGTTTTTGTACTTTTCAAGATTGTTTTTGTTTTCATCTGAGGCTTGATGTTGACTTTTCTAATGCTTTTTGTTGTTTTTTTAATAGAAGTATTCCTATTTACCCACAGCCAAATTTTCAAAAAATGTCTTTGCAGTAGTTGCACTCTAAAAGTGTCAATTTTGTAAAATTGCACTTTATCTTCCGCTTTCAATGGAAAGAATAAAAACAGTTTTTATTTGTTTGAATAATTTTATTATGTACTTCTTTACATGACAAGTTTAAAAACTAGAAATTGTCATTCATTTTCAGTCTAATACGGCTTTAGACTAAAGTTCATACAAAACTTTTCATCAAAAAGCAACAAAAGTCTGAGGACGTAGTCAGATAAGACTTCTTTAAAAGAAAAAATAATTCATTTTATATATTTTTGTAGTCAATTTTTCACCTAAATTAATATTTGATATATTGTTTTATTTCCCCACTATACAATTATATAATATAAAAAAAATTCTAATTTAAAGTGGTTTGGTTTTTTTTTCGATTTTTCTTTTCTCTTTTCTGCTTTTTCTTTTTGCTTCTCCTCTCATTCTACCTCATTTACCAAGTTTAATCTTTTTCTTTCTATCATTTTTCATCATTGTATTTATTTCTTTTCCCTCTTGCTAGTTTACTTTCTTTTACCTCCACATGTTTTTTCATCATATGCTCTACTGTTTCTGTCTCTCTTCCTGCATTGTCTCTATCCAAAATCTGTTTTCTCTCTTTTCATTCCTATGTTTGAATCTTGCAATTGTTTTCTTCTTTCTCTCATTTTCAGTTTTTAGGTAGCTTGGTAGTTCTTCTGTAATTAGTCTCTCATATTTTATATTATATTTGCTTTCTCTAATTTCTCTGCTTTTTTATTGTTTGTCTATCTCTGTCTCTCATTTATCCATTCACCCATTGCTTCGCTTCTCTTTTCCTTTCAATCTTTTCTACTCTAAATATTTTTTTATAGTAATTCTTTTTTTCTTTTCTAAGTTCCTTGTCTTTTTTTAATTTTTTTTTCTATCATTTTTTATTTGTATCTCTAGCGGCATATGGTCTGATTCGATCCTTTCACCTCTCTCAAATCTTTTCACTTTTTTTCTTGCTTCCTGGTTAACTACGTGTCTGCTTGTGTTCCTTTCTATGTTCATCTCTCTTGCTTATTTCCTTCTTTATTTCCGTTTAAAATGTCTTTCTCGTTTTTATCTACCATTAAAATAATTTTTTTTATCTTCTGTTGTTTTTCTGATTGTATCTTTTTTTCTCCAATCACTTCCAATCAGTGTTGTTTTATTCCTTTTCTTTTTTTTATTATGCTGATGTCTTTGCTATGTATTGTTCTTATTTCCTATTGTTCTCCTGTTTTCCAGCGATTTTTATTTACCTCTTTTTTTCTTTGCTCTCTTCTTCTATTTTTATTTTTTTTACCGAAATCAATAGATATGTAGTGATTACAGTAAAATTGTACTTTTTTTAATAAAATAATAATGTAACGTTACCAAGAAGTTTGAAGCTGGTATCAAACAGCAGCTAGTAAATAAATTTGCCTGAAAATCAGCTTATATCTGCAAAATGTTGTTACGTATTTGTAAAATTAATTAGATTCAATTCAAAAAATATAATTTATGCTGTAACTTTTGAACAAAAAGTAATTTTTTAGTTATGAAAAACGATTTGTAAAGCTGGTGGAACAAACTTTTCAGCAGTATCAAAACAAAAATATTTTTGCTAGTTATATAGCATGTGATCATTAAAACGTCAACAGAAACTTTCTGGCGTTTTTGCTGAAGAAAGTTAATTGACTTTTCCAAGAGTACTGTCACATTTAGTAATGCCATATCTCGAGTGTTAAGCTTGGAACGTCAGTAAATCAAGTGTTACTTGAGGAAATAAAGCAAACAGCGTGTTGTAGGAACTCTTCTATTTATTTTGTAGAACTGCCAATGACTATGATCGCTAAATCTCTACGGAGCGGAGCCCTTGTTTCCTCTAAAGCAGATGAATAAGAAATTTGGAAGCACCGCCGACATTTGTAGTGAAAACGAAGCAGTTGATAGGTTTCAAAGTCAAATAAAAGATTTAATATTAAATTCCGGAAAGCTCGCAGTAAATCCTGACATGCTGCATACAAAGATTTAATTACAGATCCATAATGTTGCAAATAATTAATAGTTTGCTTTCCACTTGAAAGAGGTAACCGTCTTAATAAGTTATCCTCAAAATCCAGGATTAATGCTGGATTATATAACGTTATCCTTCATAAATTATTTCGTTAATGACATTCACGACTTGTTTAACTATGTCACCCCATCACCCTCAAACCAATTTGGTTTCGAAAACATTGACACAAACATGTATTACGTTCAAATTGCTTTCCTCGACCCTTGATCGACAATATTTTTTTCATTATTATTTTAAATCAAAACTAGCAAAAAATGCCACTTATCAGTTCTATTTATTTACCAACTTTTTCATGATTGCTGGTTCCGCTTCTTTCAATACCCAAAATATAAATCAGAAAGCTCCATAAGCGCCATCTACACAAAATATAACCGAGTTTTCAGCAGGAAATAGCCGGAAAACTGCATAAATTCAAGTAACTTTAAATATTCAATCACTAGAGTATCTTTGATAAAATAAAATATTGTTTCACTAGATAAGTTGCGTAATAAATATAAATAGCAACTCTTCTATATATCTAAATAAGCATAAAAATTGTCGATGTTATGAAGAACATAAAAACTAAATTTAAAAAATACTAATTTTTCTATATAATTCAACCTAAAGACACTTAGACCTCCCTACTTGGACCTAACATCCATCTTACACCTTACTTGGTCTATGATCTTACATACTTTTCTTGCACTTATTCTATTTTTTTATATACTTTTTAAATTGTTTTATTTACGCCCTATTTTACGTCTTTTGATCTTTGCAGGTTTATTTCGGTTATAATTCGATGGACATTTAAGCTTAGATATGTTTTTGTGTGTTGACTGAAAAAAAAATCATGTGAAGATTGAGCTTTTAATGTTAATATTGAGAGGTTTATTATCTTTTGTTTATCATGATGGTTTAAGAGTTATGAGGCGAAAACCCGCTTTTGTTTTCTGTTTCTATCACAATATGGAGAGGGAGATTCTTTGCAGAAATAAGTTTTTTAGATTTTTTTAAATTTGGTGGAAGGCAATTAGCTAATAATTATCTTGAATCGAAACTGTATTTCCAGTACTAATTTTGTTGCTTATATCTTGATTAAAATATTTTTCTACAGAATAGTGTATTTCACTGTAAATTGATAAAAAGAGATGTTTTAGTGATTTAATAAGAAAAAATCTTGAAGGAGCTATTACATTCTGTTGGGTGACTCAATTCGAAGAAGAGATCCAATAATCGAGTCGTAAGTAAATCTTTCATGAGCTTGCTCGATTAAGAATTTTTTGTGTCAAACCCTCTTCGTTGTAAGCGTTTTTAGAATGTTGTATGAATAATTGAATCGGAGCTTTTGCAATAATTTAGTAAACAATCGAAGGATAAACAGAGGTGTGGTGATAAAGTTAGTAGAATACAATTTGTAGTCAAAGACAGAGCTTTCCAGTAATCAATTAAATTTCCAACTTTGGGTCGATTATCGAACAGTTTGCAGGTCGCGCATGCGTTGCCCCTTTATTCCTGTTTAGTCCTAGACGAAAGCTGAAGGAAGACGTTATCCTGAATCCCGATGTCGCGGGCAGATACATATCAGCAGATAATCAGCCACTACCATTATGACTGATTCATATGAGGTCCCGATAGGTGCCACCAAAATTAAGTTCAGTGCTAACAGACACTTCGTACGCTGTTCGCAACCAAAAAAAGCTTCATCCTGGCTCCAGAAGTCCCCAATAATTTTCAAACGACGTCGAGAACTCTTTTGTCTAGGTTAGTAAAAACAAACATTTTTCAGCAACTTTTTTCTTACGAAACTCTCATAAAAATAAATACATTTGTTATTGATTAAACCATTATTCAGAGATCCAATTAAATTTATAGATAAAGCTCAATTTGAGGTCTGAAAGCTCTCTAGAAATATTCCTCTAGATGATAAAAATAACACTTTTTATCATCATCATAGCCGATATAATTAAATTATAGAAAAAGTAAGAATACAGTTAAGTAGTAGTACAATATAAAATTACAAAAATATTAATTTCTAGCACAAAATTGCTAATCGGCTCAAATTATAATAAATAAAATGCATTTAGGTATCTACACCACTGGCTAATTGGAATATTTTACCATTGTATTTTATACTTTTTTAAAAGTTCAAAAACTATTAATTTTGCTTAACTTTGTGAATTATTATAGTTCTACTAATCAAAATAAAGAAATAATCTCTTCTTTGTAGACGAATATTTTCCTTTAGTTCCTTATAAAGTTTCTTTTTTGTAGATAGGGCACTGTTTTCTAACAATTATTGGAAATCTGTTTAGGAAAAAAATTAAATGCAAAAATGTGTTATTCGTTGAAATTGTGACGGGGAAAATATTCTGACAGAGAAACCGAAAGCAAAACTAATAATGGGAATAGCTTTCTGTGACCTGTAATAAAATCTCCACAAAACGTGGCATGCTTTTAATTAAATTTCTTATAACCTGAGAAGCCATATCCTCTCATTGTTGCTAAAGAGTTCCTCCAATACGCAGGGGCTGACATTACTTCAATTGGTGTCTAGATGTGCTCGATTGAATTGAGCTCTGGACTGCGAGGGGGCCAATTCATTACTTCTATATTGCGAGTGTTTTTTTTATTTTTGATTTTACTTTACCCAGCTTTGTTGATTGTATCAATATGATAGTGTGTGGATAGTAATAATATATTATTGTTTTACTTAGTAATAAGTTATCTCATAGCTAATTGCTTTTGTATATAGATCAAACAGTGGAGATCCGGAGGACCGTCCATCGGTTCAACGGCAACGACCACTTTCGCTGTTTGACGAAACAGGCCTCTTTTTTGCCGCAAATCTCACGACTAAAACGAATTCCTTCACTGAAGAAAAACTCGATTTTTCTCCACGGCACTACGAGTGGCAATACAAGCACGAAATTCCGTCCGATAACTATGCAAAAGAAGACTATGACAGGCATTATTCAAAGAGACGTCAACTGCGAGAAGAAGCTGAAAGCAGGGTTGATTATTTATCATTATCCCTGTCGCCTCCATCTAGACGTAAGGAAGCTTTTTTTGATCAGGAGTCATCAACGTTGTGAGTAGTTTTTGTATTTTATCGATAATACATTAATTTATTATTAATCATTTTATCATAAATACTCCTTTCTATTGATAGCTTGTTTCAGTTTTTTTTATTTCGCTTTTGTTTTCTCAATTTTTTTGATTTGCTTTAGAGATTTTTTTATTTGGATTTTTGTACTGAAGCTCGCAATATGAATTTGAAATATGTAGTAATGCTTTTATTACCAAATAGTCGGATTATACAGGACATTTAAGCATATTTTTTAAATCTCGGTTTATAGACACAATTCTTTGATTTTTCAGTGCCTTTTCTGCCTCAAATTTTTTAATATTTTTTATTTATTGGTTATGTACTTTTATATCGTCAAATGTTTTGATTTATTTATATTTTTATTTTGTGTTTTTGTTTATAATTTTTTATTTTTAATAATTATTAATTAAATTTATAGCCATCATTAAATGTTTATGCAACCAGCCCTCAGGATATTGAGTTTATCAGTCAAAAGATTCACTAAGCAGTCAAAACAATAAAGCGCCATATTTTGAAAAATTAAGAAGGTATTGCAATGATTATCATAAGTTTTATATAGGTCAGGCGTAAATTATCAGACAAATAATTAATTATAGACAATAAATAAACAAACAAAGTGAGTCTCTCTCTGTTTGTTTCCTCAAAATATTAACTAAAAAACAAAAGAGTTATCTATTTAGTCTGGTACACAACCTCCTACTTTTTGTTTAAAGAAAACACTTTATTTTCTGATGATTATAACATGGTAGTCAAAAAAGCTCACAAAATCCAACTTTTTGGCCAGCGGCAAAACTGTGCCAAGAGTTTAGACTTCCAAAGACTCCAAAACCTTCAAGTATATTCTTTAAGATAAAGATTTTTGGTTTCAAAGTAGTCTCAAAAATGTGAGAAAAGCTTATGAAAAATTTTTGCAATGATATAATCAAATAATATTTTGCATTAATACCTGTTTGAGAAATTGGGCAGGATTCAAGTATTTTTAAAGACGATTTCAAAACTGTCCGGTCGATGTTTAGGTTCTCTGGTAAAATAAATAAATCATTATCTAAAAAAAGAACCAAAAAGACGTATTCAGTGTCACGACCAAGCAAAAAAAACAAAAGCGTGTGATTAGCCATCAAATCAGTTAATATCAGTGTTAATAAACGTAATAAAATAAAAATCCAATGCGTTAAAACTAAAAATAAAACTAGCCTAGTGCAATTTTAATTCTGTCTCATTGCCAAAAACACGGTGACGCGCGAATTTTGAATTATTTTTGGCGGCAAAAGTGATGGAAGAGATGTGTTTTGCAAACGAAACGATTCAATTTAGTGGGAATAAAGAAATGGATTCCACACATTTTATAACGTTATGCTTAGCTATAATCAATAATATCATTATACCTTTTATATATTTTCTCTGTTATCACATAATATGTTACTGGAAAAAGCCAGATTGCATTCAAATTGAGTCTCCGCAGAAACAAGCACCAGAAAAAATGGCCATAGCTAAAAAAATTTTCTCCAAATCTTGTACCTCTTCAATTCATTAGTAAATCGTGATTGGTTCTATTCTAATAATAAATCAACCTTATTTCCTTTTTAGTACACCATCAAAAAGTGTAGATGATTTGAATGAAGATGATCTACACAAAATTGTGGAAACCGAAAATAATTGTACTTCGTCCCAAGAAGACCCCAAAAGCTATGACGTTGGTGGTTACATGCCTATTGCTGAAGGTGATGTTTTAGGAGACAAATATGAAGTTTGTCGGAAATTGGGCTATGGGCAATTTTCAACCGTATGGCTTTGCCACAATCAGGTGTAAGTCATTTTTATACAGTGCTCTAATTTGGTTGAAAATTAAAAACCTTTTTATGATTTTCAACTTCAGATCTTTTAACTAAATAAACTATTATTCTCAAAAATACCACTTCTACTCTTTTTTTTTTGATGTGACTTTTTTGTGTTTATTCTATTCTTATTATATCTGCTTACTCTATTTTTTTTTATTTGAATTCTTTTTTTTTCTAAAATTCATTATCTTTCTTTTTGTTTCTACATTTAAATCTTTCAATAGATGCTTTATGTTTTTTTGTGTACCTCCGACAGCGTGTGTGCAAGATTTCATGATAATCCGTTAAGTAGTTAGAGCGTGAGAGCGTAACAAACAAACAAAGTCGTATTTGCCTGTTAGCGTAGTTAGGATGACCGCTCTAGGACACTAGGTACCTTTTGTTATTACAGTATTCTTTTGCAGTGCTGACGATTATGTTGCAATTAAAGTGTCTAAGTCGCAGCCTAGGTTGACCGCTCTTGCCAAAGAGGAAATAAAATTGTTGGAATCTACAAATTCAACAAATCGTGATCATCAAGGTTTTAGGAATATAGTACAAATGTTTGATTATTTTTGTTGTCAAAGTATTAATGGCAAACACACTGCTATTGTTTTAGAAGTAATGGGACCATCATTACTACATTTGATTAAGCAAAGCGAATATCGTGGAATACAACTTCCTGGAGTTAGGAGAATTATTAGACAGGTAAATAAAAAAAATCGTTTAATAATAACATTTATTTACTTTACAGTCATTGTTTCATACTACAATATTTTATATAATATAGTATCATCTGTGTCTGTAATACTGTTTATCCATCTCAGCTATTCGACGCTACTTAACAGCAAGGATCTCTGACATCACCTATAATTTTGAAAACTTCCTTCTTGTTGTCTTTCTTCTTTTACGGATCACTTTTTTTGTCTTCAATTCCATAATTATTGCAGTTTTAGGTTTAAAACTTCTGCTTTTGTTTGCCATTAGGTAACACTCTAGGTTGCACAGTATAAGACTAGCAAGGACTGATTGACGAGTCAGTTCAAAAATAGCTTTTTTGTAGATTCTTCAAGGATTGGAGTATCTCCACGACGAATGTGGTATTATTCATACCGATATTAAACCCGAAAACATTTTAATTAAAGCCAAAGAACCTTATATTAGACAAATGGTAACTACTGCTAAGAGATTCAATGAATTAGGAATCGCTCTTCCCAAAACATATGGTAAAAATCTAGAATAAATGTAATTTGTTATAAAACAAAAATTTGACTTTCTAGTTACTTCAGATCGTTGGCATAACGTAGAATCATACGGTAAAGATGATGACTACGATGAAGTGCAACTACTTCGCACAAAGTCCTATCCGGAAGATCCGTTCCTTTCGGAAATAGTCAGTTTTAGAAAAAAGCACGCTGAACCTAAACTAAAGGGACCAATGTGGATAGATGCCAACATAGAAGTGAAAATAGGAGACATGGGAAACGCCACCTTTGTCGTAAGTATTACAGCATTGTTCTAAATCTGTCAATAAGTTTGAAACTTTAAGAAAAATAAGTATTATTCGACAATTCAGACACGTCAATATCGCGCCTTAGAAGTAATATTGGACGCTGAATATGATTGTCCAGCTGATATTTGGTCTGTTGGATGCCTAGCCTTCGAATTGGCTACTGGTGAATTTTTATTTTACCCCAAAATGTACAACAATTTTTCTCTTGACGTGGACCACATTACCTTAATCTGGGAGGTATTAGGAGGAATTCCGAAATATATAACAAAAAGAGGCAAAGGTGCGAAGTTTTTTTCAAATGGCAAACTACGCCATATCAAAGAAGATCAGTTGCGGATTTGGAAAATAGAAGACGTACTCGTTGATAAATATAAATGGAAACGTGTAGATGCTATACCGTTTGCTGGTTTTATAGAATACTTAATTGAACCTGATCCAAGTTTAAGATATGCAGCAGCCGCTGCTCTTAGCTGTGAATGGATTAATGAATGAATTTATTCCAATCATTGTATCTTTACTGTTAGAAGACTGATTTTTGTTGAAGTTTATTTCCAGTTTTGTTGTAATCTGTAATTTTTAATAAAAATAAAAAAAAAAATTTTATCGTATTTATTTAGTCATAAATTGAAAAAAACCGTTTTCTATTCAGGGTACTACTAAACTACTGGTTGCTGCTGTTCAAAGGTTCTTACTATAGATTATAAATTTTTCAAATAGTTTTGACAAGATGGTAAGAAATCTTTTGAATGGTCTATTTGACTAAACTATCTTTACCTGTAACAACCTTCCTATTGTTTCACTGTTTTATTTTTTTTTGTTTTATATCTCTGATTAATCCATTAATCAAAGGCCAGTTTTTGGACAAATGCTTAAAATTGATATTATACAGGGTGTAGCAGTGGCAAAGTATAATTTCATGTGTCATAAAGTCAAGTCAGGGGATAAAAAAATAGACTTTTTGCTTGTGTAATTAGATTTAGATATTTAAAATACAGTTAGACTCTAACTTAGTTGTACTTTTTTAAATAAAATTATAAAAAAATTTGTACGACATTAGTTTATATAAAACAACGAAATATACTTATGTATATAATATCATAGATACAAACATTTTTCATATTTAAGAAACATACATATTTTCATTTATACATTAATCTATCACAAATAGAATTTTGTCTTGTGGATGCCATAAACAATAAAATGTTAAATCATTCTTAATAAAACAATATATTTTTAATAATATACAGTGAGGTCTCGTTAAAATATCATGAAAGGCTGCTATATTAACAATAACCAATTGCAACAACTCCTGATGGTGTCTGGTCCCGTATTATCAAGACCTCACCATACAGCTTATAAAATTAGATAAAAACATTGAATAACCTTTCAACAACAATTGCTAAAGGTTTTAAAGATTTGTACATCTGTGATAAGATCTATGATAAGAGAAACGGATATGTGAAAAATTCGAAAAAAAATACCAAGTGTTTATAAAGCTCAGGCGTTCACGTACCCGTATTTCTAAAAATGGGAAAATGTATTTTAGTGCTAATTTTATTTCATTCTGTTTTTTATGAGATTCTATAATCACTCGGTATAGGAACTAAAATAAAAAAAAATATGTAACAAAATACTGAAACGGATACTTACTCGACTAACAAAAACCTTTATAAATAGTAAGATGAAAAACATGATAATGAATGTGTTATTACATTTCTAACAAAAAAAAAACGGCACTATTAATGCATTGAAAATGAGGTACATTTTTAAACCACATACGTGGATTTGGCACTTTTGGCATCAATAGCAAGATAACTGTTTTAAATAATAAAAATCTGAGCCCAAATCGAGCATGGAAAGCTGATAGCGCAGCAGAGTGGTTAAAAAATAGCATTAAATCTAGCTACAAATCACAATTTCAACTGAGCGATTGCTTCGGATTCAATTTTATGATCACTTAATATGCTATCGCAAAGCAATGATGAGTGTATTGCTTACTTTTTTGAAAAAAAAAACATTAAATTTGGTGTAACTATAAGCAAACTTTCTTTATTTTATATAAAAAAAGTGTGCATTGTACCTTTAAATAGCTTTCTCTGTGTAAATTTTCTGCGTTACACAATAGCTCCACGAGTCTCTTAAGAACTTTTACCAACCCATTGTGTAAATTACAACCCCCAATAATCTTAAAGTTTTGGGTTTACTATACCATTGATGATTCTTACAAAATGTGTTATAACCGCTCTTTTGCCTCCAATTTTGATTGCAATTGTAAATAATTTTACAAGCAAACCTTCCTATAACTACCCTATAATTTTATTTTTCTCTTGTTGTGCAGTTCGACTCGAAAAAAAACGTCAAGAAAAAACAAAACAATTTTGCTCTTTCACTCGATTTCTTATATATTTTTTACTTATATAATTTTGGAATTACTATAACGTAACCAAATGCCTACACTTTAAAAAAAGTAAAAATAAAATGTTATGTAATACATAATGAGAACTAAAAAGCCGATAAAAATATGAATTGCACAATAAAAAAGCAATAAAAGTAGAGGGTCTAAAGGAACTATTATATGGCAGTTATAAGATTAGTGTCAAAATTTCTTACAGCTACCGTGATGTTGCGTGACATAATTTTACCTCTTCCACTACTATTAAAGCCACTAAAATCTTTGAGTCGGATGTTGTTTCCTTTTAACTGCTAATTGTATCATATTTGAGAAAAGATTAAACAGCACAGATCACATTAAAAAAAACCAGCAATAATAACCATTGAAACAATTTAATTTAAAAAAAACCATGATCAATACAGTGAAAAAACAACAACACATAATTTCTTATTTATTTTAAATCTTTAAAAAAACAACTTTTGAATAAAACTTGTATGTACTATATTTAAAATCAGTTCTTTGATTATTTTCCTCCTGATGATTAGAATGTATTTTCATTTTCAAGAAAATAATTTGCTTATTGTTAAAAAACAAAGTTGAAAATAAAATATAAAGCAATTTGTTACTACAAATCTTGAAAAGAACCAACCCTCTCCCATAAAAGTCTTCAATAAAACCACCACTCTGTTTAGCACCATAATTAACGATCAAACGGTAACATCTAAAGCGTAAAATTGTGTTGTTATTTGGAAAAGCTTAAGGCACCGTATATAAGTCCCGACTTATAAAAACATAAGAGTATACTCGGCATTAACAATTATGGACTACCTAAGTGGTGTTTGTATGAGCTTAGATGTTTCCAAACACAAAAGATAGATTACGTCATGAAAACATTTTGCAAAATTTCTGTGATAATGTAGCCGGGTTATTTGAAAACATCTACTCCGTGGGCTGTGACGTCAGGCTTAGGTAGTCATTGAATTAAAAACAGTGCTTGAAAATTAACAACTTCATACTAATGAGCACGTACAAATTAACAAAATGTTTTGAGCAACAGTGGAAGCATTTATTTAGTCTACGAAAAGCAGCACTTGATAAAGAGAGATTTGACAATAGAGTAAGCTTTATCATTGTATGACTACTTATAGTTTATTGGAATTAGTCATACAAGGGGTATTGGAGGTTGTGGCTATTATTTTACTCTATTTTCAGTCTCCAAATTCTTTAAAGGAAGACATGTATCAATCATCGCTTGCAGGTAGTTCAGAAAAGTTCTGCGCTGGTTTGTACTACAAATTATTTATGATTGTCAAAAAAATACCATTTTCCAGAACAATGTTTTGGAAAAACACAAAACCATTTATCTGAACTGCCAAAAATTCAGTTTGAAAACATATCTAACAGCAATTCTATTCTACAGCTAATTTTTATTTTCAGTCCGCTTTAATTTACTTAAGCAAAATAAAAAAAAACCATTTATCAAATCAAAACAGCACACTGACTATCGTCTATTTTTAGAATACATTTATCAATAAAAAAAATCATCTCAGATTAATTTTAATTCACTCTAATATTTATAGGCAACTAATTCCTGAGTTGAGAAGCCGACAAAAAAAAAACCTATTAATAATAATAATAACAGTATATCTGGAGAGACGTTTCAGGTCAAATTTCAAACAAAAAATTATTCTTAAAAAAAAATTTATGTCTATGTTTCTTGCAGCATAAATCCAATGTGGTGACAAAAAAAACAAAGTGACGTTTATGAAAAGTGTCAGTGATAAAAAAAAAATATTTTGTAATAATAAAAGTGTCAAACGTTTGGTGTGGAAAGCCACTGCTATGTGGCTATGTAATGTCAGCCAAAAAATATCAGCTTTCAAGGTGACATATATACGCATAGCCCTAATTTTTTTGACGTTAAAACACTGCTGCCATTTTGGAAAAAAAAATTTCTATAGCTGGCGACTTCTTTCTCTCACTTACGACATTTGCATTTTCCATCCTTTGTTAACGAGAAATTCCAGCATAGATGTGTCATTTTGTAATGGTGCTAGTGACCTTATAAAAGCAGCATTTGTGTGCTTAAAAAAACTTGGAACAGTTTATTTATAAAAAAAACTATTAATCCGGTTCAGGTATCCCTTGAGTTGAGTTATTCGCGACATTATAAAGTCTATATAATTTCATACAACATAAAAGACCACGCGCTCCCAGACTAACTGCTATTATTTTTTATACGTCAAATGCACCTTGCATTAAATTGTACCGCCTACTAAATTCATTAAAACTGCATGTTTTTCATTTTTCTACATTTAAAGGCATTTTACATCATAAAATAGAATCCCTAGTAAAAAATGAACACAAATGTGAGTACAAAGAATGTAAATGAAAACAAATTCAGCTGCGTCTAAGTATAAAAAGCAAATAAGTTCAGTTGCACAAAAAATTTTCAAATTTTGTCACCAAATAAATATCTCTCTAATGCCCGGTTGCAGATGACCAACGATTTGTTATTTTTTGACAAATTAATTAAATTTATACTGCCAATTGGGCGAAAACA
Source organism: Lagria hirta (assembly GCA_947359425.1). Classification (NCBI taxonomy): domain Eukaryota; kingdom Metazoa; phylum Arthropoda; class Insecta; order Coleoptera; family Tenebrionidae; genus Lagria; species Lagria hirta. Next base: position 3,093,559 of record OX375799.1, read on the forward strand.
AAATCAATTCGTAATTTTTTACATAAAAACTACACTTTTCCTGTAATAAACTGTTCACAATTCGTTGAAAAATGAAGGAAAAATCGTTAAATAATTGAACATTTTTAATAAAATAAACAACTACAATTTTTTTTTTATTTTCAAAAAGAATTGAATAATTTTTACCAAAAAATAAACCATCAGCTATAAATTCTTTTCATAAGGACATATACAAAGTATCACAGAAATCGTGTATGTATACTTTGTTTTAAGTGATACAAGTAACAAATTAAAAATTTTAAAAAGCGTCATCAATATTATTTGTTTAATAATTTAATTCACCCAAATTAAGCAAAAATCTGTATAACTCAGCTAAATAAATAAGTTAATGTTCACCAATTGTCAGTGTCACAAATCGAAGTCAATTAAATACTACTTTAGTTCGCATATTTTCCGGGGCTTTTATTTGCTTGGGCGCACTATAGTGATTAATTTCAAAAAAAGGTTACATGAGAAGCGTCGGCTTTCCAATAAAAATTATCAAAGCCGGTTCACCTTGAAAAAAGTTCTTAGGTAACAAAAATTTAATGGTATTGAGAATCTCTTTCTTTTTTTTATCTCAGTTAAAAGACTTATTAAAAACACCAAAAAAGCTCATATATTTTCCAGATAAAAAGGACTAAATGTATCAAAAAAAAAAGCAAAAACCTCTCTGGTAGCACAAAAGAAAGAATTTTTCGGAAAAGACCGTGTCGAGTTTGATAAAAACTGTCGACGTTTAGCACGCCATTGGTGAAGACTTCATCAGGACAAGAAAATAAAAGTGTAAACCACGCTATATAGTCTACGGGGGTGAACACTTTTCTTCTACCAGAATGTCTTCCACATTCATAATGCCCATATTTGGCCAAAAAAAATATTAAATATTTTCCTTAAACTGATGAAAACCTAGTCACTTTGAAGATCTTATACAATCATTCAGAATAAATTAGGCTACATAAAAAACCCATAAAAACTTATTGATCGTACGTAATAAGTTCGATCAGTTTAAATTGAGTAAATAATTTCTGTTGCACTCTGTATGTTGTCCCAAGTGAGCAAATTATAGTCAACTTGATTTATTGAAAATAAAAATTATTTTAAACAGTTGAACCTGCAAACTGCCAAAAATATATAATGGATATATAAAAAAAATAATTAACAAAAAAGTCTAAAAATCATATTCCCATTGTGCTACTGAACCATATAGAGGCAATCAATACTCAAACGACAAGATAATAAAAAAAAATTTGTAGCATCAAATAGAGTCCAGCTCTAATTATTCGTCAATTTGATAAGTGTTATTTCTTCCATAATTTTTAGTGTGTTTGTGTCTGCAGATCAAATTATTGCAAATAAAATTAAAAGTAATTAAAAAAATAATCTTAATTTTTGGTTGCTAAAAGTTGAGATAATACTAAATGGAATCTATACGTAGATTTTCTTGAACACAATCGTACCATTTTCTAAACCTAAAAATAACTGTATATGCAAAATAAAAATACTTTGTACAATCTCTTTTCACATATCCTCATTTCAGTACTAACGTATTCCTATCAAATAATGCTCGAGAACTTAAATTAACTCCAAAATATTTGGTTTTTGGTTCATTTATACAAAATAAAAACAATATTTTACTTATGAATCGATGATCCTTCAGAATGTAAATGCGTTTTCGCTTTTAAACTGCGCTGTTTACTAAACGATGATCGACCTAAAGAAGTTGTACTACCTCCTTCCAAATCTCTCGTAATCTCTTTTTCTGTTGGTGAACCTAACGTAAGACTTGAGAGACTTGACGATAGATTCATATTTGAACTAACACTCAACATTGAAGGATATTGCTGCATCTCTCCGTTTTCACCCTCTGATTCTTCTATTGGAAGACATGTTTCAACCATCGCCTCTAGACAATTCACAAAGAGTTCACTGCTTTCAGGTGTGTTGTTGTACTATAAATAAATATTTGTTATTTCTTATGCACAAAATCTCCATTGATCCAAATTATGACAAAGCTAGAGGTATTTCGGAATCTCCTAGCGGGAAACCTTCGGTTGCACAAAATTTAAATAAGTTGTTACACTTGGACAACAAGATCCCAAAGTAATAAGAAATAGCAAGCAATTTTTAATTTTCATTCAGCAGATCTTTCCATGTTTCACTTATTCCTTTCATAGCCCAGTCTGGAGCAGCTTTCTCAAAGCTAACCGGCCAGAAAATTCCAAAATGGCTATAGTATACATCAAAAAGATTATTTGATTTTGTGTCATCTATAAAATCAATAGAGATTTTCAATCAATTATGATACCTTATTGAATGGTCCAGCAAAGCGCCAAAGACCCCCAAAGCCGCAACTTTGCAAATAATGTAGTTGTTGCTGGCTAGTATCTTCACACGCAATCATATTCTGAATAATGCTTTTAACTGCGCTTAAAATGATTTGATCGTGAGATGACGTTAAGACATTATTAATTTTCATATCTAATAAATTGTATCTAAAACAAATATATAAGCTGGAATTCATGAGAATCTATACGACATACATAACAGGAAAAACTCTAGGAAAAACTACAGCTCCTTCAGCCAAATATTGATAAAGAATTCTAGTTTCAGCTTCATCAGTGCTGTATTTAACAAGGGTTGCTAAGACGGTTAAGACTAAGGCCTGAGTGGAAAAGTCTGTTAATACTTCAGGATCAAGAAGGACGTTATTTTCGTTGCTCACTGAAACCCTGGTACTTCGGTTCTAAAAAAATTTGGTTTCGATTAAAACCGTAACCATGAAAGAAATCTGAATCATACATTGTAATACTAAACAAGATGCTTATAACAACAAAATCAAACGCTCATACATTCATGCAGTGCAATTTGTTAAACTATAACGATCTGAAAGCATTATTCCTGGTTCAAGCAGATGTTTACTTCATTTCGATTATTGCACTAATTTCAGGAATACTACAGGCGTGGTAAGGTAACATGAGGGAGTGTTTCCAAAAAATACCGACAACTACGAGACTGCCTTTTGTGTAACAGAAGCACATGTTTTGTGTTTTGCTTTCTTGACTAATCATTTACCTTTTCGTCATTTTCATCAAGAAGTTTTTGTTCTTTGGTGGTTGGCACCGAAAATGAACGCTGTGTTTTGAAGAGGGCACGTGCACTCTGAATGGTGACCACCCCCAGAGAAGGCATTCAGGCAAGATAAGCAGCAAGGATTAGAATGCATTAGGCGGTTCACTTAAACTTTTTTCTAAGGTATAAAAGTATAGCATAAGAAAAAAACAATAGATCCTTCAAGCAGTTTACAAACTGCTAAACAAATAAGCTGATAATTTAAAAAACGATTCACAACTAAAATAATCATCTAATATAGTAAACTTACAAAATTTTCCATCTACATAACTTTCTTCATTTGTTTTCACTTTTAATCTGCATCCATTTAACTGATGAAAAAACAATAACAGTAAACAAAACATGCTTCAAAAACAAAAATATTACGTAAAAAGTGACAAAAACTTGCCGATTGATATTCATAAATCACTCAATAGTAAAAAAACCAACGCGTCGACCCTAATGCAAGATAACACATCATAGAAACCGAAAGTTTCATAGAAACCGAAAGTAAGTTTTTTAACAAATTTAAATTACATACATAATAATCAGTTGATTTAAAAAAAAAAAAAAGTTTGCGGCTATACAACAGAAAGAAGCCACCAAAAATGTTTATTACAAATCGTTGGTGGTATGAGCTGTACACTACTAAAGTGGTATGAAGAATGGCAACTTTATGACTTTAAATGAGTTTAAGTCCACTTAAAAAACGTCCGGTTGTTATGCGTCACCCTGTATTTGCCTTTTCAGGCAAATACGCAAAAATATTTCTGAATATCTTAATTTAACTTAATAATAATATCTGAACTTTTTATTTTAATATTTAGACCACCATAATTAAATACTTAAAATAAAATAATCAAAAAAAAAAAAAAATAAAACGTATCACATTATTTCAGCAGTGAATCGTCTGTAGAAAGAAATTATTAAAGGATTTGCTACACTTTTCTCCAGCTTTACAGGTGCAATATTAAAGGTAACCCAAGCAAGAAATTCTATATACGTAAAGAATAGTACAGTGGCACAACAAGGACAAAATACAGGTCGGCAAATTTACCACATTAAAAAAAATCGAATTAAAAATTAGTTTTTTAATTTTTTTAAATAAAATGTGGTAATTTTGCGAGCTGCTCTAAAATACTCAAAATGATGGGTATATGAAGAGTATTGCAAAAATAGTAAATAGTGAGTTCTTTATAAGTCAGCTGCACAAAATCTGCAGTCCTTAAAGGCAATGTTAAAGTCTTACTTTAACAGAAGACATGGGCTGGCTTTGGCTTTGTGTTTCACTGTTTAATGCATTTGGTGTTGGGTTCTGCTGAACAGGTACTGAGCTAGAGCGTTGGGCTCGATATAGGGATCTACAAAAGCCTCCGTTTGTTTGACTTGTATGGGGGCCTTGAGGACCCACGCCGAGTCCCGGACTCACGGACAAGTCTAGACTTCGCCAGCCTTTACTGGCTGCCGAGCTTTCAACCTGGTCGTCATGGCACGCCAATTATTATTATTGTACAATACAGAGTGACTCACAAAATGTGATGTGCGTAGCAATGCCATTTTTAACAAAATAAAATTATAAAAATCGCCAAACAGATCACATTTCGTCATTTACACACTGTATTCAAATTGAAAATATAATAATTACTCGCAAGTAATACAGGTGCTGGGAAATTTCATACACAAGGAAAGCATACCACGACAAACAGTTTTCAATACAGCATCTATTATTACGACTTGTCAAGAAAAAATATGTTTTTTTTTAATGAAAATATTAAATTGACAGTCCGAATAGATTCTGCGTTCTGTAATGTAAAAGACCACAAAGTCCGACCGACGTATACAAAAGTTTATAAAAAATAATAAAGTGTTGTTGATAACATAGCCAAATTTACCACAAATATCCTTAAAAAAATTATTAAAAACGTAGCAAAAAAAAAAGATAACACCGCTCATCATTCAGTGGCGAATAAAAACATGTTTCCAATGTGTACTAATTAATTCCATTATCCATCTAAACCAAAATAGTATTACAGAATAATAACATTAAACAAAAAATGTTATTTCGTTGTCAATTTTTTTGTAAAATAAAAAAAGTTTTTTTAACTCTTCCAAACGACAACTTGATTATATAACACTTCACACTTCACCTTTTTCAATTAGAGAATGTAAACTTTTCGAAAAATTACATTATAAAACAAAACAAACAATCGGTCGAACTCAGTGAAATGACAAAAAAAAATATTTTTTTCTTAATAAATTTGATAACATAGGATTTGCTGCACATTAAAGTGTTAAACTGTGGACTCTATGACTCTTCATTATTAAATGAATGATAAAATGTAATACAAAAATCACATCTACATGTATATCAAACCGGAACAACACTTAACAAACAAACGCCGTGATATTTTAATGAAAGAGTGATTTAACCATTTCCGTTGATCAATGAAACATTCGAAAGATACGTCGTGCATTTGAGATTCGACTAGAAAAAAATCTACTAACTACAACAATTCTTCATAAAACTGTGTCCATTGATAAACAGTTACTAACATACTTTTACAGTTAGTACAAGATTATGTTATTAGTAGCAACAATTTCACTACTTTGTTGCATGTGGTAAATTATGGACATGGATTTAACCTACCTGATGCTGAGGCGGTGGCTTATGTTGCTTAGCTTGAGCAATAGCAGATTGATCCAAAAGATCCCACGATTTCTGACGCCGATTTGCTCCACTACCTGAACTTGATACACTTCCTGAGTTACTGTGATTACTTAAACTTGAAAGATTTTCGTTCATAAAATTTTCTTGGGAAATAGAATCTGACATGTTTCGCGACAAAGAGTGTTTTATATGACACCGACTTCTAACCTCTTCTGAGACACCCACCAAAGCTGAACAAATTAAAACATACCAGTACATGTTCGCAATATTTTGACATTACAAAGTCGGTTACATGATTTCTGATACACCCCGTATATACAAGATAGAAAAAAGCTGCTATTCATCAATCGATCAATTTCCCTGAAACTATTACCTGTTAGATAAGCAACGCTGTCTGGAGTAACCTCAAATTTGTCTCTTCTCTGCGGTTTTGCAACAATTGCAAGAAGCATAGTTAACACTCTTGAAGTTCGTGAAACTGTCGTAGGGGTGGGATGACGATATCCCTTGAGCAAATGTCCAACCAATGCAAAATGAAAATTTGCTTTAAAACTAAGGCCTACAGCGTGATCTAACTGCTTAAAATGCCACTCTAGCGGTTCTCTTGTTGACATCATTACAGTTTCAAGCATCTAATAAAATACAAAACTATTAATCTAATCTACTATATTTTTATAAAACGACTTACAGTTTCGTCAAAAATCCCCTGAGAATCAAGGGTGTGTAAATTTTGTTCCAATAATGCAAGTCCTGATGCATAAAGTGACACTTCATCCAGCTGTAAGACAAATGTAGCGACCCAAAAAAGAGCTTTGTGAATAGGAGATTCTGGACGCAACAATGGTTGCAATCTTGTTAAGCACATAACTAATGCTTCAATTAAAACAATATCATTAAAACTTTCAAGTGCTTTCACTAAAATTCTTAATAATTGTTTCATGTCATGGTCGGTAATGCTTTTACTAATACATCCAAAAACAATAAGAGCTCTGGGTTGCAATGCTGGATTAAAACAAAATGCAAAACTCTTAGCTAAACTAGTCCAACTGATTAGCCAATCACAGTCGGGAATATCATGCATACACGCTTCCATTATTTCCAAGAGAGCATCGGTAATAACTTCCAATGATGTCAAAGAAAGACGTTCACGATCTGAAGATGCCACGGAAAAACTACGCTCCGATCCAAACCAGCGTTCATTCGGATGTCTATAACTAGATCGAAACGCTGTAACTGCAGCTGATTTAACTTTACTTATACCAAAAAGTAAGTAAAACTTTGGTAAAGAAAATTCATCTAAAGATAGCCGCAGGACACGTTGAGTTTCCTCAGAAAAAGACGGTTTTGTACACGTACATAGAGAGTGTATAATATTAATAACAAGACCATGAGTTGACGCTCTCATACTAAGCGATCCCGAACACACTAAGAACGTTACTGTATGAAAAAGATATGGAAGATGGCGAGCAACGTCTAGACAATTATTAAAAGACAGCATAAGAAGATATCTGGCTAGGATGGCTATATCATCCCACATCATATGTTGTTCTAAAAGTTGAGTAGGTGATTGGCAAGTTTTATCTACTACTTTACAAAGTCTTCCAATGACTTTTTTTGCAACAAGCTGTACATTTGCAGATGCAAGTGCTACAGCAGTATCTGCCATTATTTCTACCATTGGTGATCCTAACCCTGAGCGTACTGATCTATGTATAAAATTATCTAAAACCATATCAATTAATTCGGGAACTTGACCAATAGATCCCCAAATCTTCGCCTGAATTGAAGGATACATCTCAACTTCTTCTATTGTCAATACAATAAGTTTTTCTAAAATATGCGCAACTTGCTTCTGTCTCTTATTTTCATCCGAAGGTTTGCAAAATCGCACAAGATTTGCCAACCACGGTGTCATATACTCCAAACATAAATGCTTCAATTCAATACTAGAAACACGAAATCCCTGTATACATTCTTCCAAAAACTCTAATGTAAGATGTGGTTCATTTGTTGCCAACTTTTCCGATACAGATTTTATAAAAATTGTATTATTTGCAGGAATACATAAGCCCTGAGTTTCTAACAACTGACCCTCAATCTTTAAATCAAAGGTCGCTGTTAGTGCACATAGTTGGTTATAAGCGGCTGTCCGTAAATTTGGATCAGATGAACCCAAATTTAACAAAGCCATATTTAGGAGCGTTCCAGGTACATCTTTGGGTCTTATTTTTTGATGCACGGTGACAGAATCCTGAAAAGCGTATAACTGCTAACAAAATAAATTTTAATTCTTTACGACGCACCATCTGTCAAACAGATAAAAGCAAAACTGGTGTGTATTAACATAGTCAGCAATTTTTGACAGTTGGAACGAAGATATCCTATGCTTATTACTAGCTTCTAATGACTGTTACAAGTTAAAAGTAAATTAGTAGACCAATAACCACGGTGTATTTTCGTTCCCCCTATAATGTTAAGTATAAAGCTCCTCAAATATCGACAGATAGACTGCGCCAAGACAAAAATATACGTACAGGTTGACTAAGTTCCCATCGGTTCCGTATGTGTATAACAGCTTGAACAATACTATCACAATCGTTATGTATAAAACTAAGCGGACCACTTTCATTAGCAATCGTCAGCGTGAACTGATTGTCATCGACAAGACAAACTTCCTCAATTTCCGAAGCGTAATAAACATCATTCAATAAAACCGAATGTGACAAGACTTTAGTTTTTTCTGATGAAGTAATTTGAATCGCAGTTGGTCCGACCTTTATTGCCACTTTGGTGTCTTTATGCGATAATTTTAAAGCGTTATTAAAAACTTTTAGATCTTCATCTAAACTCAGTGTAGCACCAGGCAATTTCTGTTGATCAAGTTCTATAAACTCTGTTAATTTATTAGGCGCATCGATAAAAACTAATTTACGATTTCCCTACAAAAAAAAATATTGCAAAAAATCTCGGTTCGTAATTAATTAGTCACCTTTAAAGGGGCAAGTATTCGATCATGGAATTTTGTATACTCGCGCACCCAACTGTTACAGTTGTAAATATAAGCCGCATGGATGTTATCATAAGCTACCTCTGGAAGAACATAAAACCATTTTTGTAAAAATTCGGTTCTAAACCGATTATCTGAGCAGGTATGTGTGAAATCCACCACTAGTTCGAACGGAGAATGACAAAACGGTTTTAACGTCAAAATCACATGGTAAATCAGCATATCCCCATTAGTTTCGCCGATCCTTCAAACAAATAAAATAACAAGTTTCAATAAAATTTAGGTCTATAGCTCCCTATATATAGCTATACAGGTTTATACGTTCTACGCTTCTCTATTTTAATTAGAAAATAATAATTTTCAAATAAACTCACTTGTATCTTCTGGCAATGTAGTAAAAAACTGGGTAACCCGCTTTGCTAGTACCTGCTTGATAAAATATATTCAAAGTTTTGATCGACTTAAACTCTTCCTTTTCGTGCATATTATGTTTTACCATTAGCTCTTCAAACTTAGTTGATGACATATCGATTGAGCTCCATCTCGCGTAGGAAGAAAATAACAGACTAAAATAAAATCGAATTTAATAAACTATTACACAGAAAATTATGTAACATACTGCGAATCAACGGGTTTATGTTCAGGAGGACCTAAATACGCCAACAGTGTTGCCATTTTATCAAAAGGCCTACGACCAACAGCTTTATGATCTCTACTACTCGATAGATAATCGCCAATTTTTTCTTGATGATTCCATAATAAGCGATGTAAAGCTAAAACATTGGCATCACTGATAAAAGACATCGAATGTGACGTTTGATCAACTGTTTCACAATCAGAAGCAATTTGAATAAAAAACCTAAAAAATATATAATAGTGGCCAAAGCCTATCAAGTCAATTCCAACCATACCTTCTGCCAATTTCAAAATGTGCACGCAAAAAATCATTAAACGGTAGCATATGTTGTTCCTTGCTGAATTCCACATGATTTGCAATATTTTGTAGAATCTTGCTCATTAACATTAAGCCTCTTTTAACCGAAGTTGGAACTTGTTTTGTAACTATCCCCATCTCTTGTGGTGATACAATAGCTGGGTTTATAAAACGAAGAAAAATTACTGTCCCGACTGCGCCAATATTGTTCTGCGGAAATTGGGGGAACCGTTTGCTTAACACTTGATATAAGCAATGACACATTGACCGTAACTGAGGTGGAAACTTCTCAGCACTATTTACAATAGCATCGAAGACTCTTTGGGTCAATGCGATCAAATTATGCCGATTATCAGCAATGTCCTCATTCGGCTCAAGCCTAGCTGGATCTACTTCAAAGCTGCAGCTTTGGTCGTCTAAAAGCGGTCTTATCAAAGGCTCCAACAAACATTGCAGATAACTGGCACCATAAATTTTAAAACAAAAAGCCATTATCTTGCTGCCCAAGGAGTTGCCACGAAATAAAGTTTGCATGCAGTCAGATACTTCCACTTCCCTGTAAAACATGTTCCAGAGAAGAGGAGACAGAAGATGTTTTGCATCAAACAACGTAACAAACACTCGAGCGAGCTCGTCCATTTGAGATGTGGTGACAACATTTGCTAAAGCCATAGCAATCGGTAATTCGCCCTTGTCGCTTATCATAGTCACTAATTGAACCAATTGTTCAAACCTATCTGCAAGTACAGTTTCTGCTAAGGTATCAAATTCTGTACCTTGTTGCAAAATTTTCGTCAAAACTTCCATAAAAGCTGCTCTTGTTTGTAGATCCTTGTTATAACCCAAATCTGTAAATTACACATAAGAAAAAAAAAGCAAAATTTAATAACAACTAAACTACAGAATAAAACCGTAGCCCTGAATTTAATTGCAAAACACAAGACAGGCTTTTATCGTGCTGTCTGTGAGAGTTTGAATGCTCTAAGATAGGTAAAAGCTTGTTGTTCTTTTTTAATTGCGCAGTGGTACGGAAGAAGCTGAAAGCGTCTGGTTACACGCATAGACCTAGGACGCAGCTGCTACCTTCTTAGAGTATTCTAACTCTACAAGGTCAATAAAAAAAATTTTTGGTAAAAATGGGCCGTACCAATAGAGTGCATCAACCCGCTATCGATATTAGCTGACAATAAATTCGACATTGCTTGAATAGTAGCATTTCTCAAAGTGCTTAATTTTCCAGCGTTTACTCTTTGCCTATTAACATCTTTTTCTACATCAGCAGCATCAGAGCAATCATTTAAAAGATTCATAAATAGTGTAAAATATTTTAGAAAAAGTTGACTTTTTGCTTCCATTAAGTCGCCTCTATCTGATTCTTCGGGTTGAAGTGGTAATCCTCTTAAAAGTGCTGCAACAGCTTCCATACAAGCTTGATCTAAGTCTCTAGTAATCATTGTAACATCTCCTGAACTGGGTGGTGCTATTTGATGAGAAGTACCCATAACCCAGTCTGTTAAGTATTCAACTAGCTTATTTCGAAATTTCATTTCTTGTCTAAAAGCCAAATCATCTCTACGCTTCATCATAGCTTCCACCAATTGACATAACTTGGTTTTTATATGTATAGCATGTACTGTCATATCTAAATGTCTTACATAACGTACAACTGCTAACATCATACCCTCAATACTTGTAACACCTAAATGCTCAGACGGCTGATCACTTTTAGTACTATCCAAGATATTTTTCATTATAAATATTATATGTTCAATAAATTGGGTATTAACGTCAGAAACAACTACTTGACCTTGTTGATCAAAAAACTTATCCACGATTGTTTTTATTTGTTCAAAAAGAATAGGGTATAAGGCAGGAGACATTTCATGTCCAACAAGTTCTTTGACATGCTTTTGCATTTGTGGACCAAATTTTTCATTGTTACATACCAATAAACGTAAAAATGAATCAACAAATCTGAAAATAAAACAAATATTATGTTATCACCCTAAAGAAGGCTAAATTGTCAATAAATATTAACAAATTATCTAATTTTTGAATAAATGAGAAAATAGAAAGGATGGTATTCGTACTGTGTAACTGGGCAGTATTGTCGTTGTTCTTGGCTCGGGCCAGTCAAAACACTGGACTTCCGACTTTCCACCAAAGAACTAGCCATACTTCCAATCCCAGAACAGGAAGACAAACTTGAATGCGAAGACGCTGATAAAGTTGGACGAGACGGTGATTTTCTCTGTAAACAAACGCCCCCTAATGCACATAAAAATCCAGTCATATTAGCCCATTCATTAATTTGTTCTTCTAATTCGTGCTCGGAGTTCTGATGAGATGCTCTTCTCTTCCCCATAGATCTATGAAAAGGCTCCATTTGACCGTCTTCAATTTTAGCTTTAGGATAAGACGACAAATTTTTAGACATTGAGTTCCAATTCATAAACGTTTCTTCCCAGGCAGGCTGCACGCCGTTTACGCAGTGTTCAATTTTCCTCAACAACGCCATTATACGTTTTTGTAACGCTGCCCTTCCTAATTAGAGACAAATTCATTAGCCTAAAGCAAATGAATATAACTCTTTCATCAGCATTTAGACAAGAAAAAAGCAAAAATGTACTTCCCAAATCAATATGAAAAAATAATTAAAATGTTGAGTAGAAACAAAAAGAAATAACAAAAAAGTATGTATTCAAAAAAAAATTAAAATCTAAAATAATTTATTAAAGACAGATAAACAGTCATCTTGAAATATTGTTGACCTCCTACGACCCGATCTAAGCCTTCTTTTGCACAGTATTTCCCAAAATACCGCACACTTCAGTTGTTTAAAGACACAATTTGGAGCGTCTTACACGTGAAAAAAAATATGTTGACCACAAAGTCATTCGTAATTTTATTAAAGATATGTAATCACTATTTACTGACAATGCGCGCAATAAAAATTACATAGGAAATCATGGCTTACTTTGACGAAAAGCAATTATAACAGCTAGTTTTGAATTGATCAAAAAATGTTATTTTTTGTAAATATAAAAATTGAGTTTTTTTTCCTTTTGTGAGCTCAATTCGGGGACACACTGTATATGATTGATCATAACGATAAAGGTAAGGTGGTGAACAACTAAATGGTTTTAATTACGCTTTAAATAATAAGCCCAATTTATTAGTTATCGATTTTGAGAGGAAATAAGAAATATGGGTACTATCAAAATTTTTATTCAATAATGTCAACCTTATTGTATACGGTTTTTCTCTAAAAAGTTTGATAACTAGATAAAATTGTTCTAAAAATATTGCACGTCACATAATACTATTTAGAAGGCCATCATAACAAATATTTTCCTCAAGATTACAAGTTGTAGCAGCAATTCAAATATTTTTTGTTTTGCTTTGAAAACAATTTTTTTGTCAACACGAAAAAAACGTGCTTCTGTAATTATCAAAAATTAACGGTAATTGTAATTAGATCTCATAATGTGAGTGGGGGTTGGAGAAGCTTATAATGTATTGAGTCGGTGTCTATCATCTATTCTACTGACTGACTTCCCTCAACATACAACAATATACTTCGTCGTAGCTTTTGTATTAACAAAAAATCTGAAAAACTTTTGTTTATTTAATATTAAAAGATAATTTTTTACAGCAATACTGCTTTATATCAATTGAACTAATCAGTAAGTAAAAACGACTTTATGCCTACTATCAAAACATAAGCTAAAAAAACCTTTCAGTTGCAATTGGGTGCTCATTCAGTTGACACCTCTTAGCTGTAGTATCGTCTTAATTTATGTTTTTTGTTGCTTAGATAACTCGTAAGTGAAGTGATAGTGTGTTTTTTGATACAGCACGACATTAATTGGTAAGTTTTTTTCCATTTTCATCTATTTTTTAAATAAATACATTTTAATTTTTCAAAATATCCACACAAAATGATTCGATAAATGCAATACAAAATAAAATAGATAATATACAAAAGTATAAACTATTAAAAATTAGTTTTTAAATTACTTAATATAATTATGTTGAAATTACAATACACTATAAAAATGGGTCGCAGTTGTCTTTTAGGCAATTAAAGGTACGGGGGAATTTACAGGCGTAGTACAGTGATTTTCATATAAAAATCAAATTACATAAGGTAAAAAAAAGGGATATCAACAGAAAGGGATAAGCCAAGGGCGTAGAAAAAAGTTTTAGTTCAGAATAAACATCAAGTATCAACCAAATGAAAGTAAATTTTAAATAGTTTATAGATAACTAACAAAAAACTTTTTGAAGAAGTATAGTAAAAAAATTTAGGTAAATTCTCGAGAAACGTGATTAAATCGATAAAACTTATTTCAAAAACATTATCTCCTGTAATCAAGATGAAGAGAAAGTTCAGAGAAAGAAATGAATATCTGATAAAGATGGCAACGATGTATTTGTAGAGCGACAAATGATTATAATTACAATCTTAGGTAACCAATTACCAGACAAAACTCAGAGAGATCGATGTAAAAATTGGGAGAATTTTGATGACCAAGGTGAAAACCTTGGTCGATTGTCTCCTCGAATGTAAAAAACTCAAAAAAAAACGCCACTGGCAAAAAAACAATCTAAACTAAACTAATCTTTTAATATTTAAATTTTAAATTCGAGCCAATCTGGTCAGAAAATAAAAAAATAATTCTGCAGTTACTACTTTGTAATAAACCCAAATTTATCAACACAAACCGACAGGCCGGAAAAAAGATACCTACTGCACTGGTAATAGCAGACCTAAGTGCAATTATGCCAAATTTTTCCAAATCTCCACACTTTTACAATCGGCCAATAGTAAATGATCACAAGATTACGGCTTTTCTTTTGACAATAAAAAAAGCTCTTTTTCTGAAAACTAATACGGTTTTTTTCCGGATATGACTAATAATATAATTTTCCAAAAAAGTCAATAATTTTATTCATACAGTTTTACCACTTGCCAAAAAGTTTGTTTATCTCGACAGCTCTATCGACTACCAAGTGGTCATCATGAAGAAATGAAAAAACTAAGTAAAATAATAATTCAGCTTAATGAATTATTATTTGAATGATTTTTATATTGTCAAAAAGCGATTCTTCGTACCTTTTTAAAGCAAAATATAAAAAACTCTATCTTTTTCATAAAATCAGTAATAGTTTGAAAACCATTACGAATATTAACATACAATTTTCACTAATTGTTTTTTTTTGCTAAACTTTTAAAAGAAAGGCACAACAATAGAAAGAAAGACACAAATTTTCAAAAAACCATAGATAGTAACTTGAATTAAAAAATGTCAAAAATCAAAATAGCTTTACTTTACTTTAACACTTTATAAAGCGGTCAAATGGTTGTATTATAATATAGAGATGAAAGAGTTACCACAATATTTTAGATAAAATAACCAATAACTTACCGTTTGCATGTTCGGGAAAGCACATTCGAGACTCTCCGCTGGCTGTTGTTTTAGCCATAAATTATAGATTTTACAAAAAAAAACTGAATTTTACCTGTTGTAAGTACTGTGGAAGCTTGAGCCAGCTCTTGGTACACATGATAATTGGGCACCAGATAAGTAACAGTAACCTCATCAGAACCGCAACGAATTTCAGCTTCTTGACATAACAAAGCAAAACAACTCATAGCCACCAAAACTGCATCCATATCAATGCTCCATAAATATAGAAAAAATACAACCTACATTTTAAGTAATTAATAATTATAAACAGCTCTGTATCATATCAATACCTCTAATTTAATGTGTGCTTGCTTACAAATTGGGATTTGACTACCAAGATTAGCATATTCCTTATGTCTAGATAAAAATGCATTTCTACAAATTAGAATTTCACGTAACCATTTTAGAATATCTGTATAGTTCATTATTTGGTGTTGTATTAACTTTTGAGAGATCGAAAACAAAACTTGAGAGCTTAAAAAACAATTATTTAGTCGAAATCAAACGCGTCGAGAATTCTCCTGTTCAAACTAAACATATACAGAGTGTCACTAAAAAAAAAAGGTCATAAAACCCTTATTTATAAAATTGCTCCAATTAAAACTGAGCAAATACTTTTTTTATTGTTTTTCAACTGAAATTATATAATTTTATGCTTTTTTTGTTGTTTTTCAACTGAAATTATATAATTTTTTTCAATTATATATGTATTGTCTCTCTAAAAACGGCAAACGATCAGAAGTATGTAAAATAACATAGCTCTGAAACAAAGAACCAACATGCAATAATCCAATAACTGTTTTAAGTAAATTACCTTAGCGATAATCAACAAAACTACAAAAATATGAACATGTGGTCTATTCCTACGGTCTTTTTTTTTGAGACAGCCTGTATAAGTTTTTGAAAAGTCAAAATACTAATTATCTTAGAAAAATTCTCAATAAATGTAGCTGGAAGCTGCAAAGAAATTCCATAATACCTCACGTCCCAAAAAGTGTTAATTGGTGCTTCAGGGTTCCAGACTTCTATTTTTTCGGGATGATGTAAAACTAATAAGGCTTCCATTGCTTCTTGTGCAACATCTGGCATAGTTAATTGATGTACAAGAGAAACTAAACCATTTATAAGTTCTAATGTAGAACTCTGAATTTCATGGCCAGCTTTTCCTTGATTCTAATAACATATTTCTGTCAATACAAAAATTATTAATAAATTGAATATTTATTTACGTTCAACATTAACATTGGGTCGGCATGTATCAATCGCACCATATAAAGTAACAAATTTCGATGTCCAGGAACTTCTTCCGCTCGTTCTTTAAATTTAGCTTGGGAATCTTTCCCTTTCAGAGTTAATGATTGTATCATCCTCAAAGGCGTATGTGCAATGCATCCCTGAGCTACTTTATTAAGTGTATCCGTAAACATTGCACGCAATTCAGATGACTTACTATAAACTAAATCTATTTTCGGCCACCAATGTAACTTAGATTCGGTGACAATGCTAGAAACAGCAAAAGGCAATGTCAACAAGAAAATGTGCTTTTCAAAGCGATTTTATATAAATTTCTTTTAACAATAAAAACTACATAAGTGGTAATATTTGCCACATAAAATAGTAATGAATTTATAAATATAGTTGAGTCGCTGAACAGATATAGTAATAAAAATATATAAACAGATCTTGATGTGCAAAGACATTCTGCGCCGAAGTCCGATTTGTCCATCGCACAAAACCGCTTATACAGGACCGTAAAGATAATAACTAATAACCTAAAAACAACAATTTATTTTTCTAACTACTATATCTGTTAGCCGACTCGACTATAGTGACATTGAAAATTGGCAATATCCATTTTTTAATAAAAACACTAAATAAGTGAGTACACTACAGTAATTCATTAATTCACTCAGATCATGTAAGATGTCGCTTTAGAATATTTAAAGTATTACATCCTAAATAAAGTAATTTTTTATCAATCTTTAAATATTATTCATACTTTGCCAGACCATTTCCTGTATTGATGAAGCAATAAACTATGTATAAATTGCGTTTGTTGGATTGTGCCTAATAATGATAGGTTGCAGATAGCTTTATAATCAATAAATTAATAAAAAGTAGAATAATTTATTATATAAATAACTATAAAAGAGTACTCACCGATACAATGACCGAACCAAAACAAAATGATAGACGGAAGGGGAATTTAAGTTGAGACAAACTTTCAGTGCTTCGTTATTATGAGGTTTAATACGAAAACAAGACACAAAACAGTCAATCATAAGATCCATGTCGTGTGAGAGGTAGTTTTGACCCCGAGAAAACAGTTTAGTTGTATTAAATAATAATGACTGAAATGGAACAAAATTGCAATAAATTTTTTTATGAAATAGAATACTTTTACCTTAAGGTCATTGATGACGCTTTGAACTAAAGTAAATGCAACGTTGTTAGAATCTTTATTATTTATATAGGTGGAAGCTTTACAGAGTTTAACGCAGGTGACGGCTGCCGCTTCAGTTAATTGTTTGCTTGAATTTCCATGAGGTCCGATTCCCCGCTTTATGGCATCAATAAATTGCTTCTTTTTACTATGTCTAGGAGAACATGGGGCACCACTGTCTGCATTCACTATTTCCTCGAGAACTTTCTAAAATTTGCACCATGCAAAAAATTGTTTCAACAATTTAAAAATAACAGTTTTTCAAAAAGCCTCAGAAAAGCGGCAAATAGGCTTCTTAAAACTGTATTATCACGTTTAAAATGGCATATTTCAATTAGTATCATCGATATATCAAAATAAAAAAACTGATTAGTAAAAGTAAAAAGACCACAAAATAAAGTAAGAAAAAATAAAAAATCTAAATAAGAATGAAAATAGAGAAAAGCGGAAAAGAAATCAGAAGACTAAATAAATACAAATAACGCAAAGAATGAAAAGATAAAAAAAACATAATAAATTATATTAAAAAGATGTAAAAACAAAACAAAAAAATGTTTTGAATTGTAGCACCACTAAAAAAAATTCTGAAAGTATATAAAAAATTCAGATTTCTGATCGACAGATAGATAGAATGCTGAAAAGTATAGATAGCAATTACAATACACAAAAAAAAACTAAACAGAATATAAAATTAAAAGAGCAGTACCAACAGGTAAAGAGAGATAAATAAATGAAACAATAAATAGTTAAGAGATAAAAACAATTAAAAGACGAATAGAAAGAGAGAAAAAATGTTGGAACGGGGAGATATTAAAACTTTTGGCATAACTTAATTTTAGTATAATAAATGAGAATATCCTGTATTTATAAATATTTCACAAATAGTTATTAGGTTCGCTTAGGTAAGGTCAACAAACGATAAGATTTTTCAGGTCTTATCAGCACCAAAAAAATGTCAAAAAAAATTGTTTATATATTATGACATTTATATAACAAAAAACCTGCAATTGATGCACAAGTAATTATTAATTAAAAAAATTACAGCTGTAGACTCGCTTAAAATCGCTGCAAATAAAAATTATCAGTTTATTATTAATATATTAATAATTATCAATAAAAATATATAAAAAAATTATTATTATTGTTGATTTTAAATACTATTATTATTCAAAATTAATTATTTAAATTTACTGTTTCTTTGCTTTTTAGCGGGCCACCTTTTTCAATTAATGACTAATTGCCTGCAAGAATACAAAACTTTTCGATTTAGAATTTCATTTCCGGTTCACTTTTAGACCATTCTGCATAATAAACAAGTATTTCTAAGAATTATTAATAATAAATTTCTCTGACAGAGTTTCACATTTATTACTTAGTATTTTTACGTAAGCACAAAAGTATTATTAGAATCTAGTAAACCATGCCAAAATAAAGTTTATAATATGATTTGTATTAACACTTACAGGAGCTAAAATAAGTAGCATAATTTGTAAAGACCAAACCGCAGACCGTCCCTTCTTGTTATCAGCAAAACTATCTAAAATATCAAACAACTGTTCACAGCCCTTCGCCAAATCTTCATTAGCATTTTTCTGTAGCTCGGCAAACTCGTACGGAAAATGATCCATCCAATTCCAAATGGCCTTTTCAAGCGAATTTACAAAAACTAAATGAGCAGATTTTTTGAGTAAACGAAATTTCTGAATAGCTTCTACAAATAATAATAAAAAATGCAAGTTAAAATGGAGAAATATTCTATATGACGAACATTTCAGACAACAAACTTAAATACCATCACACTTATTCGGTTGCTCCACAAAAAATTCCATTTGTAAATGCCCCTAGTTCGATGGTTTCTACAAAGCGCTGCCTATCGTAGTTATCTGTCAAAGGTGTAATACGTCATCATTATTTTTATTAAAAAATGTTTCACTCTAATAGCGACTGAGTAGTCAGTCTATAAACAAAACGCAAAACAACGTCTGGTGGCGTCACCTATGAAGTCAATGCTGCTATTTCAAGCTTTTGAACAGGCTTTTGGTAGACTAAAACGTAGCTTGCCTGATACAGCCTTGGAACCATGTAACTCAATAGCGACAAAGTTTGTCTATATCTATAATAATTGGCATCTTTGAAATCATTTTGCTAGATTTCTTATCAAGTAACTACGTTCGTGGGTTCCGATCTTGACCGGCAACGACACGAATGTTAGTCATTTTTTTATATGCCTTTTTGTTTTAAAATTCCCACGCACTTTAGAAATAAACTAAAAAAATATCTGTATAATTTATAAAAAAATCTGTGTTTAATAATTTATATAGCTCTTTATTGAATAAGGTCAACTTCATATAATATTAATTTTTATTATTAACAGAATTTCTGCGTTATTTAGGAATAAGGCCGTTTTGCTTTATTTGATCGGATAGAAATGTGTGAGATTCCTGACATTACGATTCGGTCCAGTGGGAACAAAAAAATTCCCACATCCTTAACTTTTTGAGTCGAACAGTATAAAAAAGGGCCAAACTTTGCCAAACACAAACAAAACCATTCTTTTTAAATCATAGTGTCATTGTAAACTGTCGCTTCGCAATTTTTTGCTTGTCTCTGTTCCAAAAAGTTACATAGTTCCGATGCTGCAGTTTTATTTGCCACCATTAGTTTATCTCATCTGAACTAGATGGCGCTTACAAGCAATTGACATTAAATCCCCAGATTTGTAACCTAGAGCCTTAAATTGATATAAGACGCAGTGAACCAATTTAATACAATCAACATTTTCTCTAGAGCTGAAAAAGAATGAGAAGAGTATTGGTTTCATTTGTTGTCTAAAATGTTTTGTTGAAGAATGATCTAAGAATATTTGGCAGTCAAAGTACCTGTTAATAATCTCGTAAGCCTATTAACATCAACATTAATGTGTTGAATAAGTTCAATATCACTGTAATCCGGATTTTCATCAGGACATGACGCGAGCTCTTGCAATTTGGATGAGATACGATTAAAAACAGCATTAAAAAAATTAACACTTAAAGCAAATAAAACTTTACTGGCTAGAATTTTTATTGCATGAGTGTTTGGATTATCAGTTGACATATCTAGAACAAATTAAATAAAAAAAAAAGGAAAATGATCGCTCTACGAACCTAAAAATGCACAAATTTCCTTTAATAAAGATTTTAAATTTTGATTTTCTTCCATTGTAAGCGTTATTGAATCTTTGGGCTGTTGGCTGAAACATTTCTCTAAGGTGTCCAGAACTATAAGCAGACTGTCATAGTAGTTTTTTTCTAATTCTGGACCATGTTGTCTTGGTGCCCCACATGTTCCAGTCTGATACTAGATTCGCAGAAAAGTAAGCATGCAATTAACCATTGAATCAGCCAAATAAAAGGATATCAAAAAGGACGACTCACCAGCTCATGAATCTTTTTCAATACTTTTACAAAACCATCAAGAACCAAAGCGAAACGATATTTGGAAATTTGTATTATGCAAATTTTGTTCTGTTCCTCATTGATTCTTGAATGAGACGTTTGAGGCCCAACCCGTAAAGGAAGCTAAAACCATTAAAATGCTCTATTAATTCAATTTAAAGCAAATATTATTAAATTTCCTATGGATTACAAGTCTTTAAAGTATGTAGTGTAAATATTGATTAGAAGGTGGGAGGTTTTCTCCGTCACTTTACCGGAAACAGATTGATGAAGTTTAATACCAACCTGGTCCTCAAAACGTATTATCAAAGTATTTGCCCATTCTCCAGGCTTTTGAGTTGCCATTTTATTTAAAACACAAAATATTACATTATTAAACGAACTTTAAAAATTTGAGTGTTGACATTTTTAGATTCGATGCCATTTGACTTATTTGACAAGTGTCAAGAGTATGACACTAATGACAAACATACTGTCACCTTAGTTGATTCAATCACTAACAGATGACACCCCCAAAAACTAATAATTAATTTTTTTAAATAATTGCAATTTAATTACGTTTGCAATTTTAACAAAATTTAAATTTTTTACATTTATTATTTTTACCAAACACTCGTAACGCCATAATTTTTTTTCTAAAAATTTTCAAAAACAATATCACAGCTTCTTATGCAACCAAACATACACAACAGGTTTTTTTAATATTTGCTTTAGCCAGTGGCGTAACTATTAAAAAAATTTAATAAATTAACTTAAAAAATTTAGCACATTTATTTTAAAACAAACTAAATTCTTTGCTTTAAAATAAAAAGTTGATATAGTAAACATGAACGTTTTGATTGCGTAATGACATTACAGTGCTTCCAAGCAAACATAAGCCTCGAAGAGACGTGACTTGAGAGCCGTGTAGGTTTTCTTTACATCACAACTTAGCTTTTTTAAACTTTTGATTAGTTAATTTAAATTTGCTCCTGAATTTGCTAATTTAATTCACATATTTTCTAAGGTTCATGTTTGCTTGGAAGCACTGTAGTTACTATCTTAAAAATTAACTTTTTCACAAACTAGCTAGGTTTGGCGATTAACTTGAAAACCTGTTTGTCCTGTATCTAAATTCAATAAAAAAAAGACTTATGAGCAAAACAATTACTAGTTAAACTGTATGTTTAATATGTTTTTTGCGTATTTTGCTTATTACAGATCTGATTATTTCATTTTAATTATGTATCTGATGGAATTTTTAGACATTTATTTTACTTTTTAAGTATGTATTAATTTAAAAGGCTTGACTGGACAGAATTCAGTACAATTTTTATATTTAATTTTAATAACTATTTATAACGCAGTTTGACAATAAATTTGTTTTAAGATAAAAACAATATGAAGAGGTCAAAAAAGAACTCAACTCCCATGTGTGATGAAGTCAGTTCAACAGTAAGTGCCAAAATTTGAGCTTTAGAAATTTTTAGTAATACTATTGCAGAGTGATGCTGTCGACACAAATTTATCTAGACTTGTCCTGAAAATTCCTGAGACAAATCGGGTAAAACAATTTGATTTTTAGTTGCTCAGCTTTCTTAGATGTATTTTTTTTGAGTAGCTTAGATCTCGACCAGAAAGTAATGACGACAATCAACGAGTACAACAGGACTCTATTCGTCAAAGATTGAGACCAAGAGACAAATTAAAGAAGCTAGATCTAAAAGTTTTGGATGACGACGAATTAAACGAAGATTACGCTGCAACTGAAGAAATAGATCATTATCACAAGGTCACAATAAATACTCTTGCAGAAACCGGTTTGTATACAATCAAATAGTTATCATAGATAATTTTTTTTATTTCAGAAAACCAAGCTTTTATTAGTCATATATTCAGAACTATAAACGCTTCTACAGAAAAGAAAAATGATGATCTATCTAATTTTTATATGGACTATGAATATAGAGATGTTAACCGTAAGTTTTTTTTTAAGTTTTGCACTGTTCAATGTTGCAACTTCGGCTGAGCATAATTATTATTTAGAAGGTTTGCTGTTAAAACTGTACGATTTTGTAGGTCAACAGCCCAGTACTTCATCAGGACTACAAGGCTCTTGGAGTACATCTTTTGAGGTGTGAAACAATATTCTCAAATACAGGTTGATCCAGAAAACATAGTCGGGTTCTTAAAAACGGCTGCCTGACCAAAAATAGCTCAAAAAGTAAAAAAACCGCATATTAAAAAGTTTCCAATTACAAAAAAAAGCAACAAGCTGTTGGTTAGACAGCACGGTCGCCGGATTTAATAATAGATTTTTTTCAAATCTAAAATTTAGCAAACCATATCCCCGAAACCATTAAAGCTTCGAAAAAACCACAAAAGACTTTTAAAACTTGATCATAATTTCTGGATTGGCCTGTATTATATCAGATTTTTTTTGAAAATGTAAAGTTTTATTACAGCTGTTTGAGAGATAAATAGCTAAAAAATGTTTTTTTCTTAAATATACAGTTAATTTTGTTTTAGTAAAACAGGAATAGTTTTTGTAGGTAGACACATTTTTAAAGCTTTTGCAATTTGGTTTATTAAATATTAAAAAAATGTATATAAATTTTCTGCAGATTTTATGAAAAAGTACTCAACCTTTGTACTTTTTTTTTCATTAAACCTAATCTGCTTTGTAAACTGTACAATTATTGTTACATAGGATGCACAACGTAAGCCGATAGCGGTAAAACTAAGCATTTGGAAAAAACTAGAACCAAAAAGAAATCTAGAGAAAAAGGATTCGAGCGTGTCCAATACTTACAAAACAGATGATGCAACTGATACAAAAAATGCGTTTTCTTTGGAAAATACAAAAAGTTTGTATTTTTTGCTACAAATTTTGACCAGATATTAATTTTTTGTCTGATTTAGTAACAGGTTCTTTGGCAAATAGTGAATCTTTACAAATCGAGTTCGTAAAAGTAAGTATGTATTAATAATAAAATTTAAAAAAAAATGTCAAATCCAAATTAAATAAAAGCTTAAAAACTGATTTATTATTGTTTTTATAAAAAAATTGAGCGAATAAACTGATAACTTTTAAGCTAATTTGACAGTTATCTGAAGTATAAATTTTTCTAATGCACAGGAGGAAAATGGTACAAACAATTTGCCAAAACAAGAAAACGTAGAAAAACAAGATTTACCATCGTTCAATAATAATAACAAAATAACTAAAGTTAATGAAATTTCTGATCCAAGACTACATGATTTAGCTACACTTAACGATCTAATTAAACAAAGTTTGTATATTTTATTATAATTTTCAAATAATTTAGATTATTTTTTGTTTCAGCATTAAGTTGTGTTACAAACAGTGCGCAAATAGAAACTAAAAATGTAAGATTTCGTATTATTTAAATAAGTATAACTTATATTTAATGACAGTAAATACCATGCGATCAAAAAGTCTTTCTATCAAGTAGGCGGTGATACAGAGAACGTATGTCTAATGGCAGTGCTTACTTAAGTCAAAAAATAAATTACAAAACGTAATATTTTATGTAAACACAAAATTTTTTTAACATATGAATATTTTGGATCGACATACGTTCTTCATTTTAACGCTTACTTGATAGAAATACTTTTTGATCACACGGTACAATAACTTTACATAAGTACAAAACTTTTGAGGGTCATAGTTGTAAAAAATATTTTTTACTAAAACATTAAACAATAACGTTTTGAATAGGATCCTGATAATGAAGAAAACAATTTGTCAGAAGAAGATATTTGTGAGAGCCTAGGATTAATACATGATATCGAAAAACAAGATTCAGACGCCTCTGAATAATGTCAAAATAATTAAAGAAATGATAAGTGACGCTACACTTAACGCCATAAGTCAAAAATGTGTATAGGTACGTCATTCTAATTTAAAAAAAAGTTTATCCTGTTTCAATAGCTTCCTCAATCGTGACAATACAGGGATTTAATCAAAGAAAGTTATTGCATTTTTAAAAATAAAAATTTCTTCTTTTTTTGTGTTCTAAAGGCATTTAGCTAGTTCTCTCGAACTTAAAAATTGCAGCAGTGTTTCACATCTGACTGCCTTTCTATTGCAATTTATAACATAATTTTTAAAACACTCTGTACAATTTTTTTTCTGTTACAGAAATGGACTCAATAGAGGCTTCATCTATTTGCTTCAAATTTTAACGTGTAGAAATTAGAACAAGTAATACTTGATATGTTTGTTTCAATATTTCATAATGTATGTTCTATAACTGCTTGTTTTTTCTATATGTACTTACTTGTGTAGTTGAAAAACATTTATATATGTATTTGATTGTGACACCTTAACACAGTTTTACCACGTTTCAAAAATTTTTTATTTCATCTCTAAAGCTCCGTTGACTACCATGTAATCATCATCAGAACATTTAATAATATTTAGTTTTATTTATCTCTCGACAATGCCTACAAGGTAGTCTATAGAGCTTTCGAGATCACATAAAAACTGTATACGTCTGCCAATCTGCATGTTACATAAATATCACTATTTGTATTGTATAAGCATTCGCTAATAAAATAGTTTTTAAAAATTAAACTGTTGTTGCTAGAAGTGACACACCCAAAAAAAAAACTGACATCTCAAAAAGTCACTGGACATCAATTAATAGGTATTTAAAAGTAGGTAAAGGGCAAATGATAGATATGAATTACGATAATAAAAAACATTTATTCTAGCATACAATTATTATTAGGCAGTTGATAAATATTGATACAAATCTTTCGTTACAAAAACAGAGTTGAACCCTTGATGGGCATCACTGCATGAGACAGCCCGGAAAACAATCTACGATATATCCACATATGGTACATTGAAATTATTTAGAGCCTAAGAAACATATTTCACAATTCATGGGTCTTAGTAAATGCAAAAACAAAGTAATTGGTGAATGATATATACAACACCAAGACCCACAAGCCGTTAAGCGAATAAAAGCTTAAAACTATGTTCAGTCTGACCAAAGTCTGAAGCCAGAACTGATTTGTTTTCAATTCCTATTTCTGTCATGAATTGCACAATACTCATATTGCATTGTATTAGCATACAATTTAAAATATAATATCAAATTAAATACTTTATATAAATTACAACATAAAATATCACTTTGATGAGATTAGCTAAATAAAAATGAAAATCGAGTGCAGGGTGGCATAGGCCATCGACATCCAGACTAGAAATTAGCTTGGCACACCCCAAATTTTCATGCAGCGCATCATTCTATACTTATCTATCTCAGACTCAAATTTACAACTCATTCTGGACAATGTTTAATATTGTACTAATCCAATTATAGTCGTTAGTAAAGCTGTTTTAATCATTTTTTCCTCAATACCCAAATTACTGTATGATAAAAGTTCAATACTATCATAAAAATAATACAATGATAATAGGAACATTAATATTATCTGAGTAATGGACACAGTAGCCATTGCCACAATCTCGTTGATATCAGGAGGGCAACAAATTTTTGAACGGATGTAACATGTACTACTCTAGAAAATGACATTAATAACCAAAAATTAGGGAATGACATTAAACACAGATCGTCAAATGAAAGCTTTCCATCGATCATACAAGCATTTTCTCATTTCCTCACATACAAAATTTTATAAAATTTTCCTCATTTCTACAGTTTTCTTTGAAACACCTTACATATAATGTAAAAATACAAATCACCAAAGGTGTCGCAAAAATTATTAATAAGGTATCACCCAGTAAATATTAACATTTTTTTTAATCGTTTGATAAAGCTGAAAAGTCTTCTCTAGTAACATCTTAAAATAATTTTCTGACACATCGCTACTGCAATACATTAATTACAAAATCAAGGCCTCTCCAAATATAACAACAAATGATGGAATTTCAGAAAAAACATAATTACAGCAAATTGTGCGTTTTTGGCATGTTTATATATTACTAAACCATTACAAAAGCCTCTTTGCCACAAAACAAAAATGGGTATTGATTTATCATTGTTTGTACAATATCTTCTAAATATGGCCTCATCTGCTCAAATCTTCCCATATCACTAAATTCAATCGGCAATAGGGTCGGCCACCAACATATAGCGAGATTCTTACTGTCCATGTTGTTTAATTTTGAATTTTCCGCAACCCTAAAGTAAGACATATTTAAATTCTCAACACACCTTTATAAAACGCCATCTTACTTTACAAAATGTTGAAATATAAATTTTAAGACTTGGAAATTAACCTTCGGAAGTTTTTCTAACATACTACGCAATGCCAGCAAACGACAGCTTCTATCTGTCTTCACCTCCATATTCCCCGTTGTTGTTGCCATTGGTTTAAGTTTTGTTCCTGGAACTTGAATTTTCCAATAGTATTTTAATCTTTATATCTGCTCATATTTTATCAAAACATTATTTCGAAAAATGAAAAACTTATAAATAAGTTATTGCTGATGTTCATGTTTTGTTATATTAAGCAATAACAGTTACATAAATATAAAAAAAATCCAAAAAAAAAGCGAAAGTAATTATATAAACAAGTAAAAACATAAATATTCTATAACAAAAAAAATAACCTCCAAAAATGTAAATGTTTAATGGTATCCACTACAAAATTATATTTTCAAGTATTTCATCTTGGCAGTCTTAACTAATCATTGGGTAAACTACCGCTTTCCAAAAAAATCTCTAAAGCTCAGCGAAGTGTGGTGGAATACCCTCTAACTAAACCCATGATATTTTCAAGTGATTGAAAAGTTGACATTCTTGCAGAAAAACCGTATCAAATTAAATCAAAGAATTTTTTGTCTTATTTAGTAGCTTTTATTGGCAGGCTTATCAAATCTAGTTAGAAAGTCTTTAAAGATTACCATGCTAAGATCAAAAACTAATGCCTTCAAAAGAAACAAAATTCTTAATAAATGTTATATGTAAACTTACCAGCAATATCCTCCAATTCAGACATGACTTCTTCCTCAAACAGTGGTGGTAAACGTTTTGAAACGAAATCCTTTAGAGCAGTGGCTACTGCATTTACTGGTATATCCAACTCATGAATATCCACATTTTGATCTATATAAACAATGAAAACGTAGACAAATTTTAGTTTACAAGTCTTACTTACCTTCGTCGAATTTCTGGAAAAGAAGATCAACATGTGCCCTGTTGCCAGGAACTCTATAAATTCCTTCAGATTCCAACCCCTCAGTTTCTATAAATTTCACACATTTCTCCAAAAATATGGGAATGTAATTACTCTCGTTCTGTGTGTGAGAAAAAAACAAGTTAGTTACTAATTTTAAATGAACTTAATTAGGAAGCCACACACGTCATCAAGCGCCAATTTCGATCACCATAGGTATTATTATACATAATCTAAGAATTACAGAGAGCAAAAATCCCTAATAACGCCAAAACTTACATCGATTCAACTTATTATTTTTAATACGATCCACTAAAAGGCGACACCATTTTTCAAGATGGCGGACATTCAAGCTTTTTTGCACTCTCTGTATTATAGACAAGAATTCGTTCATAGCGCATCTGACTTACAATGTAATTCTCCAACCAAATTCACTTTATAGAAATTGACTAACTCACTTGAACAAAATCAGAAAGTTTCGACGGTGCAGAACTTAGTGAAACCGTTTTCTGTTTAATTTTCTGAGCTTTCTTCTTATCACGTTCTTTTTCTTTATCTGCAACTTTTCTTAACTTCTCTTCTTTTAGCCTTCGTTGTTTTTCGAGCTTCGAATCATCTTTAGCTTTCTGTTTTTCGCGCTTTCTGAGAAGTTTCTCTCGATCAGACTCTTTCATTTTGGGTAAAACTCCAAACTGTAATTCATATTTTCATTCATTTTTTTTTTAATGTATATTATTTACTACCATTGGCGAATTATTGTCTCTAGGTGATGAAACATCCAAACTAGACTCGTCATCGTGCATAATACTATAAGAATTCGGTTTTATTGAAAACAAATCAGGTGAATGCAACTGAATATTTAAATTGTGAGTATTATGCAATTCAGACACAGGCACGCGTTTCTTTAAGCTGAATGATCGCTTTTGGGAAAATCTATTGCGGCTGTCAGTCGTTCCCGTTCGAACTTGCTCAGCATCACTTCCTTCAGATGAATCCGAATTAGACTCACTTCCGGCTAAAAATTTATAAAACACAATAACAGTTTTTGGCGACTGTAAACGTAAAGTTGCAAATCAGCTTTAATTTATTATGACACCGACGTATCACAACCCTTCACATTTTAAATCTAAATTACAAAAAAAAAATCACCTTCCTACTCAGATTTAGAAGTGAAGAACCAGAAAAGAGCTTCAAAAATAATCAATGTGGTTCTGATTAAAGTAACCACCTACCAACTTACTTGTCTACTACTTAATGCGCATAGCAGTAGTAATGTCGATTTCTCATTGGCAATTGGGAAGTGACTAACTCCTTAGGCGTTTATTATAAATACTGACATATAGTGATAAACTTTTACACACACGATTAAACATATTTGTTGTATTAGTATACCCATCCTCTCTTACGAGACTATTTCTGAATCAATCTTAAAATCATTGAAATGTAGCAATAAACTCAACAAAGCTTTATTGTAAAATTATGTGAACTCTTCCATGTCATAGAAACCCTCTATAAAAGTGCTTTTTACACCCATTTTTTTTCTTCTACGTTATGCAACGTTGCCAAGTTAATCAACAGTTCGACGTCTTAAAAAAAAATGTAAAACTCATTTTTTTTTGCTTAAAATAGCAAGATCATGAAATCAAGAAAAAAGTCAGAAACATCACAAAGGAGAAAAAATAGAATCGGCTAAGGGGAAGATAGAGATAGCATTTGGCTGGCATTATTCCGGTCAAATCTGTGACTCAATTCTGTAACCTTATGACAAGACAAGACATGAACAAGAGTTACAGTATGGTTTAATAATGCCCCAATGTGACAAACCACAAGTTGTATAACATTGAATAAATAGAACCATAAAAAGAATGCCGATGTATAATTAGTGTAGTCAACAATTTGGACCATTTAGAATGTCATACCGTTTGTTTTTTCAGTATCTAATTCGACATGAGGAGGTGCCGGATGTGCTGAAGGCAGAGTAAAACCACCAAGCTGTGGGACTCTTGGAGGCTGTACTGGAATTGCTGTACGCTTTTTCCGCTGTCTTTTATGACTTCCCGATTTTCTATTAACTTTGGAATACACTTCGCTAGCCCTTTGTCGCCTTTCTAAACTACTCCATTCACTGTCAGTATCAGAATAGGCTATAACATAATAAAAATTATTATTTTGTCAACCTAAATTTACAGATATACAATTACAAGGTTGCCCTTTCTCACGACGTTGCCTTAACTTTGATTTTCCACTAACAGCGTCCTGTACCAGTGTGTACATGTATTCAGCATCTGGTGGGTACATGTTGTGCACCATATCTTTAACCTGCGCATATTCACATCCTAAATCAACTACTTCTGGTGTGGCTAAAGGAGCATTTCCAAAATTAGTATTGCGTATATCTTTGCCACTTACATTCATCCTCGCTATCGCTTCCGTCACCATTGAATAATTTTTCAAATTCAGCTTCCCTGGTTGCTACATACATAAAAAATAAATGGTATACAGAGGCGTTGCAACATGATATATTTACTTTCAACGTCTGCGATATTCCTTTTGGCCTTGAATCTGCCATCGTAACATGTCGACGACCAGTTGTGAAAGCATGCTGTCCATAACTATTCCACGCGCTTCCAGAAATTGACACAGGTTGATCTCCTTCGCCATCTATTAGAAAATAAATAAGCAACATTAAAAGTAGACCAAATCATTTGAAAAAACCACACAAATACAAATCAATAAATCACCTGAATCATGAGTTGCTAGAGACTCTCTTGATCCACTAATGTCTGCTGCATTAATTCATTACAAAACTCTTATTATTATTTAAAAATTAAATATTCTTATACTTACACGTAATCTCATCTAAACTTGTTTGCGACGCTGACAACATTGGCCCTCTTTTGGGAATGCGCGATATTAAGGCATGATCAGGCGGAGCAGGTTCTGGAGGAGTTGTGGGCGGGGGGTAAACTTGAAAACCTTAAAAATTGTTCAACACTTAAGTAGTCGTATTCAAAAACACAAAATGTATTTGAGAAGTAACAAACTAAAAAAAATGTGAGCCGTCACGAGACGCCTGGCAGATGTAAAACATCAAAATTATTTTGTACAAGTAATATGCGTAAAGGAACAGATTACGAACAATCGGTTTTATCCGCGGCTATAGATGTTTTACATCAAAAATTTCATAAATATGTGTTATTTTTTGTTTATTTCAATCTAATCTACAAAATTTTATTATAATTAGTAGACCAAAACCTGCACTAACCTTGATGTAGTAACCGTTTCTTTGACGCTATGTCTCCATTCTCATTTCCATACATATAAATGTGCGAATACTTATCACTATGATCACTGGAACTTAGTCGTTCATCAGGACCATTCAATTCATAATTTTCGCTACCACTTCTACAAATCAAAAATTTACTACACAAAAAATACAAATGATGCAACTCACCCATCGTTCAATTTCAAGTGATAACTTTCATGTCTAGGAGGTGGCAATGGATGCCCATGACGTTGAGATCGTGGATGTTCTAAAGTACCTTCACCACTATCATCCAATCCTAGTGGTTCTTCCATATGAAAAGCTTGCTCAATTTCTGGTTTCTTTTCCCATACTTCTTTGAAAAATGGAGTAAAGAAAGCAGCTTTAAAAAAAACATTTGTTAAAACTTGTTTACTTTTGATAACTTTATTACTTTTTTGTTGACTCGATGATGATGAAGTCATAAAATGGGCATGAAGCCGATCCGCTGTAGCGTTGCCTTCAGTAATTAAAAGATGGCTTAAATCGTTATTAAAAAATGCGTTTGCACCTCCAGAATCCGTAACGGCCAAGATTTGAATAGGTAAATTGGGAATGTTCATAGAAAATGCACTGCAAAAAAAATATTTATATAATTGTAAAGTCATAATTTTTAATTATACTTTAACGTGGCTAAAGAAGCTTTCCTTTTGGTGGAATAAACTAGTATAAAACCGTGAACAAGTTCATCGCGGAATGCATTTGCTCCATGGAATGATGATACGATTACTTCTACTTTTCGTTTTGAATCTCCAAGAAACGTTTCTAATATAATACTTCTTTCTGCCGATAAAAAGCAGCATTGGTGTGATAAAAGTGGTGCTAATACGTTTTCTATTGAATAGGAATCGCCGCAAAAAGTGCACATAATTATTCTAATATCAGGCTCAACACATTCAATAACGGATTGGTATATATTTAAAAAACCAGCGCGATGATGAATGCTTTGAACTAACTGGTGTAATGCGTCGGATACTAGTTGCTCCTCACTTATTTGGTCAAGACAAACATCCATAAAAGGACATTGCAAACTGAAAAATTGTAAATAAGTTGTAATAAATTATAAGACTAATATAAATATAAAACTTAATTTTGACTTTGAATTAATATTATCATCATGCTAATGTTACTTATTACATAATAACGAAAAAAAATGTGATTACTACCTATCAGCTAAGCTTTGGCCTTCCTCGCGTAGTTTTATCACATCTTTTTCTTCAATATAAGAATCTTCTAAAAACATTAAAACAATTGGTAAACCTTGGAAAGGAAGCTTATCTTCCTGTTCTAAATTAGATAACAATGTTTTTTCTAAACTTTCCCGAATATATTCGAACGATTCGGCATTTGAGTATACACAAAAACTTCCATGTGGTACAAAATCAGCGGTTCTAAACGAATTATGTGGCAAACTAACATCTCCATTTATAATTCTATAGTCCAGACTGTAAAACTGACAGTCTATTTCATATTCATCGTCCTCACACTGGGCCTAAAATGTATAACCATTGGTAAAGAATAATATTTAAAAAAAAACTTTGTTGTATTCACTCGAATTTTAGCTGCCAAACTTTCAGCTAGGTTGCTCGCCCCAAGAATGAGTAGATGTAATTGATTATTGTCTGAACTTATTAACCACTGGTTACTATGGTTCCAAGAAGAAGGTCTATGTGCTTTTGTGGCTAAAATTCTTTCAATAAGGGCATCCATGCAATTGGGAAAAGCTGGACAATGTTCCCTAATTGGACAATGTATAAAGCCTAAATGTTGAAACAACATAACCTTTCTATCTTGATCCAAACGATCCAGCATCTTATATCTATATTTAAAAAATTATTAAAATGTAGGCAAAATTACTTAAAAAATACCTAAAATCATCTTGTAAAACATCAGTTATTTCTTTAATATCATCTTGAGTTATTGTTCCAGTTGGTGCAATACTTTTAAAATGATAGAATAAATCAGCATGCTCCAAAAGAAGCTCCTGGAGATCAAAATTTTTAAAATTATTATTCTGTATTAGAGATTCTAATTTATCTTACCTGAAAATTATGTTTGGCGTTTTCGATGAGTTCCCTCTGGTGTGCATCATAAATTTGTTGACAGTCATGTTCAGATAAAGCTTCAAAACATTCTCGGCCCATAAATAACACTCTAACTTCCGACAAGTGTTTACCTGGTGTCACATAGCCGGTATCCTCCAATAATTGCTTAAATTGTTTCTTCCATCTAAGAAAATAAATAATATGGATAAACAAACTATAAAAGTGTTATACCTACACCTTACCTCTTTGGCATCCTTTAATAAAATAGTGAGCAAAAAAAAAGATATTATTAGTAAAGGCAATGTTAAAGTATTCTTAAACATAAAAATTAAACATTTAGTTATGTTAAGTAAAGACCCCAAGCCCACCACAATATACATATACAGACTGTTTAATAGCATACTCTAATCGCTTTTGCTCCTGCTGAAGTACATTTATGTGGTTTTTGAAAACAGTTTCGGCGTCACTTATTTCTAACACATCAAAAGGAATACGAGTTTCTTCATTATCAGATTCAAGTTCACACTCAGTCCATGGCATATCTTCAGGGCATTCATAGAAATATTGAGAAAAATCAGGATGTGTTTTCAGGTACTGCTGGATAGACGACCAATCACTAAAATGTAGGTTTAATTTTTTGTTTTAATTTGAAATTAAAGTTAACCTGTCAGTTAAAGTATTAATATCAGGGACCAGTTCATGCAACACATCTGGCAACATTTCCATATAATGCGCAATCCGTTTGGCAAGCTGCTCATCTTTCAACTTTTTAATATGGCGTCTAAATAATCTCTGCGTCCCATCTAACCCAAACAATTGAACAAAATAAATCCATTCTTTATGGGAGTTTAACTTTTTGACTGTATGCGACCATAAAGCTCGACAATCGGTCACATGTAATCTATAATAGCAATTAATATAATGGGATAATATTATAAAACAAAACTCACCTAATTAACTTCATAAAAGCTTCACTCGCCAAATCCATTAATTCCTTTCGCGTTCTAGCTGACTCTGTATAAGAAATTGTTTTCGACCTAACTTTACTCCTATCTATAATTTGTGCCAACAACATAAAAGCTAAGTCAACATTAACATTATCATGAGCCGAAGTCTCAACTAAGGGAACAGCACCCTTGTATTCTTTTCTTTGCAGTAACTTATCAGCTTCTCGAACAATCACCTCATTCGAGTCATCATTCTTTGTTGTAACAAATACAATAGGTTTTTTAGTTTTAACTAAATTATTTAAAATCGCTGCTACGAATTCGACTTGTTTTTCGAGTGAACGACTTGGCACAATACTAACATCAAAAACGCAGATAAATCCATCAATATTTAGCTTTCCATCTGGCAGCACTTTTTGTTCATATTCTTTTTCTATGCCCAACTGGTTCTTGCAAATATACATCAATTTTTCCGCAGAAGTTATTTTCGTCGCGGCGCAGCGTTTGATGTATGGCTCCATTTTGCCACCTGTAGTAAAACGCAAGGATAAATCTCAAGATAAAGCTAGCTTGATTAACTTTTATAGAATTCGAAAAAATAAAAAAGACTGTCATAATTATTTATTTAGACGAAAAATTAAATATTAATGGTAATAATATAAATATGTCACGTAACCAATGATAATCTGATAGTGTAAATTAGCAATCATCAAAATAAAAAAGTGTCATCATTACATAATAGGATTTGCAAATCTACAAAAAACCTGAAAATAATTATTTATTTAGTCAAAAAAAGCAACTATTACTAGTAATAATTAGAGCCACATTAAACATAAACAAGCGTGTTTTATTGGAAAATTGCATCAGCTTTGCGGAAATTGATTATGATGTATAGGTTTTTTATCGGCGGTTTTAATACGACTTTTGTATTTAACCTTTCTAATGTTCTTATAAAACCAAAATTTTTTCAGTTTTTCTTTCATCAATTGGAGAGATTGTCGTTTTTTCTTCATGAAGTATTTGAACACATTAAGCACAATTTCACCAATAATTGTTAGTTATAACGCCATTTGTGATTTGCAATACCCCACCGCAGCGCTACTGCCACACTGATCGTGTTGTTTCGATTCCTTTCGGGATACGCCGTTGCTAGCTTTAGATGATTTGTGAAAAATTACTCATAGACAATCAAAAACACAATAATAGAATTCAACTGGTCAAATAATTGAATCATTTGATTTACACTAGCAAACTTGATTAATGTTTATAAGGCGGGGTGAATTAGAGACTTTCTCAATAGAGGGCGCAGATCTTGATTACATATCCTAATAGTTATTTAAAAGAAAACAAATGTTTATTTTATTTTATTTTTTTAAGTTAGTTTACGCTTTAGCCAGCTATAAAATCTTACCTTTAAAAGGTTGGAAGGAGGCATCATCTATAAATTCCGTCTGTTCGATGACACTAAATTGATAGTCAATGCCTTCTTCAGAAGTTTTGATGACTTCACCCCAATAAAGAAAGTGATCATTGTTGACGACCCTCCCGCTGAAGTCCGTCTAAAATAAACAATGTTTTTTGTTTATGATGAGAATGAGGTTAGGTTAATATTTTTTTATACCTGGCTTAAAACCGATATATGGTCGACATTGTAGTCGTCAGCATGAGACCTCATGAAACGATTGCAAAGACAGGACTTGCCAACACCGGCATGGCCCTTGTCTTTTTCCATCCCCGACAAGCCCACGATGGCGACATTGATGATGCGAACTGTTTCAGCTTTTCGTGCCATTTTGCCAAATTTTTTAAAAACTATGTATCATAACGTTGATAATGATGGTTATTCATTGTGATTACCTGAAAAAAAGAGAATAAATTCGACAAAAGTCAAAGAAAGGGGTGTTATATGTTTTGTGCGTAGGTTTCTTTATTTCGAGCGAAAATAATAGATCGTAGGAGTAGAACAAGCTTAAATTGTTCGAAATGAAGCAAGAATGTTTTAATAAAAGGTCCAATTGCAATGTAATTGTACATAATGAGCTAATGAGATGTGTCTTTTTACAAAGGTGTGATGAATCTCGAATGACAAGTGTACCACCAGCTGGATCAAAATAATTAAAAGCCGCAAGGAGCTTACCTTTTCCACGTTTATCAAAAATTGATTCTTCGGTGCCGTTTTGGAGCTCATTTTAGTTGGAACATGTGAAAAACAAGATATGCCATACCATAATTGACCTGTCACACACAAGTCACTCAAACTGAGTCAATGAGGAGATTGGCGATGGCGAGGTGAACGTGAAGTTGACGAGATTCTTCTTGGTTTTTTGAGATTGCTGCTTTTTTTGAGTATAATAACACTTAGACAATAATATCAATAAGAAAATATAAGAGTGTCAAATTCACATAACAGCCGACCACCCACCGCCTTAGCAAGACGCCATTACAGTATTGGGATTGGGGGGGATGGGAGGAGAGAGAACGCTCAATAGTACAGATAGCACAGGCTACTGGGATTATGGCGGGCTGACGGGAATTCCTGCTGGGCTACATGTGACCAAATACAATTTTTTTTTAACTTTATTACACATTGTTTTTTATTAAATGAATTTTAATTAACACTCTTTCTTCATTCAATACACATTTTATACAACTTTAACTTTAATTCTGACACGTCAATTCAATTGTTTTTTTTTCAATAACACTTTCAAAATTAACAAAAACCACAGATTTTTTGACATAATAAAACAATAATAACACAAACTTAATAAAATTAAAAAATTTTATATTCTTTAAGTAATTTAAAACAACTTTTAAATTAAAATTTATTCTATTTTGTTCAATTATTGTCATTTATTATTAGTTTATATTTAATATAAATTAATAGCAATAAATTATTTTTAATTCAATCTTCACAATTTCTTATTACAAGTTTTAAATTTAAACATTTTGTGTAGATAACTAACATTACATCTGAGTGTTGACAGTTGAGGTAGCCCAGATGTCAGCGTTGCCAACTCAATTCTCAAACAAAAAAAAAACATTTTTAACACTTTACTTTTTTCATGTACAAGGTGAGTCACTAATGATTTATGTTATTGCTATTGATTTGATGCACATTTTCTTAAAAAAAAAGTTTAAACGGCAAAAACACGTAAAACTTTTTGAGGTTATAACGTGCGTTTATAAATTATTTAGATCAGCTCTTGCTATGAAATTTTGAACATACGCAGATACAGGTGTGAGTTGCATTAGAGAATGAGCTTTGACGTTTGACGATCTTACTATCAACGACAATAAAAATGTACCAAGCCAAATTGCGCAGCAGGAATTGATTCAAATAATTTATAAACGCCGCACGGTATAATAAAGTTTTAATTTTCCTCAATCTCAACTTTTTTACTTTTTAATTATTTTATTGCTGTTTTGTTTTTTCTCTCTACACATGCTCCAATTAACTGGTTATTGATTTTTTTTATCTTATTTATTAGTTTTAAATTTGTTTTTTGTCTGGCTTCTCATATTTGTTTTAATTTTGCTGAAATTGGGCTTTGCCTGTTACTGATAATAACACCAAACAGAAACAACATCCTGTATATTGTTTCTAATATTTTGTTATATCTTAAGCAAAAAATAATAATTATTATACACAATGTTACGTGAACATGGAAAAAACCAGTGAGATATCTAGATATTTTATTATTTATGTTGAATAATTTGAATTATTATTCAATAATAATTGAACCACGAATTGATGTCACGTTATTTAAGTAAATCTATTTTCGTAAAAGATTAGATATGAAATATTCTTTAAATAATTGTCTGTATTTCAATTAATTAAGAAAATTTCAATTCATAATGTTTGCTAAAGAATAATTTTTTTTTTAAATTTGGCAACAGTAGAAGAGTTCACTGAAACCTGAGTAATGTCTTGGGTTTATTAAATGTCTGCAAATTTTCGAGACAGGATTAATGACTTTTCAGTTAATTATTATACAATTATTGACGTTTGGCGTTATTTTACACTTGTTTGTAACAGTCGTCGACGATGATGCACTTTTTGCTTCTTATCTGCTTTTTGGGATAAGATTTTAATAGTAGATCTCAAATGTTATAAGAAAATTGCAAAAAATCAGAGAGAGCGTGTTGTAACTAATTACATCACCCGGTATAAAATCCAAAAAAAAATGCTAGTGAAAAACTGAAGCATCCAATTAAAAATAGAGCATATGTTTAACACATGCATATATATTTTTATTGCAGATTATTTTGCCTATAATAAAATAATAATTGCAATTTGGTACAAAGCAGACTGTCAAATATTCTACATTCTACTTTGTCCTACAGACCAGATGCACCGGATGTTCATATATCATAACATCATCCTAGAGTCAGTTTAAACAGTGAATGCAGCTGGGTGGGTGCTTTTTAAAATAGTTTATAAAATTTTTTCAAATGTCACCAATCCGAGGCGATCAAAATACCATCATCTATGAGGTAAACAGTACTCAAACATATTGATTATCAAAAACTGCCTTTTTGCTTTTTTTTGCCAAAAAGCTATCTCTGCTTTTAGTTTTTGTATCTTATATACAAATAAAATCTGTGCTTATTTTGGCACAAATTCATGGTATGTAATACCAAAAACGTTATAAAGCGAAATGGCTTGCACGTTATTTAATCCAAATATTTATTTAGTTGGCAGTGTCAACAATGTGCATTTTTTTATCCTTTTGATAGATATAATCAGAAAATATAGACATAAACAAATCTATTCAGAATGAAACTCAACTGGCCTAGCTCGTGTTTTTTTTTTCATAAAGAGAAGAAAAGTTCTTATGAACACCCCACAGCTTCTACCGACTAATTTGTTTAACATTTTTTGTAGTAATTTTCTAAACACTTTTGATCTATACTTTATATTTCTGGTTTTAAGTTTCATTCTTGCTCTTCAATTTTTTTTTCCCGTACGCGATAATTCTTTATTCTTTCTCTATCTCCGTTTCTTAATTTTTTTCTTGTCTTTTTAATTATTTTCATCCTTAGAATATTCTCATTTGATTTGATGCTCTCTCACTTCTTTACATTCTTTGATCATATCCTCTATTGTCTTTCTCAACCTTTTACACAACTTACGCAAATTATTTTTTTCGAGCCAGTACTTGGTGATTTTCCTTCATTTTCAAACTTTTACACAACTTACCTAAATTTTTATTTTCCTCTAGCCAGACTTGGTTTTGTCCGATTTAAATTTTACGATTACCTTTCTTTTTTTGACATTTTCTTATCTAGATTCTGCTATTTTAGCTCTTTTTTCTTGTCAATTTATGTCTTTATTTCTTTCTTTTAACTCTCCGGATGTTAATCTTTCATAATCTCTTATAATTTGTAATCTATGCTAACTTTCCTCAATTTTTACTCAACTATATCTCTTCTTTTCCTAATATTTTTTTTGTTTCTTTTCTAGCTTTGTCATTTTTTCTCTCTTCCAACACTCTTGGAGTATTTTACATTGTAATCTCTCTTATTCTTACTTTATATCTTAAATTAGATTGCTAAGAATATGTCATATGCACTGTCATATTGATCTATTGTGCTCCCGTTGCTTGAGCTGCCTGAAATTTATTCAGTTTAGCTCCCCATTTAATTCTAGAGCTGTAATAAACTTCAGCAGCCAGGATGGCTTCTCTATCCGATATATACTCCTGCTTTAAGTGTTCTTTACTTTGAGTTTTAATGGTAACGTATTCTGTTCCGGAATTTCCTTCTCTTCCCCGTAGAATCTGACCGGTTAAAAAGCCTGTGAAGATGCGAAGCTTATTTTTAGAGAGATTCAAGTAGACTTTTGACCTGGCAAGATCAAAATTTCCAAAAAATTTCTTAATTTCTTTGATCTGTTGTTTTTTTTTCCTTGTAGGTGTGCTTTTCTAAGCCCCAGAATGATTCTGGCCCTGCAAAAGAGCGCCCTTTCTTGCAAGTTTATCAGCTTTATCTTATCTCTTTCATTTGGAGTATACTTTACTACTCTTCTACCTGTTTATTTTCCACCCTTATTTTCTTCTTTTTTTCCTTTTCTCTCTCACTATATAACCTGCTTGCACTCTTTCTAATTCCTTTTTTTCCACCTTCTATATTTCCGCTTTTTACTGAACAATCAGTCGTGATTATTCTTTTCTCGTAAACGAATTTAATTAAAGCAGCGCTTTTCTCTTGTTGGGGATGCCTCTTATGCAGTCAGCCAAAGATTTTGAAAATAATGTCTTTGCAAGGCATTCAAAACAGATTTAATGGGCTAATGATATTCCAGAAATGATCCTGAAACTGCCCCAGGCGTCCAAAGACGTTCAGCCGGTTATGGCATTGAATTGACAAAAACATGAAGAGTTGTTTTTCTAAAGTTATGAAAGGATGGATGATTATTGCAAAACTTTTATTGAAAAATATTTATTTAGTATTGATGATCTTGATAAAAAAAGAGATTTTGTGGTGCAAAAACGCGCATGATAGGGGTTGCGCGGGATTAGTTGTTGCGCTGTAGTTTGTGTAGCGTGTAATAATGGCAGATTGGCACTATTGGCAGGGCTGGTCAGGGGGTGAAGAAAAAATGTGTAGATTTTACAGGGAATGGTCAAGGGGTCACAGAAATGGCCAGAAAAGTAAATACCTGTTATCTGCCTAGAGCCATTGAATAGTAGTATAATTATGTAACAGATATCTAGTTGAAAACTCCAATAGCGTCGATGTAAGCAAAATGGGTAGATGGCATTGGTTAGCCGCCAAGGTGTGCACGCCTGTCGTATAACCACTTGTTGATTACATACACGATACACGCGACGCTGCTAAGCTTGAGCTGGTCCAAGTGCCAACAGCAAGTAGCATAGACATAGAACATCAAAGTTTCAAAGCTTTAGAATCTAATACCCACTTGTCTTCCTTTACTTTTTCAGTCCTCATCCCAAGAAGAAGAAGATATGTCTTACCACAAACCGGAGGCTAAAACTGTTCAAGAACTAAAGGACATAGCGAACAAAATTCGTATCCACTCTATAACGTCTACCCAAAAAGCCAATTCAGGGTGAGTCTTCAAAAATTGTTTACTCATCAACTCATTATCATTGAAAATAATGAATACGTTTCACGTTTGCGCAAATAATCGGCGCGAAGCCGAAAAATTGCATTCAAAATTTGACCTTAGAGCACCTTTTTTACTTTCCACTACTTTCAATTCGTTTTTATTTGTTGAGTTGTGATAAGTGTTGCCCCCTGA
Organism: Lagria hirta; assembly: GCA_947359425.1. Taxonomy (NCBI): domain Eukaryota; kingdom Metazoa; phylum Arthropoda; class Insecta; order Coleoptera; family Tenebrionidae; genus Lagria; species Lagria hirta. Next base: position 3,135,366 of record OX375799.1, read on the forward strand.
CCATCACGCGATATTACACTGAACATTATTGATAATTCTTCCAATTTAAACCTTCGTTCAATCAATTAAGGTTTAGTCTCATTTTGGTCCTTAAGCCTTTCACTATGCCATCTCAAATTAGTCAAGCTGATGCCAGAACTTTGGCGGATATAGCTAACCGCATCAGAATCCACAGTATTACATCCACTGCTGCTTGCAATTCTGGGTATGTGAAATCTTAATCTTCCATCATTCTTTCAATTATATCATTTACAACCTATGATCTAACAAATACAATTATCATTGTGTTATGTAATATTTACTATTTGCCATATCTCTGAATGTTAAACATGCTATTCAAAATAAACCTCTTTAAAACACCGATAAGCATATCATTTTTCAACTCAATCAATTCACACGATAACAACATTTTTCAATATCTATCCCTATTCAATTTTATTACATTTTTATAGATAATAATCAAATTGCCTTTATAGAGGTAATTAAAATTGTTTTCCACATTATCTATGTAGATACCTAATTAAAACTCTTACGATTTCACATGTTTCATAAAAATTTAGGTCATTTAACATGACTGGCGATTTTTGTTTAATAGGTAATGTTGCTTTTACTTTTATTACCTATTTCATATAAAAGTTACCCTAGTTTTCTTACAATAATCATCACTTCCGCCTTTACTTTCCAGCGTCTATTATTTTGAAATTAATATAGGCTTTTTTTTAAATATATTGTAGAAAATCGGCTATTTAATTAATAATCAATTATTTTTTATTATTTACAAATATGGAAAAATTATTACCAATTGCGACTACTTAATTGTTTTAATCTATAATTATGGTAATAGTTATATTCAATGTCGCTTCTGACGGTATTGTTGTGGGTAACTGAACGACTGAAGTAATTAAGATAATTTCCAAGCTCCGTGTCGCGAGCGAGATGACGCGAAACCGAACCAAGTGAATCCAAATACGTCGCCGCGAAGTTTTTGGCCTGCCAAAAATTAGATAATACGAAATTGGCCTGCCTAAAAGGACGGGCCTGTATTGTCACACGTTTTAGTCTATTTTGCTTTTACGAGTTTTTTGAACGTTTTTAAATCTATTATAGCTGTTGGAGCTAATTTAGGACTGTTTTTAGGAGTAAATTTTATTGCATAAAATGTCTGTGTTGTTTTAGCACATTGCAGTGTTAAAACGGCTAAGATCTTTTTTCATTAATTGCAGACATCCCACATCATGTTCTTCAATTGCGGAAATTCTCTCTGTGTTGTTTTTCAACACAATGAGATACAAAGTTTCGGCGCCACGTGATCCATCAAGTGATCGTTTTGTCCTTTCTAAGGGGCATGCCGCTCCAGCACTTTATGCCGCTTGGGCGGAAACTGGGTTGTTCCCAGTTGCGGATTTACAGAACCTTAGAAAGCTGGGATCTGATTTGGAAGGTCACCCTACTCCAAGACTGAATTTTGTTGATGTGGGAACGGGATCTTTGGGTCAGGGTTTGGCTATTGCCGCTGGGATGGCTTATGTAGGGAAGAACTTCGATAAGGCAAACTATAGGTGAGCGGCAAATTTTGAGAGATATCTGTGTTACTTATGGGAGACTATTTCAGAGTGTATTGTCTTGTGGGAGACGGCGAGAGCGCTGAAGGTTCAATTTGGGAATCTATTCATTTTGCAAGTTACTACAAGCTGGATAATCTTTGCGTTATTTTTGATGTTAATCGTCTTGGACAATCTGAGCCTACATCCTTAGGACATGATATTGATACTTATCGCAAACGTTTAGAAGCTTTTGGTTTCAATGCAATTGCTGCAGATGGACATGACATTGAAGAGCTTGTTAAGGCTTTCCATGAAGCAGGTGCCACTAAAGTCAAACCCACGGCTATTATTGCCAAAACTTTCAAAGGAAAGAATTTTCCAAGAATCGAAGATTTGGAAAATTGGCACGGCAAGCCATTAGGAGACAAAGCTGATCAAGTCATCCAGCACTTGCAGTCTATTGTAAAAAATAATGGACCACTTCAAATTCGCCCCCAAAAACCTCTTAAGGACGATGCTCCAGTCGTAGACATCACCAACATTAAATTATCTTCACCGCCATCATATAAGCTTGGGGAACTTCTTGCCACAAGAGTCGCTTACGGTACAGGTTTGGTGAAAATTGCCCAAAACAATTCTCGTGTCATTGCTCTTGATGGAGATATGAAAAATTCGACTTATTCTCTAGACTTAAAGAACTTTGACCCTACAAGATACATTGAGTGCTTTATTGCCGAACAAAATTTAGTCGGTGTTGCCATTGGAGCAACCTGCCGTGACCGTACAGTGGCTTTCGTATCAACTTTTGCAACATTCTTAACACGTGCTTTCGATCAAGTATGTATATTCTAAGCTCATCATTGGACAGTTTTAACAAATGTTTTTAGATTCGTATGGGTGCCATTTCACAAACGAATGTAAACTTTGTTGGTTCTCATTGTGGAGTTAGTATTGGAGAAGATGGGCCTAGTCAAATGGGCTTAGAAGACATTTCCATGTTTAGAAGTGTTCCTGGTACTACCATTTTCTATCCTGCTGATGCAGTAGCAACCGAGCGAGCTGTAGAGCTAGCCGCTAACACAAAAGGCATCACTTTTATTAGAACTAATAGACCTGCAACTCCAATTATTTATCAAAACGATCACGTTTTTGAGGTTTGTTTGCTGGATTTAAACGTGAAAATCGCATTATATATTGATTTCTAGGTTGGCAAATCCAACGTGGTAAAGAAATCTAACAAGGATCAACTTCTATTCATTGGAGGAGGAGTAACGCTTCATGAGGGTATAACTGCCGCCAACGAACTCAGTAAACAGGGAATTGCCGTTAGAGTATTGGATCTATTTACTGTCAAGCCTATTGACAAAGCAGCAATTATTGCCAACGCAAAAGAAACTGGTGGAAGAATTCTTGTCGTAGAAGAGCATTACTATGAAGGTGGAATAGGAGAGGCGGTTATTTCTGCAGTTGCAGAAGAGCGCAATATTGTAGTCAAGCATATTGCTGTTCCAAGAGTGCCTCGCTCAGGTACACCCACTGCTTTGCTTGATTACTACGGGCTTAATGCAAAGCATATTGCGAACTATGTTCAAGAGGCTTTGAAACTATAATGGTAATTTGGGTTTTCAGTTTTTTGTTTTTGTCAAAGTTTGAATTTTATCTATATTCTATTCACCGTTGGGAAAGTCAGGCAAAGCAAGTGAGAACGCTGTGCGTATATTCACTTAAAGAGAGGATGGGTTATATAATTTTGTTACGTTTAGTTTTTGGGTATGTGATGTAAGCAATAGAACCTTACGTCGATTGAAATGTACTGAGTTCTAACAAAAAAAATTGCCCCAAATAGGAGAATCAAGACTATTCACGTCATGACAATACAACTTACATGACTTATATAACAATTGATATCTCTATTGTGGCACCTGAATCCATTTTTGTTTTTTAGTTTTATTATTTGTTTGCGCGACTTTCTTGATTTGGAGAGTATTATATAGATTTTCCGTATATCAAATTTTCTACAGTTAAATCTTATTTGTGTAAAGATTTTTCTACATTTTATAACCACCCATGTGATCAACTTGTGAAATTTCTGTTAATAAAGCAATATCCAATTTTTTATCCACATTCCAAATGGTTGTTTTTGTTCATCATCATTTTTCTATAGTTTTATGAAAAAAGCCTTAAAAGTATAAATAAAAAATCAAAGCAAGAGCTGCGTCATTGGTTGACTGGGCATCTAAGCAAAGATAACAAGCTTGTCCCTGTCTTAAAGTTTTTTAACTCTACGTCACTCGTCGTACACGGACGATAAAAAAAAGATATAAGCCAAAGTCTGTACTATAGAACACAGAAAGATGTAAGCGACTTGAAAAAAAGCTAAAACTATAAAATTAAACCGTTTCTTGTTATCACTTTTTTTTTGAAATCATGTAATATTTTCGTGTTTTCTGCTTTAATATTTATGTGAAATGAAAGATTAATAAATGTTCGTTATTGTCATAAAAAGTGCACGGTTTTTAATTTTGCCTATGAGCCCGATGTCCACTATTTAAATATACAGTATGAGCCAGATTGCAATGTTATCGTTGTTCTTTCTTATTAACGGTAACATTTACAGTGATTGGTGTCAAGTGTATGTTTGTTGCCTTTAACTTTGCGTGGCTTTGCGTAAGTGCATGATAATGAAAATGGTATCAACTCTGGCCTCTGCTTAAGCCTGTTAGGAATTGCAAAAGAGTTAGGTATAATAGTGTTTTTTATTACGATTGTTTCTAGCTTCGACAAGGATGAATCGGCATGTTTTTCTTGTAAATTATACGGAATGCCTTTATTTTAAACAAAATTGTAGCTTTTGAACACTCGGTTGGAAAAAAAAATTATTGAAAAGCATCAAAAATTTCTTTTTTTTTTTTCTTATAAAAAACTGAGTGTTTTAATTTTGATCTGTATCGTTTAACTAAAAACTCATTTGGTTCTGTTGAAAAAGCAATTTATTTACAAGCTGCGCCTGGCTACAAGCCTACCAAAATGGCGGACCACAAAAACCGATTTTAATACATCAGTGGTACCGCATTTTTTATTGTTGTTTGTTCTGTGGTATTTGATGATGATTGAAGTCAAGATAATTCTATTGCAAAATTCTTATGGCGATAAGATTAAAAGCCGGAAAATCCTGAGTAATTGAAGTTCGGTAGTTTTGTTAGGTTGGTTTTGGTAGGTCGCGAATAATAGTCTAAACGTCAAATGTCAGCAGCTGTCTTGTCACAAAAATAATACTGTTTTTCACTTTTGGAACGGTACAATTGCCCCCTCGGCCGTGTAAAGCCCCACAGAAGAGATAAATGGGTTATAATCAAATAATACTCATATTTCTAGTATAATAAATAAAATTACATAATTTTTGATTTGGTGCGTTGGGTTGGCAAACCTGTGTCCTGATTTAGTAAAAATGAAACGCGGCTAAATTTAATAGTGAATAGTGATGGAACTCACGCTGGTATTGAATATGGAAGTAGAAGAGCACTAAATGTGTCTTTGTGTCGTGCCTCCTCGGAGATTTGATTCTATTTGTTATAGTTACTCACAGGACTTCAATTTGTTATATTAAAGACGACCCTCATGTGTCTATTTATAAAAAATCAGTGCTCGAAATATGTCCTCTTTATTTAGCAGAATTGGATACATAACGTCTCTGAACACTCAGAGACAGTTCGTCTTCCACTGGTAAGTCTTTTGCACTTTTTTTTTCGTCACTTAACACTAACTTTTTATTTCGACTTAATGATTTAAAGCTATTACAGGTACTGACTGACTCGTGATTTTTTGCCTTTACATAACGTTCAAACAAACTTTGTTACCTAAGATTAAAAGCAATGTCTGCTTCAAATTTTATTTAAAAAAATCTAAATTCAGCAGTTTACAGCACGTGCCTTTTGACGTCACACGTCACCCCCATCAACACATTAAAATTTAAATCGCTCACGCGGGTTTTTATTTCGCGGATTTACAAAACTTTGCCAAAAATTTTATTCAGTTGCAATAAAACATACAATTCTAACAGTCGTTCTATTCAAATGACTCTCTTTCCTTTTATATTATGACAGTTTTTTCATTAACACAGTTTTACCACTTGCCAAAAAAAATGTTTATCTCGAGCGACCACCATGTGGTCATCATCACAAAGCAAATTAAACTAAATTATTATTTGCTTGATTTTACTTTGTTTAGGGTTTTTTCTTTTAATAATCCGACCAAAAAGCGGAAAAGAGGACAGTTATTGTTGTTAAGAGCATCAGCCTTGTTTTTATGAATTTCAATCAGTTCAGCGGCGTCTAGATGTCTATAATTATTATTGAAGGCGAGATCTGCTATACTTGATTTTTTAGACCTCCTAACAAATCTTTTAATTTTGATTTTGACTGATGAATTGCTCTAAATCCTAAATATTTAAGCACAGCATCAAGTCCGTAAATTATCTTAGGTTTAAATGGTTGAAATGTTGTGCAATGTTTGACATTTGTTTTAAATTTTTGTTTATTTTTAATTTTATTTACTATTTCTTCATTATATCCATTAATATTAGCGACTTTTTAATAAATGCTTTTTTTTATTCAATTTTTTTGAATAGCGTGTGTTTAAAAAAATTCTTAAAAAAAAAACTTGAATTGTCATATTCAGAAAACGTTTTAAATGTTTAGCGGTAGGATGAATTTGGCTGTGGTAGTTGTAAAGAGGAAATCAATTAAGCTATTTGAATATTGTCGTAGGGACGTTTCAGCTTGGTGGAATAACAAATACTTTGCTTTAATAATATAGTGGGCTACTTCGAATGTCTCAAGTTCATTTTAATTTTTTTATGACGGTTGACTTATGTAGTATCGTGTCTAAAAAGTACAATATTTTATTTTTAAATAAAAGTGGTTTTTTTTTTAAATTAAACGAGCGGGTTAACAGCGATAATATTATGACAACATTCCAAAAAAAAACATTTTTTTTAGTTTTACCTAGGACCACTCTAGTGGACATAGACATAAATGTCGAATTGAAAACTTTCTTTTTTCTGTGGGTGGAAAAGAAAACAACAATTTACGGAATAGATTTTATTACAACTTTTTACAAAAATTTCTAAATTTACATATTTGTCAAAAGTATTAAGGTTGTATATAAAACAGTTTACATCTTTTTGTAAAAATTAAAAACTGAGTTAGAAAGTACTCTATTTTAGTGTAAAATTTTAATTATTATCATACATTGTTTCACTTTTTCACTGATTTCCACACCACCTTTGTGAGGTACAGTAAATGGTGCGTTTTTTTTTAGAGTGGTGTCCCCAGTAGGCCTAATCCACTGTTAAAATAAGAAAAAGCGCTAAATATTTGCAAAAACAAAAGAATGTTTTGCAGCGATATCACAATCCGTTTTCTCCCCGCAGAAAACGATACCAACCACCTAATAACTACAAAACTTAAAACTAAACGCTGTTTGCTTAGATCTCACATCCGTTTTCTCCCCACAGAAAACGACACCAATAATTTGCGCGCACTTCAAAATTTCACCGTAATTTCCGCATTTTTATAAATGAATCATGGCAACACATAATCACAAAACGTCAATAAAAATTAAAAAACACATCTAATACAAAAACCAACTTTATTTACAATAATCAATAAAAAACGTTTATTTGGTTTTAAATAGTTTATTATACACGGCTAGGCACTTATAGTAAATTAATTATCTCTAGACGCCATCTTGTCATAGAGATTATCTCTTCCAAAATGTTCAGAACTTTGATACTTTAAAATAAATGCTCTTATTATTGGATATCCATTATACTAAAATCAAATAATATTAATATAAAAGTTTTTAAACTGTTTTAATATTTTATTTTTTCTTCTTGTATCTAGAGTCCACTTCCATATTATTCGTTGCAGCCTTGGCCATATCATTGATATTTTTCTTTTCACTTTCAACTAGTTTGGTTTTTCTACACCTAATATTTACTTGTACATATTTAAAGGTGCCGTAAAAGGCCAAATAAAAAAATATTTAGAAAAATTACGCGTGTGCAATCTATGCAACAAAAGTCATTTGATTTTTATGATGTTTTATCAATAAATACATAAACAGCAAGAAGCATCAAATGTATATTAATTACCCCACAATGCTGACCCCCCTCACATGCCCTCACCAATGTATGTACAAGACATATTCACCAGAGAGACCATGCCGATTCCTTCTTGCCCCCGCAAGAAACAATCGTTATAAGAAACACTATTATACCTAACTCCTTAACGACTCTTAACGAGTTTTGGAGGCTCGCATTACCAAGGGTCAGAGTTGGTACGATCCTCAGTGAGGATTTATCGTGCCCTTACGCGAAGCCAAACAAAGTTAAAGGTGATAAATATACATTTAACACTAATTACTGCAAATGTTTCCATTAATAAAAAGAAAAATGGTGGAAAGCAAAATTGATTCGTTTTCTAAAAATTTTTTTTTACAAAACATCAACTATGTCTTGAAACAATTTAATAACGCTAAAACAAACTCACTCTATCTATTTCTTCCATAATGTGTAAACTGTATATTTAAATATTGAACATTGTGTCTATAAGCAAAGTGAACAAACCTTACATAAGACTACAAAAAAGATGATAACAAAGAATAAAACCATTTTGGTTTTTATAGAAAAAAAGTGAATTATTTAATCAAGCAAATAATTTCTGATTGAAAACAAGATTGAAACCTTATTTGATTTTTTCAAAATTTCTTAAAAGATTTATGCAAATTATTACTATGTTTTTATGAGACTACTCTTACAACATTCCTTTTCAACTAAAACAAAAATTATTAAAATCGGTCTATAAATAAACTGACAATTAATTGCAAATTGACTTATCTGTATATTAAAAACTGGACGTCATCCCCATGGATAAAATGAAGACACAGAATAGCACTGCACTGCACTTTACAATAATTATCACAAACACGAGAATTTAATTAATATATTTCTTATTTTATTATCACACACAACCGTATCAAAGGGCACGAAGTCTTATACTAAATTATCGTAGGTAATTCTTTTGAAAACAAAAGAAAAGCATTACATAAAACTGCAAAAAAGATGATAACAAATAAAACAAAGGAATTCGTTTTTATAAATAAAAAAACTGATGAATTATCTAATCAAGCAAAATTTTAATCTACATATAACCGACTGAAAGGAAAAATCCTAAAAAAAATTAGTAATTCAAAATTTATTAATTTTATTGCTAAAAAAGGATTCGGCGGTTATCATGTTTCATTAATAATTAATAAATATCATTTTAATACAGCTTTCTGTTTTTTTAGTCACTTCTAGCACATAAACACCCGTTTGGAAAGAAACTACGTCGTAAATACAAAAAATTGTAAAAAAAATTAAGTAGCTTTATGTCAAACTCACGGCCTACTTGATTCAAAAACAATTGCAAAAAACGTCAATGATTACAGATGATTAAAACTATTTATTTAATTTTTATATTAAAAACTACGCTTAAGGACAATTTTAGAAAAGTCTTTTAATAAAAAAAAAATGTAAATTTTATTATTTTGTTTAAAATTAACAATTACTAAAAAGTTGAATAAATTCTTTTGATTTATGAAATAATTTTATCAGTTAAGATATAATAATTAAGACCCATCACCCAAAATTGGATTGCACTAACCTGGCCAGATGAACAAAGCTGGGGACGGGGGCTCCTCCTTTGGGACCTACCTGGAACAAGACGCAAAGCGTTATCTTCCAGATTCACACATAATAAAAAAAAACGCACTACACGAAAGACTTAATGTTTTTAAACCCGAAAATACGATCTGAATTTTTTTTATACCTAAAACTGATTAAACAACCGCTTTAAAAAGTGCCATGTCGTTACTAAAATTATTTGTAAAAAAAATAATTGAGTAGTAGCCTAATGTCATAATTCATGGCATCCTTGATTCAAAAATATTTTCCACTAGAGTTTATATAATTAAAAATAATAAATAATCAATTTTCTTTTTTATATTGAAAACTGCGCCTAAAGGGAACTTTAAAATAGTTTCCTAATAAAAAATAATGGAAATTTTGGCACTTTTTTGGTTCAAAATTGGTGGAAATTATACAAAAAAGTCGAATATCTGAAAACTATTATGATTTACCTAATAATTCTATCTATCAATCAAGATATAATCAAAAATCAACCCAAAAATTTGATTGTACTTTACCTTTTTGATTCCTTCCTAATTCAGGTTCCTTTGGGAACGCTGGGACTCATACGCAAGGACACGCCTAGCGTTGTTCGCTACACTAACGAATTTTAATGTTTATAACTCGAATTTTTAAATAAAAAAGATAGAAAAACGGCCGATCGCAAAACTAATTTGTTTTTAATAAATAATTAAATAAAGATAACGTCTTAAAACAATTTAATAACGCGATTAATTAATTGTCGCGATATCCGTGACAAACGGCACGAAGTCTTAAATTAAACTAAATAAATTATAGTAGATATCACTTCTGAAAACTACAAAAAAACATTATATAAGACTACAAAAAAAAGCTGATAAGAAAGAATAAAACCATTGATTTTTTTTCTTTTTGGACGAAGGAAAACTGATAAACAAATTATATAAGTAACTTGAATATACTATACAAATTCGAAAATAAAGATGATAACAGATAAGACAAAAAAAGCTGATAAGAAAGAATAAAACCATTGGTTTTTTTTTCTTTTCGGACAAAGGAAAATTGATAAACAAGTTATATAAGTCAGTTGAATATACTATACAAATTCGAAAATAAATTATTGATTTTTATTAATTTTTCAAAATAATTACAAAATAATCACTCATTTGAACCAAAATTGAAGAGACACATTTTCTTAAGATTAAGAATGATAGCGTCTGCTATAGAACCGATCTAGGGCTTAAGGATTCATAGTTTTTTTATAATAAAATTCGTCTTCTTTTAATAACTGTAAGAAATATTAAAATAGAAATTTTTCTGTTTGTTTCTTAATAATTTTTTTAAAAAAACATCGAAAATAAAAAAAAGACTTTTGATAATTTCAACAAAAGGCATGTGAATTTCCAAAATAATGCCTCATTTGAACCAAAATTCAAGAAAATTGTCGTTTTTTTGATATTTTGTCTTTTAAAGATTAAGAATGATAGCGACGGTCATAGAACAATTTACTAAAAATTTTGTATCTGGGGCCTCTACCATTTTTTAACATTTTTACTAAAGCAAAATTTTCAACAATTTATATATTTTTCATAGGTTTCAACCCAAATTTAAGATTTTTCGAACTTTCAGAATATATATCTCTAAAAATATCAACTTTATCGGAAAAAGTCATAGAATTTTTTTTATTTGAAATTTAATAAAAAATATAAAAAAAGGTTAGAAAATAACAATTTCTTGCAATTGTTTAAATTTGCTTTTTTTGAGATTTAGTCAAAATTTCTATAAAACTTGTGGTAATTTAGCCACAACTGATTTTTTGGCATTTTATGAACTGATTTAAAAATAAACCTCAAATTGCATGAAAGAAAATTGATTACGTTATAAAGTCGTCCCACATAAAACTATAACTGAATGACTTTCACATAACATAGTTTCGAGCTGTTGCATGCTTATACGCAGAAAATGAGGATAAACCAATTTTTAGAAAGTGTTCCAAATTGTATTTCTTGCTGATTGTTTTTTTTTAGTTAATTTATAATAAAAGTGGACGAAGTGAAGATATAGATAAGGCGCAATTTGCTCGTATAGGCTATTTTAGAGATATATTTATATCGCAAATTTGGAGATAATTGTATTGGCTCAGGTGACTTAGTATTATGGCCGCCAAGAAGCCCTGATTTGACAATTTTAGATTTTTTTGTGAGGTTGCTTAAACAAATTGTTTACAAGGAAGACTTACCCAATGATGCCAAGTGGCTAAGTTAGAGTCTCATAAAAATTAATAAAATTGCTGAAAATAATGATAGTTTTGAAAAAGAGAACTTATATATCTATTTTAATTGAAATTGCAAAGGAACTTTTTGTGTTTACATTTTACTTTTTCTTATTTTAGAAGATTAACAAAGATAACAGAAGTCGTATATATATAGAGCTTATAGAGCTTAAAGTAAAATACGAAAGCATTATTCTCTTATCATGAAATCAGTAATGTTTCAAAAACCATTATGAATATTAAGATGCAATTTTTGCTAAGTGCAGGTGTGTTTATATTTCATTGTGTAAATTTGCAAATTCAATTACATAACATCAATTGGTTTTTAACATTTTTCAATTTTTTTTTTACTCATGTTCTATTATTATGAATCTCACACGCTACTCAAGCCATTGCACCTTCTTTTGTTTATTAAATTATATGAGTTCAATAGAAAATAGGAAGGAACATCTTTGGGTTGTGCGTGTTCTATCATAAAACAATCACAAAGCACGTGTAGATTTAGCGTAAACCTTAAAGTGTTTTAAAACATATGTTCATTGATAAATGATAAGAAACAAAATAAAAAATTCCATTGAGTTATGTTGACATCCCTTTCATATTAAAATGGTGCGCTTTTAATCACACTTTTCCATTTCATGTCAGTATGGTGAAGTGAACTAATTTTAAAGGAAAAGTGACATTTTTAAAGAGACTTGCTTAAGGTAGGATATTATTTAATTAAAAATATTAATATTCGACTTTGTACAGTTTAATACTTTGGAATTTATGTTTCGATTAAAAACAGATGGAAATTGGGAAAATGCTTAGTTTCCAAGGATTTCCAAGGACCTGCGTAATCTTTTGAGTTACGGGGCAAAGACAATATTTTCTTATGACGTAGGTAATTTGCTCCAGCAAATTTACTCTGGACTTGCTAATCAATGTCGTTGACACCTAAATGCTCGAATAATCTAAAATTTGTTCAACCACAATTCCTATTTGGTTAGTAATTTTCTTTGAGTCAATTGACTTTCACTTTCTTTCCAGTTAATTCAATTTGAAACTTTTTGAAAATCTGTTTTATTGGTACTGTGTCCGTCAAGTATCTGTTTTCAATTATTTATTAGCTTAAAATTAAATCAGTAATATAGAATACTTATATCGTTTTAATTTGAAAAGGCGGATGGTCGCAGGCAAATTGGCTTCAAAAATTTTAATTAAAACCTAATTGCTTATTTTTATAAGTAAATATCTAATCAATATCAGCTATAGGCGATTGCAATTATCTAAAGCGACATCTTTTGTGGCTTCAGTGAATTACTGAATTGTTGTTTATGACTTGTTTACTCTTTTGGGAGGGTTTCTATTTAAAAAAAAGTAATATTGAAAATATTAAGTTATATTAAATAAAAATCTTTACTACAGTGGACTATACGTAATTCAATGACAATTTTTTTTTGTCAAAATATAAACACACTACAGCGTCACTATTGGCCATTATTATTGCCTATAATATGAGTTATAATAAAAATTGAATTGTTATGGTTGGATTCATCATAAAGATTTTATTGGGTCGATTAACTCAAGAGCTTTTATGATCATTGATTAATTAATATAGTATTTTTGAAAATATCTGTAACACCTACAGATGTTTCTGTGGTTGCAGCATCACTCTGCTCTAACCTTTCCCAATTTTGTTTTCTTGCTTTAAATAGACAGCTCATAATACACACTGCGAAAAAGTAATATAAATTTGATAGCTTTAGTAGGTAATTAATTACTTTGTTTTTATAAGGATTCATTTACAGCATCAAAATTGCAAAATCTATAAAAGGAATTCTTTTAAATGAATTTTATTAGAAAAAGGGGAATACTGCAGTGTTTTATTACATAACTATTTTATTAAGTGACTATTTAGGTATGTTCTAGTTGAATAATGGTATTACTGATCTCAGTATTTAATTATTATTTACTTTTATATAAGCTGATTCATGTTTTGACACACCTTTAGCAAAAGCTCAAAGCGTTTTTCTGCGGTTGCAATTTTTATCTCGCCTTGTTATATTTTTAAAAAATTGTTAACATTGAAACAATTACTTTCCTACAGCGTTGTATGCATTCAAAATTGTCTCTCGCAATTTTTTGAAATTATAGAGTTTATTATTTTAATTAAAAATTGAGGATAACATGTTGCATCTTGGATCAAAGTAGGTAATGAAGAAAGTTAATGGCGTGTTGCACTGATATGTCGCTTTCTTTATTTATAATTAATTAACAAAAAAATAATACATCTTTCTGATGACAAGAATTAACTTTTGGTTCAAGGTACAACAACTAGACTACCTAAATTGATGACCTTTTGGAACATACATTTTAACATTTTTATACTAACTGGACTTTTTGCAATCCAAGCAACTCGTCTTGAATAGATGTTGCAATATATATATACTAATATCCAGCTTCTGTGTCGTTCCGTTATAGAATGAGGTCGCTGGTGTGGCTACACTACATATATATAATAATTTCAAGTTTTCTGACGTGCCATTATACAAAGAGGATGCTACTTTAAATTATTGGAAAACTATTGAATCATTTCTGAGAACCAAAATAGAAAATAAAATGTTAAACCATTGGAAAGTTATACCTAAAAGAAGGCAGTTATTGCAGTAATTTAAAGAGATTCTTATCAGTGCAGTGACATAAAAAAAAGATTACGGAGAGACAAAAAAAGAGATTGTAAAGTTCAACTTAAAAGCGCAAAATGTTCAGTTTCACGGAAAAAAGAAAACGAAGTAGAGAAGAAGAAAAAAAAAAGTTTGATAACGAAAAGGTTTGACCTGACATGACATGTTGACATTATGTCTTATTTTAATTCTAAATTAGAATTTACTTATCTTTTTTTTTCCACTTCAGCTTTTTTTTATTTAATAGTTTTATCTTTTTATTGGATATGGAATATGGATAGTACTACTGGGTATTTATAAATTTTGTGAATTGTTGGTTTTCTACATTCTATCACTAGCCTATGAGTTGACCATGAAAATCTCGATGAATCCTAATCATTTTGGCATTTTATATTGATTATTTTGTACTTGGATACTCAGCCATCTTTATAAATTCCAATATAAAGTTCATTGTAACTAAAAAGGAAAAAACTGTACAATTAAGTCATAATCACATAATTTTATGTAATATGTGTCTCCATTTTCAATTGAGTTCAATTGCAGAAATTTACGTTTTAGTTGACGTCAGTTGTACTTTTTCTAAAAGACACTTGGAATGATTTGTTTGTGGTGTAAGAGATGTTTTGGTTTTTCCAAAATAATATCATTGGGTTTTATAATACATTGATATCTAAATTTATTTGAGGCGGGTAAATGAACCAATTTATAACTCTTTATAGTATATAACATATTGTTCAAGTTCAAGATAATTTTTTGCAAATGACATAATCAGGTTTTTTTAGTTGTTATGTTAATAGATTCTCTTGTTATAATGTAGCTGGTTTTAAATATACAGCGTGATCATTATTACCAAATGAGTCTAATGATAATTATCTTTTAAACGGTTAGAACTTCTGTAGATAAAACCTCATAGGAGGGCTAAATTTAAAGAAAACATTGTATTCTTTAGCTAATATTAGTTAAACGGAATATACAAAATATTAAATAAACACTTTATTTTCAATTTCAACACTTGGCTAAAGTAACTCTTGTACTCTGAACTTTGACACTTATGCATCAGACTTTAAGGGCATTAACTCTTCTAGTGAGCTACCCATCCAATATTTGTGACCACTGCAAACGTTCCTCAACCTCGATTATTAGCAATCGGGTCTCTTCACCTTGAATTCAAGTGGTCTATTATTTTGCAAAGTTCTTACGTTTTTATTGCTTATATCTAAATGTCAAAGATTTTTAATTAAGTATATAGTAAACTACCAGATTGGTAGACAAGTTTTACTACTACTGTTACATTTTTGACAACGTTTTGCTAACAAGGTGGGCATCTTAATTCTCTCTATAAAAATGCTTACTTTGTTAGCAAAACAAAGTCGAGAATCAAAAATATATTGATGAAAGTTGTAGAAATAAATTTGTTTTATTAGCAATAGACAATATTGAAATATGATTGACACGAACATGTAATATTGATTTAATTGTGTAAATTGATAAGAATTTCACTTGGAGGTGCTAAATATGATTCAAACAAAATAATTTTCATAGGATTTAATAATCATCATTTATCTAAAATTGCACAATTGTCTACAATGACACGAGCCTGAGAAAATGAGAGCGTTTCCCGTGCTGGTAAGATTTGTAGCTGCTAATTTGATATTAAAGACTGTATAACAAGGTCATGTCAAAGTAACTAAAGGAATCATAATAATACTAATAAGAAATATCTGCATCAATGAATTATCAAATAGTTTTAACCGCATTAATTAGAAATGACCTCAGATATAGCAATGCTTTTTTTTCTAGATGCTAATCAGTATTAAAAAAAGAAGAAATTAATGAGTTAAGGAATTTGCGGTTATTTATTTTTATTGTTATTGCTTTACCTCACCGCATTTTACATTTCTTTTTAACACAGTTTTACCACAATTAAAATTAATTTGACCACAATTTTAAGCTTAAGGATGTTTTTCTATTGAGAACCATAGACTGATCTTGATCTACCATGCTTTCTTCAGAAATTAGGGGTGAAGTTTTATAAGTTTGGGTAGTTTGTTTATCCATTTTTGTCGGGTTTTTTTTTTTTGCGGAGCCAAGTGTGCAGAGACATTTTGCTCTGAAATCCGATTTACATCGCAACATAAGAGAACAGCAAAGCTTTTTACGATAATTTCTGGGCGTTTTTTTGCGCGGCCTTTTAATACAGATGTTGTTTTTTTGGTATGTTTTTCAGTTTAAAAATATTACAGTGATATTGAAAACGTGGTTGTTTTGAGTTATATAAGAATAAATCACTAAGGATTTTTTGGTTTTCTTGAATTCAGCTTTTTTTGCTTCTATATAATCTGGGGCGATTTTTTCTCTAGGTTGGAGTGGATGAAACGATTTTTGAAGCTTTGATTTAAGAAGTTTACTCACTTGATCAGATCTGATATTGTCTGCTATTGAGAAGCTGAGATAGGATTTTGGCCAGTCTGTTCTACCTCTTTTTGTGGACTGTTAAGAATATTTTTTTCAGATTGAGAGGCTTATTGGTCTGTAGCTTTCTGGGTTGTAGAAGTACAGAAGCTTTTTTTTTTCTAAGCATTGGGCTGTTGTAGAAAGCTGCATTTATAACTATGGTTAGGTATTATAGGGATTTGATAGTAGTGTCTTTAAGAACTAGAGTTAGGATCTGAGGTTTTTCTTAGAAGGAAATTTTGGGGAGTATAAGTATTATGACTGGTTCTGGTGAGCTGGGATCAATTATAATATCAGGAATAGACATTGTTCTTTGGCGCGACATTTGAAGTAAAGGTTTTCTCCAAATGCTCGGTGAACGGATTGCAATTTTCTTCTTTTTGTGCTATTGATTGTGGTTCTAATCCTATTAGAAAACAATTATTTACGAATACAAGAATTTGTTTTTTTACAAATCTGACCTTGTGCAAATAAATATCTTTCTTATAAACTCTAATAAAAGCCAGATTGTTGTATAATACGTACATATTATTTATTACTAGGCATAGTTAACTTTCAATTATATTTTTTCAGGGTCAGACATTTAACATTTTTTTTCATTTTTACCAGATTTTGGCTAACGGCCTGACATTCATTGAGAAATGTTAACGGATATTTGCCAAGAAAAAAAAATCGCTTCTGGCATTTAAAATATTACATCACATAGTAAAATGTCTCAAAAAATTTTTTTGAATATCAAGATTTTATTGATCGAGTCAATTGAAAGTATGAATGGGATAAGTGTTTTTTTATATGATTTCTTTCATTTATGTTATATTTTCATAACTGAAAAAATGCCTATTGAATTACATTATAACTTGAGGCAAAATATCTGTAAAAAAGTATAGCCTGAAAATTATGAAAACAGTTACAAAAAACGAAGAATACTAGATCGAGCAGCATCTCACTCATATTATTATCACTATTATACAAAGCGATTATATTACAAGAAAAATAAGACGTGATAATTTCTTGAATAAAAACAAAAGAGAGAAGAAGTGAAAGCATAGAATAGAAAAACTATCTAAATAAGTACAAAACATTGAGAAGAAAGAAAGAGAATGGAAGTAATGTAGAAACATATATTGTAGTTCTATAATTAAAAAAAATATTACAAAAATTAAATAATCCGAAATAGAAAAACAGGAAAATCTATGGGAAACATGATCATGAATAAAAGAAAAATAAATAGAAAATGAATAAATAGAAAATATCAATTGATATGTTGAAACTAGAAGTGTTCTCTTTGGCAAAAGGACTTTATTAACATTTTAGCAATTACGTTTTAATATCGACTACTGGTCTATAGTATATAATTAAAGAAACTCAAATGTTAAGTTAAAAATATTGGAATCTGGAAAAGTCGCTTATGGGGTGTTATATATTACTAATATATTATGCTGTCAAGTGGAAATAAATATGACAGAAATTTATACAATTTTTCAATTAATAATATGCATTATTAATTTGAAATTTTCTGTAATTGAGATGTTTGCTGTAATTCTTGCGTTTAATATTGTAAAAAAGATAAACAACATTATTCGCTAAATCGCGGAATATTCCGTAAAATATACAAAAAAAAGTGTCTCTTGTCATGTCTCTTATATAAAAGTATTTCAATAATTTAAGGATCAATAAAAATGTAACGATGCTATAAATTCCGCAAGAAGTAAGCAATTGTGATATAAGATAAAATCAAATACCAAGGTCAAGTGATTCCAGCATCAAATGATAAACCAAGGTTGTGATTTTTGCTTTTTTTAATATAAACGTCTGGTATCATTAATTATACTTACAACTACGGTATATTAATTTTTAAAGTTTTTTCTTACTTTTCTAAAATATATTTTTTTATTAATTTTAAGTTTTTTGTTAACATATTCCAGCAGAATCTCTTTAAATGTTGCTGAAAATTTTGATTGTTATAACTAAAACTAATTATCTTAGTTTATTTAGCTGTGAAATGTTTCAATCTGAACTTTGGATTTTGTTGGATTTTCAACGCCTTTAAATAATTAATATTAACAATTTATTAAATATTTTATTGACTTGGTGGCTGACATTTATAATAGTTGATAATTGAAGGGGAATTTCTACGATACAAAACAATAATAAGGTTTTCTTGTTAAGCATTTTCTATAATTAGCTTTTGCAGATAAACATCTTACAAGAGAGAAAAAAAACATTATTTTGATCTTTGAGTGTTAAAATATTTGAAAAAGTTTAATGGTTTTTAAGTCAACTGACATTTCGCAAAGGTATTAAAAAGCATATAAAAATAAAGTTAATGCTACGCAAAGTTTAATTTTGTGGTTTTTCTTTGAAACCTGCAATACATTTTTCTAGTTTTATTCATGTAAAAGATTTAATAGAAATTGGCATTTTTATGGTTTGTAATTATAATCCTAAACTAAAAACATTAGAATTAGCAGAATTTAGAAAACTACAAGTCAAGTATTTTAGCTTGATTCTTGGGATATAGATGTGCAGTAAAATTGTGAAAACCGGTGGTATAGGTAGAGAGAGCACTTTAGTACAGACAATTTTAAATTTAGTAAAATTTCGGAAAACATAAGATATTCTTAATAGCCAGTTGCGAAGCTCGGCAGGAACTTTGCATTTGGTTTAAATCAATGGTTTTGGCAAATGATGAGCAGGAAAAAACTTTGAGAAACTTCTATTTTTGCTATTTTTAGCAATTTTTTTAATTTTTCTAATGATGAAAAATTGAAAATTTTCGAATTTGGATTTTTGATTTAAACGTTTTCTCTAATGATTACGTTTTATCATTTTAATTTATATCTGTGTTAAAATGAGTATTATGTAATGATTTAAAAAATAGTTACTCAAAATATCTTGTCGTGGACCCAAGACGACGTCAGCTTTGCATCTGTGGTTAAGTATAGAAATAACTCCTGAAAATATCAAGTGCTGAGTTTTACTTGTTTGTCTACTATGTGTACTTTATTTGTAACAAAATTTTCTTTTAAATGAATTAGATTGTACTAATTTTTGTACATGTTCAAAATGTTCTTGCTTTTTGGAAATTGTTTTTTTATAAAAAAAACTATATTTGGTATACCTAAACTAATTTAATAGATTATATTTTTCACGGATGTTTTAAAACATATACTCTTATCTTATAAATAAACAGAGGTCTTAATGTTTGAACTTTATTTTTTTAAAGAATGTGAATGTGAAGTTTATTTATTTTCGTATGTCACGAGCGTTTTCTTATTGACAGACGGGAATAATTCTATTACTAGCATCCTACGCCTATTACAACAAATAACATTAATGAATTTAATTAATTGGTAGATAGTATTTTATAAAAAAAGTTAATTGGTAAATATTTCTTAACTTTTAAGTTGCTAACTGTAAACGGTGACAGTTCTACAACTTCAAATCTGCTGAGCACACTTGACGAATTATCACTCAAATGCTGAAATGTTTTTACATTTAATTTATCTATTAGGAAGTAGAATATGCTTTTTCATTTCAAAAAGATCAAAAGAGATTATGTTTTTTATTTCTTTGATGACTAAACCGGTGAAAGAACAGAGACCGCATTTTCAAGTTAAAGGCGAAGTGGATGTAAACAAAAAGAAACACGGGATTGGGATCAGTAGAGTTTCGATTGGTTGAACCATCATATGACTTAGCACAAAGTGTGTTGATTGGCTGGCTAGGCAGGCTAGAGCACGTGATATTATTACCTTCACTTCGTTTTTAACTGGAAAATTCTATAGTTTCAGACAATCAAAATGCATCTATTGATATATCTTGAAGCAAAAACGCACATAATCCAAATGGAAGAAAATCTTTACTTATTTTTTGGTTTTTCTATAAAAAAAATATATGTAATGAACTATAATAGAATTTGATGAAAACTGAAACTCAAATTTTTACCACGAAAAAAACAAAATATTTCTTAACTACCAAAGAATTAAAAGTTAAATGAAGCTTAACATGGCAGAGATTTGGATTCCTTATTTCATTAGTTATCCGGAACAGTAATAGGCATCGCTGACATTTATTAGCTTAGATATTGGGGAAAAAGTAGACAAAAGAAAATTATTTTGAAAATTTTGTTTTCAAGATAAAACCCAAACGAAAAA
The DNA here is from genome assembly GCA_947359425.1 of Lagria hirta. Lineage (NCBI taxonomy): Eukaryota > Metazoa > Arthropoda > Insecta > Coleoptera > Tenebrionidae > Lagria > Lagria hirta. The sequence continues at coordinate 3,156,167 of OX375799.1, forward strand.
TTCTCATTGCTCCAAAAGCTTTTGGTGTCTTTTTGGAAGGATTGTTGAAAAACAACACGATTCTATCAAGGAATTTCGTGGTCAAATAGTTGTTCCTTATAGGAAGCTAGGTCATGGTTTAAGAGTGGTAAAAGGAAGGCAAAAAAAAACATTGGATGAGTTTAAGCTTGACGGTAAAGGTCATCTTCCTGAAAAGCGTTATCAACAAAAAAAAGCCTGCTACTCTTTGCAAATTTTAATTTAATTACGTTTTTCTGTGCATCGGTGTTGTCACATTTTTATCAAGATTGGCCTCCAAATTTGAAACATGCTGTGGGAATTTAAAACGATCGTGCAAAATCCCTTCAAGATTATTCTTGCATTATTATTCGTGAGCAGTCAGCATGAGTGAAAGACATAGTTAAAGGACATAGGAATAATTATTTTGATTTGCACACTTTTAGACCGCAGTGGAAATTTCTAAATTTAATAATGTCTGTGGCATAAATCTCATGTCTTTTTGCGTCAATAATGCAGTTTAAATTCATCAAAAGACATCGTGATAATTTACATTTTAAAAACAACTCAAGCGTATCTTACAAATATTTACCAATATAAAACTGTCAGATTTCAAGCTTATAATTTAAAGGCTTTAAATTTAACAATTGTCGAGGAGTTAAAACTGAGCATATTTTTTTAATTTATATTTTGCTCATTATCAAAATGTTTACTTCATTATCAAAATATTTGCTTAACGTATCTCCAGTTTTATTCTATCATCATAAAATAATTGTTTTTTATATGTTGCTAGACAGCATGGTAACTCTGTACTTATTTGGGTTATGGTTACCCAAATCGTGAAATATGTCCACATGTTCCAATTCAGAACCACTCACACAAAATTGTGTGAAGATAGCTGCATTTTTCTTGAGAATTTTTACTTTAATCTTTTTCTTGACATAGCATTTCAGTTTTTTTTTTCAAAAAATAACGGTTGCTTTTGTTTTTCATTGCTTCAAGTACTTTTAGATCATCAGCAATCAGTAAAAAGCAGAATAATGGAAAAGTTTTTTAAATTGTTGTTATAAATATTAAATAACAATGGTCTTAGATGAAACCCTTGAGGAACACCAGAAGTAACACTTAAAGAAAAAAAAAACTACTAATTTGAACTACTTTATATAGATTTAAGCAAAAACAACTTTTTTAAAAGAATATTTACTTCATGCTATCAATTTGTAGCAGTAAAGGTAAATTAACATAAATAATTGCCTCAAAAGTTTTGAAAGTACCACTGTAGTTTTTAATACCACATGGTAAGATATTTTTGGTCAAGCAGGCTTGGAATAATAAGTATAAAAAAATTTGTAGTTTATACAAAAGACTCTGTAGAACGCTTATTCTTTGATACAGTTGAAATCAATTTTTTTTTGGCACAATTGAAGATTTATGGTTTCTACTGTTATTATATTCGTATCAGTAAAAAAACACACTTTATTTTACTTGATATATTAGCTGTCACTAATTTTGAAAAATTAGTTATTCAAATGCTTTTTTCTAGCTCACAAACATTCAATATAGATGTGACTTTCAATTTGTGTCTGGCTAGAACCATTCAATGTAAAAATATTTCAAGTGTAATTTCTTTGTGATAGTATCATTTGTAAGTACCTACTTTCTGATAAAACATTTAATTGCTATAGTATTTTTTTAATACTATAGATACTATCTTACGTAAATTGTGTTGTAAATGATTAAACGATGCGACAAAGTATGCAAAAAACACTGGTGTTTACCATCATTTTGGCGAAAATTGGTCTTTTCTACAGCAAAAAATTGTACTTGCATCAATTAATTTGATTATCGTAGCAAACTTGATATTTAAAATGCTATTTGTTTTTAGATAGTAATTAAGTCAAGTTAAAATGATATAAATAATTATTCAATGACGTTTGACGTTCAGTGGTTGGTTTACATTTAGACTAACATAAGTCTGTATGTTTAGATTAACTGATCTGTTATTAAACTTTTAATTTATTACTTTCAGTATTATCAATGCTGTTCGCTATCAAATCAGTAAAGAAATTGTATTATAAATGAATTGTCATTAATATGTCATGGATTGTTATAAGTAATTCACGTGAGATGTCGCTTTAGTGCATTTTGACTGCCAATACTTTGAAAAAAATTACAGTGATCTGCCTAATGACTAATGAGCACTTGCCCTTGAGTCACAAAGTGGTCTATTATCTACTATGGTTTTTTTTTCATAGACTAGAAAATGGTTAATAATATTTATTATTCTATGCAATTGTGTTATCACTGAACCTCATTGTCTATGTTAATTAGACCTTTGGAAACTAGGCAACATTTTTTGTGTTGAGTTATTGGAAGTTTTAAAAACTTGCAAAATTTTATGTATTTCGTAAATTTATTCACATTACACAAATTAATAATTAACATAATTGATATGAAAAAGTAGACAATAGTGCCACAACTATGATAAAAGTGGTAATTAATAATTGTATAATTTATTGCTAATGTGTTGAAGTGACGCAGGTGAATAATAAGCAGATTTTTTATTAAAATGTTTTTTTCGCTCTTTTACATTTTTTTTGGTTTATTTTTAGTTTTTTTTTTGTCAAAGCTTTGTTCTTTTATTCTTTTTTTTTTGTATATTTGTTTTTGTCTATATTTTGAAGTGACTTTTGCATATTTTTTTTCTACATTGCTTTTATTACAGATTGAAAAAGTCTCAGGGTACAGCAGAAGATTTTTTATCAAAAAATAAGGAAGTATTTTAGGCTTTTCTAGGATTTTTTCCTAAAACGCCTAAAATTTTTTCTTTTTTAAAATTGTTTTTTATACAGCACTTTAGTATCAAACGCTGTAATTGTTTCAATATGAGATTTTTAAAATTATCTTGTTTTTTTGTTGACCATGTAGCAGATGCCTTGATTGTACTTGGTCAAAAGCGACTTTTTTAATTTCTTAACCGAATGAAATGATACAAACCCAGCTTATTATTTTGCTAACGTGCGTTTTTTATAATTTTTTCAGGGATCATCGTGCGGGCGGTAAAGTTGACTCACTCAGTGCATGTGCAAATTTTTGGCAAACTCTGTTTATAAAAATAGACGTTTTTACTAGTGGGTTACCTAATTGATGCAACTTGGCAAAAATTTAGACTTGCACAATAATTATTATTGTTTTGAATGAAAAGCATTTTTTTCAAACAGTGGAACTTTGTAAAATGTATTATTGGGACCAATCAGCAAATCACGTTAGGTCGAGCCTACTTATTGCTAATCAGGGTCATTTCACATTATTATCGTGTGGATAGTAGAAACACTATAAAATCTTCTCACGTTTTTACTGCACTTTCGAAATATTAATATTTAATTAATTATTTGTAATAATAAATAATTGCGCCACCTTATACAGCAAATGTTTTAAGCCTTATTCCTCATTTTTATCAAAACTTTTGCTAATGGTTTCCGATAATGTTTAATCGGACATGTATACAATAATAAGACAAAAATCCAATTCATCTTAAGGAATTACCCAAAATGTGGAACAAGCCTCCTTATTGTGTCAAACATGATGCAATTTCAAGAAAATATTGCTCAATGAGGTTTAGATCTGGGAATAATGGGGTGTGTCAGTTTGAGGTATTCTAGTACACAGTCTTATTAGTTTTTGCTTTTTTGCAGACTTGCTTTTTAAATTGGTAGGTGTGTCGGACTGCGCCAATGAAATCTGGAGGCACGTCAATGACAATACGTCATATGCACGTCAGCATTTGCACAAGCATCACCTGCTTGCGATTCTAAAACAATCAGTCTTCTGTCTATCCAAATCCGAGTCAGTCGTCGTTGTATAACTCACCCGAGCATCTCCGACTTTATTTGAAAATTTTTTAAAAAAACTTTTTTTCGCAGGAATGTCTCAAAAAAACAGTCTGGTTTTTTTGCTCGCTTGAAACATAAAAAAATTTCGAAGATCACCAGAAAGTAAGAGTGTTTTTTGTTAAAATAATAGTGTGTTGAAAAAATCGAACTCAAACTTTTTCAAAAAATATGAATCAAAAAATAGTGTTGTGTGCGGTTGTACTCAGCCTGGCCCTTTTCTGCATCTGTGATGAACTGCTGCCACCATGCTCCAGGTAAGAATTTTTTTTCACCTGAGATCAATCATTTTTCCATGGTTGAAAATGTTTAAACACAGTGCAAGACCGGGTTGATCATAAAATTCATAATTTCTAATACACAATTTAATTTTTTTTAGTGAGATATACTGTCATGGACCTCTACTTCACACTGTCCAAATGGCAAAAATTTATTTAGATTCGAAAACATTTGTCGACATGAAAATGAGATTTTCCCCAAATGAAACTCTGAGTAGGTTTGACGACTTTATGGTGGTAAATGATAATCATCCTTCGAAATCGGCTGTAATGAAATTTGTTGAAGAAAATTTTGAAGATGCTGGACAAGAATTTGAAACTTGGGAGCCTTCAGATTGGGTTAACCATCCAAAATTTGTTGACAGAATTAAAGATAAAGATTTTAAACGTTGGGTTTTAAAATTAAACTTAATTTGGAAAGATTTGGGTAGAAAAATGAAAAAAGATGTTGAAATCAATCAAGATCAGTATAGTATTATTTGGGTTCCACATCCTGTTATTGTACCCGGTGGACGTTTTCGGGAGTTTTACTACTGGGATTCTTATTGGATAATTCAAGGATTGCTTTTATCTGAAATGCATATAACAGCGAGAGGAATGTTAGAAAATTTTTTGTATATAGTAGATCATTATGGACTTATTCCAAATGGAGGCAGAATATATTACTTGCAAAGATCACAACCACCATTGATGATTCCAATGATTAAACTATATTTTGATAATACTCACGATCTAAATTTTATTAAAAAAAATATTCATATTATGGAAAAAGAATTTAATTTTTGGATTACGGAACACAACAGAACAGTGAATATAGATGGTGTTAATTATACTCTAGCTGCCTATGGTGATAAATCACAAGGTCCCAGGCCAGAATCTTATTCAGAAGATGTTGATAGCGCTAAAGTATTTCAGAAAAAGGAAGATAAAGAAAGTTTTTACTCAGAGCTAAAAGCAGCTGCTGAATCCGGATGGGACTTCTCCAGTAGATGGTTTATTACAAACGCTACCAATAAAGGTACTAAAATATTAAATTTTATCAAATATTTTTTATCGTATTATTGCAGGCAACTTGACAAATACCAAAATTCGTTCCATACTTCCAGTGGATCTCAATTCTATTCTTTACTGGAATGCTATGATTCTATCGGAATTTAACGGTCTTTTGGGCAATATTGAGAAAGCAGCTCACTATAACAAATTTGCTCAAACTTGGATGGAAGCGGTGACTGCTGTATTGTGGCATGAAGAAGTAGGTGCATGGTTAGATTATGACACTATAAACTCAATCAAACGTGATTACTTTGTGCCAACAAATATTGCCCCTTTATGGACTGGATGTTATGACAAAGCCGAGAAAGACAAAATAGTACGATTAGTGTTGAAATATTTACAAAATAAAAATATTTTGAATCCTGGTGGGGTTCCAACCACTTTAGAACATACTATCGAGCAATGGGATTATCCTAATGCTTGGCCACCGCTTCAACATATTATGGTAGTGGGGTTGCACAATACTGGAGATGAATTCGCTCAAAGATTGTCGTTTGAAATTGCAGAGACATGGGTCAGATCGAATTATAAAGCTTTTATAGATAGTGATGAGGGAATGTTTGAAAAGGTTTGTATTTTTAAGTTTTTTGACTTCTAAGTATTATAGAGGTTATTTTTTTTAGTATGATGCTACAGTTTTGGGTGGTCATGGTGGCGGAGGAGAATATGAAGTTCAACTTGGTTTTGGTTGGACTAATGGAATTATAATGGAATTTCTAAATATGTATTCTGCACAATTAACGGTTGAAGATCCACCCGCCGCCAAATCTCTTCCTCAACAACAAGCGGACTTAAGCGGCTCATCTTCAAGTTTTAGTCAAATTTCAGCTGTTTTAATTGCATTGATGGTATCTTTTACAGCAGGATTTATAGGGTGAGGTAAGTCTAGCTAAACATTTTCGTTTTATATTATACTAAATCTTATTTTTGTTGCAGAGTTTAGTTACTTTGAAGATTTCCACAATCTTTCTAGCCATGACCAATCGTGATATTATACTTGTCAATGTGTTTGAACTCGTACGCATTACACTGTAGTTTAGAACCACTTCTTAGCTCAGGGTACAATTGACAGAAATTATTTATTGATGATCTACGATATTTATATTTTACGAACAAGTATTACCTTAGTTCCACATTGTATTAAAAATAATTTATTTATTTTAAACACCAAAAAACAATGTGAGATGCCATGTGATGTTTTTATGTTTAATTGTTACATAGCTCATACCCTTACATAAATTAGTCTTATGCAGTCTGTAATATTTTAATAAAAACGTTTTTAATGAAACTGTTCCTTCCCTTTCCTACCCGTGAATACCCCCCACTGTAGGTAATTAAAGATTATTATCATGCATGTGTAAACACTTATATAAATAGCATAGACCTTGAAATTAAATTAATCCACAAGAGGGCTCTAGTTTTTAATCCTTCCCACTTCCATCCAGCAGAATTTTCAATTTTCTTTAACTATCTTAATAAGATAATCACTACTGCTAATGGCAATAATTGACTCTGTCAATTAAGTATATGAGCTGAGAAAAAAACGTATGAGATCAAACACAATGAGTAGCTGGATATTTAACCTGAAGTTTCTTTTTTTTTTCTGTGCAGAGTATGCATCTACAGAAGACGCAATATCCTGTTCGGAAACCCCAAAATCCAAAGTCGACCCTCCAGAGCACGCTATACTGAATTAAAGGATCTTCCAAAATCGCCGAAGAAGCAGTACATACATTCAAGATAAGTGAGTGCTGTCTCAAATTTATGCTTTGCCAATAGTATTGCTTCTTTTTAAAACCAATTGACTTTTTTACGTAGTAATCAACGACAAAATTGTAATTTTTTTTCTTGGTTTTATAATGTGATATCTAAGTCATATTTTTAAGACTAAAACTACTTGGGCAACATGAACATGCGAAAATATTTTTTGGAAAAAAATAGACAAATACAAAATAGGAATACTATAAAAAAAATGAAAGTACAATATAAAAAAAAACGATGTTGAGGTATTTCAAAAATTAGGTATAATATTAAGTGTCTCTGAAAAATTTTAATTATTTTTCATGCACTTCTTAGACAATTTATCTGGATTTAATTAATTTTTGAATTTATTACAGGTTTTTGTATAATAATGTAGTGTGATTGATATTTTAGAGTTTTCCTTTTAACATATTGAGTACCACACTTATTTTCATCTCTGTATTATAATGACCGTATTGCTGTCTTGAAAAAAATATTCTTATCTATTGCTTATGCATTATTATAACACAACAAAAAAACTCGTGTGAATCGTGTGCGTTCGAATTTTGCGTGATTAAAACTACGTCTTCAATGTTTTCATCTATGTTCAACTTTTCTGCCGGCTTTCACTCAAAGAAAGCGGTGAAATTTCAATCTTTTGAGTTGCTTTGATAATATTTATCCGAAAGAAACATTTTTTCACCTATAAAATGCGTCTTGTTACAACTTTTGTTTGCCATTATTCTATTTTATCAATAATCTTTCGTAGATTTTATTATGATAAGACACATTATATGTATCATGTTCCTAAGCTAGTTTTTATAAATATTGTACAAAATTGTACCTATTTTAAACTTCGGCTAACATCATTGTGATATTGAGTAGAAGATTTTTGACTGATTTTTCTATGGTAGACTTTAGGTTTTGATTTCTATGAGACAGGAGAGGAGTGCCATTTTAAACACTATTGTTCTTTACCTTTAAAGATTGAAAAGAATGCCAATGGCATTGAAAGCTGAAAACTCAAAAACTTTTCAATAGACTTCCTAAGCCTGACGTCACAGCCCATGGAGTGAGGACTGATATTTCTAAATAAAGACAGTAACGTAGTCCTAGAAGACACACTAGGTTCGCGTTTGGTAAACTGTACTTCTGGTAAAATATTTATCCGCTACCTCCTGATTCTGGTTTTGACTCGGTTTAAGTGTATCATTCTTTAGTTCTCAATAACATTTTAAAACTTTTTGTTTTTGTCTAAGCTTATTTGGTCTTTTGATACTTTTGCAATTTGTGCAAGCGGTGGATTGGTTCAGAAATGTGTTCATGAGATTTGTTGACTGGTCAAAAAAGTTGTCACTTAAAATGTGATAGATTTTTTTTTGTTTTTTATAGATTTTTGGAAGTCGATTGTGCTAGTAGCACAGCTAGATAGTCTTAATTTTTTTTTGGCTCTATTTAGATCACTTACGACTTTGGTCTTCTAAGTATTCGATTAATTGTTTTTTTATTTTCTAGACTTCTGTTAAGCTGAGTTGATCGAATTTATTGTTTAGTAAATTATTTTTTTGCATTTTTTTAATTCGAATTTGAAAAAAATACTCAAGCAAGGTTGGCAAAATCTTGCTTTCCTACTTTTTTTGGGCTAAGCTAAAGTGATTATAAAAATCAGCAAGATGATTAACTAAAGCGATTGTAGATTGAGTAATATACTTAATATATATTTAGTTTTTGCTTGATAAAGTTGAATCTCAGTAAGCATGGTTTATAAAAAATGAAATCAGCTAAAATATTCAAATCGAATATAAAGTAGACTTTTAATAACCAATATTTATATTCTTGAATATCTTAGTACAATGTGAGGCTAAAGGGGTCTTTGAACAATCCAACGAATATTGAATAAGAAGAGAGTTTTTTCTCTCATGGTTTATTTTTAGTTTCTGCGCAAAAATGGTGCACAGCCTAAGACAAAATCTACCATTTTCAGCCAAGAGTTTATTGATAAAGTAACAAATGACGTTATCTGACATAATGTCAAGATAAAACTTTCATTTTTTTTATTTTTAGTATCTAATTTAACATTTTTTTTTTTTGATTATATGATTGAAAATATTTTTTAGTATTATTAATTGTAATCAATTTAGAACAATGTGCTTGTTTATGTTGCCCAAACTACAGTATGAGCATATATCAGTAAAAGGCACTTTTTTTGGATATCTATTAGCATTATAAGCCCCTTCAGTATTATTTAACTTGAATATCATTTTATTAGTAAATTTTACAATTCCTCGTCGTTTAAATACTAAATAGTGTAATTACTGATATATTTTTGTACTATACTGTACTAAATTGACCGAAGCGGGGCCGTAATCGAGAGGGAAGATATGAAGAAACGCCAGTTCCTCAAGTCATTCAATTCTTCACTTCCTTGCAAAAAACTATTTGTATTAGGTAAATTTTTAGTTTTATTTCAATTTATTTATTTGTAGTGGAATCACTTGACTTGTACTAAGTACATATTATTTTTGTAGAAAGTTTACACATGTACAGACCCCTCTTCAAAAAGAAATATTTGTATGTATTTCTAATAAAATGCCAATTTGTGTCTTACGCGGAAACTAGAGTCTATTGTGGCGATAATTCTTTTTTTTTTTTTGTTTTCTTCAAGTTGAATTGAATTGTTGATCATATATCTACATTTGAATGTAACATGTACCTATTGAGCATTTTCTGTGATTACGTCTGATTTAGAGCGTGTAAAATAAAAAAGTTTTGAATTTTTTTAGTAGTTTTTTTAAACCTTTAAACAAATACTTTGGTAATAACAGACAGAATAAGATTTTAGTTCCAAATGTAAATCTATTTCTGTCTTTTTCTAGCCTAGTATCATTGATCTAAAAATTTTGATCAAACAAATATTTGTTGGTGAGAGTCTCAGTTAAATAAAAAATTACAAAACACTTATTGATTGACAGAATAGTAGCATGCTTATTTGACCATGTCAACTCTGAAACTTTTGGCTTCCAGCACCAATTTCTTATAAAAAGCCGTTTATGTGATTGTGATTGCTGAGAATATTATTCAGTAGACCAGTGCAACAACATATTATACAGCCGACTACTGTTATAAGCCGTTGTTTCAGGAAAGAAAACGTTTACATATTTAATCTTTGTTCTGTTTTTACTTTGATATATTATCGTAGATGTTTACGTTAAAGTTGACCAATAACAACTAATAATCGAACTTAAATTGCACAAAAAAAAATTTTTTTATATATTTTGAAAATTTGGCAATTGTTATATTATAGACCGTTTAATAATTATTCTATAGGTGAATAATGATTCATTAAAATTGGCTAGTCTACTCAATATAAAATTCAAATTGTAAAACGTCTGCAAATATTTTTACTCTGTGATTGCTTAATGTTTATAATTACTTAGCTCATCATTTCTGATTAATGAGCAGGTTATCCGCTGTGAAAAGCATTTTATTTATTATCATAAAACAATTTTATTATACTGTTAAAATTATGCGCTTCCTCTGGAAATACTAGTCGATGTACACACGTGTGCAGTAACCTTGATACTAGTAGTATACAATTATTTTTGCAGTTATTGTTACCTCGTGGCTAACTAGGACACCGTACTTTTTATGACCTTCACCGTGACTCTAAATCACGAATCCTGTATGAAATATTTAACTTTTTGTTTAGTTAGAGCATCCTATTATATAATCAAACTCATCAAAGCAATATTTTATAACATTAATAAAATAATTCACCCAAGAACAAATAGTTTTTACAAAACTTTATGTTTCGGACTTATGATGCCGCATCAGTGAGACTTGAAAAGCTAAAATCATCGCCAGGTGATGGCTGACTCAAACAGTTTTTCAGGGATTCGTAACTTAAAAGGAAAAAAAGGCATATTAGGGAATTAAGGCATATAGGGTACATCCCGTTGATCTAGAATTGAAAAAATTTGGCAAGAAGCACGGTCCTATAATAAACTAAAAAAGATAGGTTTGTAAATGGAATTTTTGTAACGAACAATTGACGTCAGAATTGTAATGATGCTACTTATGTATTTCCGCGAGTGGCGTAGCGTATAAATCAATTATAATTAGGACTTTATTTGACGTCTTTTTATAAATAATGCTTAAGTAAGTATCATACAATAGGTACATAAAAATATAATATTCACTTTTGAAAAGTCGAATAACACAAACGGATATTTTGACTTGACCGAACTATTGACCTGTCAATATTTGACAGATAAGCTTAAGATTAACGACTTTTTTAGATCTATTGTGCTCCCTACATTTACAAACACCGATGGCCAGACAAAAACCATTTTATTTTTAGAAAAAGACTTCCGTCTGGGTGGGATTCGAACCTACCAGGCCAGGCTCTAAAAAGACTACGTTTAACCACCTAGCCACCGAGCGGCTCATGTGCATTTTGAAATGTACATAAATAGGTTTGTGCGTTGATAGCATCGAAGGTTTTTGACAAAAAAATTTAAACCTACTGCAAAACAAAAGATGTTGACATGGTTTTTGAGTTTGATAGATCTGTAATGTTTCTTTTTAGGAAATATAATGGAGAATAGTACCCTATTCCACTAAATTGTTAATCATCCTAGAAAAAATGAAAGAAAAAGCACAAATTATTTAGTTATCTCACATTTTTTGAGTAATGGAGTGTATTTTGCTTATTTTCTAAGCATTAATATTTTTTTAAATCACTATAAAAAAACTTAAAATGCTTGTGCTGTTTAGAGCGTTTTTTTTTATTGAAGATGCGTTTAATTTCAAAAAGGAACTCTCCACACTTAAGGATGTTAACATCAAGTGAACTTTGAAGGGTGGAATAAAACGATTTGAAACGAGGAAGTAATAATACTTGACCTTAAATTTATTTCAATTTTAGTTAGGTCTATTTTTACAACAACTAAAATGATTATGTTATTTACACCTAATGTAATAATTCCAAAACTACCAATCTGTTCAAGAATATATAGAGTATGAAAATTATTTAGTGGTTTAACTATACATTATTATCTAATAAAAAAACTCAAGGTTTCTGCATTCCTCCTGATAAACATCAGAATTTTAATAATTATACATATATTATCAAATAACAAAAACGTGTATAATCATTAAAGTAATTGACAGTATTTACATGAAAATAATTAAATTTATTGCGTAAGTTTTACGAAATACATTGAGAAAACAGTATCAAGCATAGGCAACTTCAAATGAAGATCTGTTCGCAGTATTATAAACGTTACATTTTCGTTCGCTCAAAGTATTGACCTTTATATTATACTAAAGTGAAAGTATCTTGGGTTCATATTTTTTTGATACTAACGTTAACCAGTTATTTAGATTTGTTGATTATTGACACTTAATGGATGGTTGTCTAGCGCATTTTGGAGATAATTGGATTGTCAGAGGTGGTCCAGTTTTATGGCCGCCAAGAAGCCCTGATTTGACAATTTTAGATTTTTATTTGTGAAGGCGTTTAAAAGAAATTGTGAAAACTTTTTAAAAATTTTGTCATTTTTTTGTAAGATTAAAAACAAAGTTTTTTTTCCTCTTGTGAACTCAAACGGGTGACATACTTTTTTGCTAAGATTCTGATCGTGCTTTTGAAAACTATTAAAGCTTTTTGAATGCAAATCTGTTATTGGTTTTTTTTATAAGCTTTTTTTTCATCTTTTTTCTACCCATTTTTTTCCAACGTTTTTCAATTATTTTTTGGTAGCTGTTTTAGAATCTCTAATATTGTGCTATTTAACTTCTAGTTCTCTCTTTCTGTTTATCATTTGTTTGTTCTTTTTTGCAAACACTATGTAAATATGCTTTATCTGTATAATAGAAATAAAAAATTGTTTTTAAAGCGGTTAATTTCCAATTTAAAATACCGGTCTTCGAACAATTACAAATATATCTATTTAAAAAATATCTATATTAACATAATTATATAATTACATGACACTAATAAAATACAATCTTATCAGTATGTTATCCACTTTATAAAAACATGTGTACAGGATAGCTGTTTAAGCTTAAATAATTTAGAGCATTAGATTATTTGGAAAACAAAACAATTATGTAAACAACTGCATAATTGCTTATTAATATGCAACAGGTAGTCTGGCGTCGGTCAGATGTCAAATATTTTAATACGAAAGCACTAAAACTTAAGATTTTTAGCTTTAAATGTTCAACTACATTTTAAAAAATAATTGTATATAATTTACTAGCCACTTAATACCTCTCGATTATTATTTTTTTGTTTATCTAGTACTGATAGGTAGCAACATATTATATTTATCAGAAGATCTTTCAGACATCGAGTTACTGATGAAAATAAATTTTTCAGGCAATAGAGAAATTTGCTGGCCGGACAACCATGTTATCACATTAGCGACTTTTAATTTGAACTACATATCTAAGCTATGCAATATCCAGTATCTGCCTTGGCATTGCTACAAAAATAGTAACACAGTTAAAGCAACTTCATATAAGATACGTACTTTGTTGACTTAAGACATCTACGTATTGCTTTTTACGAAAGTAATAAGCTTTGGATAAATATAATACTCATGGCACATTTATTCAAACAACATGTGTTTGTTCAACGATTATTTGAATCTTAGTTATTTGGTTTCATTGAAGATTGTCAATAAGCGTCAAACATGTCAGAGTCTATGACAATCTTTGTTTTGAATGAATTTGCTTTCTGATAAAATTTTGAAAATTAAATTGATATAAATATTATTGCATTGAATAAATAGTGCAGGTAAATATTTAACATTGATAAGACCAATGCAAATTTATTCAAACTAGATCTGTAGACTGGGACATGTTTTGTTCTGATTGGAACTCTTTAGGATCTTATTATTCTACTTGTTGGCCGTGACTAAAGGAGATAAATTACATTGCATATCATATATATGCGCTTGAGACAAAAGAGGCTAATGTGGTAACTTATTGATTGTCCAATCTTTATCTCAATTTGTATCTATTAAAATTAACATCTAGAGTGAACTATTATGTAGAAACCTGGTTTCTCAGCTTTGATGTAAGGTTAGCTTCTAATAGATGTCGCCAGTATTAATCAGTTAATCTTTTAAATCAAATAAGTAATCGATTACATTCGGTTAGTAACAGTGGTCTTGCAAAACGGCCACTGTACTAACCTACATTTTTGTTTTGCTTAATTTGCAAATAATTCATAGGAAACGGAAAGTGATTATGTCTTGCAAAGCTAATAAATCTTTAACTCGCTAATTAACCTGATAAGAAAGCCGCGGTATACTATTATCCTATTTTCAATAGAAATGGATTTAAATCTCTTTTTAGTTTTGTTTTCTAAGTTTTTCTTGTTTTTCAAGAAAATAGCTTTTGAAAACGTTAAATAAAACAATAAGGGTGATTTTTAAAACACGAAACAATTCCGAAGAGATCCCATTTAGTCACGCAACTCAAAGGAGCGGTCTGCATTTTTTTCTATTGAAAAACAAAATCGTGCAGTGTTTGTTTTATTGTTGTGACGAATAAAGCTATAATGATTATTTTAATAGCATTTGAATAACAAAAAGTTAACAAAAAAGTTATTGGAGACAGCCAAGAAAAGGTGAATAAACGTTTTTAGTAATTGGCGTTAATCTTAACTAATATTATAAATCCAAGTGTGAGTGTGATACGCTTTTTTCTCTTATCAACCACTTAATCGATTATCATGAAATTTTGCGCACACGTTGTCCGGGGTACAGAAGAAGGAAGAGCTTTAAGCCCCGAAACACATGAAGTGGTACTTAGAAATATTTTCTAATTTTTAGTCTCAGACACTTCAATAAGATCTTTTCTGTTATTTTTCATAGAGCTCAAAAATGTTTATAAAATTTGGTGCTCTTGTGGAAAAGTCTACATTTGAAAACACGGGTTTTTGATCATAAAACATTTATAAATTTGGGCTTATGACCACAGTTTTTGTTAGCTGAACATCATTAACGGTCTATGACAAAAACAATTGTAAAACATCTTAACAATTCTAATATAATTCTGGTTATTATCTCTGTAGTAACCTTTTTGTTCAACACATTGTTTTCTCTTATAATCAACACTAAGAATTACCTTGAGAAGTTTCTGTCCTGAACCGAAAGAGCGCGAAACCTCAACAATTTTTCTATTTTTCGTTGAATATACAACAGCAAAAATCATGGCTTGCCTAGACTGGCAATTTGAACGTCAGGCTTCATAATTTGATAAATATGTTAAATATGAAACAATTCCAAAATAGACTGAAGTTTTTGATGAGTTTCAAGTTGCTTTGTTGCTAAAAATATTCTATCCTAAAGACATTTTTAAAAATGCATTTCATTGTGCTAAGTCCAGAGATTAGATGAGAATGCAAGGCAAGAGAATTCGCGGTATGTCGGTCGTTTATTTTAGTGACATTAGTCATAATAAAAAATTTTCACTGTAACTACGCGTTTACCCTAAATGTTTATTTTCTTTTTTTTTTTAATTTATAATTTGGTATTAATAACCTACTGCTTCCGAAATTTTTTAAATTTTGTTTTAAATTGGATTTTGAGCCAAAATAAACTATTTGGAATGGAGATCCAACTCCAAAGTTACTAATGGGAATTCAAAATGTAAGATGCTCTTCAGATTTATATAAAATTGCTTTTCTTGTTCAAATAAGATAAATTGAATGTAAACTTTTTGAATTAATAGCACAGAAAAAGCTGTTAACTGATCCTCGGCCATAAAATTTCTGAAAAAATATTAGTATTGAAAATTTTAGTTAGATTTATGATGCTGTGAGAGGGTAATTACCACAATTTTTGATATTTTTTTTAACGGGTATCTTTTAGAGATTATTTGCTTTCAACAGTGTGTCATTTAATGTGCTAAATTTTATTATTAAAATATTGTATGTGGATCTTTGACACATATGCAAAGATATCAATCAACTCATGTAAAAACTTGTGAAATATAAAAAAAAATTTAACTCTTAAATTCAATAAAAAACAGTTAAAATTGTAAATTATTGTCGTTTTGCTTAGCTATAAAGAGATTTGTTTATTTATAGTTGATTCATAGTAAACAAGATTATATAAATTGATAATTTTTATCTTTTATCTTTCATTATCTTTTAATATTTTATTTCAAAAAGAATTAATTAAGATTAACAATAATTTATCAAATGAGCTGTTCTATCTGATCTTCAATAAATTGTAAATCGGTGACAATGCAGCATTTTTTTTTTATTTTTAAATTTGATGAAAGCCCACTAATTAAAATTGTACTATTGTTGATGCAAGACATATACGGCTTGTGTATCCTCTGGCTATAAAACCAACCAGTTTTCAGTAAAAAGAAAGCAATAAGATTTGAAACAAAACATTAGAATGTAGAACACTAAAAAGAAAAGGTGAAATAATTGGAAAAAAAAACAAAAAAATACAAAATACTGTAAAAGAAATACTAAAAGACATAGAAAAGCAAAGAAATAATAAAAAAAGGAACAAGCTAGACTGTACAGGCAAGACTAATAAGAAAAGGAATTGTTGTAAGATATCAAATAAAAAAAGGAAAAGCGAAGAGATATAACAGAATAATAGCAAGATTTAAATGAGGAAATTAGGAAAAAGAAAATAAGTGTTAAAAAAAGAGAAGAGACAATAGAACATTATGAGAGTAGAACTGAAGGAGGTAACACAAATCTGGAAAGAGATATTAAATGAAATGGATAAAAGTGGTGTTAGGAAGAAGAGAAAAATATAAATTGTAAGCTCAGAAACTATTTTTCGATGCCGAAAGGCTAGAAAAAAACATTATTAAGTAATTTGCTCTTGTAGATTGTAGACTCATTTTGAGAATTTATAATTGCTTGCAATATCTTAAGAAGTTGATTATAGCAATGACATTTTAATGACTTTATAATGAATTATTTATATATGTAATTGAAAGACTTTTAGATAATTTTTTTTTAAATTGACGTAAAATACGTAAAACTATTTTTTATTCTTCTTTTGTTACAATACAGCAAGTCAGGCAAGTGCTATAAAAATGATGTCAGGGTTGAATTTGGCAATATCATTCCAAAAATGAAAGCGAACTTCGAGGAGCAAGAGCCGCAGCAGGAACAGAAATAAAATTATTTTGCCTGCGCAGGCTCTGCAGCTGTTATGCTCGCCTTTGTCAGATTGCGTAGGATGCGATTTAACTGTAAGCTGCGTTGCCAGATTATGCGAGATTTCGCCAATTACACGATATAGTAAAACGAGTGTATAATGCTCGTATTCATAGTGGTAGCTCAAGATCGACCTTGGAAAATATTTGGAGACGGACTTGGAGCAAGGTCTTCGGCAATGTTCGGAAAACCGTTTGCATGCGTGTTTAGCTGATTCCATCGCAAGATTGGACTTCGTTATAATGTTCGGGAATGAAAGCGTTGAACTCTGTTCGGCTTTACGAAGCACGGTCTCCGGTAATGCTCGTGTGCGTTCAGTGATTTTGGTTTGGTAAGGTTGCAAGCATGTTGGCAGTTTGACAGACGACAGACTACAGCGACAGTGCGACGCTTCCAAAACAAATAGCAGCGTGTTGCAAAAGTGTTTACACAATGGCAAGTGGTAAGTACGCATATAATTAATGATCTATGTTCATAACTATATAAAGTGGCATTGTAGGAGATAAATTCACCGAAAATGAAAAACTGTTGTTGGCGTCCCTCGTGAAACCCACAAACTCTTGTGGAGAGTAAGAAGACAGACGCCGCAACAGTCCAACAACGGCAAGCGTTGTGGGAGCGCATTGCCAACGAATTTAATTCGCATGGGGCTTTAATTGGAAAGCAAAGAAATGCGCGCCGGACCCGGGAGGCAAAGGAGAGATTAGCGGAGTACCAACTGCGAGTCTTCGAGAGGGACAATGTGAGTGCAAAAGTAATAATAAAACAGTCCACATTTTAACCGTTGTCTTTTTTCAGAGCTTGTGATACGCATGAAGACGTACCGGCGAGGTCCCTCCATCTCAACTGCATAAAAATCGCCTCTAGAGAGGTTACCATAACAATTAAAAAGAAAAACATATAATAATCAAAAGGTATTTTTTTTTATTTCGATTGCAACTTCAACATTTATTGTTTTACAGCGTCCACTTTTTTCGCTATTTATTTCAACTATTCCTATGAGATACTTTGTTTATGGGGGCAATGGGGATTTCGCAACCTGCTCCAAAATGAAGGAATGACTTGAACAGGGGTCTTAATGTGGAAAGTTAGCAGTTGCGATCGAAATATTACATGAAGAGTTCTATTAGCACGACATTGCTTTATTCATATGTCTTTATTCACAATAAAATAGTTGTTTACCTTTATTCGTATGTCTTTATTCACAATAAATTAGTTGTTTACACAAATGTACGTATTTTAATTGTATATGTATACGATACAAAGACATGCGGTGTATTTGGCGACTAACAGCGTCGATATTAATGTCTGTTTATCGAATGTATTAACTGTATGGTGAGATGGTAATAAGAGGGCAATAACACATTCACTACACTGTCTTTGGGAAATCGGTAGCGTCGCCTAAATTCAAAAGTGGAAAAAAATTCCAATGGATTTGCAGCATCCCGCACATAGCGTTTTGGCACTCTCATGTTATGTTCATGTTCATTGTCTAATAAGTCGAACATCTCCACAAACTCGTCAAACTCGTCCAACATTTCAATCATTGTTATTACATATGACACATAACCCTATTTCAGTATTTGCAAACGTCAAACAATGACATAACCTGCAAATGGCGTCTCAAGACAAGTAGTACCCTTGCTTGAGTCCGACTTGCGACGGACCCACTGCGCGTGCTCATAAACCAAAACTCGCCCTTATTAACACCGTAATTTGATATTTACATCTCAAGATTTGTCTATGAAATGCGGCTTGCTCGAGACCGATCTCGGACTCAAGATTTGAATATCATATTTCACACGAGCATTGCCGAAGAGGCGGAATCAGCGATAAATCGATTTCCAAACGCATACCAACGCTTTTCCGAAGATTACCGGAACCCTTGCTTGAGTCCGTCTCAAGCAAGCTACGACTATGAATACGGGCATAAGGTGTTAAACTCATTTTTGTTAACTTTTTCTATTGGTTGCTTGTCATAAGCTTGGTCAATTTTATAGTATTGTTACAATTATGGATGTTTATTTTAAGCATTTTTGTCTAAACTTCGGGACTGAAAATACATAAACAAATACTACTAAAATTTATTTACAAAATAGACACTCATTTAAATTGTATTAAGAGACTTTGTTAAGAGAATTGTTTTTCTGCAACGTTAATGCTTTTTTGGTAAACGTATCATAAAGCTTAAATTTTTATTTTAACTGTTTAGTTTTATTTTCCTTCTCAAGTCGCTTGGTGGTAGTTGAAAAATTTTGTGATAAATTAAAAACATTTTTTCTTTTTTTTTTGGTAAGTGCTTGAACTAGTTTTTCAGAGATTTTTAGAGTTATCAAAATAAAAAAAATACAATGTTGGAATACATATCAATCTAAATTTTGAAAAAATTTTTTATTTTAAAGGTAAAAATTAAAAAAAAACAATGTAGATTTTTGCTGCATGGATTGCATTATAGTGGCGTAAATTGTTTAGTTGACTTATCCGCTTTTTGAGCATTTTACTTGTTCTATGCCGCTCTAATTTGTAACTGTTTTTATTTTTTTTTATTCATTATGTTCTGACAATTATAAAAAACTAGTTTTAGCAGTATTGGTATAATACCTGTTTTTGTTTTGCTCTTATTGCAGCTTATCAGTCACATATAGGTTATAGGACAAACAAATATGCTTTATTTTGCGTTTAATTTAATATTTTATTTATTAATATAATATAGTTACTATTGCATAATTGAATAAATCTGCGTGATGTTTTTTTAAATATAATTGACAAGCTGTCAACTGCCCTTTTCTTTTATTGTCAAATTTTAAATTTTAATTCTAACCTAAAAATGAAATTTTTTTTTATACAAATTAAGCTTTTTTTTTAAACATGCACAACTTCAATTTTATTTGTATTTAAAGAATGCTTAGTTTGGCATTGGTGGGAACATATTTTGGTAGGATTGAGAATTGGGTGGTGACAACTTGGCAACAATGTGTACTTCACATTGTAAGATCTCAAGGGAGCAAGCGCTAATCCAAGTGCCAGCAGGCAAGGCAAGCAAAGGCAGGCGATTGATGTTGATGTCAAATGTCAGTATTCTAAGTCAGATGGCTCGAAAGTTTGTAAATAATAAGTGGCGAGTATCGCGAAGGCTCACGCGATTTCGTAAGCGAAACTGAGCCCCCAGTGCGGCAATTGGTAGAGTGCCCCAAAGGCAGAGTTCAAGAATGTCTCGTTTTCGTTTATGATACAGTGTTTAGAATAATTCGTCAATCTGTGTTAGATGGAGGACAACAATGGAACCAAACAGCGGGCACGTTCAAATTCCGCCAGAGTCCTGGTCTTCGACGACGCCGAGCGCTATCGTGGTGCCCCAATTCCGATAGCCCCGAAACATCCACCAGGTAAGCTGTTGACCAGTCCATTACACAGAGTTTGCATGACTCACTTTGTTGACATACAAACCGACCCGAATCCGGTCTCGTCGTGCGGTCGCGGCATTCTGACCATTTTCGCTTGTCGACGCTTGTCTTTACCTTTTTTGTTTTTCTAATTTAGATCAACCATCGTCCAATTTGGTCCGAATCAGCGCTGCCCTCGGCAAATCAGCCCCCTCGCTCTCAGTTAACATGGTATGTAGCACCCTCCTTCCTATTTCAACTTCAATACTTAATTGCAATCTATGCCTTTTGCAGAGAG
This sequence comes from Lagria hirta, assembly GCA_947359425.1. NCBI lineage: Eukaryota > Metazoa > Arthropoda > Insecta > Coleoptera > Tenebrionidae > Lagria > Lagria hirta. The sequence goes on from OX375799.1 coordinate 3,177,016, forward strand.
ATGTGCAATCTGGGGGCCGCCGGAACAGCAGACCCGCCGCGGTACATCGCCTCAGCTTCGTCGCAAACACTTCTCCCGTCCTACCCAGATCTCAATCACCCATCTGTGGCAGCCCTATCGACAGCCCTCGGACTCACAATAGCTTCATCAATTTTCCATTCGCCCCCATTAAAAGGTAAAGCTATAAAGCCTCATTTTAATACGGTTCAAGACTCCCGCCAAGTGAGATAAATAGTCTACAGTTGCAAGAAATCATTCATCACTGTCAAATCTGACACACACCTACATCATATTCTTTTTAAAGACAAAATTTGTAACCTTTTTCAAGTTATTATCTCATACTCAAAAGCAACCTTTATGCAGAAAGAATTTTTTCAAAAATAGAATCGAAAACTAGTCGTCTCAGTCGTTGGCACCCTTATCTTATCACAAATAAATAGCATTGGATCAAGCCGAGGCGCGATTCCCATTATAGCAGTCAGAATTTAAGCTTCTGCAATGCAACCGAACATAAAACTCATTATGGGATGAGTTTCTCAACGTGTGACGTTACAATTCAAATTCACACAAAAAATTTCAATAGGGAAACCCATACGAGGAAAAAAAGTATGTCTTACATATAACAAAATGTTGTCAATGGGAATTGAATAGATTCAATTTCCATATAATGATTATTTAATCTAGTGTAACATATACTGTCTTACAACATATTGTGAACTTCATTCATTATATACTTTTTTATGTCAATAGAGAAACTTATTCTACATAATATGGTCTTAATTTGTAAAATTTAGAATAGGACACCTGAGTCATTCTTAAATGCGCTAACGCTTGATAATGAAAATTCTACGCCTAGTAGCTGCTAGCTCACATATTTTATTTCACTTCGAAGATTTCTTTAAGTTTACGGAAAAATTGGCTGTTATACAGTCATCTAATTTCTGCAAGAACATAATGACCTGCAATTTTATTAATCGCGCAACTTATTACTCTTTATCTATCACTGTTGGAGGGATTACTAGAACCACAAACTGACGTTACCGTAAACGGTATCATTTGCGTCCCAGGAACATTAGGGCATAAGTCGCTTTTTCCTAAGATTTAATGGCGATTAAATTTAAATCCCCATTACGCGCTATATAGTTAAATAGCAATGTTTAACAGAGGTTACAAAATCACAACAATATTACTATTAACCCAGTTTTACCACTAGCTAAAAAATTTTTTTATTAAATTTTGCGAACTTTTGACTGCTATGTAATCATCATCAATAGATGAATAAATAAAACTCATAGCTTTTATTCAGCTTTTGATGATGGCCGAAAGAGCTCTCCAGATTAAATAATTAAACTTTTTGGATAATTACCAAGGGTCAGAGTTGATACGCTCCTCAATGAGGATTATCGTGCACTTACGCAAAGCCAAACAAAGTTAAGAGTAATTAATATACATTTAACACCAATCACTGCAAATTTTTCCATTAATAAGATTAAAAAAAAAGGAGACAGTAGAATTGATACGATTTTTAAATGTTTCTTCTTACATAATACTAAAAACGCCCAAGCCACGCTCTATTCATTTCTTTTATAACATGCAAGCTGACTCATAACTTAGTCTATGCTCATAGTGTATATTTAAATACAAAACAGAGAGAATTGAATAGTGTTCAATTTTAAATTATGAAAAATACAATAATGACATTATTTGTAGATGACGTTAATATCAATAAAAAGGAGGACTTGAAAACATCATCTCTGATTGGTTAAAGGGTAAATGATTATTGATTGTAATAAATAAACAAAAAAAGAAATAATCAAAACATTTAATTAGTCTACTAATGAAAACTGTCCTGTATAAAAAAACAAAATCTTTTAGAAATTAGAATAAATAATACAACATTTTTTAAATAGACTGTATAAAGCAAGTTTATACAGTTATATATTTATGTTTATTAAACAAAAATACTTTTTGGCACTTAGTGTTTTTGCAATCAACAAAGAACATTACATAAGTTTACAAAAAAAAGCTGCTATTTACGAAAAAAAAACGGATAACGAATGAAAAAATATGGTTTTTATTAGAAAAACTGCTGATTATTTATCTGATTTGAAGGATAAATGGAACATCCAGAAAGACTGGTACAATTTCTACCATAAATTATTTAAAATATTCTCAAGAATGGCTTTCTAGGCTGTTTTAATTTGATAATGAGGAGCATTATTTGGGGATCTTCGTAAAAAAAAACATCTGAAGTTTGTTATAAAACAGAATTATCATCTCAATTTGGCTGGCGTTAAACCAGTGAGGATGGGTAACACGGTAAAACCAAAAATAATTAATATCAGAACTGCCCTATCAAATGAATATTTTCAAAAAAATTAGTGATTTACTGTTATGAAATACTCATTTAAAAGCTATTGACTTAAAAAGTAAAAGTAGAATCTTATACAATAATTAATCATCAATTAAAATATGACTTTTATTAACCACTGATAATAAAATAAATAATAATAATAAGAAGCAACAGATATTGTATTAAAGTTAATAATTCTCCATAAGCTAGATCCTTACAAATAAGTTTGTTAATATTTATGTGGAAACAGATATTGAGGGTGGTTATTATTAATTCAGAATTAATGACATTAATTAGAAGAAAAAATAATTTGTAGGGTAATATTAAAACAAAGGGGAATTTTACACGAAAAAGCAGAGCTATACTATCCAGGTACATCCAATATTCTGGATTAAAAGAAAATTTATTTGAAAGGACCAATTACATCGATGTTTTTTCTGGTTTCTCATCCAGTATGACTACTGATTTCCAGTAATGATAAGGCTTTTTTAATCAAATAATATATTAGATTGAAATGTAATTGCTATTGGTGCTATTTATAAATTTCTGAACCTTACTGCGATAACAGTGTTTATTAAACATAATGTAGAATAATTTCTAAGAATATGACAAATTGCTACTAATAACATTTTTATGTGTTCATAGAATAAATATAAATTTTAAATACTTACTAAAATGCCAATTTTTATTCAACGTACTGTACTGCTTTTTAAGCATATGACACGTTGGCGGTTGGCAGCTATGATTAAAGAGAAAAGAATTACGTTGGCACCAAATAACATTTTTGAAAATTAAATTTTTGGCACTTTGTTTCTTAGTCTCGAAATAAATTTTTTTTCTGATAGGCTACTTTAAATAAAGATACCACCAAGTGATTTAACATTGGGAACAACAAAGATTGAGAGCCCCTTAAATTCGCACAAAAAAAAATATACAAAGAAAAAAAAATTAAAGACTTTTTTACTTCTCTTGCAGTAACATTAATTCTCTGGGAAAAGCCAAGTTGCTAATACATACAATAATTGTAAAAAAATATAGTACATTTATGTTATAGCTCAGTCTACATATATTATTCAAAATTAATTGCTATCGGATATGATTAAACATAATAAAATAAATTAATTTTGGTTAACTCTATTTTCTATTATACAGTGCTTCCAAGCAAACGTGAGTTTTGGAAAATATGTCAACTAAATTAACAAATTTAGGAGTAATTTCAAATTAACCAATCAGAGGTTTACAAAAAGATGTGCATTTAAGCTGAAGCGCCCTCAAGCCACGCCCTTCCAGAACTCATGTTTGCTTAGAAGCACTGTATTTATTTTTGAATTTAAAAATACATACGTTGTTTATGAAACATAAAATAATGAAAAAGTGACTTTTGAAATCTTTAGTCAAAAAGGCGGGAAGTAAGCATTTGTTAGTAAATGAGAAAAATTTATTTTTGTGATTTTATTAAACACTTCAATGACAACAGATCTAGAATCTGTATATTGGTCTAAAAATAGTAATTTTTGATATTGTTTGGCAAGCACAAGTATGGATAAAATTTAAAGTGCGACACTTTGTCTATCATTTCTATTTATAAAAATCTATTGTCAGTCGGTGCATGACATTTTTTTAATAAATAAAAACATACCATAAAATGGTATGTTTTTTGTTGAATTTCCATCAGGTAGATGGCCCTACTTTTGTAATATTTGTTAAAAAAAACGTATTTATTTTTTTCAGTATCAATGTTAAATGTTATAAAATAATACTAAATTATTAGGTCTGTGGGGGTAGAGTTAGGATATTTAAATCTTGACTAAATAAATTATATTTTATGAGCTTTACCGACTTTAAACTTAAAAAATTTGTTTTATGAATTAATAAAAAAGTTTATTTATGTTAATAAAATTGTGTTTGCAACAATGTTGACGACATTGGAATTTCAATTTCTTTAATACATATAGAAATTGGTAACATTTGATTTTTAAATTGGTAATTTTTGAATTAATTTTGTTTTCAAATGAATGTGTTTTTGATACTAAGAATAATTCGAAAATCAATCATTCGAACGTCAACATTTGTGATTAATACTAATTTAAAATTGTTGACGAGGTGATACATTTTATAGCTGTCTACGTTACATTTGGCCGTTTTAATCAATAAAAATTAGCTTACAAATTATTTGGACATACGGTATTATAGAAATTATAAAGAGACAATAAATTTTTATGGCAATTTATCATTGTCAATTAAATCTGAAGTAGATTAGAACAATGTCTAAAAAATTTGAAAATGTCAGTTAGAAAGCCTTTTTCCTAAATTTCGCAAAACTTGAATTAAACACATCAGATAATGCTAATTAAATTTATGAAGAAAAAAAAATAGGTGTGGTGTAAAATGTTTACATCACATGTTTATAGATAAAAACAAAGTTGTTTTTCAATTTTTTATTCAAATCTGTCGAATTTCTTTCTTCGTTGAAAATTAAAATTGGGCTGTTTGACAAAACATAATATACCGCACTCATTCGCTTTAGGATGATATGTGTTTGTGAATTTCATGTACATTGCAAACAGTTTTATTGACTTGCAAATTTTATTTGTTTTCTGTTCATCTATACATTGTAAGGTCTGCGATTTGTAATTTAAATTTGTGTCAATGCAAAACAGCTAACTATTTATGCAAATGAATATTTTGATTGAACAAACTTCAAAGAAAATTGATTTTATTCTTATAGATAAGGAGCTGATGATAAAAAATTAAAAGTCATTTGTTTCGATCGCATAGCAAAAGATAAAGTTTGTTTATATTTCCGTAGACAAAAAAAAATAAAAATTAGAAGTTATTTATTAGGATCATTTGGCTTATTCTTTTAGGCGGTCTATTTCACTCTATCAACTGCAGTCCGCAAAAATTCTGATTATTATTAGACTAGTTTAATAGTACTATTTTCGCCAGAATTGTTAAATTAATTGCTTTAGAGTCGCTCAATTGTCTCAATCGATATACTCTATCACTACCCGTGAAATACTTTGCGTTGAAGAGATATTTGGTCTTGTTCATTAGTTCCACTTCAAAATGAAAATGATTTTAACTTATTGCTGAACGAGTGCATCTATAATTAGATAAAGATGGAACCAATCTGAAAGTAAATTTAGATCTTTCAAACAAATAAATCATTTTGAAAATCGGCTTATAAGGTAACCAACATTTGAAAACTGTTTTTCATGTGAGATTAGATTAAGTTTGTTTGTGTGTAATCTTGTACGAATTGGCTATTTTGGAAGATGATAGATTATAGTACTTTTTTCAGAATTGTGGCAGGATGTCGCGGCGATGGAAGAAGATGGTCTGTGGCATCTCTTCCTTCTTCTGGTTATGGTACAACTCCCGGTAGCTCTAATATGTCGGTAAGTTTTTATATATTAGGTTGAAAGAAAGTATTTGAAACTATAGAAATTTTTAGTCGAAATGTTCGAGTCAAGAACGCTTACACCATCTTCCATACCTCCCAACTTCTGATGACATGCGTCTTCTAACACATCATTTCTCAAGTAATGAAAGCAACCCTTCTTTACCTGGCGTTACCTATGAAGAAAACCCTATAACACATCGTTCGCCTTTACATAGACCAAGGTCAAGAAGCTTAAGGTTTGTTAAATATCTAATAATTAATTCAAAGAAGTAGTTACGTATTTGTAGTAGCCCGAGCAGATCCCCCGTCATGGACAACGAAATTTGTATGATGAATGTATTATACAAGGAACGGTTTCCTAAGGCTACCCAACAAATGGAAGAACGGTTGACTAATTATATTGAAGAAAGCAAAACGTTTGACTTTGGCGACAGCTGCGATGTTTTACCAATTGTGCGTTTTGTTCATCATCAAGTATTGGAAATGGCACGTGACTGTCTACACAAGTCGCAAACGAAATTGATTACGAGCCGGTACTTTTACGAAATGTCTGAAAATTTGGAGCGATTGTTAACGGAAGTAAGCAGTCTTTTTAGCCTTTAGCGTCAAATTATCGTTTTTTTCTGCAAATTTCTAACATGTTTCGATTATCCGGAATCATACGAAATTCGAATTATCTGGAACGGAGTTGGAAGTAGATTTTGTACTATTCAATAAAAATGTTGCTAAAAAAATTAATAATGAAATGGGAATGTCTATAATGATTAATCTTCTCATTATCCGAAGGTTTAGTTATATGGAATGTGACTTTAGTCTGCAGTATTTCGGATAACCGAGCGGCTGCTGTATTAGAAATTTGTTTATAAAATTCGCAATTTTAATTTTAGAAAGGTTGCTTTGAATATTTTGTTGTTTTCAGACACGAGAAAAGTCTGAAGATGCTGCAAATCTAGTCACTGGATTTATAAAAAAGTTGCTATTAATCATATCTCGACCTGCTCGTTTATTAGAATGCTTAGAGTTCGACCCCGAAGAGTTTTACCATTTTTTAGAAGCGGCTGAAGGACAAGTGAAAGTTGTACAAGGTATCAAGGCCGACATTCCTCAGTATATAATTCAGAAATTGGGATTAAATCGCGACCCAATAGCGGAATTGCAAGAAGAATTACGTGATTGTAATTGGTCGTCATCAACTCAATCATCTAGATCTTCGGTTTGCATGACATCAACTCCCAGTGCAAAAAAATCTCTAGCGAATCCGAACGAACAAGATTTTGAAGTTGTTAAATTAATATCGAATGGAGCGTATGGAGCGGTATATTTAGTAAAACACAAACATTCTCGACAAAGATTCGCGATGAAAAAAATTAATAAAAATAATTTAATTTTAAGGAATCAAGTGGAGCAAGTTTTTGCCGAGCGAGATATTTTAAGTTTTGCCGATAATCCTTTTGTGGTCAGCATGTATTGTAGTTTTGAGACAAAAAAGCATCTGTGTTTAGTAATGGAATATGTGGAAGGGGGCGATTGTGCTAGTTTATTGAAAAACATTGGACCTCTGCCGCCAGACATGGCAAGATTCTATTTTGCTGAAACCGTCCTTGCTGTCGAATATTTGCACAGCTACGGGATCGTCCACAGGGATCTTAAACCCGACAAGTATAAATTATTTTTATAATAATAAGGTCTAACAATGTTGTTTTCAGTTTGTTAATAACTGCCCTCGGTCATATTAAGCTCACAGATTTTGGTTTGAGCAAAATGGGCTTAATGTCATGTAAGTTGTTTAAAGCAAAACTTAATATCAATGTTCTTCCCTAATTGCACTATTTTACCAGTACAAAATCCTAGACATCATCCTGCATGTGAGGTACGAGCTTTAACCATAGTTTTATTAGCATCACCTGAATTTCTATTATTTATTTTTGTTTGCACGTAATCTTTCCTGTTTGTAGTGGCTACAAACTTATACGAAGGTTATGTCGACACAGAAGCTCGTCAGTTTTCGGATAAACAAGTATTTGGAACTCCTGAGTATATAGCTCCTGAAGTAATTTTAAGACAGGGTTATGGAAAGCCGGTTGATTGGTGGTCAATGGGAATTATTCTTTATGAATTTCTCGTTGGATGTGTCCCCTTTTTTGGAGATACACCGGAAGAGCTTTTTGCCCATACTGTACAAGGTAATAAATGCACAAAAAGCCTGACTGTGAAACTATCTTCAGAATTGATCATAGTAAAAGTGTGTCGTTTTTTGGTGGATTATATTAAAGATATAGTACAACGCGTTTATTTGTTTTGGTTGCTTGCCAACGATTAAGGTTTGCTAATGTGGATGTAAATTATCAGCTTTGGAAAGTAGTTTTGTTTCGGTCGGGCATTTAAAGGGTTGGTTGAGTTAATGTATGTTTTATCAGATGACATTGAATGGCCTGATAGTGATGATTGGCCAGTGCAAGAAGAGGCTAAAGATCTTATATCCGTTCTTTTACAACACACTCCACGTGACAGATTAGGAACCGGAGGTGCTCAAGAAGTTAAAGAACATCTCTATTTTAGTGGCTTAGATTGGAATTCTCTTTTACGACAGAAAGCTGAATTTGTACCTCAATTGGAACATGACGAAGATACTAGCTACTTTGATAGTATGTTTTTTTACTTATGTTCTATTTGTTATTAATAATCATATTCTAGGTCGCATTGATCGTTATAATCATGAATTAGAGGACGATACGGATGATACAGATGACTCTCCTGTTTTTGGTTTATTTTCATCGTGTTCGCCTCAGTATCGCAAGGCTAATGTATCAAAATTATCAGGATCGGATCGTGATACTTCATCAGATAACATTAGAATTACAACGTCAGTAGTAACAACACCAGATACTCCTGAAATTCCTGATTTTAGACTTCGATCAAGAGCATCTTTAATTCTTCAAACTCCGGAGCGAGAAAGGCAAGATCCTCTTCCATTGGAGCATCGAAAAATTTCGTTAGATTTCAACAAGACGATAAGTACGCCAGAATCATCACAAACAGATAGTGATGACGTATCTCCACAAATACAACGAAGACGTAAAACAGGTCATTCACGAGATATACTTCCGAAATTCTCGATTTCTGTGGAAGATGAACATAGTAGTATAGATACAGGAACTTCATCTTCGGAAAATAGAGAATTATCGCCATTGGGGCGGGTTCAATTAACTAATAAACATAAATCAAGGTCTGTTGTTAAAAGTGCGTCCACCTCAGGTCTATCATTGATGATACCGTCAGATGAGTTCCAAACCAATACGCATAATATACATTCGCCAAGTGGGGGCGGGGGAAGCAGTACCGCAAGTTCAAGAGATGCTTCACCATGTCGAGAATTGTCACCACTTGTTACAAGTCTTAAACCGCCCATTATTATAAGAAGGGGGCCAAAAGGTTTTGGATTTACTGTCCATACCATAAGAGTGTATTATGGGGATACTGATGTATACACTATGCATCATTTGGTTATGGTAAGCTGTATATACCTGTTATGTTTATCTGTATTGTAACGTTTATTGAATTATAGGCTGTAGATGAAGGCAGTCCTGCTTTTGAAGCTGGTTTACGTCCAGCAGACTTGATAACACATATTAATGGTGAAGCAGTACAGGGGCTTTACCATACTCAAGTATTACAATTACTTTTAAGTGGATCAGAACATGTTAGCTTAAGAGCAACACCGTTGGAGCAAACTTCAATTAAGACTGGTGGTCGTAAAAGAGAGCCAGGGCAAAGTAAACTGGCTAAAAGAAGTCTTCATCGACAGAGAAAACAAAAGAGAGATAGTGACAAACGAAGAAAAACATCTCTGTTTCGGAAAATTAGTAATAAGAGAGCTAGCGTTGAGATGCAGCAGGTTAGTATTGGAATCGTAAACGATTATGTAATCTGAAAAGTTTTTTTTTTAGATGGCAGCAAGTATACAGTCTCCGATTAGTGTGACACCTAGCCGCAGTTTCCAGTCATTTCCCCGAACGCAGGATAGCTCATTCTCACCAGGGAATATACGCACTCCAGCAACTGTTACCCGTTCTAACCTTACTCTTTCTGATTCTTTTCCTCAACACTCAAGTAGTTCCTCTTCTCAACCTTCATCAAGTAGCTCTCCCATTGCTACTCCTGTTCCAGCCAACCGGAGCAGCAAACAGCATTATCAGCGTCCATCTACTCTACATGGTCTTAAACACAAACTTCACTCTAGTACTTGTCCTAAAGCATTACATGCGGCTAGTCCTTCATGTTCGACAGCAGTACCAAACCGTCGTAAGTCAGTCGGTCATATTCCGCTTTCTCCTTTAGCACGTACGCCTTCACCTTCTCCTTTACCTGCTTCACCCACAAGATCGCCAAGCCCTCTTGCCTTTCCCGTAGGTCATCAGCCCGGGAGCTCCAACACAACGCAGTCGTATAGTCCTAGCGCTGGAACAGCACCAATTGGTTGTAATCAGTCGAAAAAGGGGTTTGTTCGACCGAAAGGAGCAGAACCTGGTTCACCACTGCTTCGACGAGCTCTTTCACCAGACCGATTACATCCAAGAAGTGCCGAAAGCAAGACCATTTCTCCTCTATGTTCTAGTGGTAGCTCTCCACCGGTTAAAGCGCAGGCACGCTCTGGAAGTACAGTGTGGAGACCTAATGCTCAACCATCTGACAAAGACAAGGAAGTGGAAAATGATGAGAAGCAACAGGAAGGAGACGGACGACTCTCTTTAAATTTATCAGGTAAGCTAAGTCATCTATTGATGAGCTTATTGCGGTTCTATTCCCTGAATTTTTTTCTGTATTGTTCTAGGTCCCGGTGAGTTGTTACCAAGAATAGCCGAAGAAAAAGATTCGCCGACGAACGTTGTTGAAACTGACAAAAAAGAAGGAACGAGGAAGCATGTGCAGCAAAAAGAGAAAAGAGAAAGGGGCGGCCACAAATGTGATAAAAACCTCGACAGTTTCAATAGAAGCGTACACGAATCGGAGAAGAGCAAAAAATGTGATAAATTTACCGATTGCCATAAGGTTGATGTAGAGAAAGAAAAAGGAAAGAAATGTGATACAAAAGGCGAGATAAATAAGGATACAACCGTAAAAAAAACCAGTGATACTAAGTCTCAATCGTTTAATAGCATGAGTAGTAAATCGGGTAAAGATAGTAAAGATAACAGGTCCGTTCAATAGGTTTAGCTTAGTTTGATGCAACTTGCCAAATTTTTTTTTGTTTTTTTTGTTTTGTAAATATTTTCTGTTTGATTGTGTTTGTATAGTTTTTTTTTTTTGCTTTAGTGGGGATATTTTTATCTTTATTTTCATATTAAAAGACAACACATTGATTTTATGTGTCTTAAAAATATACTCATAGATATTTAAAGTGATTAATGTTGGCGAAAGCTGGAATATTTGAAAAATTAGAGTTTATTTAATGTATTTATGTATATATATATAATTGATGGAAGTTTGATTCAAATTAAATTTGAAGCTGTGTTATGTAAACTTTTTAAAAGGATTTTAGTAAACAGATTAGTTTGATATTTGCTTTTTGAAATATAGCTTGGGTATACTTTCAAGAAACATTGTAACCAGCGGTGGAGGTTAAAAACAACGCTTTTTATTTATTTATCATCTTTTTAAAGTATGTAATTTATTTAACAGCCATATTATGTATGTGTCCATTCAACAATCATTTTTATATTATAAATGTATTAACAGGTGATAAATGTTAGATGCACTGCTATACAATCCATATGAAAAATAGTGGTTTTCCAGGTAAAAAGAAAACAGATTGTCCGGGGTTTACTACTATTTTTTATAGGGTTTTACAAAAATGCATACTTATAATGTATATTTATCATACTAGATGTTAGTTTTAATTGGATCTCAATTCATACATACATGTTTTTTTGTTTTTGCGAATCACTTTTTAGCCATATCACGTATTTTTCTTCATTTACAATTATTTATGAACTAAATCTGTTTACGCTAGTTTGTAGAACTTTATTTAGAATATTGTACTACAGATACTTAAAAAATAAGAACAAATGTGTTTATTGTGAAAGAAAAAACGATTTTAATTCGTTGAGTATTTGTTGAAATGTTTAAATACTATTCAAAAAAAAAATGTATGATATTTTTTCTATTACGTGAAATTAAATAACGCCTTTTTCGTTTATGTTAAAAGACTTTTGGTTTTTCTTGACTAATTCATCTCGTTTATTGTAAGTCTATCGGTTCAAGTCGTATCTAACTGAGTATGACTGACTTCTACTTCTACTTAAGAGGTACAGTAAATGGTGCGTTTTTTTTTACAGTGGTGTACCCAGTAGGCTTAATCCACTTTCAAAATAAAAACGCTAATTGCAGAACTAAAAAAATGTTTGTCTAGATCTCACATATATTTTCTCCCCTCAGAAAACGATACCAGCCACCTAACTACTAAACTTGAAAATAAACGTTTGCTTAGATCTCACATCTGATTCCTCCCCTCAGAAAACGACATCAGTTATTTGTGCGCATTTCAAAATTTGCCTGAGAATTGCGCATTTTATGCAAAGTTACAATAAATATATTTGACAATGTCTATACCTAACATGACATCAATAAATTAAACAAATTACAATACCTACATCTAGTTGCTTCAAGCGTTTAATTAGACAAAACTTAAATACGTAAACAATCTTATTCCATTACAAAACAATACTTACACTTTATTGTTAAATACATGACAACTCAATGCTGTGCTGTCGTAAAACAACAAAAAAAATGACATAAAAGACTATAAAGCAGTTGCCAGTTACGACAACAGAACTGATAACAATCAAAAAAATGTTCAATTAATCATAAAATAATTTAATTGAAAAACTGAAAAAGATTGATTTAGTTTTACCACAGATGCGTTTCTTATGTATTTGGAATAAAATGTTTTATTATATTCTCTACAATGACATTCTACTCTTTTTCAATTTACTGATCAGGGTTATCAGATTTTTTAGTGAGAAAAAAGTTGTCTCACTTTCAACACAATTTATGATCTTAATTTGACTGAAATTACATCAGGCAGCAAAGATAATCAATTACAAAAACGTATTAATTACACAATAATAGAAAAACAGGAATTTTGTGGGACAAGTCACGAGTAGGACGCGCTATTTGCTTAAACAATTTATGAAATTGAATTATATTATAAATTATACTATAATAAATATCAGCTTACTGCGATGATAATCTTTATTAAACGTACTATATGTGATGTTTAGAAATATGACACAATGAGAGTTGGCAGCCATGAGTAAAAAAAATAAAATTACGTTGGCTGTTATGACTGATCGCTTCAAATCAAATAAATATTATTATACCACTTTTAAAATTCTTTTTCTAATAATAAGTGGGCTATTGGATAGGTCAACGACCTACTTCACCTTGGGAAACTCAGAAAGTTAAATACACTATTTTGATTTATTAAATATTGAATAGTTGTTATGCCTATCCCATAGGATAAATTTAATAAACCACCTCAAAATTTGTTTCTACATTACCAGTTTGCGGTTTTTTTTTATGTAAAAAGCTGGGGGAGGCTTGCTTCTCTAGAATACGTGACCTATCTGCCAGTACTATCCAAGGGGGCCCCACCAAGAAAACCACCCACATTCTCACAGAATAAAAAGAAAAACACTACACAAATGAATTATACCCGGAAACTTGTTTCAAAACCTTTTTTTAATCACTTTTAGCAGAAAAACACCCGTTTTGAAAGAAACTACGCTGTGAATATAAAAAATTGTCAAAACAATTGAGTAGCTTTATGTCAAACTCACGGCCTACTTGATTCAAAAACAATTGCAATTGAAACGTCAATGATTACAAATGATTAAAATTATTTATTTAAATTCTATATTAAAAACTATCCTTAAGGGCATTTTTGGGAAGGGCTTTTAATAAAGAAAAATGTAAATTTTATTATTTTGTTTAAAATTGCTTTAAAATTGACAATTACTAAAAAGTTGAATAAATTCTTTTAATTTAAGCAATAATTTTATCAGTTAAGATATAATAATTAAGACCCATCACCCAAAATTGGATTGCACTAACCTGGCCAGATGAACAAAGCTGGAGGCTGGGGGCTCCTGGGACCTACCTGGAACAAAACGCAAAGCGTTATCTTCTAGATCGTCACATAATAAAAAAAACGCACTACACAAATGACTTTTAATGTTTTTAAGCCCGGAAATCCGATTTGAATATTTTTTTATACTTAAAACTGATTAATCAACCGCTTTGAAAAGTGCCACGTCATTACTAAAATTATTTGTAAAAAAAACAATTGAGTAGTAGCTTAATGTCATAATTCATGGCATACTTGATTCAAAAATATTTGTTACTGGAGCTTCTCTGATTAAAAATAATAAATAATTACTTTTATTTTTTATATTAAAAACTACGCATAAAGGCAACTTTAAAAGAATTTTCTCAAAAAAAAAAATGGAAGTTTTAGCTTCTTTCTAATTGAAAACTGCTGGAAAATTACACAAAAAATCGAATAAACGGACTATCATGGTTTACGGAATAATTGTTTCTATCAATCTGAATATAATTAAAAATCAACAAAAAAATTTAATTGTACATTACCTTTTTGATTTTTTCCTGATGTAGGTTCCTTTGGGGTTTTAATCCACCAACACAGAGTCCTTCACATTCTCACATAATAAAAAAAAACACTACACATAATGTTTTAAAACGCGAAAAAGTGTTTTTATTTTTAAGTTATTTTAGTCATAAAATTCGTTGTCTAAAGGGCCTAATATATTTTTTATTTAACTGTAGCACACAAATATCTATCCATTACACCGGCGCCCGGTCTCAAACTAAGCTTGAGTGGGCAATGCCAAAAGCCATTACATAAAACCAGGAAAAAAATGATAACAAATGATAAAATTGTTGGTTTTTGTAAGAAAAACTGATTCACCCAATCAAGCAATTAATTACAATATATTAAAAAAAATTACAAAAGCAAAGTTTTATGCAAATAAATATGATATCATTTTTTTTCCAACAAAACATTTGAATGTTATTAAATTTTATAGAAAGTTATGCAGATTATTGGTAAATTTTTTTGAGACCATTCTTGGAAACAAAAAATATTTAAATCGGTTTATAAACAAAAAAGTTATGCCCAAATTTAGAACAAAAACTAGTAATGTTTTTGTACATTTTTGCTTATAACTCTTAAGATCCCTGTGGACCCACTTCTCTTTTATTCCTAAAATTGAGGGAATAACCGCTTTGAAAAGTGCCATGTCGTCACTATAATAATTTGTAAAAAGTTTTTAGTGGACTTATGCCATAAGTTGTAGCCTACTTGATTCAAAATTAATTGTTATTGAAATTGCTAGTCGAGAATTAGACAAGCAATTCTTGAAAATTTGCTACAATTTCTGAATTTCTAATAGTTTTCACCGTTTTTTTTAAATACCCTAACTTAACAGTATAATTATTCAATAATAGCTATTTTGCCTATTTTCTATGAAGATGAAAATTGCACCATGAGCCTAGCGAGTGTGTAATAAGTACTATGCTTTATCTACAAAACTTTAACTACTCAATTGTGCCTAAATAATAAAATTTTGATTTAACGTTTAAGTAATATCAATATTATTAAATCGAATTAGGTATAAAAATGCAAATCTGAGTGCGTTTAAATGTTTTTATTCCTTCTACGTTTTAACTATTCAACCAATCCGTTATATGATGAAAAGCTTATATTTTATGATAGCTTTCTGACAGTAGTTTTTTTATAATTTGAAGTTCATACACAAAAATCGTGTTTTTTGTTTGATCGAGAAATAGTGAGAAGATTCGGCTGAAGTGCTGAAGTAATAAGTAAGTAAGAAAAGCACTAAAAGTTTGTAAAGTTTACATTCTAAGCTAATTAGCTTAGAATGTAAAGTGAAGAAAAATCAATTCAATAGAACTGAGCATGTCGTGACGTCACATCCTGACAGCTGTATTGATTCAACTGGTACAGATCGCTGCTTATGAAAGTTTTCTGCATTGGTAAGTTATCTAACAGCTAGCGTCCTCACATGAGTGAAATACAAGACTTGTAATTTTTTAATAAGTATACAGAGGACAGCACAAATGAATCTTTTGTCCCTCTTTACGATCCCTCAGCAGTCGTCCTGTCTGTGTGCAGGCCTGTGCAGCGACAGCTGTGTGTCTTGAGTTGGTTTTTGTGTGCTTTATCCCAAAAATTTTTTTTTCTGTAAATAAATAGATCGCGGTTTTTTTTTTATTTATGAATTAAAACTAATGGTTGTGTGTGAATTGTGATACATTCTAGCAAAATATTTTTTTTATATTTCTCTGGATTATCAAAGAAGAAAGGATGCATTGACCTCCCACAAGTAAGAATTTTATTTTTATTTTCTGTTGATATTTGTTATTTCTATCAATAAATTAATATAATTTATTAATAGAAAATAAATATTTATGTCATTTATGTAAATAAAAAGTGCAACTTTTAAATAGAAAAAAATCCAGGTAATGATTTTTTTTTCTTTGAAAATTACAAGATTAAAGTATAATACACGACAATGTTACTTATACTTACAAAGTCAGCATTTTAATTTAGATTTAATATCGATTGTTCAAACAAAGATAAAATCTTACAGCCCTTGGTGTGGTTTTTTTAGACCCTCCGCGTTGCTGCGAGGTTTTAAATTTTTTATTATTATTACGAGAAAGATATTTTGGGACAATTTAATTTTATTCTAGTTGGATAATGCTCTATATTTCATACTTTCACTACGTTTTGAGTTGGTACCTTGTAAGGTAAGGTATATGGACAGTTTTTTAATTAAAAAAATTACACTCAATATCAACAATTATACATGCATACAACAAAAGAAAGTTAATGCTAACCTTAATCTTTCATAACAGTTTTTAAATAATTTCATTAATTAAATTATTTAATTTTATTATAGCCGTTATACAAAATTATTGTTCCCCCACATTGTTCTAAGAGATTTACAGTTAATTCTAACTGTAGTTTTTTACTTGATATTTGGAAAAATAAGCTTAGAAGCACAATATAATATTTTTCTTAATCAGATTTTCTATAAAAATGTTTATAAATTTTTACATAAATTTATATTCTAATATAATTTTTTTGAAAAAATACATATTTGTGAAGAAAAAACTTTTTTTTTGACTATTTTAAATAATTTTGCGACTAAAATTACACATTTGGACGTTACAAATCCGGATTATTAAAATGTAATTTTTTGCGTTTTCTACGTAATAGCAATTTGTAGCTGAATCAGCTTAAGACATTATTGCACAAATTGTAAGTCTGCAGAGGATACTCTAAACCTAAGAAAGCAAAAGCACACAGCAAGAAGGAAAGAAAGACAAGAGTATAATTGTATAGTAGAAATATCAGCCGTAAATTTTATAGCTTAGAATGACAGGGACAGGCAACAAAGATGAAAAAGATTTACAATCCAATGTGCTGCGTGTCTTGGATGTATGAGTACTACCCTGAATAGAGAACAGTCTTCATTAATTACAAAATTTTCGAAAAACAAAATACGAGGGATTAATCAAAACATTAGAAGTAATGATGAAAATATAGAACTCTGATGTATATTAAAATTGAAGAAAAACATCCGGTACAAGCTTATTTTGAGTTTTTTATCTAATTTATAATACATGAAAAGGTATCTTTTAAACATTTCATGTATTTTGCTATCTAATTATCAAACATTTTATCTAATTGTTAAATACACTGTTTTTCTTTGTCAAATTGTTCAATTACTCAGAATTTGATTAAATAACTAGTTTTGCTCTTTTATTTATTTAAAATAGAATCAGCTCAAGCTAAGTATTGTCACAAAGACGCTTTCACCAAGCCTCTGTTTTAATTTAAATAAAATCTCGAGCTGTGTGACAACTTAAAGGTCAAAATAACATTCAATTGCGAAATTTTGGGTAAATTGTGCAGTTTTCTCATGATATAAATATACTTTTGTCTAAAAACCCCGGGTTTAATGTTTGTATTAAATCATGGCTTCCTGCTTCGCTTAGATATAAATTTCAAAATGCAACATTGTGCCATTATTGCAATGGGAACCTTTCTATTATTCCACTTTTCACCTTGAGTTGTAGTCAATTACATTGCTGTGTCCTTCATATTTATACTGCTATTTATTGTTACAAATGGCTTAAATTCATTTTTGAAAAAATTTTGTAAATTTTAATTTTTGCTGCATTCTATCACGAATTTTTGTTTTTCTTTGTAACATTTTAATATTTTCCTTCATTATACTATTAATTAATCTTTTTTTTTTTCGTTTATTTTAAGTCGTGAGAGTCTTCCGTGTTTTTGTTATTATAAATTATGTAAATGATGATACATTGTGATTTGTTTTAGCATTTTTTCATAAATTTATTTTATATACGATTTTATCTCAAAAGTCTTATAGACTGCAAATTTTGAGAATAGCGGTTTTGTTCTCAATTTAGTCTTTTTCAGTGTAGCTGATAAGTTAAGTCCCATTGACAAAATCGAGATTTTTTAATAATTTTGTTTATTAAAACTGTCATTAATTGTCAATGATAGATGCACAAATATAATTGTTAGCAAAAAAAGCATTTTTGATCAAGCGGATATAAAACTTAAAGTCTTCCTGTATTATAACTTTTGTTTTTGAACAAAGAGATGAAAAGTTGAACAAAACAAACATATGATGTTTCGGCATAAAAAACAATTAATTGCAAGAAGTCATCTTCAGGTTTTGAGTAGTTTACTTTCATAGCAGAAATATATAAATTACTAGCTGGCCCGGCGAACTTTGTTCCGCCTAAACATAGATATTATTTTTAAAATAAGCAAACCAAAATCTTTGAAAATTATATATTGATACATGTCATTTTTTGTCTCTATCCCTCCCCTTTTTCATCCCTTTGTTAATAAAAAGTAGCTGTTTATAATTATTTAGTTTTATTAATTTTTTCTAATTAATAATTAAATATTAAAATAATTATTAATATTTAATTAAAAATTTTATTAATATCTTTAAATATTTATTAATATTAATAAACTCGCTGCTCGATTCAAATCAGCACTTGATAAATATCTTGTTCTGCGTCGCAAATTACATATCTATTTGTTGACCTCTGTTGTTCGCTCGACGATTCTGCATTGCCAACCGAGCTGTTTCACGGGCTGCTTCACTTTGCTCTCGTGATTGAGAAGCACGAAGTCGAGCCATACTATCGCGGCGCTGTTCACGTGCAATTTCTTGTTCTTCTTCAGTCCTTTCATTTGCAGTATTTCGTATTCTTCTTGCATCACGGCTTTGTCGGGAAAGATTCGATCGTCTTGGTCGCGGCATTATTAATTAAACTTCACTTCACCTAAAAACTAAAATTTTCAACCATACCGAGTTTTATAGTTCACTTCACTTTTTACGAATGGGCAACGGCACTATCATTACATTATAATTGTTAATTATTTATTTAATAGAAATAGTTTTATTATTGATTTCTTACAAATATCAAATTGTCATCCATACGTCATTACATATCTGTCATTATACGTCAATTACATAGCTGTCATTTGCGTTTTGTTATTCCACGTTTTATAGTGACTGACGTTTCATGTCAAGTCACACGGGAATGCTGTCGAACGGGATGAAAAGTATCCTATGTCCTTCTCCTGGCTCTAAACTATAATTGATATAAAAATCCAAGTTTGGGAAAATTTCTTGAGCCACGTCAAATAAATTTTAATGTAAACGCTTCTTCGTGGTTGCGTCAAATTTCTCGGTAATTTGTCGAGCCTCACCGAACGTTTCCGACATCGCATTTTACATTTGACTTTCACCCCTCTTTTAGAGGGTGGTTTCTGGAATAAAAAGTATCCTATGTCCGTCTCCTGGCTCTAAGCTACCACCTCACCAATTTTCAACCATATCGGTAAAGCCGTTCTTGAGTTATAAGTGGAGTAACTAACAGACTTTCTTTTATATATATAGATATAGACTTTAATTTTATCTGTTTGATTTTTTAAGCAATACCCAAATTTCTACAAACTGATAATAGTTCCCTTTTTTCAAAAATATCACAATCAAAACTTAAACTTTTGAAATTGTTTCTAGGTCAAAAGATTTAAGTTGTTGAATTTTTGACGTATGGCTTTCTCGGTTTATTTTAAACATATTTACTTTTTCTAAGCCCGGCATCTCTAGCAGGTAGATAAAATATTGTTCAGCTACACTTTTTGTGCGATTACATACTGTCCAACAAGCTTACAAACAGGTAGCCAACAGATGCGTCTGTGGTTCTTGTCCAGCATGGACCGTAATGAAAATTTTTGTCATTCAAGTTAGTAATGATAGTAAAAGTGATTCTGATATCTATGCATATGATTAGATGAAAATTACTAATGTTTCCATACCCACCTACATAATTTTTATATTATCCAATAATAAATAAATCTGTGTCTAGATAATTAATTGTTATCTTTTGTAACATGCAACCTGAATACGGCCCTGGTGCGGAATCTTCAAAATTCTGCATAATCAAGAAACACTGCGGTAAACCCTCATAAAGATTAGTAACAGTTAAGTAACGATATAAGCATATTTACACAAAACGTTTAGCTAAAGGTTTATTACCTTACTAATTATAATTCTTAAGTCAAAATTACAAACAGTCAATTATACATAATTATATTATTTACACAGTTGTACCACTTTCCAAAAAGTTTGTTTAATACATCTCGAGAGCTCTTTCGATCACTAAGTGGTTATCAAAACTGAATTATTGCTTGCTTGGTTTATAAATTTTTTTGGGTACTTTCTAATAATCACTAAGGAACTGAAAACAGGGCTGTTATCTTTGCATTTATTTCTTTGATTTCGGCGGGGCTCAAATGTTTTTTGCTTGAGATTTTTGTCAATTTTTAGCGGTAATTATGCGGTAAGCACTTTTTTGCATTTAGGATAGTAGGAAACCTAATTTTTTTCAATCGTACAATACGATTTAAATCTTATAGTACGAAAATGTTAGAAGAAAGTTTTTTGATTCTGTAGACGTAGTGGAGTGCCAATCCAAACATTGAGGTCATTTTGTCTAATTCAATACATATGGCGAATTAGATCTAACCTTAAGTTTTTCTCAAATTTAAATATGCTACAGCGTTACTGCTTTCAACCATGGCCTACAAATGTCTTAATGTGGTAAGCTATGCTTTAAAAAGCATAAATAAATTTATTTTTTGAGTATTTCTAATTAATAAAATAGTCGACATATTTTTTGCTAATTATTCAATTAATTTTTTTCATCGTAATAAATTAATGTAAAGTGAATGAACTGGTTTTCAGAAATTCTATTGTTTTTGCATAATGGGATTTTTTTAATGAGGTAAGTATAGTGTAGGGGTCCCACGATATCGTTGCATAATTGTAATGAGGTAAATGAAGTGTGGAGAAATTAATCATTCCATCAGATTAACAATAAACAAAACGGGAAATATTTGCATTGTTTTTCAAATAATCAAAGGCAAGTTCATGTTGCTCAATGTTTCACACGTGGCGAAAGCTCAAATTGGCCTTACAATAGTCTTACGATAATAAAAAACAAAAAAAAAACGTGAAGCCTTGTGCATTGGTCACTTTATGTCCGTGAGCTCCATATTTGATAATTCATGATAAATACACTCCATAATATTGATAAAAAACAGTTCTGTTTTTGTTACAAAAAAATGGAATCTTGAAAAACTATACTATACCTGATGATGGCCAAGTAATTTACCGAAACATGTTCTAGAATAATTTCAATAAGTGACACCTTTTTCGCCACAACTGATGAAACCATATTTGATTCTAATTATCAGGGTGATTCGTTAAGCTCGTTTAAACTGCCTATAAACGAGAAATCATAGGAAATACGTAAACAAAAAGTAGGTTTCTTAATATTGTTTTTAAAATAGTAAGAATGCATAAAAAATAAGATATATTTTTCTTCCTTCTTTTAGCTTCTTCCAACCCTCATATTCTTTATTCGGAAGATTGTTCGATGAAAGGCTTGTTTTTTTTTTCAAGATAACAGTACTGAATATTAAACATCTACTAAAATAATAAATATTTTAAAGGTGACATAATGGTAGTCATAAACCAGCTCTTTTGTTACTCATCATATTACACATTACCACTAAGTTCATTTGGTGTTCAAGAACATATTTTATGATTAATATTGTTACCAACATCTACTTTTTAGTGTTTTTATTTGTTTTAATTTATTAGTTCAATGGAAAATGTGGTAAGTTTAAAGGTTACCTATGTTCTAATAGGCAACATTGAACTTTTCCGTTTACATTTGCTCTTTAGAACACATCCTTTTCCATATCCGTTATGTGTTTGAACTTTTTCAGCTGAATTTTAGATATAAAAACATTTTTTTCCCTTGTGTTGCTGATTCTTGTATAAATTTGTACAAGACAAATTTGATCATAAATGTTAAGTCATCATTCCATTAGATAAACTTTCAAAAATTCTACCTACGCAACGTGTCAGAGATAAATTAATATCGTCCATATGGTAGAAAATAATAAACCATGGTGTAGTCAAAAACAATTTAGAGAAAATTTAATCAGCAGAGCACTAATTAAGGGGACAATGCACCAAATTTAGAAAAAAACAAAGGAAAATATATTCGTCTAAGTCACAACCTTCGCATTATAGATTTTTATTGGACGGAACAATGAACTATAAATTCGCAAATTGCAAAAACATTTTTTAATAGCATTCAGGCAAGAATCAAATATCAAAGGAAAAATACCAATCGGGGCAATTGCGACAGATTCGAAAGGTGTAAATTGTTGCATTGAGGAATCTATTACCACATTGCTCCAAGAGATCTTGATTTAAACGTAGCAATAGTGCAATAACGCTAGATGTTATTGAACAACAATAAAAGTATCATGTCTGAAGTAAAAACTTCTTTAGACGCGTTACTACTCTATTATTTTTTAGACAATTTTATTTTTGTTTTTTTCTACCCGAAAATTCGATGTTTTTTTTGTTTTCGATACCAATTTACGTTTTCACTCAACCAATCATTATGATATTTTGCACACACGTTGTCAGGGGTACAGAAATAAACCGAAAATACTTATTATTTAAAGAAAAAAACTCACATCTAAATTATGTTCAAAAATAATGCAAAAAAGCGCTCTAGCCACATAGATTTGGTTGTATTTTTGGCAAGATGAAGAAAAAATAGTGCTTATTTTTTTTTTCGACGCATATATATCTATAAACATTGGAGCGGAAATTCGGGGATAGAAAGAGAGGATAGAGATAGAAAGAGTGCAAAAAAATATATGAGATGGATGCTAGGGTTCAGTAGGAAGTCTTTAGGTTATATAGTAAAAAAGAAAAAGTAAGAATAGAGACAAAAAAGAGAGCGGTAGTTTGAACACAAAATGAAAGATAGAGGAGGGTGTGACATACTGAAAGAGTGCTAGAAAGTGATAAACCGAAAGGCAAACAAGGGAATAAAAAAAGGAATACTATGAAAGAAAAGGGTTTTGAAAAAAGAATGGAGAAATGAGAGACAGAGATAGATAAACAAGAAAAGAACGAAAAATATGAGAGACTGGTGATAAAAGAACTACCTAGATATCTAAAAAAGAAAATGAGAGAGAGAGAGGAAAGTGATTGAAAGATGTGGGAATAAAGAGAGAGTTAACAGATTTTAGATGAAGGAAAATGAAAAAAACAGCAGGATGTGTGGAAGAGAGAGAGAAATACTAAAGCACCTGATGAAGGAATGCGTGGAGGTAAAAAAAAGTATGGTAGCGAAAGAGGACATAATGAAAGGAAAGAAAAAGGATATTTTATTTTTTTTCTATTATTTTCATTCATTCAATAGAATGAATAGAAAGAGAAACAAAAAAATTAAACAGGGTGAATTAGGTAAAATGAGAGAAAAAGCAGGGAACAGAGAAGAAAAATCGGAGAAAAAAACCAAGTAGACTAAATTAAAGGTTTTTTTATTTTTATTTTTTATATTATTTATTAAAACACTGTAGACTGGGGAAATAAAGATTATTATTATTTAATAACAAATGTTTCTATGTTTAAAGATTATTATTATTAAATAATAATAATCTTGAAACATTTGTTTTAATGATCTAAGAAAAAGACAATATTATTGAAACATTGTTGTGTTAACAATTTGGTAACAACGGTCAACATTTAAGAAGAGATTAATACTGCTTTATTTAAATTTTTTATAAAAAAGCTAGATAACCTTTTAAGTCAATTAATTTTAATGAAGCTTTTTTACATCATTATAGGTTATGTGTTGTTAGGAATAACATAAATAGCATTGAAATGTAGAAACTTGGTTACTCGACTTTGATGTAAAAAACTTGTTCCAATAGATGTCGCTATTTTTACCTTATTACGAATGCAATAAAGACAAGTTTATTCAAATAAGAAAGTGTTGTGACTTGCTGAAGAGTTCCAATAAGAACAAAACCTCTCTTCAGTTTGAATGAATTTGCTTTGACGTTATTTTACTTATTATTACTATTTTAATTTTTAAGCATAAGTTGCTAAAAATTTGAGTTTAAGTTACTTATCGCAGAATATAACGTTATAATTATATATTTTTTTTAATTTCAGAAACCAAATCAATGGCCGTTTACTTCAAAAACAATTAATACAGGTAAGCCTTGCAAATGTCTATTTTGATAAAGAAATTTACGAAAATATGATTTTATTACCGAACTTTTGACTACAGTTTTGTGCTATTTGGCACTCGTCAGGTATGTTTACTAAATTAATTAAGCCTTGTTTTTATGATTTTTCCTATCAGACCTAACGTAATTTTTTTAGGCTAAAATTCATATAAAAATGCATAATATTAAAACAATTTCAGTTGCTTTTTATAGGCGCTCTAGCTGCCTAGATTTTAATAAAACGTAAAAAGTGAATATGTATATATTTTTTTGGAATTTTGTCTACTTTAATTTGTGGTATTTATTTTTGAAAAAGCTTGAATTTTGATTCTTGAAAAGCTGACGATGTCAAAAATTGAAGGTTTTTTGAAACTTCTGCCTAGTGATTCACCTCCAATTATAAAAATGGCGCATTTAATAAAAAACAAAGATGGAGATTTAGGTTTGAAATCAAACAATGTCGAACATGTTTCGGTTACTCACAGTGTTTTTTTTTTCGTAGAGATATTTATTTAAGGTAATTTTTAGAATAAAAGCTTACTGATTAAAATACGTGAATATTTAAAGCCAGCTCTAGAAAAAGTATGAATTATTTATTAAATTATCATTATGTGGAACTTAATCAAAATTAGAAATAGAACGAATCTAGATGATTACATACGAGTAAAACTGCTTATTATTATTTGTAATTGCGCCACTTATTTTTTCAATGTAGGTCAAAATAATGTAACATGCTGATAAAACCAAAGTTGTCAACAACGAGAGATATCAATTAATGCTTGAATTTATATAATTTTTTTAACAATCTTAATATAGAAAAATATATATAGAAAAACAAATCTATACAGTTAAATAGTCTTAAATCAATACCGAGCTGCTTCAAAAGCTTCAGTCTATTATTGACATTAACCTCCTAAATTGACAGAGCTACAATACTTTGTGTACACACCCGTTTATCCTGCGGTTGTTATAACATTTACAAAGTTAAATTGCTTGAAACGTTTGCTTACAATTAGTTATATTTTTCAGAAATAACCATTCCTCTGACTTACATTTTTTAGAAAATAAAACTGAAAAATAATGTTGTAATCGAGCAGGTGTTGGCAGATTATCTAGAACCGAGCACCATACAACATTATTCCATTTGGACCATTATACCTACCTTTGGCGACACGAGCTTAAAAACTAAAAATTTACTTTAGCGCTACTTGCCAATACTCAAAATTGAATTAAAAAGACAAGTTTGTTACTTATTTAAAAGTCTAATTTTTGACAGTATCATAAGCTCCTGAAGTTTCAACTGTTGCAAAATTCAATGGAGTTTGAGAGGAGTTTTGTTACAACGATTTCTGTTTATGGATTAAACTAAAAAGCTGTTACTTGTGTGTATTGATGTTTTTAAGTGGATTGTATGCTCTGTAAACAATAAATAGTGAAAGCGTCTAAATAGAATGTAATAAGTAGGCTTTAATTAAATTGGCAATATTTTCCTTTTTCCTTTCGTAGTTTGCTTACCTGACCTTGCACTAATAAAATAAAATGTAGATATTTGTGGCTTGCGATTAGGTAATTTTGTCAAGTTATAAAACGCTGAAAATCATTATTTAGAGAACTTTTTGCTCAGCTACTTTCACACCAGATATTTGAAGTTTGGGCTTGAAGTGTAAATAATTTTTGACATATGCTTCAATGAGCAATGTAGAAATTTATTTACGCAACGAAACAAAGTGTCATTAAATTTTTCATTTGTTTAAATAATGGAACGATAAGGTCAAGTTCTGATAATTTTTAAAATAGTGTAAACAGTTACTTCGACCACGATTACCAAATATGAACAATTCGTTATGATTTGTGGGTTTACGAAACCGTTACATCGTAGGTACCTTCTGTTACAATTAATCTAGCACACCGTGTAACTTTAATTCATTTTCTTATTTTATTTAAGACTCTTATTTCATAATCATTAGTGAAAAGAACAATAGCTGAAGCTATAATATTCATCATCATTTATTTCTATAATCTTGATTAACGTTTTAATAGATATTTGTAACAAAGGAAATACCGTTGTGTTCTATTTTTCAGCGATGTCATTAGAAATTCTAGAAAATGAACACGAAAACACATTTTGTTCTCAATTTTTGAAGCACTTCCACCCTCTAAATACAACTGGGTGCGAATGCAAAACTCTAATTTTATCTCTCTCATTTTATTACAAAACACAACATGAATTGTGTGAAAACTCCCCTGTTTCCGAATGAAAAAGTTATATAAATATTTATTTCAGTTTTTTTCATTATCCGTGCTTTCTAAATATGCAATAATTTTGGTATTAGTACATATGTGAAAATTCCTACATGGCTGTTAGTGGAGAGAAAAATTTCAAGAATTTTTCCATATAAGCTAATTATTTAATTAATTTGGGATTTTTTACAGCATTCTTATCTACCATGGTGAAAATAATATTTTGCTTTTATAATTTGACCAAAAATTTTG
Organism: Lagria hirta; assembly: GCA_947359425.1. Classification (NCBI taxonomy): domain Eukaryota; kingdom Metazoa; phylum Arthropoda; class Insecta; order Coleoptera; family Tenebrionidae; genus Lagria; species Lagria hirta. Next base: position 3,204,040 of record OX375799.1, read on the forward strand.
GGCTCGCTACGTAAAAACAGAGAAAATAATAACAATGTTGGGCTTAGCCCAGCAATGGACCACTAACCAAAATACCACAAATTTCCAGCAGACATTTTACCTTCTTGTTCTTATAAAAAAGCCATAACGCGGTTGCAAAAATAATTCATTAGAATTTAGCTTTCAAATTTAATTTAGTGAAAAATGTTGAACCACTTTTTAATTAGACTCTACAAATTTTTTTGAAAAATGATGATTCCAGATTATGTTGGAATGGAACTTTACTAACTGTTTAAAAAATTGACGCCGAATATTATCACAAAAACTAAAACTAGATATTGCACTTTTAATGCTAAAATGGCTGAATATTTGCTTGTTCCGGTTGTCATTAGAGATTTTTGAAATTTAAGAATCGTTTTAGCCATTTCAGAAATGGGTGTTATATCCAAATTAAAATTTGGCTAGTTTTACACTTTTCTGCTTTATTTTCCAACGGATTTTATTCAGTTTTGAACTACTTATCTAAATCAAGTACTCGAAGGGCTTTATGGGACTAGTTTTTCATAAAAAGTTAGCAATGGCTTTTTATGTTTTTGAAAAAATTAGAACTATGAATTCCTCTAATGTTTTTTTTATTGATATTGTTTTTCCAACAAATTTTTTTTATATTGCTAACTAGCTGGCCCGGCGAACATTGTTCCGCCTTAGTTTTGTTATTTTATTTTATATTTTTTTGTCATTTGTTTTGTTATTATATGTCAGATGCGTTTACGTTTTATATTGTATGTCACGTCACACGGAATGGGATAAAAAATATTCTTTGTTGGGCTACTGGTTCTAAACAACCACTCCACCAATTTTCAGCCAAATCGGTCATAAATAGATATAGATTTTTAAAATAAACGACCCCAAAAACTATAAAAATGATACCCAAATTAATTATTCACATTTATTACCTTTATCACATTCATTTTACAACCCTCTTTAACATAAATATCATTTTCAAAATCTACGATCTGAAATTTCTCGCAAATAATACCCATATCGTTTTCTTACATTTTTATCCCTAGAACACTCTCTTTTCATCCTCCTAAGAGTAATTTTTTAGAAAGCAGGAAACATACCTATTTATTTTTTTTTGAGAACTTGGGCAATTTATGGGAAAAATTATGAAAACGACATCAATCTTTAGACATTTTGCCCTCTTTCCGCCCTATCAAGGAATGATAATATTTTACTTCTAAAATTTCGGATTTAAACATAGATATTATTTTTAAAATAAACAATCCAAAATTTTTGAAAATCATACTAATATTGGTACTTGTCATTTTTTGTTCCCATCCCACCTCTTTTTATCTCTTTGTTAATAAAAAGTATTCTATTCTTTTCATTCAAATCCAGTCATCATAATTTTCCATACAAATTTTCACCCAAAGTTGTTATATGGGAAGTTGTCTCATGGAAGACGATTAAAGACGGCCACTGACGATCCAGTCGTACTGCGACGTTGGTTGGATTGTCAGTGGCCGGCTTTACATGTAAACGCACGGTCCGACTTTGGTTGGTGGTGGGGGAGTGGATTGATTTATTTGGAACGGTAATTTGCCGAGCCTCACCGAACGTTTCCGACATCGCAATTCTAATTTTGATTTAACCCTTCTTTTAGAGGGTGGTTTCTGGAATAAAAAGTATCCTATAGCATTCTCCTGGCTCTAAACTACCACCTCACCAATTTTCAACCATATCGGTAAAGCCGTTCTTGAGTTATAAGTGGAGTAACTAACAGACTTTCTTTTATATATATAGATAATAATCAAAAGAATAATAAAATTTCAAGTTTTGAACTTTAAACTTTAAACCACTTTCTTATATAAGTATTTGAGCTTAATAAAACAGCAATTTTTTCGAATTACCTATTTTGTTTGAATATAATGCATATTTTCGTGTTATATTGTTCGAATGTTCTTAAATGATGCATCTGACAATTCAAATAATATAGTTGCAGATGCGTGGGAAAATAGTATATTAACTTGATTTTGCAAGGAACAATCTGATGTTTTCTATTTGGCTTCAAACACATTTTGTGATTTTTCAATTTATTTTTGATTTTTCTGTAAATTTGTATGCATAAAGATATAAACGTTCTTAAAAAAGCTAATATTTATTTAATTTTTTTACACAATTTTTTAAGTATTTTGCAGATTTTCTTGCAAGGTTTTTTTCGTCACGAACTTGCCTCAAATGACCTTATTTTGTGCTGGTAACGGTACAGAAAACTGTGCTTGTGTCTTGTAGACAGATATAACTGGGTATGGTAGTCTCTGAGCAAAAAACCAGATGGTAAAGAATAGATAAAAAATTATTAGAACAGATATTGACTTTTACTTAATTCTGACCTTGCTTGCAGTTATCAATTGTGAAAAAAATTACCAATCGATACAGTAGGGAACAGAAAGTCACGCAACATAAAATCAATTGAATTTATAATTTACAGCGAATTATAACTTCTAATGCAATTTATGTAATTTAAAATGGTGGATTTTGATGATTCACTTGATAGTAATTATTATGAATGACAGCGCGTTGACCACGTTAATAACCTTACACTTGCTGGTTTTAATTGCTACTGAATTTATATGTTATACACCTCTGCTTCCGCAATTATTAACAGTTGGAGGTTTCAAAAATTAATTTGACCTGGTATCAGAGGTGTAGTTTAATTGAATAACTCAAAATCGCAGCGATAAATGCTAAAACAGCCAGAAATTACAAATTTCAATACTTTTTGTTTTTGGAAACAAAGCCTATTATATAAAAAATATTTTAGAAAATGCATTCGATCTTGTTCATTTGATAGGCAGACAGGTGTGTCAACAAGCTGCGCGAAATCGCACGAAACCACCGGCAGCGTTCAGAAATAGACAAGTTTCTGCCTTTAGACTAAAACTGATCTTTGCGCAGATCGACGTCTTATGTACCTTCTATTTCTAACCTGTTTAAAATGCATGGAGGTGCGAGCACATTGTAGGATAGTTTTAATCTTAATCAATTATTTTCATTTATTGTTGCATATTGAGGTTTTATATCTTAAAAAAGTAATATGTATAGTAAACTCAAAATTCTAAGACTATTGAGGTTTGACTATTAATTTGCACAATGGGCTGGTAAAAGTACTTAAGAGCTATTGTGTACCGTAAGATCGTATCATAAAATTTAAATGGGCAATGTTTATTGCGGTTATTTATGATTATGCCTTTTCAATGAGAAACCTACAGTTTTAGTTCTCTGTTGTGCTAGTTATAACCCTCAATTATCTTAGAATTTTGAGTTTCTTTAGTTTATCTAAAACGGATTTTGATAGATACAGCAGTTTCTTATTAGAATTAAAACAAAAATGAACGCTTTAGTTTGCAAAGCAGTCTATAGAATTGAAATTTAGAAGTTCTGAAGCCAGTATGTAACGTTTGCTGTTGGATCATTGATTTTATATAACAAAAATCTTTCAAAACCTTTAGTTTTCTATGACAAGAGCGTTTGACGTTATTAATCTTATGCAAAATATTTCTACTGTGCGTCATATAGTCTGGCGTTTAATTTCTAGACCTTTCACTAACCGTAAAGTAAAATTACTCAGAAATACTTATAATATAGAACCCGAAGGAACGTGAGAACACTCCTGATGTCAAAAAGCTTCAATCGATTGCTAAATTACAACCACCAAGCCAACGTTATTTTTATATTTTTCACTTTGAAACTAAGTGACACAGAAAATACTGTCTTATTATTCTAGAAAAGTATTTGTATTCCTCGCGTGACTTTTTTATTATCGATTTTGAACAGCTCGCATTTTGTTTTTTATTTCACGTGGTTTTGAACTATTTTATGAGATACAAGGTGACCTAAAAGCTCAAAGCTCAAGGTAACCCGCATATTTGATCGAAAACGAACTCTATAAGGGCGAAACGGGAATTGCTTGTTAACACGGTTGTGATTAGAATCTTTTTGCGTGTTATATTAAATATAGTTGATAAGGGATAATCAAAAAGAGATTTGACCGCTTATAGAGGCTGAGGCTATAAGGCTACAAAGAGGAGTTGCATCATTCCGTCAAATTTTGTACATCTGACGTTTATATTTTGCAACTAGCATCTCATTTTCTTACACTCTTTTTACAATATTTCAGCTGATTAGATTATTGATCAACAATAACGTGTTTTCTTCATCAACAAACATAATTTGAGCAAGCCATGAAATTGGGACAATAGCATGTTTTTAGAGCCACAGCCTCTCATTTTAGTAACAAGATTTAAATCGGTACTAGACTACATGGGCTTCTTGTATCCTATCAGTTACTGAAATTTTGAACAAAAAGTCGTTATTCAAAAATTTCTTATTACATTTTCGCTTTCTGGTTGTAGTTGTTATAGATATTTATGATTTATCATATTATATATGTGTTCAATTTTTTGTTTCAGGTGTGACCTTCTTCATTGAGCAGACATAAACGGAGAGAAAAAAACAAAAGTGTCACATTCTGGAAAGCTTAAAATAAAGGTGAAATAGTTTCTATAAGTTAAGGTTTTTTTTCTTAAAAAATTAATTGATAAATTAGATTTTGTGTTCAAATAGCATTCTCAGATGTTTTTTTATTTGCAAAGACTCTAACTTTGGCGTGCCGCAAGGTTCTATACTCGGGGCTTGTTTTATTTTTAGCTAATATCAATGGCAACGGAATTTGAAGATTGGCGAGAAAATTCGTCTCTTTGGTGATGACGGGTAACAACTCAGAGGAGTTGTCTTTACAAAATAATATTTCAAAAGGAGAATTATACTCACTGTCATACTTTTTATAATTTATTTTATATTTATATTCTATTTTGCAGTACGCTTATAGAAAAATTCTAGACTGCTTTTAAACTTTTAAAAACACAAAACAATAGAACAACAAATGATGAAAAACATTACAAACAAACAGTCAAAAAATAATGGAAAGACAACATAATAAAGGATTTGAAATAGAAAATACATCAAATTATTAAATACAAAGAGATATCGACAAAAAAATTAAAAAAACGTGTTATTTAATACCGCAAAAAGTAACTTTATCTAATTCTTGTTTTGATTTTTTATTTATTTTTTTGATAGTGTGGTTGAAATATTGCAACTCAGTTTTTAAACACCTATCGTTAACAAATTGAGCTGAAATTTTGCATACAAGCTTAGTCTAAATCCACAATGTTGCAAAATGGCGGTCGGACAAGCTGTTTTTTATGCATTTTTATCAAATGATAGGGTTTGCTGCGAATACTACCAAAGTAAAATAACAATAGAAGTGTGTTGAATAAAAATTGTGTGATAAATTTGTTTATATGTAATAGATTTTGGAAAAAAAAACAACTTTCTACCTCGTTAACCAATTGAGCTGAAATTTCGCATACAAGCTTAGTCTAGATCACAATGTTGCAAAATGGCGGTCGGACAAGCTGTTTTTTTATGCATTTTTATCAAATGATAGGGTTTGCTGCGAATACTATCAAACTAAAATAACAACCAAAGTGTATTGAATAAAAATTGTGCTAAAAAGTGTTTGATAAATTTCTTCATAATAGATTTTGGGAAAAAAACAACTTTCTACTTCGTTAACCAATTGAGCTGAAATTTTGCATACAAGCTTAATCTATTGAAATATTGACATCTTTCGGAAAAAACTTTCTTGTGCAAGCTTAATCTAGATTCCAATGTTGCAAAATGGCGGTCGGACAAGCGGTTTTTTATGCATTTTTATCAAATGACAGGGTTTGCTGCGAATACTATCAAACTAAAATAACAACCAAAGTGTATTGAATAAAAATTGTGCTAAAAGTGTTTGATAAATTTCTTCATAATAGATTTTGGGAAAAAAACAACTTTCTACTTCGTTAACCAATTGAGCTGAAATTTTGCATACAAGCTTAATCTATTGAAATATTGACATCTTTCGGAAAAAACTTTCTTCTGCAAGCTTAATCTAGATTCCAATGTTGCAAAATGGCGGTCGGACAAGCTGTTTTTTATGCATCTTTACCAAATAACAGGGTTTGCTGCGAATACTACCAAACTAAAATAACAACCAAAGTGTATTGAATAAAAATTGTGCTAAAAGTGTTTGATAAATTTCTTCATAATAGATTTTGGGAAAAAAACAACTTTCTACTTCGTTAACCAATTGAGCTGAAATTTTGCATACAAGCTTAATCTATTGAAATATTGACATCTTTCGGAAAAAACTTTCTTGTGCAAGCTTAATCTAGATTCCAATGTTGCAAAATGGCGGTCGGACAAGCGGTTTTTTATGCATTTTTATCAAATGACAGGGTTTGCTGCGAATACTATCAAACTAAAATAACAACCGATGTGTATTGAATAAAAATTGTGCTAAAAGTGTTTGATAAAATTCTTCATAATAGATTTTGGGAAAAAAAACAACTTTCTACTTCGTTAACCAATTGAGCTGAAATTTTGCATACAAGCTTAATCTATTGAAATATTGACATCTTTCGGAAAAAACTTTCTTCTGCAAGCTTAATCTAGATTCCAATGTTGCAAAATGGCGGTCGGACAAGCTGTTTTTTATGCATCTTTACCAAATAACAGGGTTTGCTGCGAATACTACCAAACTAAAATAACAACCAAAGTGTATTGAATAAAAATTGTGCTAAAAGTGTTTGATAAATTTCTTCATAATAGATTTTGGGAAAAAAACAACTTTCTACCTCGTTAACCAATTGAGCTGAAATTTTGCATACAAGCTTAGTCTAGATCACAATGTTGCAAAATGGCGGTTGGACAAGCGGTTTTTTATGCATTTTTATCAAATGACAGGGTTTGCTGCGAATACTACCAAACTAAAATAACAACCGATGTGTATTGAATAAAAATTGTGCTAAAAGTGTTTGATAAAATTCTTCATAATAGATTTTGGGAAAAAAAACAACTTTCTACTTCGTTAACCAATTGAGCTGAAATTTTGCATACAAGCTTAATCTATTGAAATATTGACATCTTTCGGAAAAAACTTTCTTCTGCAAGCTTAATCTAGATCCTAATGTTGCAAAATGGCGGTCGGACAAGCGGTTTTTTATGCGTTTTTATCAAATGACAGGGTTTGCTGCGAATACTACCAAACTAAAATAACAACCGAAGTGTATTGAATAAAAATTGTGCTAAAAAGTGTTTGATAAATTTCTTTCATAATAGATTTTGGGAAAAAAACAACTTTCTACCTCGTTAACCAATTGAGCTGAAATTTCGCATACAAGCTTAGTCTAGATCACAATGTTGCAAAATGGCGGTTGGACAAGCGGTTTTTTATGCATTTTTATCAAATGACAGGGTTTGCTGCGAATACTATCAAACTAAAATAACAACCAAAGTGTATTGAATAAAAATTGTGCTAAAAAGTGTTTGATAAATTTCTTCATAATAGATTTTGGGAAAAAAACAACTTTCTACTTCGTTAACCAATTGAGCTGAAATTTTGCATACAAGCTTAATCTATTGAAATATTGACATCTTTCGAAAAAAACTTTCTTCTGCAAGCTTAATCTAGATCCTAATGTTGCAAAATGGCGGTCGGACAAGCGGTTTTTTATGCATTTTTATCAAATGACAGGGTTTTCTGCGAATACTACCAAACTAAAATAACAAAAATTGTGCTAAAAAGTGTTTAATAAACTTGTTTAAAATAGATTTTGGAAAAAAACAACTTTCTTCCTAAAAATAAATACCTTACATAAGCCAGTTAAATATGACAACGCTCTATTTTGGCACTTGCACGGAATTTTGATGGAATATCTAAAATGTTTCCAAGGTAGATTCCATAAATAAAAATTTGGCTATTATTGATCAAAGCATTTTATTGGCTACGACGTGTGCAAAAAATTCTACTTGCATTTTCAGAGATCAAGCGAATTGATTGGTGTTAAATATTTTATATGTTCTATTAATATCGTTTAATTGGAGGCCAAAGGCGAACATTGTTTCCAAAATAGCTATTTTGGAAAGTGCTTTATACTCTCAATTAATTTAGTTAAATCCAGTATTGTATAGAGTCTGTTGAACCGCCAGGGTCCAGGTCCAGGTACTTCAATCTTTTGAATTATCTATTAACTGCCATTATTGAGCTTAAAATTGGAAAAATATGTGCTTATACTACTTAAAACACTAAAAATCTTCAGCTTACACTCTTTAGACAAACGGTATAGGTAAAGAAATTAGGTGTATTGTCCAGTAATAACGGATTTTAAGAGCAGCATTTTAAGTACGGCCATATAACGTTATTTCGCTGGACCTAGTATACTTCAATATTACTCAAAAATGTTTTGCTTAGCTTCCCTACTAGCCTATGAAGAATAAATTTATGAATGTGATCTTTCTAATGTAAATGTGATCCTCTCAGGTTTAGCTGGGTTTTATTGGATATTGGATACGGTAATTTGGTCTATTTGTTGATGGAGTATTGAGTTCTTTTGTAGCTGAAACAAATATCAAATGTCAAAGCTATTAATACGGTTGTTTATAATTATCTGTAGTTGCTAATTATTTGAAATTTCATTAGTCAAATGCTTTGAACTACTATATGGTTTCAATTGGTAGACATTCTATTATTTGCATTTTGCCCTTTGATTTCCTTCGATTCATCAAAATTGCGTAATGATTTTAGTTGATTTGTCTAATGTTAATTAAATATAGTTGTAGGCTTGCTGTATTTGTGAAATAATTTTGCAATATCTGTGTGACTGACTGCATAAAAAATACATTTAGAACGTTCAGAAAGTGTACGCAATAATATTGTATAACAATCTTATATAATATTCCTCACCAGCCCCTTTCATGACAACTTCTATAAATACTAATAATGGTGTTGCTTTAATTGAATTCATAAATTTCAAAATAAACTAAGAATTTCAATTTTTTTCTCTCTGAAGAGAGATTTAGTTCAACGATCGCATAACCATAATAATAAATGTCAAGATTGACGTTTGCTATAAACATATTAGATGTCTAGAATCAGTATTTATAGTTTGGTTTTATGGCAGTGCAATTGTAATTATCAGGGGTTGAACTTGCGGTTTTGGAAGTAGACGTTAAGGGTAATAAAACCTAAGAGGCTTATTATACCCACCTACCATAAGAAACCGAGACTACTTTTATTACATTTTAAAATTTTCAATTTTTACGAAAACTTGTGTAATCTTCAAATAATTGCGTAAATTTAAAACAAGAACTTGATGTATTTTGTCAATTGGGAACATAAAAAGAAACTTTTACTTTGCATCAGGGAAATTTATTGTCAAAACTACATCTTTTCACTAATTACCTTAATTTATTACCAAATACGTTTAAAGTCAATTAAAGTTGATGACATATTCGTAGAGAAAATATTTTTTCTACAAAGGATTGTGGAATTCTCGGTACAAGTACAGTAATGACAATTTTGAGCTTATATGTTTGACACGTCTTAAATTAAAGATAAGCGTTTACTACTTAGGATAGTACTCAGCTATCTGGTTGGTTTTACTCATAAATCCGAGGCATTTGCCACTTTGGATTGTAAAACTTTCTTACCATTGTTGCCCTGTCCCTCTCATTAACAGCAATACCATTTCTTGCCGGATATTTCTACTATTTTATCTTGGAACAACTAAAATTCTTGATATGTTATAAAATGTTGTTTAACATTACAACAAGTGCCATAAAGCAGCTAGCTACAAGTATTTAAGTATGCACTGTATTTATAATAGACATCTATTCACAGCAAATCTAATAAAAAAAAGATGAAAGAGGTTTTCACTAACGTCAATAAGTGACACTTGTTGATATTAAAAGCTATAATTTTACTTTCTGTACTATAATTGTTGAAACTGGGAAAATCATAATCTTATAAATATTTTATAAACTTTTCTATTAAAAGGCAAGAACGCTAATCATTAAAAAATATGTAATCAATATCTTTCATCGACAAACTATTCCGGAAGTCTGAAGCATCTAAAACTTAGTCAATTTTTAGAATGTTGGTAAATGGTACAAAAAAGTTTTTATTCACAAGAAGGACTTTAGACTTAAGTTTTTGCAGAATTTAGAAGATTAGCTCAACCTTTCAAAAGCCACTGAGATTTTTTGTTTTGTAACACTAGGTTAGAATGTAAGAGAAACTAAAATAAATGAATAAAAATTGAAGAACACAAGAAAAAGTGTTGGAGAAGAAGAATAATAAAATAGAAACAACAAAGACAAACCGTATTATAACAGGAAAAGAGCTCATTTATAAAAAGATTTAGAGAAAAGTTGACCAATGTTCAAAAAGAAGTGGAAGATCTACATAGACAGAAATAAACTCAAGATATAATGAAGCGTATGAAAGCATAATTATAAAAAAAAAGTATAAAATAGCAAAGATAAAAAAAATTAAAAAACGATGATTGCAAAGTATAGCTGTAGAAATATTGATCAAAAACAAAAAAAAATTCAGAATATGCTGAGAAGAACAAAAAATAACTAATCAAGACATCAAAAGAAAAAAACATATGCAAGTAATTAGAAGAAACCGTTTGAAAACAAAAGAAGACAAATGATAAAAAAACACAATTTGGAACGGACAAACTTAATAATAGAAAGGATAATACACTAATCAAAACGGATAAAGAGCCACTTGTAAAAACATTGGCACTATAAATTTTGATTTTCAATTGCAAATTATCACACTTTTTCCGAAGCAAAAACTAGTCCTAAATCTGATTTTCTACACATTATAATAAAAAAAAAATATTTCAATTATTATTCAGTTTTAATTGGATTGTTTCAATTGGAAATAAAAAAAAAAGATGACTTTGTTATAAAACAAAAGAAAGTATTATTATTTCTTTTTTTTGTGGGTTTTCACTTTCTTTTCAGCCAGAATATTTTTTGCATGATTGCGTGAAATACCACAAAATTGTTTAAATTTAATTGAATTATGTCAAAATTTGTTATCAGAGTTTTACGTCAAATAGTTTTTTTTATATAAATTTTTGCTGATTATGAGAAGATATTATTTACTAAACATTCTCAAATCAAGATTGGTTTTTATTTCTGGATTGCAAAATTGCTCAAAAGGAAACTAGTATTATATTCAATTAATTGCTAAAGAGATAATAATTATTGACATATAGTTGCAATACAGGACCGCACGTGCCAAAATATGACAAAATTTTTTCTTTTTAAAGATGCGTACTGATTTGAATCCATTTGCCCTTAAAATTTTGTCCAGGCAATAATCTAGATGAAAATATCTGGTCTTTATTTAATTATTGATTTAAAGAAAAACGAGTAAAGAAGATGGTAGAAGAATTAGAAACAAAAACAAAGAAAGCAATTGTAAAAAGAAAAAAATTGAGGAAAAAAGAAAATATAAAAAAATTAAATAATAGAAAATGCAAAGAACAAAAACAGAAGTGAAAAACAATTTGAATGAATGAAGAGAAAAAATACATATAAAGAAATAATACTGAAAAACATGCGAAAAAAAATGAATATAAAAAAATAGAAGCAATAACAACGCAAAATAAAATTTGGAAATACTTGGAAAGGGAAATAAAAGAAAGAGAAAAGATAACAAATAAGATAGAAATGAGCAACTGAGTACAACATTTTAAGAAACTTCTGGAAGGAGAAGAAAAAAAGACTGGCAAGAAAAACTAAAAGAGGAGAACGCAGAGAAGAGGTAGAGAAATAGCTCACAAATTAAAAAAACAAAATTCGTCAGGAACTGATGAGATACCGAATGAGGTATGGGATAAAGAGGGAAAAAGATAAGAGAGTGGGGGGATTACCAGACTGGCAAGCGGGATTTAGAAAGGGACGAGGGCCAATAAAAGTAGGGAAGAGAGAAGAAAAATCAGAAAGAACCGAGTTTTTTTTTAAATTTTTTCTGTTAGAGTATTACACGGTTTAGTGGAGAAACAAAGCAATTAATTGTCTAAGCTGGTCTTAACTTAGAGGTGTGTCAAATTTGCTCCATTTGTGCAAAATTTTAAAAATTTTACTTTTAAAAATGGCGATCTAATAAATACCAAGAAATATTGGAGTTTTGTTTTTTTCCAGAGCCGGCTTTGTATTATCAGTTAATGTCTTATAACCTTTGCCATTTTACATTTTAAACATAACAGCTAATGACTAATTTTATGGTTATAGACATTTAAATTGAAATATTAAGTAGTGCATTTACACTTATTTGATGTTTTTATCTATAGTAATCTTGCATAATAATTGTTTAAATAAACATCACTTAATTTAATTACGTTTTATTAATGTTTTTATTATAAAAACTAATATGATTTGAAAACTGCTTAGTTTATTGAAAATTTGCACATTTTTAAATATAATTATTAATACTATACAAGGTGCAACAGAAATCAATTTTTTCGCCTCAAAATTTATATTTATGCATTCTTTTGTATTCAAATATTTAAATAATTATGAAAAAGCCACAAAGACAAAAACAGAGTATCTATAACCTTTTTGCTTGATTAGAGCTTTGGAGAAAGTTTGGTTTTTGTCTGCTTTCCGCCAGGCAATATATTCCTTCACGAAATGAAGCTATAAAATCAAGCTTTTTCGCTTTTTTTTATAAAGGCAAAAATTATGCGTTTTTGGATTCTTTTCGACTCATTGTCGGGCTAACAGGCAGTTTTTTTACTATATTTAATCAAATTTGCAAAAATGGAAAACTTAAGAATAATATATTAATTTCACAGAAACTTTTTGGTGCGGTTGTGTTGTCTTTCTCTGTACTTTTTTTTTGATCTTGTGTACATTAGAGGCATATTTATATAAGTTTTGGTGTATTTGGCCTATAAAAATAAGAGAGATAGATGAATATTTTTTCCGATTTTGTTTTCGTGTTATTAAAACAGAAATAGAACGAGTGGAGCACTGCATCCTTTGAAATATCTATCAACACCTGTCCTATATTGAAATTGTTTTAGGGGTTGTTTTCGGCTGGATCAATAGAAGCTTTCAACTAAAGCACTTTTACTAATTTTTTCTGCCTTTCTTGCTCTATAGCCAAAAGCCTTTTTGTCTTTGTGAAAACTTGTTTTCAGTGAGTTCGCTATTTTTGCCTGTTTCTTTGTTAGAAGGATCTCAAGCCTGAACCTTTTCATTATTATGAAGGGCTTGGACTCTAGTAAAAACTCATGAGGCAATCCCAGTCTGCTACGTTCAATAAGCCCTTTCACAGAACCGAAGCGATATTTAGGCCCAGTATACTAAATGCCAAGCCAATTTATTTTACTTTTTCACTTTATATTCAACTGTTTCTTTATTTATATTTATTGCAAAAACGTTTGAGATACACCCGGCACATTATATTGCACAAAGTTTGACACTTGAAACCACAATCATAAATCAAAGAAGACCGTTTTCTATTCAGGGTAATACTCAGCTACCTGGTCAGTTCTATTCATAAATCCAAGACACGCCGCACTTTGGATTTCAAGTCTTTTTCACCCATGTTGCCTGTCCCTCTTATTACGAGAAATAAAATTGCACTGCCGGATATATCTAAAACGTTCCTACTATATTTTGATATAAGTTCTCTCTAATTTTGTGCAAACTTTAACGTATTTTTTAAAAATTAGTTTTGGACTTAGCTTGGGGTGTTTTTGCATGTTAATTTTTTTGGGTAACTAGAGTGACTTTTGGTTTTGTTTCAGATACTAATTATGCTATTTATAGAACGCGACTGATGTTGAAGTTACCGTCAACTACAAAATGACGGGTACTAGTGCAAGTACTACTTCCAATGGTGGAGGCAACGATGCCTCCACCAGTCACTGCAAAGGACACCGCCGACAGGAGTCCATGTATGCTATGACAGGACTATACTCTGAGAGTGTACCAGAAGATACTTCAACAGCAGATACTAAATGTTCAACAACATTTTGTCATGATACTGTTATAAAATGTCATAGTCGAAATCCGTCAGCAGGTTTTGATAGGTGACTTTCTTCTGTTTATATTTTAAAATAAGAAATGCTATAATATCATTTGCAGAGACAAGGCAGCGCATGCTACGACATACTCTGACCCACCACCTGTGATATTAAGGGATACAAAAGAATGCGGAATCCTTAAGTGCCGACCCTCCTTCATTCAAAAGTATGCAGGAATTAAGGTAACTTTTGTCATATGCTGAAACTCTTTTATTGGTAATTATATTTCAGTGTTTTGTTTTTCTTTTATCATTCCTGGTTACTTTGCAACAAGCATTAAGCTCCGGCTATATCAATTCTGTGATAACAACCATTGAAAAGCGTTTTGAGATTCCATCGAGTCTTTCTGGATTAATAGCATCTTCGTACGAAATGGGTAATGTGATAACAGTAATTTTTGTTAGCTATTTGGGCAGTAGACGCCACATCCCTGTATGGATTGGAGTCGGTGCTGTAATAATGGGTATTGGGTCTTTAATATTTATGGTACCACATTTTATCGCCGATAAGAATATTGGCGAAGTTATCACAAATACGACAGATGAAAATATGTGTCGTATTATATCAGTACACGAGGAAGACATGGGATTGGGTAGACTATCCTCTGGGTTATCATCACCACCTTTAGCTCCAAATAATTTGAGAGGCGATAACTGTATTCAGGGTTCTCCTTCGACAACTGGACCAGTATTGTTATTTGTACTTGCACAATTATTATTAGGCTGTGGAGGTTCGCCCTTATTTACGTTGGGAACAACGTATGTTGACGATCACGTCAGACCTGAAAGTTCTTCTATCTATATTGGTAAGTGCAATTTCTCTTCATCTCAAATTACGTAAATCCACTAGTTTTAAAGTTTTTACATCTCTTGGCAGCAAAATATATTTTCCATCAAAAGGATTGATTGCTCGAAAATAGTCTCCATTCTAATGAGTTGCTTCATTTAAATTTGTTGTGACAGCATTTTCAATCTTCGTCTCGTGAAGTTTCAAATGGCAAAGTTTAGCTATAAATAATAATCTCGTTGCAGGCTTAGCAATATTGATCCTGTAGCTTAATAAAACTTTTATTGATTCACCTGCATCACATGCTGCTGGTTTACAAATTACTTCCAACTTATGGGCCTAGCGACCTTGCTACTCATTCCGCTTCATTTTCTCCGGAAACCATTTTTAAGCGGAAAGCTAAACTTTCCTCTCTCTAAACTAGCTATTTTTAATCAGATCAATCATTTTCCGTTTCAAACAAATTAGCTTGACAATAATATTTTATTTCAGGGTGTATGTACAGTATGGCGGCTTTTGGACCAGTTTTGGGATTTTTACTTGGCGCATATTTGCTTTCCTTCCATATGGATTCTTTTTCAAAAATTATATCAATTGGTATATCTTTATAACTTTCTTAACGCGAATATAGCGAGCTGTTTAGCCATTCCTAACTATAACTCAAGATCCCAGTAAAACACTTTGAACTTCCAGCGGGACTAGAGTTTTTGTTATTTTTAACTTATGTCTTTGTTTGAAGTTTATAATTAATACCGGATTACCAGGATGGGCAAAAACAGCTTGTTATGAGATTGTTAGTTTATTGAAAATGTTTTTTTTAGATGCTGCTGATAGCAAATGGGTGGGCATGTGGTGGGGCGGTTTTCTTTTGGGCGGTTTGCTTTTAATTTTTGTGTCAATACCTTTTTTTTCGTTTCCAAAAGTGTTGACGCACGAGAAAGAAAAGATTCGTCTTACAGAAAAAGCTGCGGCTGCTGGAAGTAGTAATGCAGGAGCAACTCAGCATACAACTACTCAAACTTTAACTAAAAATGATTCAGGGTATGGAAAAGACATTAAAGGTGAGTGGGGTTTATTGAAATCTGCAAATGAGGGAAAACATATAATTTTTCTAGATATTCCTCGTTCAATGTGGCGTCTTGCCTCTAATCCTATTTATATAGTTACATGTTTAGGTGCATGTATGGAGTTAATTATAGTATCTGGATTTGTTGTATTTTTACCAAAGTACCTAGAAACTCAGTTTAGTTTAGGAAAAAGTCAAGCAAGTGTTTTTACGGGTAAGTGGATTCTCTAGCATCGGCATGTTCAAATGTTGAAATAATATATTTAAGGTTCAATTGCAATACCTGGGGCATGTATTGGCATTTTTATGGGAGGGTGCATCTTGAAAAGAATGGAGTTGCGTCCAAAAGGCGCGGTGCAGTTTGTTTTAATCTCAAATGTAATTTGCTTAACTTGCTACGGTCTGTTATTTTTCCTTGGTTGTGATAACTTAAAGATGGCTGGGACGACTATCCCATATTTTAACAGCACCCATGCAGAGCCTTTCCAGGTAAATCTAACGTCGGCGTGCAATTTTGGATGCGAATGTAGTATGAACGACGTGGAACCAGTTTGTGGCAACAATGGACTTACATACTTTAGTCCTTGCCATGCTGGATGTACAACAACATTAAGATCGGACTACACCAATTGTGCCTGTAAGAAGTTAGATTTATTCATTTTTGATATAGTGCTTAATAACACTTGAGCAGGTATTCACGGAAACATGAGCCTGAGTGGAACAACTTCGTCCGTCAATCTTGCTGCGAGAACCAACAGTGAATATGCTGAAGTTACTGTCGTTCCTGTTGCAACAGCTGGTCCTTGCAACTCTTCTTGTCATACGATATATCCATTTTTGATACTGCTCTTCTTTATGACATTCATAGTAGCTGTAACTCAAATGCCACTGCTTATGATAGTGTTAAGGTAAATCTCTTAAAGGAAAAATCAAACGTGACTAGTTTTGCTTTTTAGATCAGTAAATGAGGAAGAACGATCTTTTGCCTTAGGAATGCAGTTTGTGATATTTAGATTGTTTGGGTATATTCCAGCTCCAATCCTCTTTGGTAATCTAATTGATTCAACATGTTTGCTTTGGAAGAGCACTTGCGGATCGAAAGGTGGACGCTGTCTACTGTACGATATTGAACAGTTCAGATATAGATATGTAGGATTGTGCGCTGGAATCAAAATACTGGCACTTGGTATATTCCTAGTGGATTGGTGGCTAGTACGGCGACGCAAGCAGCTGGATGAAGTAGGCGTTATTACGACAAATGAAATTGTTGGGTCAATTATAAGCTTGGATAAACGTGAGTACTGTTTTTTGAAAAGCTATTCCAGCTTTGAACTGCTTGGTTTTTGTCAGTTGCCAGAAATATGTTTTTTGTATGTATCCAAGTCTCCAAGCTGCTGTTTGTTTTCTATAACTTTAGACTCACTTCAGGCAGATTTCAAGCAAAACTTGGTCATTCTAATCATTTTTTTTCATTGAATTGTACAGTATTTATTTAGACAGTTATAAACCTGACTATACCAACCTGTTTATTGCTACAGTAGGCTTTTGACTCATTAAAGCCAATAGAAAAAAATCTTGCACTTTTGCTGCTCATTCTTACTTATTAGATTTCGTCATCTTTAGAGCAATTAAGTGAAGTTAAGCTGCGTTTTTAAAAATCCAAAAAAAAAGTTATTGATTTATGTTGAAATTTTAATAGCGTTTTAAATATCGTCGGTTTAATATGCAATGGTCGTAAGTCCCAAAATGTAAACTTTTCAGGAGAGACAAAAAACGTTTATTTACTTCTATAGTAGCTGGACTTACGACTAAATCATTTTGATTATTACAAGGTTACTGATTTTTTCTGGAGCTTCAACTATTTCTTAACTGATAGCCTGATTTATTTACTGCTAGATGGCATCAAAATGTGATTTTTGAATAAAATGGCGACATTTGCATATTAAGCCAACGATATGTATAAAATTTTTTTGCAAAAAAACAGACAACAATTTTTAAGGTTTAACATCTCATGACTTTTATTATTTGCGCAATACTTGGCAGGTAAGTCTGGCAAAAAGTCTATTAGTGTACAAATTAAATATTTTGTGAAAAATGTGTTTTTGTAAAAGACACATCTAAGGTAGTTCAGTAACGTAATTTGCCGCATAAGTGTGGAAACAAGTTTGCGTTTTTTATTATTTTTGGTGTTTTTAACATTATACTGTTTTCAGTATTTGAAGAGAAGCCTCATCAAGAAACCGGTCACAAAAGAAACTTAAGTTCAATATCTACTTACGAATGTCCAACTTCACCTAAAATCGCCCGAACTGCATTAGATAGTGAAACTCACACTGAATGTATAAACCCACAAAATGAATTTCTGTCTCCTGTAGAGCCTTCTGATGTAAATATAGCCCCAAATGTTGAGAGTGGTTTAGATGAATCAAAATCTCACACATAAATTATTTTAACTAATTTGAACTACGCACTTACATCTTTAGTGATTCCTGCCTTAAGAACATAGTTTTAAAAAAGTTGCTATGGATTTTATCTAGGAATGTAGGAAATTAGTTATTTGACTATTTTAATTTCAATCTTCCTATATTTTTTTATTTGTTATTTATTAATTAAATACTTAACGATTTTAGTTTTTAGACGAGAATTGTTCTCTTTGTGATCTCTCGGTCAATTTGATATTACCTGTATAAAATAAAAGGATTAGTTTTTTTATTATTTGACTCTTAATTTATATTACATTATATATATAATAATTATATATATACATTCCATTAAATGGATAAGTTGCTAATGCATCTAGTATGTTTGTGTACTTATTACACTTAGGTTTTAATTTTTTTATGTTTAGATATTGCAATAAAACAGTGCCACATTATAAACAAATCTATGTATTTAATTTAAAAAAAAAATTAATATTTAATAATCAATTACTACCAGTAAATAAGCGATTATCAACACATGTAGGACTTTGTTTAAATTTACATACAATTAAAATATAGAGGCCTATATGATATATATTTAATAGTGCAATATACCTTAAACAAATTTAAAGCACATCTGTGGTTTTTGATACTTTGTTAATTGTAATTGAACAAAATAAAAAGATCAATGCTCAATGAATTTAATATCATATTTATTTTAAATTTGTTTTTCGATTTTTTTTATGTATTGTACTTACCTTTTAAACAGAAACAACAAATAAAAACTGTTTGAAGGGTTTTACATTTTGAAATTTAAACAAAACCATAAATTCTATTTTGTCACGCTGTATCCAGTTTTAATACAATTTTTAAAAATTACTTTTTTGTTTTATTTGATATTCATCATTTTCTCTTTTTCATCCCTATCATTCATGTCTCACCGTCTAAAGCATAATTGCACATTATGCTTTACTGTTTAGCCGCCAGTTTTCGGTCTAGTGACCGAATTTTACTGACTCGCTGGGTGTCTGGAGCTTATATGAATTATTATTACATTTTGTAAAATCTCTTATATTTATATCGAGTCAAGACACTCGTCGCTTGCTTTGGGATAGCCCTATATATACCGTTTTACACCAAATAGTCAATAAGTCTTCGAACCATTGATTCCGTTACAATATTATTAGAAAGAAAAAAGCTTGTTCCTGAACTATAAAATTTTAAATTTGTAAAAACTTTATAAAATTAAATTTTATTGTTGAAAGAATGATTTATTTTTAACCTTGCTAAATAGAAAAAAAAAATATTACAACAACTTTTACCAAAGAAATTAGCTGAAAATTTCTGAAATTGATAGCCAAATAATAAAATCTTGGACTTTTTTCTATGAGGCGCCGTTTGTGTCAAAATTAGTCAAACAAGTCTTTTTTGAGCAATAAAAATTATATAATAAAAGTCTTACGCACAATATATATCCAGCAAGTACAAATACGGCACTAATTTACCAATTTTTAACCGAATAAAAATCTTAAATTTTTTATTTCTATATTCTGGCTTTCAATTATTTAAATTTATTGGAATTAATAAAATAACTTAAAAGAAGCCGAAACAAAACAACAGTCGATCTCTATACCTACACGAGCGCCCCCATTCTATAACGGAACGACACAAAAGCTTGGAATTTTTTTATATATATTTGATTTTTATTAATTTTTTATTTGTTATTATTTTCATTTTTTGATAAATTTATCAATTATTACAGTTTTTGTCAGTTAATAGGATATTAGATTTTAAATATTGTTGGAAAATAAATTCAAAATTTTTATTTAAAAACTAGTTTAGGAATTAGATCAGTTTCAAGGTAAAAAATAGTTTTTTAAAAAATCAAGCTAAGCCACTATCTCTCCACGCATCTGCAATCATATTATTTAAATTGTTAAATTTAACATTTAAAAACATTCGAACAATATGACATGAACATAATAATGCTGCTTTCTGTATTTCAGCGAGGATTTTTAAATCCAAATCTAAAATTTTAAGATTTTTACTTAATGATATGGGTAATATTTGAAATTACTAAAGGTTATTTTTCAATTTCAAAAATTTTTAATGACCACTTATATCAACAAATATTTAGCCATTTTTGTATAAAAATATGAACAATATTACGAGAATTTGGATCAGCAATATCTATAAAATACGCAATTTTGGTCTTTTTAAATACTATAAGAATGAGCGATGAGTTTTCTATGAAACAAGTGCGGTAATATCCCTTATAAAACGTTTCCTTTAAGCATTTTTTTAATTATTTTATATAAGAAAATTAAATTTTACAAAAATCTAACGGTTGGTGGCAGCATCAAGTCATTTAATTTAAAAGTTTTTGTTTTGTTTTTAACAAAAAATTAATATTTCAATAAAAAAAACAAAAATTTATATATCAACTAAAAAAGATAAAACTTGTGAAAAAAGTGAGGTCTAGAAGACCTTCTTTGTCTCTCAAATTAGTGTTAAGCCACCGGCAATAATTCATCTTTGGACCGAAATCTACAGGTAAAATTTTATGGACACCATGCACCCTATATGAACAAAGACATAGCACGGTAGAATCCTTTTAGATGCTTTAAATGTAACAAATTTTTGCAATTCTGCTGTAAGCCACTTTGTTATGTAATTTGCACAATTAATCCACTTTTTAAAATACTCTCGGTTTAAACTAAATACGTAAGATATAAACCGAATTTAGAAGATAAAAAATAAAAATTTGACGTAATTATTTATTTGACAGTTATGGATACCAACTTTTAAAATCATATCTATAAGAGCACTAGTGTATGAAAGAGTTTAAATTGTGAGCATTAATAAACTTTTAAGGCTCAAATTGGAAAAAAAATTTAGATTTTAAGTAAAATAAAAAATATGAAGCTTTTTTGTGTCAACTAGTATATACTAGGTGTTAGGGTGTTTAAGGCGTTGCCTATCTTACGATATTTTGTAGAAAACGTTCAATACAAAATTTGCTGTTAGACAAGGATCGACATACCGCGTCTTTGACGTAGACAGAGACATGAAACTATGACGTAGTAGTATTTGTCGTCATTTGAGCTAAAGAAGGGATATCTCTGACGTCAGTCGGAACTTGCCGAGAACCATTTTGCCCAACCTTTGAAAGGTTTTCAATCTCTGACCATCTCGTCCAAACTAGTTCTGTGCTTACCGCCTTTGTGCTGTGTTTGTTCATCTATCCACAGTTCGTGGATCTCAAAAAATTAACAAGTTAACCCTATTTTCAATGTGTATGGCTATTGTGGTAAGTTTTTTCAAAAAATCATATTTTCTTCCATGTTTTTCTCGAAAACGATTTTTTTTTGAAATTTTTTCGATTATTTTGGAGGTGTGGATTTTGGAATTTGCGGTTGGTGTGGCAAGTTTCAGGAAATCGAGCTATTTTCAGATTTTTCGAAAATTTTTTTTATTTTATTGCAATCTATAGCATAAAAAGCCAATTTTGGTTTTGTCAAATCTCCAAAATCGAACAGATTGTCCCAAAATAATTCGGTACGTTAATATTTAAATCATCGAAAACCAAAATCAATCATTAATATTCCTCGATTTTTCAAAAAAACATTTTTGAGATATTTTTAGTGTGACACGGGGCACTAATGACACTACCCCTGTAAAACCACGTGGTGATGTAATATTCTATAAATTTTTCCGAAATATCCAAAATTGATTCGCCTAACCAGTCATTCCAAAAATGTTTAACAAAACATTCATTCATACCAGTCGTTACCAAAATTTCACAATTCGACACAATGTTTTAATGCGCTATTACCCATCAACATATCAAATTAAAATTTATTTTTATTACAAGGCCTATACGTCATAATAAATTAATAAATTTTACAGTTTTTTGAAAATAAGCTTGAAATTTTTTTAAAACGACCTCCTAGTCTATAATCATTGCTACTATAAGAATGATTATAGACAAGGAGTTCGCTTCGGTGCACATCAGTCTCAATAGGGTACGAAAAGTAGGCCAGTAAGAATCCTCCTTAAATAGCGTTTTCAGGACGAGATTAAAAGTCTTATGCAGGTAACAATGTCATACAATAAAAGTATGTTTGGCCTCTTTGGAAGTAAACGCCAAATTGATATTCAAATAACGTATTTGGTAAACTTAAAGATTATTAGAGGTTATAATTGGCACAACAGAGCAGTAAAATTGTGAGTTTCTCATTGATAAATAAGGTAAATTATTGTTAGTATTGATCTAATGTCAATCGGTAGAAATAGTTATTCACCTAACGAGTTCGGAAGGTGAAATTTCCCACATGAGCACTTTGTGTGCAGCACGACTGAAAGGAGTTTCGAAAATTTTCCCTTAGTTTCGATTGCAAAATAGAAAACACCGCGGTGCGGGAAAATTGTTTTTCTATTCATTGGAAACAATCGGAAGTGTTACACAATGTAGTTTAAGTTAAAAAAATACACGTTACACTGTTTTGACAATGGTAATGTGATAAATTTGAATATATTCATTTTATCATATCAATTATTTGTTTATATCAATAAATAATGTTTATCAATTAAGAAATTAAGAATAACAATTAAAGATGAAATAAAAGATTCCACTTAGAAAATTTGATCGAAGCACAGCAGCTAAATAAATGGTTTTAACCTATATAAGATTATTAAATTATTAAAATTTTAGCAATTTTAAATCAAGTTGGTAAAAGTATACGTCAAAAAGTGATGCCAACTTTGAAAAGAAAATAATTTAAATTGTCGCTTGATTCGTATGCTTTGTAAATTTTTCTTCTTTATTTTTCATAGGATTTTTATTATTTTTGAAATGTTTATCTAAATTAAGTCCTGGAAAAGATTCATAGGACAGCTTTTTCAAAAAAATGTTCAATTGAAAAGTTAGCAACACTTTTTTGAAAAAATTAAAACCATGAATCTCTCATGTTTTTAAATAGTTTTTTCAACATAAAAAGTATACGTCAAAAAGTGACGCCAACTTTGAAAAGAAAATAATATTATAAGTTGCGATTTTAATTATCGTTTGTTTTGCAAACTTTTCTTCTTAATTTATCATAGAATTTTTATAATTTTTGAACTGTTTATCTAAATCAAGTACTGGAAAGGATTCATAAAACTACTTTTTTAAAAAAATGTCCAATTAAAAAGTTAGGAACGCTTTTTTGAAAAAATTAAAACCATGAATCTCTCATGTTTTTTTTTTAATAGTTTTTTCAACATAAAAAGTATACGTCAAAAAGTGATGCCAACTTTGAAAAGAAAATAATGTTATAAGTAGCGATTTTAATTATCGTTTGTTTCACAAACTTTTCTTCTTAATTTATCATAGGATTTTTATAATTTTTGAACTGTTTATCTAAATCAAGTACTGGAAAGTATTCATAAAACTACTTTTTTAAAAAAATGTCCAATTAAAAAGTTAGGAACGTTTTTTTGAAAAAATTAAAACCATGAATCCCTCAGATGTTTTTTTTGAAAATGTTTTTCCATTAAATTTTATTTATATTGCTAATAATAATCAAAAAAGTTAACAAAATGATATTGAAAAAATTCAAAGCTTTTACAGAAAATTTAGAATGAAATGTGAAACGTGTTGTTACAAGGGTTTTCTTAAGATACAAAAAATGTGAAGTGTTTACGTATGTTTTGTCAAGTGTTATACTTGAGCTTCAAATTTCCTAATTAAGAAACACGGCATTTTTTTTGAAAATCGGTTGCTAGTAAAGAAATTGTTCTATATACAAAAAAAAATAAGCCCGTAATTTAAAAATAAGCGTTTTGGGTAGCGTTTTGCAACAAAGAAAGGGTCATATAACGTCATTCTATTTGGACTACTATATTTCTGTTGTTTTGAGGGCCGGGAGATGTTAATTAAAATAAGAATAACGTTAACAAATTTCAATATTAAATTTACAGGATGCGCTAAAGAAACTTACTTATTTGAAAGGATAATAAAAACAAAAGTACTTTAGCTATTATTAGATTTGTTTTTCAAATACAAAATTCTAAGTTTTTTTTTTAATTTATAAACAAAGATTAACATTTCCAATCTCATGTTTTTATTATAAATTGTTACAATTAATAGAGCTATCATCAATTTTGGATTTTGTTTTAAACCTAAAAAAGGCTACAGGTATTTCCACTAAACGCACGTATTGATCGTTAAGTTTTATCTTTGATCTCTCTTTTTTTCCCATGAAAGAGACGCAGAATTCACCTAAAATGCTAATTATCCATCTGGGGCTACAATTGTTTTAAAATTAGGTCCCAGTCTAGGTCACAAAATTTCGATGGTCTTGTATTATTGGTCCTACTCTATGTTTACAGAAAAATATCCATTTACTTCGTGCTGCATATATAAAGGTCGCCGAGCCAGACAGAAGGTAGTTGCCCTTCGGTTTGGTTTAAATTAAAACCCACCCCTGTCTGGGCAGATGAAAATTTCTCAAGTATTCTTTTTTTTTTAAATCATTCATTTGTTTTCGCTTGGAACAAGGATTTTATTTTATTTTTAATAAACAAGTCAAAGCTTAACCGTATAGTCCGACGAGAAATTGTTGAAATCTTTGAATTACTTTATGATGGTAATTATTGAAGTTTGAAATTATTTCCACATCTATGCTTTTCCTCTCAATGAAAGCTAATCGCCAGCTCGTTTCTCCCTCTGTCTGGTTTATTTTGACCTTAAATCCTTTGTGACACTGGTCGACGGACGCAGGTAAGCACCATAAAATGATTGACTTGATTTTTATTAACTTCTAGTCGGGCAGTAAATAGGAATACAACGACTGAGCCGATGATTGCGCCATTGAAACAATAGAAGTTTCAATGTTACAAAATTTGTGCATTCGAATTTATGCCTAAAAATCTAAAGCTTATGTAAACTTTTCCACGAGAGCACTAATTTCAAAAACACGTTTCAATCACCACGTGTCACATGTTTTTTAGAAGATGACAGAATCTTTAAACCCCATGACAGTGTATCGTTCTTAATTGTTGATTTCGAAGAGTTTTTCGAAAACTGTTTGACTGGCACTACTTTGGGACTAAATTTTCTGTACGCGTCGATTTAGTAAGAAAACAGAACGGACTAAATCGGCGCCCCAGATCGGCGCAGTAGCATAGGGTTTATACGAGTGTTGGTACTGTTGGTAGGGAACAGTAGTCAGTTACAAGTTGACGGCTGTCGTGCATATTTGATTGCCTGCAGTATTTGATTTCGAGTGGTTTCTGCGCATGCTCACGCACTAGTTACGTGTCAGAAAGTGAGTACTAGATGTTCACACTAAATTGGCACGTAATCTCAATTTAGTCTTAGGATTAGTGACGTCTCACTAAAAAAAAAGTGTCATTTCTCAATTCTCTTTCTTTTGTGCCAGATGTTGATAATAAAGTATTTGCTAATCGGTTCAATTGTGCTTTAAGCCTTGATCATTGACAAATTGAGCAAGTACCATAAATAATAGACAGTTTTTGAGCGGAGTTCTGCAAACGTTGCATCAAGATAGTAATGTGTTTTTTTGGAATTATTTTGAAAAGATATATTATTTGGATATCCAAAAACAAAAGAGATTCTGTTGTAATATGACGTCTTATCTTAAAAGGCATTGTACTATTTCAAAAACTTTGGTAGATTGTCTTTGCTATGAGGCTATATGATAAAAGTGTCATCAACACATAAAAGTCACACTTGAGGTTTAAAACCGATCTACGTGTTCAATTATAAAAGATTTCATCAAGATGTTGGCTCTGATGAGAGGCTTAGAGAATCTCATTACAGTTCTAGCAACTGTTATTGTCAAAAGGCAAAATGTTGAGACTAAAAGATATTTAAAGATTGGAAGCAAGTTTCTGGAATAGACAATAACTAGTAATTTATTAGATTTGGATTTTTTTGAGGCGCAGCAGGAAAAGTTACCGTTGGATAAGGTTTTTCACAGTTTTAAATTTAAATGTTATTGATGACGTTTTTATAGGACAGTAAAGTAGACAGTAAGCATTTAATGTTTATGTTTAATGGAAAGAAAGAAAATAAATTCAATTAATTATAAAGTTTGTAATCCTAAAGATAATGTGACCTCGATGGATCAGATGGCCAATCGAAAGTACGTCGGAGTCTGGTCTGACGAGGTCTGGATTCGTTTCCCACTCAGGATTGCTATTCTCGCAAGTAATCTGCCAAGTCAATCTTAAAGATGTTAACATTGTTGACGAACTGTCTTTAGGACAAAAACTTTAATAAATATATATTGCTAGAGTTTTTGTTTACCAATTGCAATTAAATTAATTGAACTTAATTGTTTCATAAAAAAAATGCTTTGAAGTTATTAAAAACTGACAGAAAATGACAGAAGTTTAGAGATCTATTGTTAAACTGTTTTGCAAGAATATTATTTTATTAAAAATTAAATTAGAGGTTATTTTAACATTTAATTTAACTTTAAATAATAGCGTCGTGTCTAAATAAATTAATTTAATTTTAACAGTAATTAATTAAATTGATACACTACAGATAATAATTAACACTGACAGTTAAACTTAGATAAATAAGTATAAAAACTGTAACAATAATAACTAAATAAAATCAATTAAGTTAAGTGAGACCGTATCAAAATTGATAATTAATTAAACTTTAAAATTAGGTACATCATTTTAATAATTTAATAATTATTAAATAACAATTAATTATTCACTAATAAGATACTACAGATAATAATTATTAGCACTGACAGTTAAGCTTAGATAAATAAGTATAAAAACTGTAAGAATAATAATTAAATAAAATCAATTAAATTAAGTGAGACCGTATCAAAATTTACAATTAATTAAACTTTAAATTAGGTACATTATTATAATAATTTAATTATTAACCAATCAGATACTACAGATAATAATTAAGACTGACAGTTAAACTTAGATAAATAAGTATAAAATCTGTAAGAATAATTATATAAAATGAATTAAATTATGTGAGATTGTATCAAAATTGACAATTAATTAAAGTTTAAATTAGGTACATTATTATAGTAATTTAATTATTAAATAATAATTATTTTATTAACTAATAAGATACTACAGATAATAATTAGCACTGACAGTTAAACTTAGATAAATACGTATAAAATTTGTAAGAGTAATTAAATAAAATTAATTAAATTAAGGACCGTATCAAATTTGATAATTAATTAAACTTTAAATTAGTTACATCATTTTAATAATTTAATTATTAAATAATAATTAATTATTAACTAATAAGATACTACAGATAATAATTATTAGCACTGACAGTTAAGCTTAGATAAATAAGTATAAAAACTGTAAGAATAATAATGAAATAAAATCAATTAAATTAAGTGAGACCGTATCAAAATTTACAATTAATTAAACTTTAAATTAGGTACATTATTATAATAATTTAATTATTAACCAATCAGATACTACAGATAATAATTGACACTGACTGTTAATCTTAGATAAATAAGCATAAAATCTGTAAGAATAATTATATAAAATGAATTAAATTAAGTGAGATTGTATCAAAATTGACAATTAATTAAACTTTAATTTAGGTACATTATTATAGTAATTTAATTATTAAATAATAATTAATTATTAACCAATCAGATACTACAGATAATAATTAACACTGACAGTTAAACTTAGATAAATAAGTATAAAATCTGTAAGAATAATTATATAAAATGAATTAAATTAAGTGAGATTCTATCAAAATTGACAATTAATTAAAGTTTAAATTAGGTACATTATTATAGTAATTTAATTATTAAATAATAATTATTTTATTAACTAATAAGATACTACAGATAATAATTAGCACTGACAGTTAAACTTAGATAAATATGTATAAAATTTGTAAGAGTAATTAAATGAAATTAATTAAATTATGGACCGTATCAAAATTGATAATTAATTAAACTTTAAATTAGGTACATCATTTTAATAATATAATTATTAAATAATAATTAATTATTAACCAATCAGATACTACAGATAATAATAATTAGCACTTACAGTTAAACTTAGATAAATACGTATAAAATCTGTAAGAATCATTAAATAAAATTAATTAGATTAAGTGAGACCGTATCAAATTTGACAATTAATTAAACTTTAAATTAGGTACATTATTATAGTAATTGAATTATTAAATAATAATTATTTTATTAACTAATAAGATACTACAGATAATAATTAGCACTGACAGTTAAACTTACATAAATACGTATAAAATTTGTAAGAGTAATTAAAAAAAATTAATTAAATTAAGGACCGTATCAAAATTGATAATTAATTAAACTTTAAATTAGGTACATCATTTTAATAATTTAATTATTAAATAACAATTAATTATTAACTAATAAGATACTACAGATAATAATTATTAGCACTGACAGTTAAGCTTAGATAAATAAGTATAAAAACTGTAAGAATAATAATTAAATAAAATCAATTAAATTAAGTGAGACCGTATCAAAATTTACAATTAATTAAACTTTAAATTAAGTACATTATTATAATAATTTAATTATTAACCAATCAGATACTACAGATAATAATTGACACTGACAGTTAATCTTAGATGAATAAGTATAAAATCTATAAGAATAATTATATAAAATGAATTAAATTAAGTGAGATTGTATCAAAATTGACAATTGATTAAACTTTAAATTAGGTACATTATTATAGTAATTGAATTATTAAATAATAATTAATTTATTAACTAATAAGATACTACAGATAATAATTAGCACTGACAGTTAAACTTAGATAAATACGTATAAAATCTGTAAGAATAATTAATTAGATTAAGTGAGACCGTATTAAATTTGACAATTAATTAAACTTTAAATTAGATACATTATTATAATAATAATTTAATTAAAAAATAATATTTAATTATTAACTAATAAGACACTACATATGATAGTTAACACTGACATAAGAAAATCACTAATTGTCTACGTTTTTAATATTGATCTGCTGAAAACGTCCAGCGTGCTCATCATAAGGTTTATGCTGATGTAAATGAGCTTGTCTGTCGAAACATTGAAAATACAAATGAAATTTGGGGTAAATAATACTTATGGCATAAATGTTTGATGATGGTTGAATATTTGATGACAATCAGTTGATTGGTGATTTGATTGGCATTTGTGCAACGGGCTCAAAGATTGTCATTAAGATTGCAGGCTTAAACGGTTTTGGATTTTGACCCATAGCGGATTTGCTCGTCATGGAGATTTTAAAATTGGTCACTAAAGTGAACAAAACATATAAAAATACTTATTTAAAGCTTAAAATGAATCAAAAAAAGGAAAAACAACTGAGGCATGCTATTTTGTGCTCAAATATCCTAAGACAATTTTTATAAATTCCAGGACAAATTTAGAGGTGCGTGCTAGAATATAAAACAAGTTGAACAATGCAGGTGATTTCTAAGAGATACAAAAATAAAAGCGGAGGCGTTATATCAAAATTTCACATAAAATTCATTACTAAAAATAAAATCACGTGACTGGAGGAAATATTTCGGAAGATTTATGAAATATTTTAGTTTCTGATTTGAATAGCAAACAAATCTAAAAATAATACTGGTTTTTTGATATTCCATCCAAAGAAGTTTTATCAATGGTTAATTGAAACAGTTTCTTGAGTGTTAATTGGCTTACTTATGGACTACTTTTCTTTCTACCGATCGTCTGAGAACCCTGAACAAAATGCATACTTATGTCAAATTGCGCAAATTTTGGTAATGACCTGCTTTCTAAACCTTCGACGATAGCGGAAATGATAGCTAAATAGTCCCCATTAAAACACTCGTGATTTCATAATTAGAAACACAAAACAATAAGCTTGAATCTTTTCAAAAATAAACGGGAGGCTTAAATAAACTTTTGATGTAGAGCTGTATTAATCAGCTGTTTATTCAAAGAAAATTGGATATTGTTAACTTGAGTCACACTTAACAAGTGTACTTAACTAGGTCACTGCAGTTGATGGCAGACAGATGCATTACAATTTGTTTATATAATTTACTTGAATAATTATAGATAAGGTTTGCTTCTAATATCGACAACCGCATATAGTCTAAACATAATTATTCAAAAAAACACTGAATCATTCAGCCGGTAATTGAGGCACATTGAAGGTCAATAAGTATATAAACATGTATGAGTTTATAATGACCCTTTGTTTTCAAGAAATTACTTCTAATTAATTTTTTTATGATAAGGATAAAAAGTGTTGGATATGCAGCAAGTCTTTGCCAAATGAAGATTTTATTGAATACCAATGAGTGGGTTTTTGTGGCTTTATAACCGCTTGTTTTGTAGTCAATATCTAAAATTTTAGAAATAAATTCCTATTGGTTTTTTTGGCTGGATTTTAAAAATTTCAATTCTCGGAATTCGCTAATAAGCTTTTAATTTATTTTTACAAATGACAGAACTTCGTTAAGGTCAAAGTCTTTGTTCATTAAAATTTGCTCCGTACAGACAAATTCCTTTGTGCAAAAGTTTTAAATTATAAAGTGGTTGTTCTAGCGGTAAGCTGCTTTCTGCAGCTTTGAAATAATAAATTATTCTCGAAAACTATGCAAGAAATTATTTTAGCATTTAGAGAAAGCTTAGATGAGGGAAATTGCTTCGCAGTGTCTTTAATTTTTTTTTAAAGTTGTATTATAGAAGAGAGACACGCAGAGATAGAGAGAGAGAGTTAGTTATATTCTGGGAGTTTCATGATAGTTAAAAAAAGATTAAAAAATCTTGAATAAACACTGTCTATTACATAAGGGACTAAACTAAAATACTTTATAAGACAATGAACTGCGAAACATTTGTAGACGACAGCACAGACGACATTTAAACATTTTTTTTTATTTAAGATTGTTTTGCCTCAGAATGTCAAGTTTGTTGATACAATTCTCGAGGCTACAAATAAAATAAATTCCTAATTTATATGAGTTTGAAAGGATTTTGTGGAAACTAAAAATCAGTTTTTTCTTGAATTAATACAACTTCTGGCGGTTTGCCAAACTAATGATGAGTCAAGCTAGTCTGTTGCCTTCGCAAAATTAAAATGGCCTCTCTTTTTTTTATAACAAAATGTATTTATTCTAAACATTTATATTACCGCACTGAAAGTTTTTTTAGTTTAAACTTAACATAATAAGTCTTCTTTTCATAAAATTAATCCATTCTTAATTGTCGGCTCGTTCCGGATGCGGCGAAAATATCAAAACTCATCACGTATAATATGGCGTTATGTTGGATTTTGTAATTTATGAGTCAGAAACCTAAAGTGTTATCTCTAACAATGCATGGATTAGTCGTTATTTTTTTTTTTATCTACGTGACTGTATTAGTTAAGGCAGCATGCGTTATGTTTCATGTACAAGGACATTTTATACTAAAATTATTCACTATTACTTTATTTCATTTCTTTATAGTACGTTTTAACTTAATCTGAAGACTTTTAGAGCAAGACAAGATTTTAAAATTTTAAATGCGGTAATCCGGCCTCTTGATTATTTTTTGACAATTTGCAAAGTTATTAGTTCTATAATCATTAATGACGTCAATTTTATAATTAAACGTAATTATTATAAATGTGATGTTTAATTTACTAAATTTGACATACATAATGAAGTATGATTTGTACTTTAGAGTACGTATATATAACATATAGAATCTTATCATTGGAGAAATTTGTCAGATTACAAGGCACTCTTTTGTAAAAAAAACGGGCTATAGAAGGTCTTTGGCAGTACTCTCTAATCCGAGTACTCTATAATCCGACAAATTTGGAGTACGACACTGCCCTGCAAAATGTTTGTCGGATTACCGGGGGTCTACTGTAACTGGGTATAATGTTACATTAATAAGAGATTGCAGCTTCTGTCTTGTTAGACAAAACATTTATATAAGTCTAGCTGAACTAATTTAGGCTTTGATGAACGTAAAACAATGATACAAAATAATCTATATATATAAAAGAAAGTCTGTTAGTTACTCCACTTATAACTCAAGAACGGCTTTACCGATATGGTTGAAAATTGGTGAGGTGGTAGCTTAGAGCCAGGAGACGGACATAGGATACTTTTTATTCCAGAAACCACCCTCTAAAAGAGGGGTGAAAGTCAAATGTGAAATGCGATGTCGGAAACGTTCGGTGAGGCTCGACAAATTACCGAGAAATTTGACGCAACCACGAAGAAGCGTTTACATTAAAATTTATTTGACGTGGCTCAAGAAATTCTCCCAAACTTGGATTTTTATATCAATTATAGTTTAGAGCCATAGGATACTTTTCATCCCGTTCGACAGCATTCCCGTGTGACTTGACATGAAACGTCAGTCACTATAAAACGTGGAATAACAAAACGCAAATGACAGCTATGTAATTGACGTATAATGACAGATATGTAATGACGTATGGATGACAATTTGATATTTGTAAGAAATCAATAATAAAACTATTTCTATTAAATAAATAATTAACAATTATAATGTAATGATAGTGCCGTTGCCCATTCGTAAAAAGTGAAGTGAACTATAAAACTCGGTATGGTTGAAAATTTTAGTTTTTAGGTGAAGTGAAGTTTAATTAATAATGCCGCGACCAAGACGATCGAATCTTTCCCGACAAAGCCGTGATGCAAGAAGAATACGAAATACTGCAAATGAAAGGACTGAAGAAGAACAAGAAATTGCACGTGAACAGCGCCGCGATAGTATGGCTCGACTTCGTGCTTCTCAATCACGAGAGCAAAGTGAAGCAGCCCGTGAAACAGCTCGGTTGGCAATGCAGAATCGTCGAGCGAACAACAGAGGTCAACAAATAGATAATTTGCGACGCAGAACAAGATATTCATCAAGTGCTGATTTGAATCGAGCAGCGAGTTTATTAATATTAATAAATATTTAAAGATATTAATAAAATTTTTAATTAAATATTAATAATTATTTTAATATTTAATTATTAAATATTTAATAATTTTTAATTATTAATTAGAAAAAATTAATAAAACTAAATAATTATAAACAGCTACTTTTTATTAACAAAGGGATGAAAAGGGGAGGGATAGAGACAAAAAATGACATGTATCAATATATAATTTTCAAAGATTTTGGTTTGCTTATTTTAAAAATAATATCTATGTTTAGGCGGAACAAAGTTCGCCGGGCCAGCTAGTATATTTATATAGATAGAAACAAAAAAGTATTTTATTATGATGAATGATGATGAAAACATACATACAAAATGAGAATAAAAATAAAAAATAATAATTAAGTACTTCAAACTCATGTCAGAAAAAAATGATTGAAAACTATGTGGTGCAGATTGAGAAAAAAATAATAAAACTCGGATTAATCCATTAATAGGATTTTCATTCAAGCACTTTGTGGTAAACGACATTCTTTGTTTTTTGGCCAGGCGCAAGAACAAATAAAGCGGATGGTTTGCCGACACGTGAGCATGCCACGTACAATTGACCATGAGAAAAACATGCATTTTCTAGATTGAGGCCACAAATAGTCAAGGATTGGCCCTGTAATGTGTTGATCGTCATGGCGAAGACAAGACGAATCGGGAATTGAATTCGTTTAAACTCAAAGGGCATATCCGTTGGGATCATCGGAATCCTTGGAATAAGAACTTCCTCATCTTTAAATTTTCCTTTAAGTATCGACGCGTGCAATTTTTCGCAGATAATTGACTCGCGATATTCCGTTGCCTAATTGCATTACGGCTTCGCTGGGAAAGATTAGATCTTCTAGGACGCGGCATTGTTATTAAAATGTGCACTCGCATAAAACCACCTAATATAATAACAGTGCCTGAACATTTGAGACATAGACAATAGCTTAAAGAGTATATAACCACTACGTATGAATAGCTTATCAAGAAAAATCATAGACAACCTATGAAAAGACATTTACACTTTTATTAACCTGTAGATTTTTTTTCCTTAATCTTATAACCTTTACCAACTGATTTTTTATTCCCTAAATTCCGTTCCTTTCTGATGATTTTATGTTTTTACTGTAGAATAAATCTTAGGTATTATTTTCGGGAATTAAAAACAAATATAACAGTACCTGAACTTTGTAGACATTTTACAAAAAATAAATTTCTGAACGCTGAGACCTGAAAGGTCTCAGCAACCAAGCCATAAGCTCCAAAAAAAAAATAGTTATTACACTATTTGACAGGATTGGACAACAAATGTTTGACATATGTAATAAACAAATCAGCATCTATTGAAATGATTAAGTATTCATTACACTTATCGAGTTTTCATTGTTTTTAAGATGTATTCTGCTATTCGGGACGTAAACTAATCCAACAAATCAAAAACTATGGCAATCGGTCCAGCCGTTCTCGAGTTATAAGTGTTGTAACAAACACGACTTTCTTTTATATATATAGATTATATTTTTGTCCATATTTCATCATTTACCATAACCAAAATACTAATTTTTACTAATTCCATTAACAAATACCAAGGTTTAAGCCAGACAATAATATTTCGTTTTACTCGTTTAGATTGGTTACTTAAAAGTGCAATAAACATACTTATGTTAATTTAAATAGTTATTACACTAATTGGTTTAAT
This sequence comes from Lagria hirta, assembly GCA_947359425.1. Lineage (NCBI taxonomy): Eukaryota > Metazoa > Arthropoda > Insecta > Coleoptera > Tenebrionidae > Lagria > Lagria hirta. Next base: position 3,238,990 of record OX375799.1, read on the forward strand.
GTTTTTCTAAACACATTTTTTAGTCACAAATACCTCAGGATCCAATTTGTTGTATTTGGAAGTCAAAATAAATGGCTGAAATTTGACACCATAAACTTTGACAATTTTCTTGAAAAAATTATTTGAAAAGGCTTATATATTTTTATTTGATTATATTGACAATTAGGGAGTGCAAATTTGAAAACAAAGCGTTGATGTATTTTTTTATTACTAAAGAGTGCAAAAAGAAAAACAATAGAAAAATCAGCAAAACTAAGCCAAAAGAGTACAAAGAAGTATCAAAACTTAAAATCTAATTGTTGTCAAATGATTTGATTGAAATAACTAAACAGTTACATTAATAATTATAACTTACACATTCTTCAGTGATTATTTTGATTCTTGAATTATTGCTCATTTAACCTTCAAATCGAAGGATAAAACTAAAAAGCAAGAAAAAAAGAAGAGAAAAAGGTAAAAGAGAAAGCAACGTAAAAAAAAAGACAGCAATACATAGTTATGAAAAAAAAAAAGAGAAAGAAAAGAAACAGAAAGCAAAACTAGTGACAGTAAAAACAAGTAAACATAGAAAAATGCTGGCTTGGCTCTAGTTACATAGAAAAATGGTGACTGAGCCGTTGTTTTATCATAACCAAAAGACATGCAAGAATGATTTTTTATTTATTTTATCAAAATTGCTATGCTTAAATCAAATCATGATAAAAAGGATAATTATTAAAAAATCTATCAACTATTAAATAATTAAATTTGCTGAATCATGTTTTAGGAAAGGAATAACATATTTAATGCAAATTTGAAGGTTTAAAAACTAAAAAAGTATTATAAACTTTGTTGAACACAAACAAAAAAGTGCTCCAAATGCTATAATGTCATAAAAATGATGTAAAAACTATTTATATAAAATGCAAAACGAAGAGAAATGTCTATAAGGGTCAAAAGATTGCCAGACTAAATTTGTACTGATTGGTACTTCAGTAATCATTCAGCCTGTTCATCTTCTCTTGCTTATTTTTTATAATATAATATTCATCAAAATAAGTCTGTAGATTGGTTAATCAATCAACAATCAATAAATGTCTGGCATTTGATTATACGAGCACTACAAAAAAAAACAAATGACATAATTAAACATTAGCAAAAAAAAATTAAACAAACTCAGTAATTGCATGGGAAACTTTAATTTTTGCAACATTGTTCTAAGAACATAAATAACTACTTTAAACCAACAAACAATTTATCAATGAGAAATCTGTAATCATCTTTTATTATCAAATAAACATAGAAAAATAAATGAAAATTTGCAAATTATTAAATTTTTTAAAGAAAACATACTTTATTTTATTTCTTAAAAAATTGTGACCTGTAAGTGAATGTGTTAGTATTCTAATAAATAGACACGGTTTTATTACAAAAGTAGACACACTTCTTTTGTTTTTTAGCTGTTATGATTACAATGTAGTGTCATCATCAGGGTATGAAAAAAACATTTTGTTTTTATGATTTCTCTCTGTACACTATACAAGCAAGCTAGAATAACGGACGCCATTAGGAAAACTATGTTATTTTGAGCACAAAAAACTAGGTGTTGTAAAAAATACGCAGCTTATATCAACTTTTTTAGAAAAACTGTTCAATTTTATTTTTACTGTGTCAGTTTTGAACGTATAATCTTTAGGTAAGAGTTTAAATGTTTCCAAATACAAAAGTTGGGTTATGTCATAGAAACATTAGGACTGTTGATTGCGAAATTTTTGTGATAGTGTAGTCTAGTTGACCAAAAACATGTACTAAAGCCTAAACGAATGCTAAGCGTGTGCAACTGTCACCGCTTTTACGACTACGTTGCTGTGTTTATTTGAAAACATTAGTCCCCCCACTCCGTGCGTGGTGACGTCAGGCTTAGATAGTCTATTGCACCACAAAAAGAAATCTTTTACTTTAAACAAACACAACTTGATCTTCGGTTTTCCTTTCAATTATGTTAAAGTCTAGCCGTAGGTTTTACGTCACAATTAGTTTATGACGTGTATTCGTCTGGACTATACTTACACTCACTTTATTACAGTGCCGCGACTATAAGGACATAATTATAGAAAAATGGCTTATAGCTGCATATAAATGAAACGAGCGTTTTTTACTACATTAAATCAATAATATGTATTGATTTTTATTATTATTTATTAACTCAAAAGCCACCGATACTTTGCTGAAATTTTAATATACTTTAGTAAAATGATAAATATAAGGTGCACATCTCTTTCTGAGAAAGTATAGCCACTAACGCGCGTACATAAGTATACGAACCAGTATATAAACAAATTTCTACTTTTTGTTTTATTAAATAAAATAATAATATTGAAGATTTATGATAGTTTTATAGCCAATAAATTGTATTGATTTGCTCTATTTTAATGAAAATGCTTTTTACATGGCATGGCATGTTGAGGAATATCTATGACCTAATCTTGCAAAGGACGAAAATAGCAGAATTATAATAGTGTGCAAAGCCAGACAAGAATAATGTGATTGTATATTATTTTGAATTTAAATGTATAAAATCCAAGTCTTTGGAAATTTATGGCTATTGAACTTGGATTTGTCGCACCTCCTAAACAGATTCATATATTATGGATGTCAAAATTTGAAAGTATAATAAAAAGAGTATTTTAAATTATTTATCGAACTTTGAAGTACTGAATTTGATCAATAAAATGTGTTTTGTTGCAATTGTTTTGTTTGTAAAAGTCAAAGTATTGATTAAACCAGGACTAGTATTAGTCTAGTCTAATTGCTGCATCAGCGAATCATTTGTGTTTATTTATAACTTATTGCCTTATTGGTTAACATAAGATTTAGTAATTTAAAATTGAACTGTAGTAATTGAAAAAGCAGAGAAAAACGAGAAAATTCTTCGTACAAAAAAATTTAAGCTGATTAACTAATCGCGTGCACTTTAAAGGTAACGATAAGTAAAAAGCTAAAACGTGTAGGGTTAAAAAGTAATAAGCGACATTTTGGAAAATTTATATTTATATTTTCAGCTTTTTTGATAATTTTATCACAATTAGGTATTTTCTGAGTAAGTCAAAATGCTTTACCGTTTATTTTTGAGTTTGCAAAAATTTTTATAATTTTTTTCTAGGTCGAAAACCCACATAAGTGTTTTTCTATCTCTATAGTATTTCAGTTTTGTAATTAACGATGAGTCAGAGACCGATATCTTTTATCGCAAACAATGTTGAATTTTCCATTTTTAGGCAATTTCTGTATATAGTGGTTTATGTACACGACACAATTCATGACCTAACATTGCAAAATGAGGACGCACGTTAAAATAGTAACATAATGTACTTGTGTTCAATATTTTGTGCTTAGGGTCGACGAACTCCAAGCGCAAGATTTGCGCATTTCCTACCCTTGGGAGTTTGCGCCAATAATATAATTTTGGAAGTTGGAACCATGCACTCTTTTATAGACTAGTTTACTAAACATTTCCATTATTACTCCGATTATTGCTAAGATAAAACGTTCTACTTTATATGAGGATTAAGGAGTTACAGCACTTCAAAAACAGATGAAATTGCACAAAATATACGTTGGATCACAAAATAATGACTTATTTGAACCAAAATTTGACAAAATCGTATTTTTTTTTACTTTTACTCATCGCAACTGAATTTACTATCTGAAAGAATTAAAAAGCTACCTTAATAACTGAAAAAATTGCAAAAAGTAGAGATACTTCGAAGCAAGTTATATCCCAAAATAATGTCTCATTTGAACTTAATTCAAAATTAAAGAAAAACATCTTTTTTTTTGTTATTTCTTCTCACTTTTAAAGATTAAGAAGGGTAGCGACTGCTATAGAACAATTTAATAAAATTTTTGGATTGGCGCATCCACCATTTTTCAACTATTTTATCAAAATCTATAGATATTATAAAAAAATGACTTAATTAAACCAAAATTAAAAGAAAACGTCTTTTTTTTTGTTATTTCTTCTCACTTTTAAAGATTAATAGTGGTAGCGTCTGCCAGAGGACAATTTAATAAGAATTTTGGATTGGCGCATTCACCATTTTTCAACTATTTTTCAAAATTTATAAAATATTACAGAATAATGACACATTTGAACCAAAATTAGAAAGAAACGTTTTTTTTTGCTATTTTTTCTCGCTTTTAAAGATTAATAGTGGTAGCGTCTGCCAGGGAACAATTTAATAAAATTTTTTGGATTGGCGCATTCACCATTTTTCAACTATTTTTCAAAATTTATAAAACATTGCAGAATAATGACACATTTGAACCAAAATTAGAAAAAAACGTTTTTTTTTTGTTATTTTTTCTCGCTTTTAAAAATTAAGAATAATAGCGACTGCCAGGGAACAATTTAATAAATATTTTGGATTGGCGCATTTACCATTTTTCAACTATTTTCTAAAATTTATAAAATATCACAGAATAATGACACATTTGAACCAAAATTAGAAAGAAACGTCTTTTTTTTGTTATTTTTTCTCGCTTTTAAAGATTAATAGTGGTAGCGACTGCCAGGGAACAATTTAATAAAAAATTTGAATTGGCGCATTCACCGTTTTTCAACTATTTTCCAAAATTTCTAAAATATCACAGAATAATGACACATTTGAACCAAAATTAGAAAGAAACGTCTTTTTTTTGATATTTTTTCTCGCTTTGAAAGATTAATAGTGGTAGCGACTGCTAGGGAACAATTTAATAAAAATTTTGGATTGGCGCATCTACCGTTTTTCAACTATTTTTCAAAATTTATAAAATATCACAGAATAATGACACATTTGAACCAAAATTAGAAAAAACGTTTTTTTTTGTTATTTTTTCTCGATTTTAAAGATTAATAGTGGTAGCGTCTGCCAGGGAACAATTTAATAAAATTTTTTGGATTGGCGCATTCACCATTTTTCAACTATTTTTCAAAATTTATAAAACATTACAGAATAATGACACATTTGAACCAAAATTAGAAAAAAACGTTTTTTTTTTTATTTTTTCTCGCTTTTAAAGATTAATAGTGGTAGCGTCTGCCAGGGAACAATTTAATAAAATTTTTTGGATTGGCGCATTCACCATTTTTCAACTATTTTTCAAAATTTATAAAACATTACAGAATAATGACACATTTGAACCAAAATTAGAAAAAAACGTTTTTTTTTGTTATTTTTTCTCGCTTTTAAAGATTAATAGTGGTAGCGACTGCCAGGGAACAATTTAATAAAAATTTTGGATTGGCGCATCTACCATTTTTCAAATATTTTCCAAAATTTATAAAATATCACAGAATGATGACACATTTGAACCAAAATTAGAAAGAAACGTCTTTTTTTTGTTATTTTTTCTCGCTTTTAAAGATTAATAGTGGTAGCGATTGCCAGGGAACAATTTAATAAAAATTTTGGATTGGCGCATCCACCATTTTTTAACTATTTTTCAAAATTTATAAAATATTACAGAATAATGACACATTTGAACCAAAATTAGAAAGAAACGTTTTTTTTTTTGTTATTTTTTCTCGCTTTTAAAGATTAATAGTGGTAGCGACTGCCAGGGAACAATTTAATAAAAATTTTGGATTGGCGCATCCACCATTTTTCAAATATTTTCCAAAATTTATAAAATATCACAGAATAATGACACATTTGAACCAAAATTAGAAAGAAACGTCTTTTTTTTATTTTTTCTTGCTTTTAAAGATTAATAGTGGTAGCGTCTGTCAGGAAACAATTTAATAAAATTTTTGGATTGGCGCATCCACCATTTTTCAACTATTTTTCAAAATTTATAAAATATCACAGAATAATGACACATTTGAACCAAAATTAGAAAAAACGTTTTTTTTTGTTATTTTTTCTCGCTTTTAAAGATTAATAGTGGTAGCGACTGCTAGAGAACAATTTAATAAAAATTTTGGATTGGCGCATCCACCATTTTTCAAATATTTTCCAAAATTTATAAAATATCACAGAATAATGACACATTTGAATCAAAATTAGAAAGAAACGTCTTTTTTTTGTTATTTTTCTCGCTTTTAAAGACCACATTCACCATTTTTCAACTATTTCTTAAAATTTATAAAATATCACAGAATAATGACACATTTGAACGAAAATTAGAAAGAAACGTCTTTTTTTTGTTATTTTTTCTCGCTTTTAAAGATTAATAGTGGTAGCGACTGCTAGGGAACAATTTAATAAAAATTTTGGATTGGCGCATCCACCATTTTTCAACTATTTTTCAAAATTTATAAAATATCACAGAATAATGACACATTTGAACCAAAATTAGAAAGAAACGTCTTTTTTTGGTTATTTTTTCTCGCTTTTAAAGATTAATAGTGGTAGCGACTGCTAGAGAACAATTTAATAAAAATTTTGGATTGGCACATCCACCGTTTTTCAACTATTTTTCAAAATTTATAAAATATCACAGAATAATGACACATTTGCACCAAAATTAGAAAGAAACGTCTTTTTTTTGTTATTTTTTCTCGCTTTTAAAGATTAATAGTGGTAGCGACTGCTAGAGAACAATTTAATAAAAATTTTGGATTGGCGCATCCACCATTTTTTAACTATTTTTCCAAAATTTATAAAATATCACAGAATAATGACACATTTGAACCAAAATTAGAAAGAAACGTCTTTTTTTTGTTATTTTTTCTCGCTTTTAAAGATTAATAGTGGTAGCGACTGCTAGAGAACAATTTAATAAAAATTTTGGATTGGCACATCCACCGTTTTTCAACTATTTTTCAAAATTTATAAAATATCACAGAATAATGACACATTTGCACCAAAATTAGAAAGAAACGTCTTTTTTTTTATTTTCTCTCGCTTTTAAAGATTAATAGTGGTAGCGACTGCTAGGGAACAATTTATTAAAAATTTTGGATTGGCGCATCTACCATTTTTTAACTATTTTTCAAAATTTATAAAATATCACAGAATAATGACACATTTGAACCAAAATTAGAAAGAAACGTCTTTTTTTTTGTTATTTTTTCTCGCTTTTAAAGACCACATCCACCATTTTTCAATTATTTTTCAAAATTTATAAAATATCACAGAATAATGACACATTTGAACGAAAATTAGAAAGAAACGTCTTTTTTTTGTTATTTTTTCTCGCTTTTAAAGATTAATAGTGGTAGCGACTGCTAGGGAACAATTTAATAAAATTTTTGGATTGGCGCATCCACCATTTTTCAACTATTTTTCAAAATTTATAGAATATCACAGAATAATGACACATTTGAACCAAAATTAGAAAGAAACGTTTTTTTTTGGTTATTTTTTCTCGCTTTTTAAGATTAATAGTGGTAGCGTGTGCCAGGGAACAATTTAATAAAAATTTTGGATTGGCGCATCCACCATTATTCAAATATTTTCCAAAATTTATAAAATATCACAGAATAATGACACATTTGAACCAAAATTAGAAAGAAACGTCTTTTTTTTGTTATTTTTTCTTGCTTTTAAAGATTAATAGTGGTAGCGACTGTTAGGGAACAATTTAATAAAAATTTTGGATTGGCGCATCCACCATTTTCCAACTATTTTTTAAAATTTATAAAATATCACAGAATAATGACTCATTTGAGCCAAAATTAAAAAGAAACGTTTTCTTTTTGTTATTTTTTCTCGCTTTTAAATGGTAGCAACTGTCATAGAACAATTTTTAAAGATTAATAGTGGTAGCAACGGTCATAGAAGAACAATTTAATAAAAATTTTGGATTGGCGCATCCACCATTTTTTAAAATTTATAAAATATCACAGAATAATGACTCATTTGAGTCAAAATTAAAAAGAAACGTTTTCTTTTTTGTTATTTTTTTCTCGCTTTTAAATGGTAGCAACTGTCATAGAACAATTTACTAAAAATTTTGTATTTAACGCATCTACCATTTTCCAGCTAATTTATTAAAAAAATTTTGTTTTTATTTTTTTATCTGCAATGTGTAATATAGTAATATGGTACAAAAATACTCACCTACCTTTGTTTCGAGCGTGTGTAATAAATACACGAGGGTCATGACATACTTTGCAGATAATCTATTCTTTATAATTTATTTAAAACTTCATTTGCCTTTAATTCTAGGAAAAACTTTTCGAAATTTAATCAGCTTTTTCTCTCTCAATTATGAATTGAATAAAAAATGAATTCGGAAATTGAATTGTTTGCAGTTTTTCATTTTAAAATCTATATTTAGAATCGGTGTGGAGTTTTCAAAGAATTTTTTTTCTGTTTAATTAACAATATGTCGACCTTGACAACGTCGCAACAAACATCAACTGTAATTTATTTTAAATCACAGTGGAAAACAGGAATATTTATTTAAAATCAACAAATTATTCGTGGTTTAAACAAATCTAAAAACCAGCAAATAGAAAGCTAAAAATGAGTACATTAAAAAAATGCTTTGTTGTGGAATAGATGCAATGACAGTGATTATACACCACATCCATAGTTGTCATTTAAATGACATTTGGATAAAAGCTTTTTTGCAAACTCATGATGCTATCCAACTGTGGCCCAATGCCAATAGATCTAAAAATACAATTCTTAAAATTGGATTATCATCCGAATCCGAGAGCAATCACCTTAAATTAAGTGATAAATTGCAGCTCATCAATTCAGCTGGAAAATATATGGCTCTAGCTTTTCCAAGGAAAACCCAATTGCGGAGGAAATGACGTTAGCATGCATTGTTTTTAATTTACGCTGTTTAATTGGCGACAGTGTAGGTTGGTAAGCCGAGAAAATTATTCAAATTTATACCATTACTTTCGTGTTTAAATGCTCAACATGTACTTGATTGTATCAGTTTTTTGGAAATTTTTCACCACAATTTAGATAGATTGCTTATAGTCGACCTATCTCTCAAATCTGGTGGCAATAGCGACATCTATTAGAACCAACCTTACATTGAAAAGCTCAAAAGTTACTCTCTAGATGACAGATGTCAATCTTGATAGGCAGAAATGAGATAAAAGGTATATCGCTGGTTAGACAACCAAATTATTACGTTAGCGCCTTTTGTCTCAAACGCAATGTAATTTATCTTCTTTGGTTACTACAAACAAGTACAATAATAAGATCAATGCAAATTCATTCCAACTAGATCCCTACGAACATGTCTCGTTCTTATTGGAACTCTTTTCAGCAAGTTGCCACATATTTGAATAAATTTGCATTAATTAACGTGATACCTTGTATATTTTTATCTCGATATACTTGTGTTTATCAAAATTGGCCCATGCATGGAAACCTGGTTACTCAACTTTTTGATATAAGGTTTTTTTCGTTGAATCAAACCAAGTTCTGGTTTTGTACTTCACAGCCTCGGTTTATCTAAATAATTGTGGATTACACGGTATAATTGGACTTTGTTTAAATGTTTGAGGCACTAAAGAGGAGGAAAACGCTATTTTTTAATTATATTTGTTAAGTCGATTGACAGGTGACTATGAAAAATCTAAAATTCCTAGAGCACACTCCGCAGCCGCCAGGTCGGGTCATTCGGATTAAAGCTGTGAAATAAAAGTAGCTACAATATTTGGAAAGGCTTTAAATGGAAAAGAGTGTTTAGCGTTTTTATGTTTCCCACTTGAATTTAAAAATAAACACAACATTCAGTTTATCATTCAATTCGAGTATTATCTAAACATTTTACTAATCGATATGTTGGTATAGCACTTGAAATGAAATGTAATATTTGTTATGAAAATGATGTTTTGTTATGAGAATTAGAAAAAAACACAGCTTAATCGCGCTGCATAAATGCGCTTTTATTAGCTTTGGATTATTTGATATTGAATTTGGAAAAGTTTTACAGCGATTGTTATTAACGCCCGGTGTAAATGAAAAAACGATGAATATTTAAAATTCAAGCAGTTTTTTTTTTGCAAAGAAAGTTTTCAATATGCGCGACAAATTTTATTCAATTTTTCCATTGTGGGTTTTGCCGTCATAAAACATCGTTTTTTATTCATTTACGACTTTGGACAAGTTTTATAGCCGCTTATTACTGAGTATAATTCCTTACATGAGTAAATGGAAAGCATACTTTCGGTTATCAAAGTGTTTTTATTGTTAAATTTCATATAATGGGATTTTTCAGATTAAACTCTTTTGAAATTGGCAAAAAAATCGATTTTTATGTCAATAATCTCTAACAAAATGCCAATTATAGCTTGGAAACGCTATAAAATGAAATTAATATAATTTTTTTTTGTTATTAGATTTGTAGTACTTTATAGAACGGATTGTAGAAATTTGAAATCGGTCGCTCCTTTTCAGTGCAAAAATTGACGGTTCCCATTACTAGCCATAAATCATGATTTTAGGTATTTATGATCATATACGGGAAAATGATTCTGGAAATTCCAACTGGGGTAAAATAAGCAAAGAATATTTAGATTTTTTGCAACATATTTTTTTTTAATTTTTAGGCTGACAGGACAACATCTTTGTAGATGTTTGTTTTACTAAACTTTTATATCTTTTTCTGGAATTAACTAAGTGGTAAAACGTTCTCCAATAGCTTAAACTTGTTAAAAATCAATTTTTTTCTTTTGTTTTATAGAAAGATAAGTTGCTACAGTGTAAACCGAACCAAATAAGCATGAAATGTTATAAAAACTTGAAATACAAAATAATAAGAGTTCTTTATTTACTGAAAACGTGGATAATTTTTATTATGAAACATAATAAAGGGTTAATAAGAACTGAAATTACCAATTTTCTAACAGGCTCATATAGATAATCCTGACCATCTAATGAGCAAAAAATCAGTATTATCACCTTTCAATTCTGCTTCATAATTTGGTTTCTTTCTTATACTTTTGCTGTACAATCTCATCTCATCTTTCAATCAATTAGAACAAAGTGGTGTTCGTTTTACTAATCGATGGATGTTGTTTTGTAACATTAAACCATCAAATGAGAATCGCTTTGTTACTGCAAAAACAACCGAGAAATTCGATTCTTTTCTTTTGTCGTTATTGAACTTCCTTCCTTCCTTGACAAACATATTGTAATTGCTTTAATAGGTGTAAGGTTTATGAATTACGTGACCAATAATGACAAGATCATCATTTTTTTTTGCTCTATTTTATGTAATGCTACACAAACTGATTGAAGGTCACCGAAGTGGGGCAATTATTTACAATGTTTAGCTTTATGCAACTACACTTTACTAATTAATCCACTCTTGAATTTTTTACTGTTTACTATCGGAAACCAAGACCATATAGGAATAAAACGAGATCACAGAGCACACATCAATGATCCTAAAGCAATTTAGTAGATCAATGCTTACATAGTCTATTTGTAGGGACGAAGGCACATAAAGATCAACAAAAATGCAATTAACACAATCAATTTGCCAATTATAAAATAGTGTACTCGAGTTAATTAACATCTACCATTGCAAAGACTTCATTCAAAGTCTTCAAAATAATTATTATTTTCTGATATTTAGTAGATTACCTTATCAAAAAGTTGCAAAACTCAAAAGCTTACAGCAAGTTCGAAAAAATCATTCATTTAGACCTAATAGTTTTTTCATCTGATTTAGCAAATTTGAGTTGGAAATTGTTGTTGCCATTTGTAGTAGAGTCTAAGATTATAAAGAGTTAAATTGAAATTTTAAGCCTTTAAACATGCTTATGGTGTTTGAAAACAGTTTTACAGGTTTCTTGTCTTTCAAAAATTTATTAAAGTTTAAAAAAAAGCTTGTTTATTTCTGCTTTTGTTGTTTTTGCTTCTTCTTCTCTTATATTTGTTTTTATGTAATCATAGTTTTTTAGTAAAAGATGATGAATCTTTTGGTTAAAATATTATTGAAGCATGTTGTCGCTTGTAAATCATATTATGGCACAAGTAGACATTTTGCGGTAATGATATTTTTTTTTGTGTTTACTAAATAATACGATAAAGATTAGTAAAAAAAACTATTAGTAATGAATCAAACTTTTAATTTTTGGAGACTAAAGTGGAGTTTCTTAATAGTATATTAAAAAACAAGTTTTATAAGACATGTCTTAAAGCACGCATTCAAGTTTAATTTTTTTAAGGAATAAATGTTTTATGATTTTATAAATAGAGTTTTTTATACTATTTTTTGTAATTTGCTCTTTTAAGCATTTATTTTTCGAGCGGGTTGGCAATGTTGTGTTTTTTAAAGTGAAAATTTTATCTATATATAGTTGTCTTTTCTTTTGTTTTATCTGAAAATCCTAATCCTGTCAGTGCCGTCACAAACACAAAATACAAAAATGAAAGAAAACTTTACTTGTATGCCCCCGAAATCCGTGAAATAATGAATATTATTTTGGTTTTTATTATTATTATTGAAAGATACTTACTTTTTTAGTTATGTGACATAAACTGTGACTTTTGCTTTATTGCAATCTTATGATTTACACCATTATATGCCATATTTCACATAAATATACTTTTCATTAATTGTCCACTTCACATTGCTCTTGTAAAATTGCAATTTCAATTCACAACATTATTGACTGACAGGTAAAAAGTCAAGTTAAGTTTTGCCAACCTCAACATTTTTTAGAAAACAAACTTTTATTTGATTTGATTTGATGATGAAAACACAATTAAAGATCGAAAAACTACAGCTAAATTAGAGTAGATTTCTACCTTTTTGTAGAAAAATTAGAGATGGGGTAAAGATTTGAAATTTAACTGAGGAAAACTCGATATATACAAGAACACAGTCAGGCGCAAAACCAGAAAAAGACCAAGGTTTTCTGGAGTAGACATTTTTCGGTATTGATAAAAAAAATTTGTTTTTACTAAATAATACCATATATGAAAGTAAAAAAAATCCTAATTTTAATCAATCAAACCTTTAATTTTTAGCGACCAAAGTGAAGTTTTCTAAAAGTGCTTTTTGGAAGTTTTATCAGTAATATAAAGTTAAAATTAATATAAGTTTGACACTGTAAAAGTTTGAAAAATTATTATTAATAATTTGTTTTTATAAACAAAATTTAATAATATTGTTATCTTATCTGCTTATATGGCATTTATAGTGAAAGTTTAATATAAATGAGAAAGTTAAAAAAGGGTTGAACCTACCCTCACTCTCATTGGTGAAAGTAAAATTATTAATTTTTGAAAAATTATTATTAATAATTTGCTTTTACAAAAAAAATTTTTAAATATCCTATCTGCTTATATGGCCTTTATAGTGAAAGTTCAATATAGATGAGAAAGTGAAAATAGGGGTTGAACTCATCCCCACTCTCATTGGTGAAAGAAAAATTATTAATTTTTGAAAAATTATTATTAATAATTTGTTTTTATAATCAAAATTTTAAAATATTCTATTTGCTTATATGGCTTTTATAGTGAAAGTTTAATATAAATGAGAAAGTGAAAATAGGGGTTGAACTCATCCCCACTCTCATTGGTGAAAGTAAAATTATTAATTTTTGAAAATTTATTATTAATAATTTGTTTTTATAAACAAAATTTTAAAATATTCTATCTGCTTATATGGCATTTATAGTGAAAGTTTAATATAAATGAGAAAGTGAAAATAGGGTTGAACCTACCCTCACTCTCATTGGGGAAAGTAAAATTATTATTAATAATTTGCTTTTACAAAAAAAATTTTAAAATATCCTATCTGCTTATATGGCCTTTATAGTGAAAGTTTAATATAAGAAAGTTAAAATAAGGGTTGAACTTATCCCCACTCTCATTGGTGACAGTAAAATTATTAATTTTTGAAAAATTATTATTAATAATTTGTTTTTATAAACAAAATTTTAAAATATTCTATCTGCTTATATGGCATTTATAGTGAAAGTTTAATATAAATGAGAAAGTGAAAATAGGGTTGAACCTACCCTCACTCTCATTGATGAAAGTAAAATTATTATTAATAATTTGCTTTTACAAAAAAAATTTTAAAATATCCTATTTGCTTATATGGCCTTTATAGTGAAAGTTTAATATAAGAAAGTTAAAATAAGGGTTGAACTTATCCCCACTCTCATTGGTGAAAGTAAAATTATTAATTTTTGAAAAATTATTATTAATAATTTGTTTTTATAATCAAAATTTTAAAATATTGTATCTGCTTATATGGCATTTATGGTGAAAGTTTAATATAAATGAGAAAGTGAAAATAGGGGTTAAACTTATCCCCACTCTCATTGGTGAAAGTGAAAGTTTTCTTCTGAAACTCAAATAAATACTCCGCGCGGAAAAAGTTTCCTCATTCTATCCTCTGCTTTGCAAGATAAGAGCTCTCTAAGATGTTTTTCAAAGTGTTTCCAATTATTGCTGCTGCAAATTTGGTAAACCCAAATAGCAGCTTGCCAATCGAAATGTGGTCCTGCATACTTCGGTAAGTTTTATTTTATTTTTAATTTATTACTTTTGTACTTATAATTTTTTTGTTTTGTTTTAGATTGCTGGATCCTAAATCTCTTCTCACGGCAGTTACGACCAATGCTTTTTGGAGTTTTGTTTGCCAAGGCGACCCACTGCTACGTCAAAGAATAAAACAACAAATTACAAAAGAAGAAAAACAACAAAAAGAAGAAATACTAAACCCAGGACTGCTTATAAAAGTAGTACGACAGAATGGGACTAAAAAAGTATTTCATCAGCCAAGAACAATTCCTCGAGTCCCAGAAGAATTTCGAAAAATTAGGAAAACCCATGGCAGAATAGTCAAGAAAAAAAAAGAAGAACATGTATTACGAAATTGTAAACAAATTAGATGTTAAAATTTTTTAAAAAATATACTTTTATAAATAATTTATTTTGTTTAAATTCCTAATATGGCTATATTAAAGTACTGAAAACCTGCTTACATGCAATTGAAAAGCATCCTTCAAACCATATAATAAAAATTTTTTGTTACAAAACAGCTTTTTGCACAAAAAAAATTAATTAAACATCTCCTTGGAATGAAAACTATATAGACTGCAACAGAAAACTTTTTTTTGTAGAAAAATTAGTAGAGATGAGGTAGAAATTTGGAATATAACTGCGGGAAAAACGTCATCTTTTTTTAATTATCTGTTGCCATATTTCTATCGATATCGCAGAAGTTGTTGCTTTAAATTTTTATATTTGCTTTGTAAATTAGAATCCTGCTTAAAACAAGCCTAATCTCGAAAAAGAATTTTCTTTCTATAATTAAGTGAAATATACACGAATTGTTACTTAGAAATAAAATTGTGGGATTTATGAGGTTCAACCCAGATCTGGAGAAAGAAAACGTGCTATATGTTAGCGTTATCCTAAAGTAGAAGAAAGAGATCAAGGGTAAAGTGTGTCAAATTTACTGAAAAACGGCTTTTTTACGTGCCTATTATATCTATAAGAACAAACATTTGGTTAGAAAATTTAAAATCTATAAAAGCTTCTGCAACTGTTTTATTCTATTCTAGAATTTCTCAAAAAACAGCTTCTAAAGGTTGAAAGAACTACACTATTTTCTAATCTAGCCAGGCTTGGAAATGCCTCTAAGAATGAACCTTAAGCCCAAGTCAAATTGGCGAGTTGAATAGTTTATTCAAATAACATTTGTTCAGAGAAATTGCTTTTTCTAAGTGTGACTTGTTGCATATTATCGTGATACTTTTGTTCCAACAGACTATTGAATGTTCAATTTAAACACCGTAACTATATTGGATTTTTTGTCAAAAACAAAAACCGTCTGTTGGAATAAAAGTATTAGGATAATTTGCAATAAAGTCATACTTGAAAAAAGCAATTTTTCGGAATTTAGTTGATCATTCTTGCAGATTTTGTAAGATTTAAGCAGAGACGTGTATTTATATTTTTTTCTTAGAATGACTAGACGACGCTCACTTTGAATAGTCTAAAGTTTCAAGTTTATTAGATAAATTGTAGCTGCTTATATAAGGTCAATACAAATTGATTCAAACAAGATCCGTAGACTTAACCATGTTTCGTTTTTATTGGAACTCTGTCTTGAAATTATGAATCGATTCTGACATTTGGAGTGACCTATGCATTGACATGTAGAAACCGGGTGTTGTAAGGAGCTTCTAATTCCAATAGATGTCGCAATAAGCTGCTTATTTATATTTAATTAGACAAGCAATTTAAAGAGTAAAGAGTTTTGTTACATTTTTATTTTAACAATTATCAGATTTTGAGAATCCTAATAATAATCTTCAAATATTTTGACTTGGTGTAAATTTAAAAAAAACGTTTTAGAGGCGTCATTTTTTCTTAAAATTAATCATTGAATTGAACTCTGAAACTGTCATATGACTGAAATTCAATACAATAAACAAAATGAGGATTCTGGTCACAAATAAAATATTTACAATTGATAACACAGTCTGCACTTCAACTTTCCTTGAATCTCGAACAGTGATGGATTGTAATGTTTAAACTAATTTCAATAAGTTTTGCTTAATTTAAATTTCTTCATTAAGTTTGACACAGTTTGGTGTAGGTGGAGAAGGTGTAATTGTGTTCATGTCGAAGCCATAGCGGATTTTCCGACAAAACTGCTAAAACCTTGCGGCGACCGTCAAAATGACGTCAAGGCTTACGCAAAACGAGATTACACCATTGTGAAACATTACCGTCTGTGACAAAATTTCTTCCTACACAAAATCGATTTTGAAACCAAATTAGAAACACATCACAAACAAACGGTATTGTAGTATTATTTAATTTTTCTTATTTTACAATTACAAAGAATTTTCCCAAATCAGATGAAAATGCCCAAAATCTGGCAAATAGGCGCTTTAAAACTTAAAATGAAAATTATTTTTTCACCGGTGGACATTAGAAGCGTCTCTAGTTTTTGATTAGATATTGCGCACATGTCGGTGAAAGCTAAGTGTTACAATTACCGATACTTTAGATGGCTTACTTTCTACAACCCAATAAATCTACGACGATTAATTATTATTAAATAAAAATTAATTTTAAGAGAAATAATACTTAACCAGATTTTGATTTTAATTAAATTTGTTTTTAATTTATGACGAACATTAACTTAAAAATCGGTTAATTCAGTATTCCTACGTTCGAAGTTTTGGTAATAATTATCACAATTTTTATTGAAGTATATGAATTTATTGCTTTTTAATTGTATAGAGTCTGTCTAACCTATTGTGCAATAATAAGCATCCAATTGTGTTTTTGGACAACTTCAAAGATTTGGCTATTTTTTTACTTTAAATATAATATTGTTGTTTAAAATATTTCAATTTATATAATAATATGGTTTAAGAAAGATGTAGATTGTTGCTGATACTGTTAGCTATGAGTATAATTATTGGATTGTCCACCTATAATCTAACCAAAAGTGTAAAATCCGGGATAAATAGCCCCGAAAGTGTCCGGGACCCTGCTACAAATGACTGGATTGATGAGCACCAAACCCGTAATATACTCAAATCAATACGCTTTAATTATTCATAATACAATCAGCTTTACAAATATTAATTAAACTCTTCTGGGAGAATTTGCAGATTTTATTAAATCTAGAAAGGCTTCAAAAGCTTCTATTTTTAATCATATCTAAGGAACAGAGGAAAAATTAAAGACAATTCAAAAATAATTGCTCAACACAGTGTTAAATTAAAGCAAGAAACAATGCTTTTTTAATCAAAAACTAGAGCGGAAAGCTGTTGTACTAGTGATTTTGTGTGGCAAAAACTATACCGAGGGCAACTGTAATTAAATACTATTATTATCAGCCTGAAGACACCTCTTAGCAAAAACATATATACAGGGTGTTACAGAAACTATATACTACTATTTAATTTTGACTGATAAGGGAACATGTGACCTACAAGAAAAAAGCTCATGTTGGAAATATTGTAGACGGCTGATATTAGAAAAATATTTTCATAAAAATCGTTTGCATTATTTCTTTTTTTTTTCTTATCTCTCTATACATTTTTCTCTAGAAAGACGTTTCTATTTACTATCTCTTTTGTTAGCTGGTAGCATTTTTTATCCCATCATTCATTTCTCTTTTTTGGTTTTTTTCTTTTTCTGCTTGTTTATGTTTTTATTGTTGCTTTTTCTAATATTTTTTTCAGTTTCACATCTTCTCTCATTGAATCTAACGTTTTCTAGTCTTCTTCTGTACTCTTCCACGTCTTCATACTTTAACTATTGCCTTCTGCTGTTCTACATTTGTTTTCTTTCTTGTGTTTTCTATCTTCTATGTTTATCTCTATAGACATTAAACCGACTCTATTTTGTCCCCTATTCTAAAGTTTTCTACATTCTTCTACGCCTTTTTATTTGTTATTCCATAGTCTATCACGCTATTACGATACACATGAATTGCATTATCTAGATGATGATAATGCTTTTATTTCTTTTTCTCTCTTGTGTCTGTTTTTCTCTATACATCTCTCCCCATATTTTCTTTTTGTTGCTAGAAAGACGCTTTCATTAACTTTTAGCTGGTAGCATTTTTTATCCTACCATTTGTTTCTTTTTTTGTTTTTGTTGTTGCTATTTCTAATATTTTTTCCAGTTTTACTTTTATTTTCTCTACCTCTTGCTTCTCGAATCTAACGTGTTCTAGCTTTCCTTTGTATTCTTCCACCAGCTTTGCTCGTACAATACTTTAATTAATTATTACTTTCTGTTCTACATTTGTTTTCTTTTCTTTTTTTTTTTTTTGGTGTTTTTTATTTTCTATGCTTATCTCTGGTCTGATTCTATTCTGTCCCTTATTCTAAATTCTTCTGCTTTCCCCCACGCCTCCTTATTGGTTATTCCATAGTCTATAATGCTATTGTGGTGCTTTTTTTTAAATTTTATTTATGGTCATTTTGAAATTAGGCATCAATTGTTTTTATAGCAGTAACAAAAAAATATATTTTTTTAAAAAGAAAATTTTCTTAGCGCAACAACTAAAGTTGTAAGCTGTTGAGTTTGTTTTGAGCAATTATATCTCATTTAATTTGAATTGACGCCAATATGAATTGGTTCAAAATTTAGCAATAATAGAAAAGATAAGCAAATCAAACACTTATCAAAGATAACACCTGAGGACGTATGACGTTTATCTATTTCTTCTTATTTTGAAATCTTCAAGTAGCTTGAATTTTAATAAGGTTTGTCCTCTTTAAACATATTTTCAAAAGATTTTTTTGAAAATTTACAGTTTTGAATCGATTTATTCTTTTTTATAGATTGTTACATGATTTGTACAAAAAAATGGTACACTTTTGGCAAACAAAGCGGGCAACTTTGTCGATATCATCGTATTGACAATAAGTTTTTGCTGTTGCTATCTGGAACATTTCATAATAACAATCTTTTTTTTTATTGATGTTTGCTTTTCTGAGAGATTTTTATAGATCTTGATTGCAAACTACTTTGACAATATTGCAAGCCACCAACAAAGCATTTTAAGTGAAAATATTGTAAGAAAATAGTCTACAGATGATACAAAGCTCGATTAATTCGAAAAGTAGGTTTTCAGAATTTTTCTGGAAACCGTTACAGATGTTTTTATATAATTTGGAGTATTCAAAAAGTTCTAAAAATATTATTTCAGTTGAAGACCCATAAGAACATTTTTTAAGAGTAAACAAGATTTTTTTCTTATCCAGAGCTAAAATGTCTTTTCAAACTATTCAAAATTAGTTATAGCTCAAAATATACTATAGTATATATTAATTTTTGCCAAGTGAGTGGAAAAGTAAACCAGGAATAAGAGTGGGCTCAAGAATGACCCTTAAGGAACACTAAAATTAAAAAAAAAAATGCTTTGGCACATGGTTTATTCTCTAAGACCTATTGGCAAGAGAAGAAAACTGATTTGCAACTAAGTAGTGTTTGAATCTATTTTTTGTAATACTTTGAAGTTTAATTTTAGTCAAGAATTCTGCCTTTGAAATGTCCATGACATTCAAATTAAGCAGCGTTATTGACTGGCGCTTGTTTATCAATAACTTATTTTGGCATTGCCTGGGTCATCATTGACAATGTCAGTTTGGGAGTTAGATGAAGTTTTGTCAAAAAAATTTTGGGCCTTTTGCAGTTCACGTCTTTCAAACAAAGTTTAGCATTTATAGCAATCCAAGCACGTCAATCAGTTGCATTTTTTTGAAAAACATTTTTATCTTGTCATATGATTGAGAAAAAATTGGCAGCGTGCGTTATTGGCATCAAAATAAGTTTATTTCTATTGTATAAAAGCAAAGCTTTTAAATTATCTTTGAACAGACGTCAGTCTTCTAGTTGGTTCTCGTGACCAAACACATTCATCACACCAATTGGCATTACAGAATCATTTCCAGAATGTTTGACGAAATAATAATTATCTTTTTAATTGAATACGAAGGTCTAAACAATTGAAAGTTACACTCTATTGATTTGGGATTCAATATTTGCTAGAGTTTTTGTTTTGTCATTCATAACGTCACAATCACGATAACTGAAAGTAATGCTCAATAAAAAATTCTGATAAGGTGTATTTTATATATTAATAACTGATAAGCCTATTTGATATATTTTTTTCCATTGAATAGTTGCTATCAGGATTTTTAATGCTTTATAGAAACTAGATAATAATCTTTTCTATTGTCTACTAACCGTCACAAAAATTATTCGCTAATAAGTTATAAATAGGCCTTGCCAATTGAAAATAAAAACCGTCTAGGTTTTTTTTGATGGTGTACTGGTTTTTGGGCAAGATTGAAGTTTCCATCATGCGCAACTGACGAAGCTTGACAAGCTCATTTTTTTCTCAATGTACGTCATTCTGTCATGTGCGTCACATTTTTATGTTTTTTTGCATGCTGGCTTATATTCGAACGCTTTTTTAAAATCAATTGAATTGGAGCTTTTATTACATTCTTCTTCATCTGATATTGTCTGTATCCTTCACAGAAAATATTTGAATGGCGAGAACACTAACTTTTGAAGTTTGAACTCATTTTATTGTAGAAATTTAATTATTTTTCGAAATTATATTAAAGTATACTACAGACAAAGTGAAAGCTTTTCTCAAAACACTGTGGAATCTAGTAATAATATGTTCCGCTCACATTTTATTCAATAAAATAGTTTGCATTATAGATACAGTATGATATTAACATTAATCAAGGCTGGCTATGCTTTTTGACAGCAGATCTTAGACCGGTTTGTACTAAAGCCGGTAACAATCTGTAAACATAAAATCGCAATGGCGCAAAGATTTTTGTGAATTAAATAAAATATTTGTTATGAAATATCTGTTTGACAATTTCTAGTTTTTTTTTTAAACAATTAACAATTTATTTCACATTCAGAAAACGGCGCAAATGCCTACGGTAGGCATTTATGCACGTCACTGTGCTTTAAAATATCAATGTCAGTTGAGAATAGACACTTTCAATACCGGCTTAGCTTACCGACACTATGTAATAAAGTAGCTGAATCAAGCCAAGACAATTGTTTTATTTTCCAAAGCCACCCTTGATTAATTTTAATAATTGAATGGCGAGAACACTAACTTTTGAAGTTTGAACTCATTTTATTGTAGAAATTTAATTATTTTTCGAAATTATATTAAAGTATACTACAGACAAAGTGAAAGCTTTTCTCAAAACACTGTGGAATCTAGTAATAAAATGAACATAAAGTCGCAATGGCGCAAAGGTTTTTGTGAATTAAATAAAATATTTGTTCTGAAATACCGGTTTGACAATTTCTAGTTTTTTTTAAACAATTAACAATTCATTTCACATTCAGAAAACGGCGCAAATGCTTACGGTAGGCAATTATGCACGGCACTGTGCTTTAAAATGTCAATTTCAGTTGAGAATAGACACTTGAAATACCGGCTTAGCTTACTGACACTCACCGCAGTGTAATAAAGTAGCTGAATCAAGCCAAGACAATTGTTTTATTTTCCAAAGCCACCCTTGTTTAATTTTAATATTTGAATGGCGAGAACACTAACTTTTGAAGTTTGAACTCATTTTATTGTAGAAATTTAATTATGTTTCGAAATTATATTAAAGTATACTACAGACAAAGTGAAAGCTTTTCTCAAAACACTGTGGAATCTAGTAATAATATGTTCCGCTCACATTTTATTCAATAAAATAGTTTGCATTATAGATACAGTATGATATTAACATTAATCAAGGCTGGCTATGCTTTTTGACAGCAGATCTTAGACCGGTTTGTACTAAAGCCGGTAACAATCTGTAAACATAAAGTCGCAATGGCGCAAAGATTTTTGTGAATTAAATAAAATATTTGTTCTGAAATACCTGTTTGACAATTTCTAGTTTTTTTTTTAAACAATTAACAATTTATTTCACATTTAGAAAACGGCGCAAATGCCTACGGTAGGCATTTATGCACGGCACTGTGCTTTAAAATATCAATGTCAGTTGTGAATAGACACTTGCAATACCGGCTTAGCTTACCGACACTCACCGCAGTGTAATAAAGTAGCTGAATCAAGCCAAGACAATTGTTTTATTTTCCAAAGCCACCCTTGATTAATTTTAATATTATACATCCTGTATCTTGCTAATATGATCTAATCAATGCGCCCAGTAATCCGAATTATTAATAATACGGATTATTGGAATGTATCCTAATGTTTTTCATTTGTTCAGGCTTAATAAAAAGTTGAAGTGTACCTGTAATTTGTTCTACAAAAACTAGCTAGCCTAGAAATGGTCAATTTTCTCGGCTGTCAAGAAAATTTCATTTTGAGTTAGTGTCGGATAAAAATATATTTTTGGGGCCATGGCTGACATAACGTTTTTTCAAAAAACTAAAAATTGTTACATAATTGGCGGATGTGTAGGAAATTAATTTGACAAGTCTTAAAATAGTTAAAATTGACTGATTCGGCCTAACGAATCAGTCAAAATCCGGCTTACACGATATATAATTATTCAAATTGTAATTGGATCCGGATTGATGGGAATTCCGGATTACGAGAGATATGGATTAACGAAAAGCTACTGTAGTTAGATAAATGCTGCATGATCGATTGAGAAAACTGTGACAATCTTTTCATATATTGAAGCGACGAAAGTAATATTAATAAAAGAGAAAAAATCGGAGGTCAAGGGAGAAAAGATTTTAAAATATGTTTACTTTTGGCTTAAAGAATTTATTTATCTTAGGGATGTAAATCATTCAAAAAACAGCCGCTGAGGCTACAGTGATTTGATAAATGGACAAAAACATCAAAACAATGTTAAAGCAAACTAGCTGCGTAGACTTAGACATGTCTCGTTTTTATTGGAGCTCTTCAGTAAGTTTCAGCAGATATCTTAGTTACGCGTTTCAGACGATAAATGTCAGCTTAAACTACTTGTACAAATCAATGCTAGGACCAGTAACGGTAATTTGCGCCGTTTGTTTTGTTTTGATGCAAAATATGTGTTTTTTTGCACTAAAATTCCACGTTTGACGTTGGCGGCGACACAATCATTAAAATTGTATTTTTTCGAGATATAACAGTTAATGTTGATAGTTTGTGAAGCTACATTGTTTCTCGCGGATATTTTCGATTTAATGCCAAAACGTGTAGAGGCATTGGTGGGGGAGTATTTATTTTTTTCAAAAATGTTGTTTTGGCAACAACTATGATTGCTAATGAAAGAAAAAAGGTACTTATTTTAAATAAAAACTCAAATGACGCGAATGGAAGGAAGGAGGAGTGTCGTATACTATTTTAACTCACTAACCTAGATCAGGCTCGAGCGGAGAATAGTGCGGATCTCTCTCAGTGTATTTAAACTTCAGTGGAGTTTCTAAAACAATTGAGTTAATTAAAAGGAAAAATAAACACTGGACTTATGGTATGTTTGATTAAATGTTTAAGCTTTCCGGAACGTGTTTTATTTTATTACGGCTAGATGGGTAAAATATTTTATCTCTCGATACTTATAGCTATTAGTTGATTATCTAGATGACATTTAATACAGCATTATCGATCGGATGAGATTATTTAGAAATAAAGTGCCAGTTTGATAATTATTATGTTAGTCACCATCCAGCGAGGGTGGAAGTATGAATCCTAATCCTCTTATTGTCGCAAAATACGGCTAATTATTATGGTTTACGAAGGTGACATTGATTCCGTTGTTGCAAACACTTGTTTATATTAAAAGGAGCGCATTGGCAAAATTTCAAATGTTTTTTTGGAAAGCGGAATTATTATTTGTTGTAAAAAGTGACAAGACGCCCTCGTAAAATAAGAGAATTTTAGAGCGGAGATCAACAACTTATTAGCAATTATAAAAGGCAAAGTTTACAAAAAAGGATTATATAGCTATAAAATACTAAAAGTATGAATTTGTCAGGTAAAAAAAGATGGTTTAGATTCTCTAAACCATATTTTTCTAAAAAAGATGATTTTTGGTAAAAATGTTGAAATGCAAAGGGGGCATCTGCATAACACTACTGAATTATGCTTTGTTGACCATCTGCTTCTTGAATAATATTAATCCCTTTAACTTATATCTTATTATAATTTTGTTATAAGGTTTAAGTCAAGCGCTTCTACTATAAAGCCAAATTTAAGTATGAGGTCATCTCAATTGTTCTGATTTATGATAAATTATGCTATTTGTTTGTGTTCTGCTTTCTCTCATTACAATTTTTAAAAACACTTTAATACAAATTGCTCCGAAACTTCTTCATCCACTAGGATGATGGTTTTTTGGAACAGTATTGTCAACTATAAGTAGCGGATTTTTCTCTTTGTGGCGTAGAAAGAGATTTGTTTCGGCGTTTTATGAGTTTTACTAAAAAGCTTGAATAGGTTATTTTGTTGACGAGATTTTTCTTCCTGGTGCAAAACATTGGAGGTTGTTTTATTGCTAATTTGAGTTAAATCCTGGAATAGCAATTATACAGCTCATTCTTCATGATTGTTGTGCGATTTTCATTTTATTGAAAGCTTTTGCACATATTTATACATATAGTTAAATAATGAGTTCACTGGACCTATTAATGGATACATTTGAATAGTTGAATCAATTTCCGTTTTTCTATTGTTGCAGTACCTTGGTGAGACAGTGCTCGCATACATGGAGTTCCATTTGGACAGCGCAGAATATTGCCAGGCCCAACACAAATAAACTAGCAAAAAGTGATTTAACCATTGAATTTTAGTCATTTGCATCAGCGCCATAGCCATTGTTGGATTACCTCAACAAGAGCCAAATAAGAGTACGTAATTGCTGATTTGTTTTACAATTTAGCTTAAAAATAACAATTATATTTATTTTAGTTATCTTCCCTACAATCTACTATATTTGCATAAGCATATCATCCAGTATAAAAATAGTGTACATAACTCAAAAGTTCTAGGCGAATTAATCCTATGTTAATTTATTTGAAAGACTGAAGTATTGCTTTAAACTCCTAATACATATATAGTTTAAAGTCTAATTTTGTGGAAGTTGTTTTTATAACTTTACAATTTTTTGGCCCATAATAGAGGAGATTACCTTATTTGATCTCCAAGAGTGATACTCTGATATTCTAAACACATTTAGTGTCACTTGAAAGTGTCTTGTTGTGGAATGAACTGTACAGCCATGCGTCAAAAAGATATAAGACCTGCTCCAGCCGAGATTGAGCACAAGGGCTTCAAGTTTCTTATCACCGACAGACCTTCTGACCAAAATATCCATGTTTACATTCAGGTAATGTCTAAAGAAACTTTTAGACATACTTTTCCGCTCACCAATCATATCGTTTTTCTCCAATCTCTAGGAACTGAAAAAACATCGAGTTACTGCAGTAGTCAGAGTGTGCGAACCTTCTTATCGAACTGATGAATTAAGTAGTGAAGGCATTGAAGTCTACGATTTGAGCTACGACGATGGAACTTTTCCACCCAACGAAGTTGTTGAGGGATGGTTTAAGGTCCTCAAGAAGCAATTTCATGACAATCCTAGCGCTTGCGTCGCCGTTCATTGTATAGCAGGCTTAGGAAGAGCTCCGGTTATGGTTGCTTTAGCTCTTATAGAATTAGGTCTAAAGTATGAAGAAGCTGTCGAACTCATTCGAGAGTAAGTATTTTTTCCTTTATAATTAATATTATTGTAGTATACTACAAATAGATGACTTCCAGCAACTTTTTCAGGCTATATAAGAGCTTCTGACATAATTACTCCAATTCATACAAAGCTCTATTTTTTTCCAAATAAAACTGCTTATCTAAATATTAATAATTAAAGGTTTTTGAGCTTCAAGTTCTTCTTATTTGGTTCAAATATTGAACCATTGACTTTAAAAGATTGAGGCCCTGACAAACATAGTGAATTCAGCTTTAGAACCCCACCAGACCGCCAGGCTAAAGCTTTTTTAGCCTTTACTGTCAATATGACCGCTAAATTTAAATTGTCTAGTAGGGTCTAGTAGCTTCTTATCTAACTTAACTCTTCTATAGTCTGTTCAGATTCAAGAAAGAGTATTTTGGTCATTTGAATAATTTTTTAAACCATTCAAATGAAATATACGATTTTTTCTGCGGCTTGCCCTGTCTGAAAACCCGTCAACCATCATAAACGTGGTCAGGTAAAGCCTGCATGCATTTGTTTTCATGCACTCTTTCTTGAAAGTGAATAGAGTAAATCAGACTTTTAGCTTCAGTGCTGTTAATTTGCCTTCGGTTAAATTTGTTGCGAAACCTTAAAATAATGATTAATTCAACAAAAAATTTTGAGACGCTTACAAATTTGAGAAAAGCTGTATCTTTTTTATCAAAATTTTTTGACAGACGCCATAAGATACGCCAGTTTCTTACTACACCAGACCGCCAGGCTAAAGCTTTTTTAGCCTTTACTGTCGATATGACCGCTAAATTTAAATTGTCTAGTAGGGCACTTAAGCTTCTTGTCTAACTTAACTCTTCTATAGTCTGTTCAGATTCAAGAAAGAGTATTTTGGTCATTTAAATTTTGAATGGTTTTTGAACCATTTAAAATTGGTTTAAAGTGAAATATACGATTTTTTCTGCGGCCCGTCCTGTCTGAAAAACCGTCAACCATCATAGACGTGGTCACGTAAAGCCTGCATGCATTTGTTTTCATGCACTCTTTCTTGAGAGTGAATAGAGTAAATCAGACTTTTAGCTTCAGTGCTGTTAATTTGCCTTCGGTTAAATTTGTTGCGAAACCTTAAAATAATGATTAATTCAACAAAAAATTTTGAGACGCTTACAAATTTGAGAAAAACTGTATCTTTTTTATCAAAATTTTTTGACAGACGCCATAAGATACGCCAGTTTCTTGGGAGGAATGACTCAAAGATTCTTTGAGTCATTCCATTTTGGTTTCTTCAAAACCTTTCTTTTCCACTTTTCCTGAATATCCTTTCAGTATTTCTTAAAATCTGCTTCTAAAGGGTAGAAAATTAGGTAAGCAAGCGTGAGCGCTGTATTCCTATTCACTATTATGAAATACTCTATTTCGAAAATTTGCTTCTATTAGAAACATCCACCAAGCCTGACAGAAGTCAAGAAACAAATGCTAAACTAAACGCATTGAATCAAGCTTAGAGTCTGATTTTGTTTTTCATAGTTTTTTACCTGAATAATTGTGAATCACACGGTATATCTGATCTCCAAGTATTATTTTTCTAGATTATCTAGTAAAAAACAATCTACATCAAATAAAGATGAATTTAAAAGAAGATGAACACTGTTTTGAACCGGCTGGTTCATTCGGGTCAGCTTCAAATTGTTTTTTTAAATCTTTTCTACTTGAAGTTTTGCAATAATTCTGTAAAAGCATTTTTCATTATATAGACTCTTTTTGTTATTTATTTTAACCGCAATATAACTGACGCGGTAGGAGTTTTTCTGCTTTTGCGAGCTCTGTTTTGTCTAAAGTTTGACAAATTCAAAATTATTGGCAATTAAGTCAATTTGAACGTGACCGTGTTGTTATGAGGGTCGCCACATCTTCACTTAGGGAAGTTTTGGAGGGAACTGTAATATAGCAATTACGTTAAATTTGAGTGAGATTGCTAAGAGAAGCTTCTTGTAAACGTATTAGAAATTTCTGTGGAGATAAAGCAGACAAACGGCTTGAAGAGGATTATTCCATCGACGTTTGCTGAAAGTACATACATTATACATGATGTTCATACTTGGTCTAAAACGCTTCTATCAATTTTAACGGAAGTTTAATTTTATATGTGACGGATTTATCAGAAAAGGCGTAACAGGAATTCAGAAAGATTACCAAAAGTGAGAAAGCAAAACGTTCTATAGAAGCCTTTTTCCAAAAAACTACAGCCACCTATATTGCTGTAAACTGTAGAAAATAGTTACAGAAAAAAGACCTAGAACATGATACACCTAGCATTGCCAAACATGCTTGAAATTAGTATTAATTAGTACTAATTAAAAAAAAGTTTATTAGTAATGGGTTTGGTGTGCTTTCATTGAGCCGTCTAAATACAATTAGGTTAGGTCAAGTCAGAGAAACTTAGACTTTGAGTCGTCTACCTATCACACCCCAAACATTTTCAATTGGTCATAAGTCAGGTAAATGGCGGGGCATGGATGGGTCTCAGTATCTGTACCTAAACATCATACTTGTCTTTGGAATTTTGTATGGGTTATTAGAAAAAAATGAAGATATTTCTAATAATATCAATTATTATAAAAGCACCGCAAGTATCTTGAATCTATTAGATTAGTTAATTGCAGATTTATATTGTTTTTGTTACTTCATTGTAGATTTATTTATCTGAAATTCCGAGAAACTCAAGGTGTTTCCCTTACGTCAGCAACCCACGCTAAGGGTGTGTTTTGGAAAAAACCGGGTTATCTAAACCTTCATAACCAAAATCATGTTAAATCGATGTATGCTATTACAGTAAAATACAAAATTAAATATTTATTCAGAATTCAAATACTCGAGTGTTTTCGAAAATTCTCCTGATCAAATTGTTTTGTTAGAGAGAATCGGATTCAGTAGATCGAATGCTTACGATAATTGGAGGAACTAACCATTATCGATACGAGCTTTTTTCGTTCGCAAACAAAAGCACGAAGTTTTTATTTTATATCAAAATTTATCTAATTCCGATGATTTCTGCCATTCGATTTTATTTATTTTTTAGAGATTCAATGACTCACAACTCATCAATCGCTGGAAATTTATTTACAATTTCAGTGACTTTTTTAGAGCCAAAAAAAAGCCATAGGCTCACACTGCATATTTATTTAATATTTATTTAATCATGTAACACTTTTGGAAACAACACAAAAACATTACATAAAACTACAAAAAAGTGATAACAAATATCAAAGAATTTTGTAAGAAAAAATGATAATAACTAAACCGGTTATGCGCAAATATTCAAAAAACCTTTTAATTTTTTTAGAAATTACAAAAAAACGATAACAAATGAATCAAAAATTTGTGTTTTTGTAAGAAAAAGTGAAAATAATTGGTTTCAATTGTTTCCTTTTTTTTTAGATTGAATGAATGACAAAAAAGCTATGTTTTTTAAAATAAATTTTCAGACTTGAAATAAAGATTTTGGAAAATTAAAATGCGAAAATTGAATGTTTTTTGAAAAGTGAATCAAAATTTTCTTCATATAGTCTATCTGAAAGCATTACAACACTTTTAAATATAATGAAATTGCCAAAAATAGAGATAATTTTAACGAAAAGCTTGTTATATTCAAAATAATTAATTCTTATTTGAACCAAAATTGAAGAAAAAACGTCTTTTTTTGGCTAATGAAGAAGTTCATTCAAACTAAATCTGTAAAGCTAGCGACATCTATTAGAAGCTACCTTGCACCAAACATTTTTTTTTAAAAAGATTTTTTTTACATGTTTATAAATGCAAACATTTTATACTCTGATTGGACAACCAAGTTATCACGTTAGCCTTTTTTGTCTCAATCGTATATGAATGATATACAATGTAATCTATCTTCTTTCGTTAGCCACCAACTGGTAAAAAAGAGAAAAACTAATGCAAATTCATTCAAATCTCATCTGTAAACGTGGACATGTTTCGCTCTTATTGGAACTCATCGGCAAGTTAGATTTCAATGAATTTGCAGTGACATGTTTGGGCTTATTCTATTATTTCTGCAATAAGGCAAAACTAACGACATCTATTCTAAGCTACCTTGTATCAAACATTTTTTGAAAAAAAAGTTGTTTCTACATGTTTAAAAATGCAAATAGTTAATTAATATTTCGCTGATAACTCCAATCAGCGAAATCAGCTAATAGATGTCCCTAGCTTACAATTTGAAAAGAGTTTAAGGCGAGGAGTATACGGCTATGTTTTGTGCTATACTCCAAACATGTTCAATAGGTACCGACTCTGGAAAAGATCAAGAAAGTCAACTTATAAAAACTCTGTTGTATAACCTTTACAGAGTTTAGAAGGGCATAATCATTTTGCAACATTTCAAGTATGGCAATGCAACACACTCTTGATAAAATGACACTCAATGACAAAAACGGGATTCATCACTAAACACTTTCTGATACAGCAGTAGGCATCAAAACAAACAATGAATGTTCTTTTTAGCGGTAGTAGTTTGCAATATTATTTTGTCTTGTGTATTAATGTGATATATATTTTTTGTCGATTTGGAGGTAAGAGGTAATCAAGGTTAGTAATAATTTATAATAAAGGCTAAAACCACAAAATGATGGCTATTACTACAGACCTTTGATCAACTTTTTGACAAATCATTTTATTAAATTTACAATTAAGAAGTTTGTGTTTGCTTGATAAAGTTTTTTTTATTAAATTTGTTTTTAGATCACTTGCCTTATGTTGTTTTTGCCTGATAGGACTACTTGCCTCCTTTTATGGTTATTTAGAAATGCACAACTTTCATTATTGTAACAACATTCTATAGTGGCTAACTTTCAGTGAATAGTACGGTAGAATATTGCTAATTTACAAACTTTTGCTACAATACTATATTTTCTCTGTTTCTCTCAGGGATTATTGGAACAAGTTAGGATTTTCTACTTTGCTAATGATGTTTTTAATTATTCCAGAAAAAGACGAGGTGCAATCAATGCCAAGCAGTTAGGATTCCTTGAGAAATACCGTCCTAAGTCTCGGCTGAAGTTGAAGAACGGACACAAGAACTCATGCTGCGTGCAGTAAAACAGTCTTTAAATATATGTGTTCAATAAAATTGCAAGAGATCACTAATAAACTCATATTATTCAAACAAAACAAAAAAAAAATAAAAAAAATGTGTGAAAATTTTTTAAAAATGCTTATTTTGTGCATAAATAGGTTTGGCCATTTCAGGATAACTGTAGAACACTTTTCAAGTTTTCAACATTATTACATAATGAATGGCTAATAATCGTCATCTTTTTAAAATTGTATTTTTTTCCGAACAAGAAAAAATGGAGGAGTTTTATCATTGACTAGTTACGTAGATTATTTCGAAGCGTGACATTATTTGTAAAATGAGAACGTTTTCTCGTTGAAGCAGCAGCTTTAAAACTGTTTTACTAGGTTACTTAATTTTGCATTATTGTCATTAATTGCAATTATGTTAAAACCTTTATAGATTTCACATTTTAAGTAGTCTTTCTGGAAAAATATATTTTATTATTATGGGTAAATACAATCAGTTTTTTATTTCATGCCTCCAATGACCTGATCCCAGTAATGTAATCCCATGCAAAGAAACAATTTCTGCTCATCATGCCCTCTTGTCTCGATCTAGAGAATTGAAAAAAGTAGCATCTATAGTGTGCCCAAGCAAACAAAAGCCCCGGAAAAGTAGCAATGTCAGAACTAACCAATCAGAAGCTCAAAAAAGATGACGTGTAGTGTGTACATAAAAGCTTGTTTGGTTGGTAGACCTATACCAAAACAAAAAAAAAGAAACCTACTTGTTTAATAAAAAACTAGTGCTAAATAAACCTTGCTGTCAAAACCTGTCTCGGATAGTGCTAAAGTGATCTGATACTGCTGTGTATCACATCATATAATATAAGCTAAAGTGACCTATATAAGCCGAAAATCGAAAATCATGCACTTTTGCCAATTTTCCACCACATGGTTCTGCTTCTGAGACAAAATGACCCAAAATTTTGATGTATTATTGGCAACTATGCATCTACTAGTAAGCTCTCAGAATACTATAGTATTTTCAAGTTAAAGACGAAGTAGAGATAAAAAATATCTTGTCTAGCCAGTCATTCTCTTCCCGTCACCACGTTGGACTATTGGTGTAAAATGTTTAAAATAAAAACCACTCAATACAGAATATATTTTTATTGTACAACTTATAAATAAGAAGGAACAAATAAATAACAAAAAGACAAACAAAAACTAGCAGCCAGGCATTGAACACACCATATCGCCCTTAGCAGTAGCAATCTTCTGCTTGACTAGAAATCCCCCAATAATTTCCGCCACGTTATGAGGCTGATCCTCATGAATCGCATGACCAGAGCTTTGCATTACTTGCAATTGGAATTTACCTACAATTCGATTTCAGATTAATTTATTATTGCAAATGGAGGAGAGCTGGCTTACCCTGCATTTGTCCTACGGTCAAAGCCGTATCCAATCCATGAATGTTTGCAAGAAGCAACACTTTCGGAATGCGAATATCCAAAAATTTTTGTGACAATCCTTTAAACCAGCCGGTCCAAAACGATTCAGTCTTACTGAGATCAATACGCCAAGTATATTTACCAGCGCTATCACCAGAGCCATCACCAGCGCCTGTTGGTGTAACAAATTCTGTTCTAGCTGATTTGGGAAGAGGTGGTTTCCCGAAATCACCACTTCCACCAGCGTCACTTTCATCCTGTTCTTCAATAACGGGAGTTGCAGAAAGTGCTGGCTTTTTAAATGATTTCGACATTTCCTCAGCACTTTTCAGTTCTACTGTATCACATTCATTTGCCGCTAAGTTTCCGGTTTTCAAATTTACTATTTGTCCAGGCATTGATACTTTAGCTGCCTCAATATTTTGAGTTTGTCCGCCTTTATAGCACCACTGAATTGCATGTTGAATACTATTAAATTCACTGGGTCGGCCTCTTAAAATACTTTGCATGGAAGACAAAGCATCTAATGCTGTACCTTCTACTACGTCAATGACACATAATCCAACTACAGATTTCAGGAGATGTGATACTTGAACTGCAACAGCGCCACCCATACTATGACCCACAAGTACAATAGGAGGCTCTTCGTCTTTAAACAGATGGCTTATAGTTTCTACCACGTCTCTGAAAAGAAAACCAATGACAAGATGGCAACATAAGACTTTGAAAGCTCATGTCAACGTTAGTGTGGAACATAAAACTTGAGATATATATTAATGTAGTAAATGCATCTCCTATACCAAGAAGACCTTAAAATGCATAATACATATACTCTATTCAATTTCAAGAAAGAGTGCATGAAAACAAATGCATGCAGGCTCCACGTGATCACATCTATGAAGTAGGAGATGGTTGACGATTTTTCAGACAGGGCAGGCCGTAGAAAAAATCGTATATTTTATTTTAAACCAATTTTGAATGGTTTAAAAACTATTCAACATTCAAATAAGCAAATTACTCTTTCTTGAATCTGAACAGACTATAGAACGTTTTAAGTCTCATATAAGTTTAATGTATTCTGCAAAACCCTAAAGACAGCACTGTTTCGCTTTAATTGGAAACTTTCCAGCACATTCCACTTTTAGAAGATCATATTTAAGTTTCTGACAACAAACATTGTGAGTGAGATCGTTTTAACTTAAGTATTATGACATATTAAAGACAGAAGGGCACTAATTATTGGCTGGTACCACTAAACATTTTGATTACTGAAAGATCAATCAATCAATAGCCATAAGCTTAACTCATAATCTCAGTCTATTGCAGAAATCATTTTCCCTTATAAGCTCAACCTTCACTGTTTGCATGTTTCTTACAGAATAAACCTTTCCAAGGTCTTCTTCGTAAAAAGCTGTACCATTAAAATGATCGCATCGTATACTTACTCTGCTAATATATCTAAGCTTAAATCTGTGTTGTCATCTGTTGTAGAATTGCCATGCCCCCTTTGATCAATAGCTATAACTTGACATTCGATTAAACTGGAAATTTCCACCTACAATGAACACATTAAACAACTACTGCTTCGTACAATATTATCGATTACAGCAAACAACGACCAGGTGAGCCCCGAATAGCCTCCGCCATGTAGGCAAACCAATGCAGGGCCCTGATCGCCTCTTTTATAGACATTAAACTCCCCACGACTTGTAGATACTTTAGCCTCAACCTCAAAATATTCTGTCCACTTGACTGGGGCGAAATTGTTCTGGGCGGCCCCTGGTCTGAGAAATATTACAGTTAACACAGCATTTGATTGCCTTAAAGACTTACCCCAAACGTCTGACGTTACGTCCCATAACGGCTTTCCGAAGGTGACTCATACTTTTGAAATATACCTCACTGCTTCAATTATTTAATTTTAAGATAAAATTTACGTCTTTATAGATGTAAATAGAGCAAACACGAATTTAAAAATAAACATCCATAAAATCCAACATAAATTCATGACAACAACAACTGTCAACAGATTGTCATGTCAACAAACGTCAACAATGTCAACACTGTCAAAGTCAACACTGCTGACAACAGACATTTTTTGAAACTTTTCAAAAGATTACGATACAATACTGTTACTGAAAATTATTATCTATAAAAATCGAACATCATTCATTAATTTAAAAACTATCAATTACAACAATTTTTAAAGATTTTATAGTTTAGTTTTATTATTTGTACCGTGTGATCTCCAATTATTCAGATAAAAAAAAAGAATAGGAAAAACAAAATCAGCTTAATTTAAAATTTGTTTTTTAATTTTTTTTATATCAAAACTAACAGCACTGAATTAAGCTAAGATTCTGATTTTGTTTTCCACAGCTTTATCACACGGTAATAGAAAATATGTAAGGTAATCAATTCTCTTTTAACGTAAATTTTGTAATTTTTTTTGACTGCAAGCATTTAATATTATCAGAAAATAGAATAACAATAATATAGTAAAATTGTTGGTTTGAGCTAATAATAGTAAGAAAATAAATGTCAAAAATCAAATTTGGCGCAGATCTGCAGCCAACCTTAAAACATAAAATATTTATAGCTACACAAGCAAGACAGCGCTATTGCCGGTAGTAGCGGTAGCAAAGCCTAAGTGATTAAGAACGACGCTAGATAGTGCTGTAGTCTATAAAATCAAAAATGAGTTAGCTTTCGCATTACGCTTTTCGTTAAACTGTCTATTTTATTTATAATAAAAATTTAACTAATTAACTATTAATTCTTAACAACAAATTAAATAAACAAAAAAAAAATTTAAGAATTTATTTCAATTACGTCTATAAAATTGAACATGTTTCGTTCTTATTGGAACTCATAACAGATTTAGATTGGCATAAGCTTGCTGTGACAAGTTTGAGTTTATATTTACTCAAGTAAACTTGGAATTGTTACTTCCGCAGTATGGTAAAGCGAGCTACAAGCTACCTTGCATTAAACATTTTTAAGAAAAATTTTTACATGGTTTGATGCATATAGGTCACTTTAAATGACAGATGTCAATTTTGATAGATACAAATTGAGATAAAATGTTTATCGCTGATTAGACAGTCAAGTTATCACGTTAGCGCCTTCTGTTTCAAACGTATATCAATGATAAACAATGTACTTATATCTTCTTCGACTGTTTATATTGTTTCAATTTGTATCTATCAACACTTGCATCTTTCAGAGTACAAACTATTTGCATCTATAAGCACGTAAAAAAAGTCTTTTTTTTAAATGTTTGATGCAATGTAGCTTCTAATAGATGGCGCTAACATTAAAATCTAAATTTCAGACTAATTTAAATAAATAAATAATTTTGAGTCGGCGCCATTAACAAATTATAAATCCTTTTTATATCTACATTTCTAAGCATCTATACTTTTGAGCATTTTAAGGTATGAAAGACTAAAACGTGTTTGTTGGTTTTTTTAGCGCCGACTCAAAATTATTAATATATTTCTATAAGCGTAAGATTTAGAAAAAATTGTTGTTTATAAATAAACCAATCAGAAGAGGTGCAGTGTGTTTATGAAAGCTGAAGCGCTTTTAAGCCACGCCCTTCCAAGGCTCATGTTTGCTTGGAAGCGCTGTAGTGTTATAAGATTTACAAAGTAGAATTTTTATCAGAATCGGCTTACAGCTGATAATTTTGTAGCTGATCAACTAATGATTTCTTTTTAAAAGCAAAAAAGTTAGTTGAAATCGGATTTTTTTGTAAAAAGTTATCTTTTTATAGCTGCATATTTCGTGAGCAAAAAATCTATTATTCCTAATTTTGTCAGTCTTAAAAACCAAATTTTTTTGTCAAATTTATATAGTGCCAACTTCAAAAAATACTTCATCTAATAAAAAAAGATTAATTAAAATCAGAGATTTATCAACATAACAATTAATTTTTTATTGAGCTCTGACGTCATCATATACAGCAACTTTTAGTTTTTTACTAAAAAAAATACTTTTTTTTTATATACTGAGGGTTTATTATTTACCGCTAGCAAGATACGATGTAGAACAGGCCTAAAGGAATTGGTGGGTTCAAAAAAAATCTTATAAAAGTTTTTATTATTTTTTTAAATAATAAAATGTTTATTACCTATCTATTTATTCTACTACATGTTTAGGTTACTAACTAGATACACAATAACAGATTGTCACAAAACATTTCAAATTACATTGCAGTTGTAGGTAAAGTTTGTTCGCTTGAGAGGTACATAGGAGTGTCAACAAGCTGCGCGAAATCGGACAAAAACTGTTTTGAGACGGAAATTCGTCTTTGCGCAGATTGACGCCCTATGTACCTTTTAAGCGAATGTCTTTTGGCTATGTCTAAGTGTTAACAAAATATAGAAAATAGTTGTTTATACTTCAAACAATTGCTTAGAATGTTACTAATATTATTTTCAGCAAACACCGATTAGCTAAAATGTAATAGTAAACTTTTTGCAGGATGGATAAAAGAAATTTTTCTAAAAACATGTATTTTAAAGCGACATTTAACTTACAACAGTAATTATTGTACAATACTCAAGTTGAATATATTTGCAATAGTTTAACTAAATTTTTAGATTCTAATCTTAAAGGTAACAATTAATAAATTAGAACAATGAAGTTATGAATCTATATGAAAATTATATAATAAAAGATTAGTTTTAATTTATGATTGGTATAGTACAAAAATTTATACGTGGTAGGTACTCTTCTTACTCATAATAAATAGTTGTAGCTATAAAACAATAAAAAAACTTTTCAAGGCAGTTGAACACTAATGACGTTTTAGTGGAAGACAAATTTATGTTAAAAAACTTTTTTACAAAATTTAAACTGCCACTGATGATTGCTCCAGTTGCATTTTTGCTCGGAGGGAAGAAACATCATCATCTATTCTGACGAGAAGTCTTATTTTCTAAATAATATAACATTAATTTAGTAAACAGTATAATATATAGTAATTTGTCATTTTGGCTCAAAATCGCTTAAAATAACACCTGCAGTCGGAACTTTTGTGTTCTTCCGGTGATTTCAAGCCAAAAACATAACTTACCGTTTCTCTATCTCCTGGTGTTACTATCCATATCCATATCATATATCCAGGAATACATAACATAGAAGTTAACGCTGTAAACCAACCGAACAAATGGGCCCAAACTGGAAATTCGTAGTTCAAGTACTTGACCGGGGTCCATTGGATCAAGTTAAAAATGAAAACGCCCTAAAAAATACTTAAAAATCTTTTAAATAAAATAATAATACGTACAATGCAAATGACAGGAGTTGCAAAAGTCCAGCAAAACTTCCACCAGTTCATTGGATAATATCCAATCATATCTTTAATTCCATTGTAGAAGCGATTTACGCCAAAAGCCCAAGATATTGCAATGCACTCGAAGAAAATTAAGAAAAGTAGGCAGAAGCCACTAACAGCGTAGGAATCCAAAATTTGGAAGATATACATACCACCCTAAAACCACATTTATAGAATAACCCTAAATAATGGAAAATATTGTATACTTCTGAGATGCAAGACAATCCAACTAAATATGAAATAAAGCAGACTACAGCAATAAACACTTCTTTTCGTTTTCTCAGTAAATGGGGCCATTCATCTACAATTGCAGTTACAAATCCTTCCATTGTGCAAAATTGCGAATCTAGACCAATTAGGAGGATCATAAAAAAGAAAAGGCATGCCCAAAGAGGTGATCCTGGTAGTTGCAAAACTGCTGATGGGTACGCTAGAAAAGCTAATCCAGGCCCTATAAACATACAAGTTTTATATTGAAAAAAATTTTTTCTAAGGAGTACCTGAAGCAGCAACTTCTGCCACTGGTTTTTGCTGTTCGTGAGCCATAAATCCTACGACTGAGAATATTACAAA
This sequence comes from Lagria hirta, assembly GCA_947359425.1. NCBI lineage: Eukaryota > Metazoa > Arthropoda > Insecta > Coleoptera > Tenebrionidae > Lagria > Lagria hirta. Next base: position 3,277,499 of record OX375799.1, read on the forward strand.
TCCAGCAAACATGCTGGTACTGGAATTTACACAACATACAATTAAAGCATCCCTAAAATAAGTTGGTATTATTGTTTGACAATTGGTTATGTTAAAGATAAATTACTTATATACATTGTTAGTGAATTTATTATAGCTACCCAATGCAACTAAAGTACCAAGACCCAAGCCATAAGAAAAGAAAATTTGTGTTACAGCATCAATCCATACTTCTGATTCTTTTAATTTTGCAATGTTAGGCATTACATAAAATTTGATTCCTTCCATTGCGCCAGGTAAGGTAACACCGCGAATTAGAAGGATTGTCAGCAGAACGTATGGGAATAAAGCAGTAAAATATACAACTTTTCCAGTCCATTTGACACCTTTCCAAATGCAAAAATAGCAAACAATCCAAACAAATAATAATGTTCCTGCTAATTCCCATCGAATTGAGCCTACGTGTTCGATTCCATCAGAAATTTGCAATGCCCGTCGTCTACAATTTTTATTTGATACAAAATTTAGAGCAGATATTGTTACTTACTCCCAAAATTCTTTAACTGGGTCGGTTAGTTCAGTTACTGAAATATTGTGCTGGTTGATGGCACACATTTTGCTGAATGTATTATTAGGGTTGTATTGTTCCCAGCAAGAAAGGGAACTCCGATCGTATGGATTCACACAGTTTTTAGTGTTCCAGTAATTATTACAGGTGCGCCAAGGTACATCTAAGTGATAGTGATAAGTTAGAATAAAAATACTTTAGTGGCTACTAACCTGATCGCAATGACATGAAAAAATAAAATATTGCCCAAGCCAGGATTACAATGTAGTAAATATTCATCCAGCAGGACATAACAGCAGCGGCGTATCCAATTCCTGTTAGATGATAATGGTACAATTGATATAAAGGAAAAAATGCTACTACCTTTAAAAATTGGCGCAATTTTAAATACTCCTAAACCTCCAATCGTCATCATTTGTCCCAGTGCCAATTCCATAAAGAACATAGGAATCCCGGCCAAAATAAGTGTAATAAAATAAGGTACAAGAAAGGCCCCGCCACCATTTTTGTAGCATAAATAAGGAAACCTCCAAACATTTCCTAAACCTATAGCCAAACCAACTACCGATAAAATAAAGTCTAGTTTACTACCCCACGTTCCTCGTTCGTTTGCAGGATCTATTTTCTGTGTCGGTATTTTACTTGCGGAGTTTGGAACATGAGCTAAAGTTTGTAATTCGATCTCTTCATGCCGATTTAAATTTAGAGTATTGTCTAAAAAATCTTGAACTTCTTCCTGCCTCTCTGCCATTTTGTCTTATGATTTTGGAACTGTCGAAACGTCAGCTCATCACAAGCCCAAATCTGACCTGTAAGAGTAAATAGACAGATTTTTCGCTGATTTTTATTGGTAACAATGCTTGAGACAGACTGGGAAAATCATGACATAAGCGTGTGTCTTCAACTTTAACAGGAAGTATTTAAGAGAAGCTATAGAACGATAGAAACAGTTCGGTCCTGCATAATGATATCCGAACTGAAAGAAAATTGCTATTCTAATTATGGTCATTATTGCGCCCAATTTCCCACGCTTTATAAAATGTCTCAAAATAGTAGTTTGGAAAACAATAGAACGCACATTCTATTAATCAAATAAGTATTTAATATTCAGTAGTAGACTAGATTATACATCTAGGACATTAATATTATTAACTGGATATTTCCGTCACTGTCAGAGGTTTGCTCATCTAGTATTTGTCCCTTGTAAATTATGATAGCGAAATTGAAATAAATGTGATATTCTATCTAGGGTCTCTAAACCAGATTGTTTTAATAGGGGGAGAGTCGTCAATTAATAAACCGTCACTTTTTAATTCACAGAATGAAAACGAGACTCATAAAAATATAAAAGTAGATCGCAAAATGGTATAGATTCATCTATCTTAAACGCCTAAATATAAAAAAAAATTTTATATAGGAAAAATTATTGAATCATTTTTGATTAAATTTGAAAAACGATCTATTGTTAGTATTTAGAAGTGCTCACTGAATATTTACCGATGTAATCCACGTGGTTGCAATGTCACAACACTTCACAACACAGAACACAACACGAAATCACGGAGAGTGATCTTTTTCGAGCACTCTGGACCACTGATTCTTACTCTGGCTACGCGCTACATCGACAGGCTCTTGGTGGAAGCCCTAATCAAATCGTCATTCACCAATCAAATTGCGTGGAGAGAGGGATTAAAGGCAAGTTTTTTTCACTGCAGCAGATCTCAAACTGCAAGCAAGCAATAGAATAATAAAAAACAATAGAAAAACAAAACAGACTAACAAAAAAAAAAACAAAAATTAAGCAAGTTTTTATGAACAATACTTCTAGTAGCCTTTTCTAAACCGATAATAACAACAACTCATCCATATCAAATTTTTGAGAAAACGCTATTTTACTCTTTTCTACTACTTATTTATCTTTATCTATATGTGTTTTTGCTTGATCTTTCATCAAATCATCACCCTAGGGTGAAATTGTCTTAATTTCTTCAGTATTTACAACGTTAAATTTTTGTCTTTGTATTTTACAATTTTTGATGGTTCAAAATCGTTCCAAATAATGCATGCGCCCCTAGTCATTTACAAGAATCCGGTCATGTGACATGTATCCTGCCATTGCCACTTCCTTTCCCGTCGCCCTCAGAGGATGTTCCTAACCGGGAAATGATTTCTGCAGCGCGACTAGTCATATATTTAAATATTATGGCTTGTACTAATTATTTGAACTGACTTCTGCTTGATGCATCCGTCCTGAAATTAACCAAAATACACAGAAATCAAGAATTGAAAATGAGACTGCTGGATCAGAAATTTCTCATATATATGGTAAACATGGCACTTTAACATGCTTTTCCCATTTGTACCGTTTGCTCTGCAAAGAGATAATGTATCCCATCTTCTTTCTTCGATTTCCTTCTATTTTCTTTTCTAACTTCTACTTTCTTATCATCTATTCCTCTAGAAGCCACTTTAACCATATCTTATTTGGCGGTCCCATGGCAATACTATAAACCAATAACTTGCTTTTTTCTATTTTGTAAAAAGTGGTTTCAATTTAGACATACATACTTTAGAATAGAATTTCTACAAAATTCTAAAAAAGTGAAATTGGGAATTAAACTTTAGGTTAGACTATATTTAATCATATATATTTAAATCGTTTTTTTATAAATTAGGTTAAAGACTAAGAGCTCATAAGACATAATTTCTTGATTAAATTATTTTCAATTTTTTTTTACATTTATTAGCCTTTCTGGTTATATGCTCCATTACATATATATCAAGTTATCTGAAGATTTATAAGAAAAAATCAGTTTAGAAAAGAGTATTGAGATAATTCCACCAACTCCAGAAGGTCTATTAACTTTGCATTGTTGGTTTGAATTTGCAGGACAGCATTGATTGAAGTTTTAGTTGTCACTGATAGGAGAGACTCTTTGCTGCTATGAGAACTTTAGAGTCTTATCTAGAATATGACAGAAGTTTGACAATCAAGTTGTCCATCACACAAAACAATTAAATTTGTAACAATGGTCGACCGTGCCAGCAAGATTCTCGCATTTATATAGAATAACGTATTCAATACATCAGTAGAACGCCGTAATATTAACACCATTGAAGAATTTGTCCATTTTTTTACGTTACTTTATCAAACTAATATTTCCACTTAAATAGAAAATTTGATTAAAAAAATCAAGTTGAATTAAATAATTCAATCAGCGACAATAACTTTGAGAATTAAGAAAAATTAAGATGAATTAAACTAAATTACATAACTTTGATAATGAGGAAATACTTCCAATTAAATTAACTATTAGTAATACAATTTTTGGTGAAATTTGGTTTACATAAAATTTGATTAGCTCAGAATCTTCATAAAAAGTAATTAACAATATGGTATTGTGTTTTCTAACACTATAGTTAGTAGGTATTGGTTAAAATGTAATGAGAAGAAGTAAATGTCGTGTTATGATAGGTTCTACCAAATTTGGAATGGAAAGTCAACGAACACCTTATTGGTGGATTAACGTAATGTAAATCTGTTGCGCAGGTAATCTATTATGAAGGAAGGAGAGGTTTTACCTTAACAATGGCGCACAGTAATTAGGAGTTACTTAATCTTCAAGGGTATATACCATCCTAAATTATGCCTATAAATGTGTGATGCGAGGATATAATTTAATTATGAAATTTTCACCAAGTTTTATTATAATGTTATTCTGTGAAAGTGACTAAATTCAAAATATTTTCCTATTACAACCCATCCTGCTTGATTATTTTATTGATTTGATGTTTTAGTTGGAATTAATTCTCAAACGCACAATTCTGTTAATCTCATTAATCAACTCTCCATTGCCTATTCCGGTGTGATATACTTGTTGGGGCTCATTGTTTACATTAATGCTGCCTAATGTCGACCAAAGAGCACTCAAAATCCTTACAGGTGAAAGTAATGCATCTTCCTTGCAAAATAGATAATATTTAAAACCAAATTCAGCTCCTTATAGGCGAATATCTGTCGCAGTGGGTCGTCCACTTTAATTTCCTAATTTTCATTCTAGGAAATACCTAACTTTCATTATTATAACCAAATGAGCCATAATTTTGTGGTTTTGTAAATGTCTAAAACTGCAATTTTCTAGAAAAAATTATATAGGTAGATCATTATTACTTCCATTTAAAACTGATTGTTCTTTCAATACTCATTTCAATAATTTTTTATAAGACCATATAAACGCTTTTTTATAAGCGTTTATATGGTCTTACAAAAAATTATTTGCTATTCTCATTAATCTGTAAACCAAGGTTCCATTTATCATTTTAGATAGGTTTTTTCAAGTTCCATTTTCTAATCTTGCTTAGGGAAATAGACGGAAAAGTGAGTACGGCTTCCACATGAGTCCTCTTAAGGAAATTGGATCCCCCTTTAAAGTAAATGTTGTAAATCTTAAATATAAGTTTAGGCACTGAAACAAAATCTTTATCCGTTTTCCAACAACTGCTGTCACTTCCTTTTCAAACCCATTTGCATTTTGAATCTTTGATTTCTAAACATAACCTAGAAACTTTTTTTCTGGACTAGGAAGCAACTTTCAACCATTTCAAGCAATTCTAGCATTTGCATTTTTGAAGCCCCGGGATATCATGAAAGTAAGTCTATCGTGTTGATGCTTATTTCTTCAAAGAATTGCTGAAACAATCTAAAACATAACCTAACTTTTTTTAAATACTTCTCTTTATTAATGTTTGAAGCTGTTGAAGGCTTTTAAAGCCTGTGGTAACAATTGCTAAAAGAGAATATTATAAACCTAACAGAACTGATATAAATTGAATGGAATAGAAAATTATACATATAAAAGTTGTAATAATTTTAGATATGTCCTTCAAAATTCAAAATGACATAAATGACGGATAGATTTCCCGCAATTATATTTATGTCACTCATTATGCTCGTTGGCACTTAATTATATATAGAAGATTTTTGCTTATGCTATCAGAGTGCAGTTGGAGGAGATTGATGAAGCCAGTTCCGGTTCTTGTTTGATTTTCCAAATTTTCAGTGTCTTTGACTCCAAAATACTATTGTCGATCGCCAGAAAAGTCCACCCAAATTCCCGTATTGTACAATAAATGTAAATGTTTCGTGCTGGACATACTATAAATCCAAAATTCTCTGTTAAACTGGAACTGGTGGATTCAAAGGCCACTGCACATGTTTTGTTTTTTTTTTTAATTAATTTGTTATTTTGTTCTAAGGATCTCTTTTAAAGCTAAAAAAAAATTCAATATATTTATTTTATTTTGTATATTAAATTAATTAAACATGTATTTTGGAGTATGCATCTATTTCCACTTATTATTTTTTTTAGTGTTAGCTACAACATAAACATAGCGAAGCTAACAATGTTTTGTATACCTAGAAAAGGGGCAGCTCAGAATAATAACAAAAAAGTTTATTTATTTTTTTATAATTTTTACTGATAGGTATCTATTAAATTAGACATTTCAATACCTAAAGGTTTTTTTAGCGTTGAGTCGGTTTTCAACCAAATGCAACTTTTTATAAAAAAATATTTGCTTTTCTTATTAATCGGTAAACCAAGGTTCCATTTACCATTTTAGATAGGTTTTTTCAAGTTCCATTTTCTAATCTTGCTTAGGGAAATAGACGGAAAAGTGAGTACGGCTTCCACATGAGTCCTCTTAAGGAAATTGGATCCCCCTTTAAAGTAAATGTTGTAAATCTTAAATATAAGTTTAGGCACTGAAACAAAATCTTTATCCGTTTTCCAACAACTGCTGTCACTTCCTTTTCAAACCCATTTGCATTTTGAATCTTTGATTTCTAAACATAACCTAGAAACTTTTTTTCTGAACTAGGAAGCAACTTTCAACTATTTCAAGCAATTCTAGCATTTGCATTTTTGAAGTTCCGGGATGTCATGAAAGTACGTCTATCGTGTTGATGCTTATTTCTTCAAAGAATTGCTGAAACAATCTAAAACATAACCTAACTTTGTTTAAATACGTCTCTTTATGAATGTTTGAAACTGTTGAAGGCTTTTAAAGCCTGTGGTAACAATTGCTAGAAGAGAATATTATAAACCTAACAAAACTGATATAAATTGAATAGAATAGAAAATTATACATATAAAAGTTGTAATAATTTTAGACATGTACTTCAAAATTCAAAATGACATAAATGACAGGATAGATTTCCCGCCATTATATCTATGTCACTCATTATGCTCGTTGGCACTTAATTATATATAGAAGATTTTTGCTTATGCTATCAGAGTGCAGTTGGAGGAGATTGATGAAGCCAGTTCCGGTTCTTGTTTGATTTTCCAAATTTTCAGTGTCTTTGACTCCAAAATACTCTTGTCGATCGCCAGAAGAGTCCACCCAAATTCCCGTATTGTACAATAAATGTAAATGTTTCGTGCTGGACATACTATAAATCCAAAATTCTCTGTTAAACTGGAACTGGTGGATTCAAAGGCCACTGCACATGTTTTGTTTTTTTTTTAATTAATTTGTTTATTTGTTCTAAGGATCTCTTTTAAAGCTAAAAAAAAATTCAATATATTTATTTTATTTTGTATATTAAATTAATTAAACATGTATTTTGGAGTATGCATCTATTTCCACTTATTATTTTTTTTAGTTTTAGCTACAACATAAACATAGCGAGGCTAACAATGTTTTGTATAGAAAAGGGGCAGCTCAGAATAATAACAAAAAAGATTGTTTATTTTATTTACAAATTTTACTGATATCTATTAAATTATGCAAAAATTATGGTATTATATCTGCATTAATCAATATATTAGGTATTTGGAAAAAAACTATAAAATATGGTTTAAAAAATTCATTTTATTCATGTGGCAGTGTAAGAAAATCAAATTTATTGAGAAAGTGAAAATAAGGGCTCAACTCATCTCCACTCTCATTGGTCAAAGTGGAAGATTTTTCTTCAAAGTCACTTAAATACTCCTCGCGGAAAAAGCTTTTTCATTCTTTCCTCTGCTTTGCAAGATACGATTTTTCCAAAATGTTTTTCAAAATGCTTCCGGTTAGAGCTGCCGCAACTTTGGTTAATCCCAATCGAAATGTGGTCTAACATCCTGACGAAACAGATAATCGTTCATTTTCTAATTTTCTAACTTTGGAGTAACTTTCATTATTAGAATGACATGAGCCATAATTTTGAGGTTTTTTAAATGTCCAATTTCCTGAAAAAAATTATTTTAATCATTATTACTTTCATTTAAAATTGATTGTTCTTTTCAATACCTAAAGGTTTTTTTGGCTTTGAGTCTGTTTTCAACCAAATGCAACTTTTCATAAAGAATTATTTGCTTTTCTTATTAATCTGTAAACCAAGGTTCCATTTACCATTTTAGATAGGTTTTTCAAGTTCCATTTTCTAATCTTGCTTAGGGAAATAGACGGAAAAGTGAGTACGGCTTCCACATGAGTCCTCTTAAGGAAATTGGATCCCCCTTTAGAGTAAACGTTGTAAATCTTAAATATAAGTTTAGGCACTGAAACAAAATCTTTATCCATTTTCCAACAACTGCCTGTCACTTCCTTTTCGAACCAATTTGCATTTTGAATCTCTAATTTCCAAACTGGCAGATAACCTAAAAACTTTTTTTCTGGACTAGGAAGCAACTTTCAACCATTTCAAGCAATTCTAGCATTTGCATTTTTGAAGTTCTGGGATGTCATGAAAGTACGTCTATCGTGTTGATGCTTATTTCTTCAAAGAATTGCTGAAACAATCTAAAACATAACCTAACTTTGTTTAAATACGTCTCTTTATGAATGTTTGAAGCTGTTGAAGGCTTTTAAAGCCTGTGGTAACAATTGCTAAAAGAGAATATTAAAAACCTAACAAAACTGATATAAATTGAATAGAATAGAAAATTATACATATAAAAGTTGTAATAATTTTAGATATGTCCTTCAAAATTCAAAATGACATAAATGACGGATAGATTTCCCGCAATTATATCTATGTCACTCATTATGCTCGTTGGCACTTAATTATATATAGAAGATTTTTGCTTATGCTATCAGAGTGCAGTTGGAGGAGATTGATGAAGCCAGTTCCGGTTCTTGTTTGATTTTCCAAATTTTCAGTGTCTTTGACTCCAAAATACTCTTGTCGATCGCCAGAAAAGTCCACCCAAATTCCCGTATTGTACAATAAATGTAAATGTTTCGTGCTGGACATACTATAAGTCCAAAATTCTCTGTTAAACTGGAACTGGTGGATTCAAAGGCCACTGCACATGTTTTGTTTTTTTTTTAATTAATTTGTTAATTTGTTCTAAGGATCTCTTTTCAATATATTTATTTTATTTTGTATATTAAATTAATTAAACATGTATTTTGGAGTATGCATCTATTTCCACTTATTATTTTTTTTAGTGTTAGCTACAACATAAACATAGCGAAGCTAACAATGTTTTGTATAAAAAAGGGGCAGCTCAGAATAATAACAAAAAAGTTTATTTATTTTTTTTATAATTTTTACTGATATCTATTAAATTATGCAAAAATTATGGTATTATATCTGCATTAATCAATCTTCTCAATCTTCGGATAGAATTAAAATTAACTTTTTATGGGAAAAATACTTAATAAAGTAATTTTTTTATGAATTTAATTGGTTCTCATGTGTAGATTATCTTCAAAATATAGCTAATATTAGGTATTTGGAAAAAAACTATAAAATATGGTTTAAAAATTTCATTTTATTCATGTGGCAGTGTAAGAAAATCAAATTTATTGAGAAAGTGAAAATAAGGGCTCAACTCATCTCCACTCTCATTGGTCAAAGTGGAAGATTTTTCTTCAAAGTCACTTAAATATTCTTTGCGGAAAAAGCTTTTTCATTCTTTCCTCTGCTTTGCAAGATACGATTTTTCCAAAATGTTTTTCAAAATGCTTCCGGTTAGAGCTGCCGCAACTTTGGTTAATCCCAATCGAAATGTGGTCTAACATCCTGACGAAACAGATAATCGTTCATTTTCTAATTTTCTAACTTTGGAGTAACTTTCATTAGTAGAATGACATGAGCCATAATTTTGAAGTTTTGTAAATGTCTTATACGGCAATTTCCTGAAAAAAAAGTTTTTTTAGCGTTGAGTCGGTTTTCAACCAAATGCAACCTTTTATAAAAAATTCTTGCTTTTCTCATTAATCTGTGAACCAAAGATTTTGCCATTTTGGATATGATTTTTCAAGTTTCATTTTCTAATCTTCTTCATGGAAATGGAATGGAACGTGAGTAAAGCTTCCAGATGAGTACTCTTAAAGAAAATGGATTCCCCTTTAAAGTAAATGTTGTAAATCTTCAATAGAAATAATAAGAAAATCTTTATGCTTCTTCCGACAACTGCTGTCACTTCCTTTTCAAACCAATTTGCATTTTATTTTGAATCTCTAATTTTTCAACTTTCACATGACCTAAAAACTTTTTTCTTTGACTAGAAACCAACTTTCTACCATTTTCAACCAATTCTGGTGTTTGTATTTTTGAAGCTCCAGAATATCATGGAAATAAGTCTATCTTGTTAATGCTTATTTCTACAAAAAATTGCTAAAACAATCTAAAACATAACCTAACTTTTTTTTAATACCTTTCTTTATTAGTTTGCTTTCAACGTTAAAAGCTGTTCTGTTAAAAGCTTTTGAAGTCTGTTGTAACAATTTCCTAAAGAGAATATAACAAAACTAATATATATTAAATAGAAAAAGAAATTATACAAAGGTTGTAATAATATTAAATATGTACTTCAAAATTTAAAATGACATAAATGACGGATAGATTTCCCGCAATTATATCTATGTCACTCATTATGCTCGTTGGCACTTAATTATATATAGAAGATTTTTGCTTATGATTTCAGAGTGCAGTTGGAGGAGATTGATGAAGCCAGTTTCTGTCCTTGTCCAAATTGTCCGTGTTCCCCGCCCTCCAAATTCCTGTGTGTGAATGTCTTCCTTTCCGATATCCTAAATCCTTTGTAAACTGGTGGATTCAAAGGCCACTGCACATGTTTTGTTTTTTTTTTATCGTAAATAATTTGTTTATTTTGTAAGACTCTTTTATTCTAATCTTACGTTTTGCCAAATTTTAACAATTAACTTGAATTAAATAACAGTTAACTCTTTCTCCATAATAAATTTGTCAGGATGTCTATGTTCTACGATTATTAGCCTTAATTATTAACTCAAAAACAGTGTACAGAATAGCAACAACCAGCTACATTATCATCAACAATCTACTTCAACTCACCCCTCTATATTCATTGTTGGAGAAACGCTTGAGCAGTCAGACGGATCGATTGGGCGACACATGAAACATATTTACACATAACGTATCTGTCAATAATACCTGTAAAGTAACTCACCGGGGGCTTTTATCCCCCTAGCAGGATTCTCTTCCTCTCGAACTGATAGTGGAAGACATCACCAGGCTCATTGGACTTTGACAATCACTCCATGGACTCGATTGACTCAATCTTCACCCCTTTTCTTTAGCATCGTGTTCTCAATGATGTCTTCATTGTTTCGGTACCTCATTATTCCATCACAATGCACAGCACTGATTTCACAATATTTCACCGAATTCAGGGAGACAGCACTGAATTCACATTATTCCTCCGAATTCAGGGAGACAGCACTGAATTCACATTATTCCTCCAAATTCAGGGAGACAGCACTGAATTTACCTTAATCCACCGAATTCAGGGAGACAGCATTGAATTCACATAATTCCTCCAAATTCAGGGAGACAGCACTGAATTTACATTAATCCACCGAATTCAGGGAGACAGCACTGAATTCACATTATTCCTCCAAATTCAGGGAGACAGCACTGAATTTACCTTAATCCACCGAATTCAGGGAGACAGCACTGAATTCACATTATTCCTCCAAATTCAGGGAGACAGCACTGAATTTGTATTAATTCACCGAATTCAGGGAGACAGCACTGAATTCACATTATACCACAAAACACATATGATCAACACGTTAACTATCTTTCTCTTTCAATAAACAATTAACAATTGTTAACTGTAAATATTCATAATACTGCCCGTCCGACTGCTCTGACGCCCGGCTCAGTTTTTTTTACTGACTGGCCTCTACCACCACCTTTCCAGGGATGCTAAGCCGATGTTCTCCCTCTTTTACTTAAAATGCCATATGGCCCTCATCGAGATGATTTAATTAAACAAGCGATTTAGCGTCTTATTGGCTTATTTTTACTTAAAAGAATAACTATAAATTATTATAAAATCAAAAACTCTCACAATTTGTCTTAAAAATAAGGTTTGCCTTGAATAAATGCAAAAGAAATGTATTTTTTCTGTCATAAATTAATTAAACATGTATTTTAGACAATACATTTATTTATATTTATTATTTTTTTAAGGTTTAGCTGGAATATAAACATTGGCGTGGCTACAAATTTTTTGTAGAAAAAAGACGGCAGCTCAGAATAATAACAAACAACTTTATTTATTTTTATAATTTTTATTGATTGTATATTACTTCTGAAACATCTTTATGTAAATATAAGTTTTTATTGATATTTATATTAATTTATGCAAAAACAAATAAGGTATTATGTCTGCAATAATCAATATTATGGAATTAAAATTAACTTTGTATAGAAACAATACTTAACTAATTATTATAACCAAACCAAAACTTCTTGTCTCTGCAAAAGTTGACTTCTTAAAGTAAATCTGTATACCTACCTCTAATTTAATTTCTTAAAAAAAATCGACAATCTGAATTTGTAAATATGTAGTAGGTAGGTAAAAACAAAAATATTGAACAGAAATTTGATTTTCAAATGCTTTTTTATTATACTACTGTATTTTAAAACATCTTACATTTTATAATTTACAATAAACATTCCAAATAAGTAAGTTATTATTTAAGACTAAATTTTTCCACGCCGAACTGTAAATTATAGTAATAATTAGGCATCTTGACATTTTTTCATTAGATTATCTTTAAGCAAACAAACAGAGGTTTTTTATCCCACTTGAAAATCGTGGAATATTTAATCTAATACTTTTTAATCTATGACAAGATTGATTATTATTATGGTGTGCTTGACATATTTTCGCTTAGAACTTATGTCACTCAACTGCAACTTTAATAGGTGCTTAAAAGACAATTATATGCTTTAAAACTACAAATTGAACTTAGTTACTAATAGATCATTAAATAGATACTAATCACAACCATTAATGATCAAGAAAATCTGACAAGTTGGATTATTTTGAAAAATATTTGACCAGCTAGATCGCCATTAGAGAGATTTTTCTAAAGGTTAATATTTTTTAAACAGTTAGTTGTACATTTTTTGTTGCGTTTTATTTTATAAGTAGTGAAAAAAAATAAAATAAATATTGACAAAACAAAGAAAAAATCGCAAACTTTAGTTAACAAAACTCGAAAATTATAAAGGTCGTCAATTATCAGCTTTCTTCGATTATTAGGAAGTTGCAGCAGAACGATCTTCATTGTGATCATCTCTTCTGGAACAAAATTACCAAATCAATACAACTTATTCACTCTTTCGGCTATTAAATACAGTTTTACCTATTTTTATAAATTTTGCTTTTAGCTCAAATGTCTTTGAATTTGTTTAGAAAATAAGAAATGTCAAATATAAAAAATTAAACAAAATAAAGCAAATAATAAATCTGTGTTTATAGCCAATAAACCTGAATCCTTTTGAATATTCTGAGCAAACCAAATATTTGATGACTTTGTCCTTCATAATTTATATTAAAAGCACTTTTAGGTGTTGTAGAATAAAAAAGTCTTAAATTTTTTGCAAAAAGACGTTTTTTTTTCTTTATTTCGGATGACTCCTTTGCGAAACAGATAATCTTTAACACCAAATTAAGTTTAAGTCGAAATAGAGCCGGTCTTTATTTCCTAATTCTCATTCTTTGAAGAAACTTTCATTATTAGAACCACATGAACCATAATGCTGTGGTTTTCTAAATGCCCAATACTGCAATTTTCTGAAAACAATCTTAATCATTATTATCTCCATTTAACACTGATTGTTCTTTTCATATACCTTATTTTTCCTTAAACGCCCTTTTATTTATTTGCTTTTCTCGTTAATCTGTAAACCAAGATTCCATTTGCCACTTTGGATAGGGTTTTTCGAGATCTATTTTCTAATCTTGTTCATGGAAATGAAATGGAACGTGAGTAAGGCTTATCCGTTTTCCAACAACTGCTGTCACTTCCTTTTCAAACCAATTTGCATTTTGAATCTCAATTTCCAAACTTGCACATAACCTAGAAACTTTTTTCGTGGACTAGAAACCAACTTTCTACCATTTCACCATTTTCAACCAATTCTAGTGTTTGTATTTTTGAAGCCCCGGGATATCATAGAAATAAGTCTATCTTGTTAATGTTTATTTCTACAAAGAATTGCTAAAACAATCTAAAACATAACCTAACTTTTATTGATTACCTTTCTTTATTAGGTAGCTTTCAAGGTTAAAAGCTGTTGAAAGCTTTTGAAGCCTGTTGAAACGATTTCCTAAAGAGAATATTACAAAACTGATATATATTAAACAGAAAAAGAAATTATCCAAACAAAGACTGTATTGATTTTGGATAGGTACTTCAAAATTCAAAATGACAAGAATGACAGGATAGATCTCCCGCCATTGTCTCTATGTCACTCATTATGCTCGTTGGCACTTAATTATATATAGAAGATTTTTGCATACGATTTCAGAGTGCAGTTGGAGGAGATTGATGAAGCCGGGTTCTGTCCTTGTCATTTTCCCAATTGTCCAAATTCCTGCATGCTAAAAGTCCTATCCTAAATCCTTTGTCAACCGGTGGATTCAAAGGCCACTGCACATTTTTTGTTTTCTTTTATTGTAAAGAATTTGTGTATTTGTCTTTAGGGCAAGACTTTTTTGGTTGAGAAAAGAGAGGAAAACATTTAATATGTTGTCTCTATTTATTTGTCAAAAAATTATGAATATTTTGACAATTTATTCTTGATTTTGTCGTAGACACTTCAATTTTATAAAAAAAAAATGTTTATTTAAGTTAATATGCTTTTTTAGAACAGAAAGCAAATAAAAAAAAAATTGATTCGAGAATTATTTAATTTTATGAAATGTGGTTAAATGTCAAACTAAGAGTTGAATTTATTTTGCGTTTGATTGAAATGTTAATATTCCAAATAAAGCGTCTTCTGTGGTTATTATTTTGATCGGATCAGGTGGTAGGGAGTGATAATTGAACCCGAAATCTAAGAAAAGTGTCTACATTATTAGACACTTATAGACAGATCTAATTCTGATAAATAACTTTTTGTTTTAATATTCAGCAAAAATAAAATATTTTTTTGTAAGAAATTTAATATTGTCTGTCTTTTTTAAGATAAGTATTATGTTTTGCAAACATTATAGCATTGGTTAAAGCTAATCTGTAATGGCCAGATAACAAAATTATCTGAAGGCCGTGATTTTGATTGGTTCAACAAAATGTAGATAAGGTAAGAAAATACCTGATTGGTTGACCAATTAAATCCTTAATCTGCGCAGGTAGTCTTCTATTGAGAAAGGTGAGCTATTGAACAATGGCGCACCGTAAAATTAGACTTTGACTTGAAAAATTGAATTTTACGCATATGTAAGCGGTATTTAAGTTATACGTGAGACGTTGATAACGACGTAAGACGTTTAGTAGTGTAGTCGATATAAAGAAAACGATTGGTTGTTTCAACAACATTATTATCAACGATCTACTACAATTCACCCTGTGTCAAACAGATTAAACTTATTTGTTCAATCATACATAAATCAAATTATCATATAATGCACCTGTCAATAATCTGAAGTCAATCAAATACCTACCTTAATACTGATATTATGAAAAACATAAATTAATATATAATAAAATGAATTTGATCTCAATGTGTCACAGCTGTCAAATTTATTTGGGCAAGTTATTAATTGATGTAATAATCACAGTTATCTACGACTAATAGTTTTTAGTATTTTGTTTGCCAAGACGAAGAGTTACGTCAATAAATTACAAAAAAAAAAAAACAACATAAAAATACTTATAAAAGTAGTACGACAAAGATCATTGCCGAATGGAATTAAAACAGGATATCATCAGTCTAGAGCAATTCCTCAAATTTCAGAAGAATGTCAAAACATAAGAAAAACTCATGAAAAATAAGGAAAAAGAAAATTCAAGAAAACAATTTAAAAAATTGTAAAAGTAATATTTTAATATTTATTTAAAAAAAGTACTTTTAATTACAATTTATTTTGTTTAAATTCATAATAAGTTACCACATTAGACATGCAAGCTGGCTGCTGACTTGCAATTAAAAATTTGAAGGCTGGTGCTGGTTTCTTCTCCAAACGTTTATGGTTTTTTCCCACCTTTCTCTATTTTTTCAATACTTGTTGACATTAATACTTGTCACTAATTTAAATTTACTACAGTATAGTTATTTCTTTGTTTTTTATTCTTTGCTTCTTTTTTCTTGCATTAAAATGGCTGCCTGAAAACAAATTATCAACGTTTGCATTTTCAAAATTAGATAAAAAATTTATAAATAATACCTAATTACAAAGATATTGAATACATTGGTCTAAATGTAATAACATTATGTAGACGTTACTTTATTGCCTAAGTTATTAGCCCAAAAATAAGCCTATACTAGTAATATTCAGATTTCACCCTGTAGCCAAAACCGCACAGGTCTGGATTAAGTATTTTTTGAATATTCGTCCCTATCTTATGCATGTAGAGAAGAAACTGCCGCACAGGTTTTATTTAAATTGTAAATTTTTGCAATAAGTACTACAAAGATTTAAGTATCTTATAAACATTACAAAGTATTTGCTTGCTTGTGGTAACAAGACTGGTCAGGTCCTGGTCCTACATAGACCTGTCAAGATTTGTTCTAATACTTATGCTTCTGAGAGATTATTTGAACATTATTGTGCAAAAATTGATGATTACTCAAAATAAAATTTTAAGTAGGACTATAATAATTATGTTGAAACTATTAAATTCATTTTTAAAAAATTTTTTGATTATTGATTTGTCTTAAAGCTCTACATTTCAAAATATTTTAAATGAGTTATTTTCAAACCTCCATTTTTCCATTACGATATTGATGATTAGGCGTCTTGATAATTATTAATTTGTTTTACTTTTAAATTAAAATTGTGTTTATCCAATTACAGAGAAAAAAATATAAAACAACAACTGCTTCAGTCGACCAGTTTCGCTAATACTTTATTTTAGCATCTTCAGGACTAGAAACACTAGATTACCATGAATGGATAATAATTTCATTCATGGTAATTGTTGAAATAATGCGTCATAAGGTACGCCAAGTAATCAAAATTTAATCAGTATTTAAAAGTTCAATACTCTTATTTCATAGTTTATTTATATGATGGATAAATTCCTTTTAAGAGAAGTTCTCACGCAGTAGTTTATGAAAATAAACATCTTAAATGAGTGCAGCCTAAAAGCAAATATATTGTATTCATACAATATATGAGTTAGTTGAAAGTAAGATCTTTCCGAGCGAGGTATTCCTTTTTAATGCGATAATAAAAGTTCTTTTGTGTTTCAAATTCAGCTTAATTATTTCTATAATTCCACACCCATAATTCCATAGGTTATGGGCCCAGAAGCAAAACAAAGAAATAATTAAAGACTGTTAAATTAGTATAGTGTATATTTAAATTTTCAATTAGTGTTTAACTTAAGTTTTAATTAGTGTTTAGTGAAGTGAGTGTCACCACATAAACAATGGAGAACATTAATATTAAACGAAATATTCAACCCTTTGATGGAGAAAAATATAGTTTTTGGAAAACTCGAATTCGCCAATTGTTCTCAGAATTAGACGTGCTCGAAGTTGTTGATTCTTTTGAACCAATAGATTCGGATAATGAAGAGTCGTGGAAGAAAAAGGAACGCATTGCAAAGAGCGTAATTGTAGATTATTTGGCAGATTCAATGCTAAGTATTATAACACCTTCAAACACTCCAAGTGAAATTTTCAAACATTTGGATGAATTATTTCAACGTAAAAGTGCTATATCACAAGTGTCGATTCGTAAAAAGTTACTAACATTAAAATTACAACATGATACGTCTTTAAACAAACACTTTGTAATATTTGAAGACTTGATCCAACAATTAATTGCGACTGGTGAAAACATTTCGGAATCGGACAAAGTGGCACATCTGTTAATATCCATGTCAAAAGAATATGCTGGAGTAATTACAGCTCTTGAAACGTTATCTCCAGAAAATTTGACATTAGCGTTTGTCAAAAGTAGATTCTTAGACCATGAAGTGAAGCTAGTGGAAGAAAATAAAGATACAAGCGTTAAAGTGCTTCAAGCAGAAGTTAAAAATTACAATTTTAGAAATACTAATGTTAAAAGCAACTCATTTAAAAATCGTTTTAACAAAAATAATGTGCAAAATTATAGGGCAAACTATAATGCAAATAAATTCAAACAAGGATATAGATCAAAATTTAAGTGTTATTTTTGTGGTAGAAAAGGCCATATCAAAAGCAAATGTGTTTACTACAAAAGGGAAATGGATCGAAAAGCCAACGAAAATTCAAGAACAATACAAACAGTTCAAATGATAGAACCATCAACTTATTCAGAAAATGCTTCAGGTTTTGCATTTATGGCTGGAGATTTAAATATTGACAAGAAAGAAGACAATAAAATAACCTTTATACTAGATTCCGGCGCTTCTGATCACTTAATAAACCAAACTGAGTTAACAAAGAATTTTGTTAGTCTGGAAAACCCGGTGAAAATATCTGTAGCGAAAAATAGTACCTTCATATACGCAACGAAGAAAGGAACATTAGAAGTAATAACAAATCAAGGAGTTCAAGGAAAACTAGAAGATGTTCTCTACTCGCCTGATGTCCCTTACAACTTACTATCAGTCACAAAAATGCAGCATGCAGGAATGACCGTAATTTTCAATGAAAAAGGAGTAAAAGTTCTAAGTAGCGGTAAGGCTGTAATGACTGGTAAGTCAATGAACAATTTAACTGCAATTAAATGTACGATAAATGATAAAAATTACATTAAAAAGGTATACAGTACAGTACAGAATAATTATGAAATATGGCATCAGCGGTTAGGTCATATTAGTAAAAATAAATTTTTAGAACTTAAAAATAAACAAATGATTGAAGATTGCAATTTAATTGATTCAATCTCACCAAATAATAATTTGTGTGAAGCTTGCATTAAAGGTAAACAGACGCGATTACCATTTAACAAATGTAAAGATAAAAGTTTTATAAAAAGACCGTTATTCATAATACATTCCGACGTCTGTGGTCCAATCACTCCTTCAGCAATTCAGAATAGGAATTATTTTGTTTCATTTATAGATGAATATACGCATTATTGTGTAACCTATTTAATTACGTTAAAATCAGACTTATTTTCTGTATTTAAAGATTTTATTGCAAAAAGCGAAGCTCATTTTAACTTAAAAGTAGTAAATCTTTATTGTGATAATGGTAGAGAGTATCTATCAAATGAAATGAAGAGTTACTGTGTTAACAAAGGTATAAGTTATCACCTGACGGTCCCACGTACTCCACAATTAAACGGTGTCGCGGAGCGAATGAATAGAACAATCACGGAAAAAGCTCGTTCAATGATTGTCCATTCGGGTTTAGATAAAATATTTTGGGGAGATGCAGTTTTAACTGCAACATATTTGATAAATAAAACACCGACTAGAGCCGTAAAGCTAAATAAAACGCCTTATGAATTGTGGCACGGTAAAAAGCCACAAGTAAAGTATTTAAAAGTTTTCGGTTCAACAGTTTTTGTTCATAACAAAATTAGTAAATCTAAATTTGATGAAAAGTCATCAAAAGGAATACTAGTAGGGTATGAACAGAACGGTTATAGAGTGTGGGATGTAGACAATGAAAAATATGTCATAGTGAGAGACGTAATTGTCGATGAAACATATTTTATGAGGACAAGGCCCCAACGATATGTAGAGGTTGAAAGTGAAAAATCTCAAAGTAAAATTGATGTTTCTAACTTTAAGTTAAAATCAATAGACTTGCAAAAATCTGATAAAGCTAAATCAGATGGACTGAATTATGAAAATTCAGGTAAACATATCGAAATTGATGTTACTGACATTGGGTCAAAATCAATAGGGGGGCACGGTAAATCTGATGAAATAAAATCAGATGAATTGAGTGCTGAAAGCTCAAGTGGTGATAATCATGTAAACACAGAAGATACTGCTTCATTTCAAAATAAAAAGAGAACAATATCTGAACTTCGTAGGAGTGAGCGGATCAAGAGACATCGACCTATTTCTTATAATGAAAATGAAATAAAAGACGATTATTTAATGTGTGCTTTATCGGTTAATTGTAAAATTCCCGCGTCATATCAAGAGATTAAAACCAGAAATGATAGGGATAAGTGGGAAAAGGCAATAGGAGATGAAATAACTTCACTTGTAGTAAATAATACTTGGACTTTAGTACCAACGCCACAAAATAAAAACATTGTTGATTGTAAATGGGTATTCACTATTAAAAATGATGAATATGGTAATCCCATAAAATATAAAGCGCGATTAGTTGCAAAAGGGTTTAGTCAAAAATATTTAATTGATTATGATGAGACCTTTGCTCCCGTAGCCAGAATGTCTAGTTTTAGATTACTTTTAGCTTTTGCAAATCAATTTAATTTGTTGTTACATCATATGGATGTTAAGACAGCATTTCTTAATGGGAACTTAAAAGAGGAAATTTATATGAGGATTCCTGAGGGAATAAAATATAAAGAAAATTATGTTTGCAAACTAAACAAAGCCTTGTATGGTTTAAAACAAGCCGCACGTTGTTGGTTTACAGAATTTGAGACGGCACTCAAAACAAGAGGTTTTAAAAATTCTCCTGTAGATAGTTGTATTTATATCTTAAATAAAGGAGATATTTTGAAAAACATATATGTTTTGTTATATGTAGATGACTTAATAATTGCTACAGCCGATAATAAAGCAATGATTAGTTTGAAAAGTTATTTAATGAAACGATTTGATATGGTTGATTTAAAAGAAATTAGACTTTTCTTAGGAATTAGAGTCACCCGTCAAGATGATAAAATTACTCTTGATCAAAATGCATACATTGATACAATTTTAACAAAGTTTAATATGCATGAATGTAAATCAGTAAAGACACCTTTAGAAAGCAAAGTAGATTATGAGGCATTAAATTCTGATAAACAGATAAATGCACCTTGTCGAAGTGTCATTGGTTGTCTGATGTATGTTATGGTATGTACAAGACCAGATCTAAGTACAGTTGTAAATATTTTGAGTAGATATACTAACAAAAATAATATTGAACTGTGGAAATGTCTCAAAAGAGTTCTAAGGTATTTAAAAGGCTCTAAAGACTTAAAATTGACATACATTAGAGGAAATTACAATGATATTTTAACAGGATATGTAGACTCTGATTGGGGAGGAAATGATATTTTAGATCGTAAAAGTACAACAGGCTATTTGTTTAAATTGTTTGAACGTTGTACGATATGCTGGAATACAAAAAAACAAGCTTCGGTGGCAGCTTCTTCAACAGAAGCTGAGTATATGGCTCTTTTTGAAGCAGTAAGAGAAGCGTTATTTTTGAAATCATTAGCTTCTAGTTTAAATTTAAATATTTCAAAAGAAATTATAATTTATGAAGATAATAATGGTTGCATTAGCATTGCCAATAATCCAGCAAGTCATAAGCGAACCAAGCATATAGATATAAAATATCATTTCTCTCGTGAGCAGATTGAGAAAAAGATTATAACATTAAAATATATTCCAACAGGAGAGCAGCCAGCAGATATCTTAACCAAACCATTACCAGGGTCAAAGTTTGTAGAACTAAGGACTGGACTGGGGCTGGAATGAACAATTAGCTCTTGGACCAGCATAATAAAATTACTAATAATAATATTTTTTTAAGTAACTACGTTAAGACTTATGTTTAAGATAAGAATAATGTTATAATCAGTGAAGTGACCTGATTAGGGTTTTTCCTGGGTTTCCCCTAATCTATCAAACGAATGTTGGGTCACATGTAGTCCCAGAAGGCATGAGAAAAGAATACCTCAATTAGTTGATCAAACTAATGATAATATTTTAAAAATAGTTAAAAGTACAAGGTACAAATAATTCTATAACCAAATTGAATAACCTGATTATATTTTGAGGGGGCGTGTTGAAATAATGCGTCATAAGGTACGCCAAGTAATCAAAATTTAATCAGTATTTAAAAGTTCAATACTCTTATTTCATAGTTTATTTATATGATGGATAAATTCCTTTTAAGAGAAGTTCTCACGCAGTAGTTTATGAAAATAAACATCTTAAATGAGTGCAGCCTAAAAGCAAATATATTGTATTCATACAATATATGAGTTAGTTGAAAGTAAGATCTTTCCGAGCGAGGTATTCCTTTTTAATGCGATAATAAAAGTTCTTTTGTGTTTCAAATTCAGCTTAATTATTTCTATAATTCCACACCCATAATTCCATAGTAATCTAGTGTTTCTACACTCTATTCAATTTCAAGAAAGAGTGCATGAAAACAAATGCATTCAGGCTCCACATGATCACATCTATAAAGTAAGAGATGGTTGACGATTTTTCGGACAGGGCAAGCCGCAGAATAAATCGTATATTTCATTTTAAACCAATTTTGAATGGTTCAAAAACTATTCAACATTCAAATGACCAAAATACTCTTTCTTGAATCTGAACACACTATAGTCCTGAAGATGCTAAAATAAAGTATTAGCGAAACTGGTCGCCTGAAGCATTTGTTGTTTTATATTTTTATCTCTGTAATTGGATAAACACAATTTTAATCAAAAACAAGAGAATTATCAGCTACACTTTTTATTTTTAAACAAAACAAGCGCAGATGTCTTTTAGGCCACTTCAACATTGTCTAATATTTAAGCTGATTCAGCGATTATACTATCTACCCTCTGATGACATTGTTTATTTTAATGCACACTTTAAATTGCAAAGGTTTTCAAACGTCTTCAAAAAAATATGTCCTTACATAAATGACAGACACGCCACTTATAAAAAATTAGAAATGCTTTTAGTTGAAGTGGCGGTTTTTGTTTATCTTTTGACTGAGATTGCATTAATCCTAATTATGCAGTTTTAATATCATCTGAGTTACTATTTGTAATTACTTATATCAAAAACAAACTTTGTAATGTCAATATTTCCACAATAATCAAAATTTTGTATATTTTGATGTTATTACCTATGCTCCACTGATGCGACTTAATAAATTAAGAAAATAATAATAATCACTAGTATAAGCAATTCCGTCTTAATATCTAGACAGATATCTTTGATGTGTTGACATTTTTATTGATTTGCTGAAAAGGTACTTTCAAATTTCAATTTGTAGTTTATTGTAGGGTCAAAATACTTGCAAGAAGTCATTGTTTACAATTGTTGCATAAACATATTCCAATTTCGACAAAAATGCACTCAAAAATATCAAACATCTGGAATAAATAAGTCTTAGTTTTTTGTCAAAAAGACGATTTTTTTCTTTATTTCGGATGACGTCGTTGCGAAACAGATAATTCTTCAATTCCGAATTTTCATTCTTTGAAGTAACTTAGATTATTAGAACTACATGAGCCATAATTTTGAGGTTTTGTAAATGTCCAATTCTGTAATTTCCTGGAAAAAAATATTTCGATTATTATTACTTCCATTTAAAATTGATTGTTCTTTTCAATACCTAAAGGTTTTTTTAAGTTTGAGTCTGTTTTCAACCAAATGGAACTTTTTATAAAGAATTATTTGCTTTTCTTATTAATCTGTAAACCAAGGTTCCATTTACCATTTTAGATAGGTTTTTTCAAGTTCCATTTTCTGATCTTGCTTAGGGAAATGGTATGAAACGTGAGTAAAGCTTCCACATGAGTCCTCTTTAGGAAATTGGATCCCCCTTTAAAGTAAATGTTGTAAATCTTAAATGGAAGTTTAGGAAACAAAATCTTTATCCTATTTCCAACAACTGCTGTCACTTCCTTTTCAAACCAATTTGCATTTTGAATCTCTAATTTCAAACTGGCAGATAACCTAAAAATTTTTTTTCTGAACTAGGAACCAATTTTCAACCATTTCAAGCCATTCTAGCATTTGCATTTTTGAAGTTCCGGGATGTCATGAAAGTACGTCTATCGTGTTGATGCTTATTTCTTCAAAGAATTGCTGAAACAATCTAAAACATAACCTAACTTTTTTTAAATACTTCTCTTTATTAATGTTTGAAGCTGTTGAAGGCTTTTAAAGCCTGTGGTAACAATTGCTAAAAGAGAATATTATAAATCTAACAAAACTGATATAAATTGAATAGAATAGAAAATTATACATATAAAAGTTGTAATAATTTTAGATATGTCCTTCAAAATTCAAAATGACATAAATGACGGATAGATTTCCCGCAATTATATCTATGTCACTCATTATGCTCGTTGGCACTTAATTATATATAGAAGATTTTTGCTTATGATTTCAGAGTGCAGTTGGAGGAGATTGATGAAGCCAGTTCCCGTCCTTGTCTTACTAACATGTCCTTGTCTTTAATTCTTCCTAATGTGTGTGTGTGTGCATGTCCTGTGATTGTTCTTGTCCTTCCCAACCTTTCCCTAATCCCTATCCTTTCCTAACTGGTGGATTCAGAGGCCACTGCACATTTTTTGTTTTTTTTTTTTGTAATAAGTTGTGTATTTGTCTTTAAGACCAGATTTGTTTGTTTATAGAAGCGAGGAAAACATTTATTATTTTGTCTCTATTTATTTGAGAAAAAATTATACTGTATAATATTTTCTTGATTTTGTCGCAGACACTTAAATTTTATAAAAAAAAATGGATATTTAAATTAATACAAAAAAATTTTTTCGAAATTTAGTCTTGGGTTAAATTTGAATGATTTTTTTGTATGATTTTTTAAATAATGAGGTAGGTAATTTTGATAGATCAGTTTTTTGCTTTTCAAACACTATGTATAGCATTGGCTAATCTATAATGGCCAGATAACAAAATTATCTGAAGGGCGTGATTTTGATTGGTTCAAGAAAATGTAGATAAGGTAAGAAAATACCTGATTGGTTGACCAACTAAATCCTTAATCTGCGCAGGTAGTTTACTGTTGAGAAAGGTGAGCTATTCAACAATGGCGCACCGTAAAAGTAATATTGTAATGTAATGGTAACTTTGACAGTTTTTGAGTTTACTTATTTTTAAAAAACGCAGAGTAATAGAAAAATATGCACGCTATTTTCCTTTCCTAATCATTTTTTTTTACGAAACTTAAAAACTTTTTTGTTAATAATTATTATAATGCTGCGTAGGTATAGTAAGCTCAATTGATAAGTTTCTTCCGTAAAACAATTGTTTCTTTAGCACCATAGAAAATTTAGCAGTATTAGACTGCGTGCCATTGCACTGGTCCACTGAATCTAATCGTGTTCCGGATGGTGTCCGACCGTCACGGATTTAATCATTTACATATTAAAATACGAGTGCTATTGTTTAATTGTGTATGTTTTCGTATATTTTAGCAGACTTTTCATTCTATTAGCAAAAAAAATATTTATTTTAAGCCAGTTTTACCTAATCTAATACATAATTAACTCATATATTTTTTTTGTTCTTAAATTAAAAAATAGATATATAGTTTCAATTCAATTTAATAATAAAGACATAAAATTTTACAATTTTTTTTGTAGAAAAAAGAATGATAATTGAAAAATTTTGAATTTATCTGTGTAGATTACAGTAATTGATCGAATTCGTCAATCAACAATTTGTAAACAGAAATGGGTCGATATAGAAGAATTGAATGAGCCGTTTTGGCAAAATATTAACCTAATTTTTTTCTGATACAAATACAGCTTGACAAAACTATACAACATTATTATGAACAATCTACTCCTGAAGTTGTTAGTTAAATAAAAGAAAGGTTATTGGCAGAATGTTAAAATTGTACATTTAATATCTGTCTCCAATCATTTTGATAATTTGAATCAAATTATACTAGGAAATCTGACTAAACATTTTTCTGTAATATGTCAAACTCTAATTTATACATCATATACAATTCGAATCAAATTTTTTAGATTGATAAAGTATATGCCAGATCTACTCTGCCTACCAAGCCAATCAACGCTCTCTCTGCTAAGTCATGTGATAGTTCAACCAATAGAAACTCTACTAATTCTCAATCACGTAATCAACATGTTGTGTCTATATTTACATCCAAATAAAATAAAATTGTATTGCATTTTTTAATTTTATTAAAAAACGATTGGAGTACAATAACATCAGTTTTTAGATCTGTAGGAGCTGCCACCTGTTGCCAACTTTTTTCTCAACCAGGCGATTTCTTGTAAATTTAATTGTTTTATTGTTACTTTTCATTAAATAATAGATGGATTTGAATTTAATAATCAGATGAATATACGGCTTTTTCAAATACAAAAAAGTTACCAGATGTAACGTAATTTATTGTTTAAAGTGCTTAAAGTGATTTACTGTTTATTTAGAAATAATTTTATAAGATGGGAATAAGATACTTCAAATTAAAATATTATAAAAAATTTAAATTAATTGTATGTAATTAATTTATTGAAAATATAGCTACAGTGTATATATCTTAATTTAGAATTTTATAACTTTGAATATTACGCTTACAAGTGCGTACAAGAGTATACCAATATTTTTTTCTAAGTATATAAAATGTTTTTTTATTAAAATGGTTAAAGGTTTTTACATTATCGGCAGTTAGGTACATAATGAATAGACTATAGTTTTAAATAGCATTTAGCATAAAACTTTAGAATAAGTTGTCAATTTCATACTTTTTGCGTTGCCTTGTCTAGTTTATGATAAATTTGATAAATTATTATTGGCTTTAAGGAGTTGGAACGCAGCTAATTAATTGATTTTTTTTAATATATTTAAATTATTGCGGGCTTAAGTTGACAGACGATGTCAACTGTCGAACAGATTCATTCATTTTGAAAGTATAGCAGACCGTTGTTTTAGAAATTAGTCTGAGTAGTATCTAATCATCATTAATTATCAATCCCATCGCGATGGTCCTGGAAGCAGAAAGAAGTCTACCTCAAACTACTGAGCAGAAGAAAAGAAAAATCTTTTCCGTCTCCGTAAGTGCACTTAAGAAATTATAATTTTTCCTTATACGCTTTTTGTCAAACAGGAAAGGCCGCCAGTACGAAGAAGCTTGAGGTTGAACATTGAGGATGATATGGTGCCCTTTACCGAAGAAGACCTAAGATGTCTTCAGCAGCAATATTCCCATGAAGAAGTTATGAGAATATTAAACCTTGGTCGGGAAGATAAAAATGCTCCTGGGAATCCCTCAGAACCGCTACCTTCCCAGCAGGATGAGAAGATAGTAGGCGAAAGCCCTAGCCAATATAAGATTCGGCTACGGAAGATTCCCCGAAAAAACTATTCAGAAACGTATTTAAAAAATTTAGCAGGTCGATTGATTTAAAACTAGGTGAGTCACAAAAGATTGTCCAAACATCTTATGACAATAGTTTGCAATAAGCTACAATTATAATTAAGACTAGCATTCATAATAAAATTTATATAAAATAAATTTGAATTAATTAATAAATAGTTGCCTATATCACTGTTTTTTGATTTTGATAACATAAATAAGGAAACCTGCGAATAAGGACATTTTCCTCTCTTAAAATACACCAGATGATAGCAAGAGTGTCATATTATGTTGTAAAATTCCAAGATTATAGAGTTACATTGTAATCTTGGCTGTAGAGGGAATCATAATATAGCATTTTTCCCATAAGATTTTTCAAATAGTTACTACATATTAGAGGTATCTATTATAGACAGCAATGTACAAAAAAAAAACTACAAACTAGCTGTTGTAATTTTTTTATTCATTTATAATGAAGTCAACATGCTCAGTGTGATCAAAAAGTCCTTATCTAGCTAGCGTTGGAATAAGAATAATGGTGGAGGCGTCGGGAAATTTAGAATAATATCACTAAATTAACTATTTTTATTAAAATGCAATAATTGTTTTACCATATTCTTGTTCTGTTATGAATACAACTTAAATATTGCATAAATACAAGATTAACAAACTACTTCATTATCAACGATCTACTACAACTCACCCTCTTTGTGGTCGTTGGTAAGAAACCGCCTTGAAGGGATTAGATTATAAGTTTCTTATTATCACTAATTTATTTATTCAAAAAAATTGTTTAAATGTTAGTGAAATAACAAAATTTTTTGTCATTTATCAAAATGTATTGAAAAAATACAATAATATATACGTCCAAATAACACAAATTTGTACAATAATATATACACTAATATAATTGATTTGTCACATTTATGTCACAATTAACGTACCTGAAAATATATATATATCTATCCTTAAATACAATACTCAAAGTTTCTGCATTTAGATATCTATCACAAATAATATCTTTGTATTTTAAGAATCCAATAATATATTGCGTCAAATGATTTAAAACAAAGTGAGTCAGAAAAGATTGTCTAAACAATTTATGACAATAGTTTGCAATAAGCTACAATTATTATTAGGACTAGCATTTATAATAAATAATATGTTCATGCGTTTTACGTTTTAACTGACGTCACAACTTTATACTTCACCTGCTTTATATAAAATAAATTTGAATTGTTTAATAAATAGTTGCCTATATCACTGTTTTTTGATTTTGATAACATAAATAAGGAAACCTGCGAATAAGGACATTTTCCTCTCTTAAAATACACCAGATGATAACAAGAGTGTCATATTATGTTGTAAAATTCCAAGATTATAGAATTACATTGTAATCTTGGCTGTAGAGGGAATCATAATATAGCATTTTTCCCATAAGATTTTTCAAATGGTTACTACATATTAGAGGTATCTATTATAGACAGCAATGTACAAAAAAAACCTACAAAGTAGCTGTTGTATTTTTTTTATTTATAATGAAGTCAACATGCTCAGTGTGATCAAAAAGTCCTTATCTAGCTAGCGTTGGAATAAGAATAATGGTGGAGGCGTCGGGAAATTTAGAATAATATCACTATATTAACAATGTTTATTAAAATACATTAATTGTTTCATCATTTTCTTGTTCTGTTATGAATACAACTTAAATATTGCATAGATACAAGATTAACAGACGACTTCATTATCAACGATCTACTACAACTCACTCTCTTTGTGGTCGTTGGTAAGAAACCGCCTTGAAAGGATTAGATTTTAAGTTTCTTATTATCACTAATTTATTTATTCAAAAAAATTGTTTAAATGTTAGTGAAATAACAAAAGTTTTTGTCATTTATCAGAATGTATTAACAAAATACAATAATATATACGTCCAAATAACACAAATTTGTACAATAATACATAGTAATGAAACATACACTAATATAAATGATTTGTTACATTTATGTCACAATTAAGGTACCTGAAATATATATATATATATATATATATTATTAAATACAATACTCAAAGTTTCTGTATCTAGTTATCTATCACAAATAATATATTTTGTATTTTAAGAATCCAATTATATATTGCGTCAAATGATTTAAAACAAAGTGAGTCACAAAAGATTGTCTAAACAATTTATGACAATATAATAATATGTTCATGCGTTTTACGTTTTAACTGACGTCACAACTTTATACTTCACCTGCTTTATATAAAATAAATTTGAATTGTTTAATAAATAGTTGCCTATATCATTGTTTTTTGATTTTGATAACATAAAGAAGGAAACCTGCGAATAAGGACATTTTCCTCTCTTAAAATACACCAGATGATAACAAGAGTGTCATATTATGTTGTAAAATAACAAGATTATAGAGTTACATTGTAATCTTGGCTGTAGAGGGAATCATAATATAGCATTTTTCCCATAAGATTTTTCAAATGGTTACTACATATTAGAGGTATCTATTATAGACAGCAATGTACAAAAAAAACCTACAAAGTAGCTGTTGTATTTTTTTTATTTATAATGAAGTCAACATGCTCAGTGTGATCAAAAAGTCCTTATCTAGCTAGCGTTGGAATAAGAATAATGGTGGAGGCGTCGGGAAATTTGGAATAATATAACTAAATTAACTATTTTTATTAAAATACAATAATTGTTTTATCATTTTCTTGTTCTGTTATGAATACAACTTAAATATTGCATAAATACAAGATTAACAGACGACTTCATTATCAACGATCTACTACAACTCACTCTCTTTGTGGCCGTTGGTAAGAAACCGCCTTGAAGGGATTAGATTATAAGTTTTTTATAGCCATTAATTCATTTATTCGAAAAAAATGTTTAAAGGTTAGTGAAATAACAAAATTTTTTGTCATTTATCAGAATGTATTAACAAAATACAATAATATATACGTCCAAATAACACAAATTTGTACAATAATACATAGTAATGAAATATACACTAATATAAATGATTTGTCACATTTATGTCACAATTAAGGTACCTGAAAATATATACAAATATATCTATTCTTAAATACAATACTCAAAGTTTCTGCATCTAGTTATCTATCACAAATAATATATTTGTATTTTAAGAATCCAATTATATATTGCGTCAAATCATTTAAAACAAGGTGAGTCACAAAAGATTGTCCAGACAATTTATGACAATAGTTTGCAATAAGCTACAATTATTATTAGGACTAGCATTTATAATAATATGTTCATGCGTTTTACGTTTTCACTAACGTCACAACTTTATACTTCACCTGCTTTATATAAAATAAATTGGAATTGTTTAATAAATAGTTGCCTATATCACTGTTTTTTGATTTTGATAACATAAATAAGGAAACCTGCGAATGAAGACATTTTCCTCTCTTAAAATACACCAGATGATAACAAGAGTGTCATATTATGTTGTAAAATTCCAAGATTATAGAGTTACATTGTAATCTTGGCTATAGAGGGGAATCATAATATCAAATAATAATATAGCATTTTTCTCAAAAGATTTTCAATTGGTTAATACGTATTAAAAGTATGTAGACAGCAATGTACAAAAAAAAACCTACAAACTAGCTGTTGTAATTTTTTTATTTATTTATAATGAAGTCAACATGCTGAGTGTGATCAAAAAGTCCTTATCTAGCTAGCGTTGGAATAAGAATAATGGTGGAGGCGTCGGGAAATTTATAATAATATCACTAAATTAACAATTTTTATTAAAATACAATAATTGTTTTATCATATTCTTGTTCTGTTATGAATACAACTTAAATATTGCATGAATACAAAATTAACAGACTACTTCATTATCAACGATCTACTACAACTCACTCTCTTTGTGGCTGTTGGTAAGAAACCGCCTTGAAAGGATTAGATTTTAAGTTTTTTATTACCACTAATTTATTTATTCAAAAAAATTGTTTAAAGGTTAGTGAAATAACAAAATTTTTTGTCATTTATCAGAATGTATTAACAAAATACAATAATATATACGTCCAAATAATACAAATTTGTACAATAATACATAGCAATGAAACATACACTAATATAAATGATTTGTCACATTTATGTCACAATTAAGGTACCTAAAAAAATATATATATATATATATATATATATATCTATTCTTAAATACAATACTCAAAGTTTCTGCATTTAGATATCTATCACAAATAATATATTTGTATTTTAAGAATCCAATTATATATTGCGTCAAATGATTTAAAACAAAGTGAGTCACAAAAAATTGTCCAAACAATTTATGACAATAGTTTGCAATAAGCTACAATTATTATTAGGATTAGCATTTATAATAATATGTTCATGCGTTTTACGTTTTCACTGACGTCACAACTTTATACTTCACCTGCTTTATATAAAATAAATTTGAATTGTTTAATAAATAGTTGCCTATATCATTGTTTTTTGATTTTGATAACATAAATAAGGAAACCTGCGAATGAAGACATTTTCCTCTCTTAAAATACACCAGATGATAAGAAGAGTGTCATATTATGTTGTAAAATTCCAAGATTATAGAGTTACATTGTAATCTTGGCTGTAGAGGGAATCATAATATCAAATATTAATATAGCATTTTTCCCATAAGATTTTTCAAATGGTTACTACATATTAGAGGTATCTATTATAGACAGCAATGTACAAAAAAAAAACCTACAAAGTAGCTGTTGTATTTATTTTTACTTATAATGAAATCAACATGCTCAGTGTGATCAAAAAGTCCTTATCTAGCTAGCGTTGGAATAAGAATAATGGTGGAGGCGTCGGGAAATTTATAATAATATCACTAAACTAACAATTTTTATTAAAATACATTAACTGTTTTATCATATTCTTGTTCTGTTATGAATACAACTTAAATATTGCATAAATACAAGATTAACAGACTACTTCATTATCAACGATCTACTACAACTCACTCTCTTTGTGGTCGTTGGTAAGAAACCGCCTTGAAGGGATTAGATTTTAAGTTTTTTATAACCACTAGATCATTTATTTAAAAAAAATGTTTAAAGGTTAGTGAAATAACAAAAGTTTTTGTCATTTATCAGAATGTATTAACAAAATACAATAATATATACGTCCAAATAACACAAATTTGTACAATAATATATACACTAATATAAATGATTTGTCACATTTATGTCACAATTAACGTACCTGAAAATATATATATATCTATCCTTAAATACAATACTCAAAGTTTCTGCATCTAGTTATCTATCACAAATAATATATTTGTATTTTAAGAATCCAATTATATATTGCGTCAAATGATTTAAAACAAAGTGAGTCACAAAAGATTGTCCAAACAATTTATGACAATAGTTTGCAATAAGCTACAATTATTATTAGGATTAGCATTTATAATAATATGTTTATGCGTTTTACGTTTTCACTGACGTCACAACTTTATACTTCACCTGCTGTATATAAACTAAATTTTAATTGTTTAATAAATAGTTGCTTATATCACTGTTTTTTGATTTTGATAACATAAATAAGGAAACCTGCGAATAAGGACATTTTCCTCTCTTAAAATACACCAGATGATAACAAGAGTGTCATATTATGTTGTAAAATTCCAAGATTATAGAGTTACATTGTAATCTTGGCTATAGAGGGGAATCATAATATCAAATAATAATATAGCATTTTTCTCAAAAGATTTTCAATTGGTTAATACGTATTAGAAGTATGTAGACAGCAATGTACAAAAAAAAAACTACAAAGTAGCTGTTGTAATTTTTTTATTTATTTATAATGAAGTCAACATGCTTAGTGTGATCAAAAAGTCCTTATCTAGCTAGCGTTGGAATAAGAATAATGGTGGAGGCGTCGGGAAATTTAGAATAATATAACTAAATTAACTATTTTTATTAAAATACATTAACTGTTTTACCATATTCTTGTTCTGTTATGAATACAACTTAAATATTGCATAAATACAAAATTAACAGATTACTTCATTATCAACGATCTACTACAACTCACTCTCTTTGTGGCCGTTGGTAAGAAACCGCCTTGAAGGGATTAGATTATAAGTTTTTTATAGCCATTAATTCATTTATTCAAAAAAATTGTTTAAAGGTTAGTGAAATAACAAAAGTTTTTGTCATTTATCAGAATGTATTAACAAAATACAATAATATATACGTCCAAATAACACAAATTTGTACAATAATACATAGTAATGAAACATACACTAATATAAATGATTTGTCACATTTATGTCACAATTAAGGTACCTGAAAATATATATATATCTATTCTTAAATACAATACTCAAAGTTTCTGCATTTAGATATCTATCACAAATAATATCTTTGTATTTTAAGAATCCAATAATATATTGTGGTAAAAATATTCATGGTTTCTATGTAAAAAATATTTCAAATATTTTTTAATAGATTATAACACTAACACAAAAAATTGACCAATTACAAAAATACTCTTACGTCTAAAATAGTGTCCACCGCTTAAATATTGTTTGTTTTTGAATTACAAAATAATCTGCTTATCCAGTATCACTAAGTCCACTATCACTTGTACTTTGATTTCTTATGTCTCTTGCTAATACTATTTCATGTTGTCTTTCCGCTTGTCTAACTGCTGCAATTTCCCTACCTCTTGCGGCATCCAATTGTCTGTTTCTATCATCTCCTCTTTCCTCATTATTTTCTTCCGCTTCTCCTACATTTCCTACTTCTACTCTTAGATTTTCCGCTTCTCTTCGTCTTTCATCTTCTTCTTCATCTGAGCTTAAGGCTTCTCTTTGCTCAGTTGCATTTCTTCTTCTGCTGGGTCTTTGCCTTTGTGGAGATGGTGACGAAGTAGATGCAAAACTTTTTGAAGCCGACGGTAATGCTGCGGAAGAAGATGCTGATGGGTGACTACTATCACTTCTCCCTTGAACTTCAGAAGATGCTTCTTCTTTATTTTGGGAACTCAAGCTTGACTACACAAAGATTTTAAATAAATTATAGATATGTCAACAAACAAATGAGATATAAAATCAAGATTAAAATTAATTCAAGAAACGTAGATAAGAAGCTATTTTTGTTGAATTCTCACAATGTTTTTGCTGTGGTAGTGCTAAATTAGGAAGTGCTAAATTAAGTATAGAAAAGAATGTAGAAAAGGTAAGAATAGAGTTGTAAAGACTAATAAAAAAAGATTACAATAATAAAAATAAGAAAAAAAAAAGTATAGGAAATAAATAGTCAAAAAAAAATAGATGAGAAAAAGTAAAATGTAGGTACAAGCATTGAGCTGAATACTTCATTACAAGACAAAAGCGAGTTGTGCGAGTTGTCAAAATGGTGGAAAAAAAGCACAGAGAAGATGTGACAAGAAATGAAAACAATATACAGTAAGGAAGAATTATGTAGATACTAAAAATTAAATAAACTTACATTATCAGTAGGTTGTGATGAAGGGAGTCTGCTTGAACCAGCTTGAGGCTGCGACTAAAGCAAATCAAAAAAAAAATAGGTATAAGAAACTAAAAATTGCATAACACTAACAGTGACCTTTAAACATCACTAAATTTTGTATAAATATACTTGGAGAGCATAATTGTGTAAAAGTTAAAAAAAAACATAGATTGAACTTTAATTATTCAACTACCCCACTATATTTAAGATAAATAAATAAAAATCTTGTTGAGAAAACTTACAGAGCTAGCAGATGGGGTGCTTGGCAACGGTACCTAATTGTGTTATAAAATATAAATCAATAACTTTAGCAACTACAAACTTATTGTTATACAACTTACAGAGTTAGAAGGTGGTGTAGTCGGCGGCTGAAATTGTGTTATTAGTAGCTACATATTTTTAACAAAACTTACCGAATTCGAGCTGATCTGACCTGACCTGGCCTGGCCCGAGTCCTCAGATGTTGTACTCGGCGACTGTAATTGTGTTATTTAATTTAAATTAGTAACTTTAGTAACTACAGACATATTTTGATAAAACTTACCGAGTTAACAGATGCTGTAGTCGGCGACTGTTATTGTTTTATATAATGTAAATTAGTATATTTAGTAATTCGAAACATATTGTTTATAAAACTCACCGAACTAGCCTGATCTGAAGGAGTCTGATTTGGGCTGTTCTGCTCTGGGCTGTTCTGCTCTGGGCTGCTTTCGCTGTTCTGCTCTGGGCTGCTTTCATCTGGGCTGGTCTGATCTGGTTTGTTTTGATCTGGGCTGTTCTGTTCTGAGCTGTTCGGCTCTGAGGTGCTCTGTTCTGAACTAGTCTGTTCTGAGCTAGTCTGTTCTGAGCTGCTTTGTTCTAAGCCGAGCTGACGTGAGCTGCTTTGCTCTAAGCTGATCTGTTCTGAGCTGGTTTGTTCTGAGCTGGTTTGTTCTGAGCTGGTTTGTTCTGAGCTTGTTTGTTCTGAGCTGGTCTCACCTGAGCTAATTTGACTTGACGTGGCTTGATCTAGATTGGCAGATAGTGTATTCGCCGCCTGTAATTGTGTTATATAATTTAAGTTCATACATTTAATATCTACTGATATATTGTCGATGAAGCTTACCGAGCTAGCTTCATTTGAGCTGGTCTGATCCGAGTTATCAGATGGTTGAACCTTCGGCTCTGTCTTTGTTATAAAATTTAAATTAGTAACTGGAAAAAAAATTATGATAAAACTTACAGAGCCATCAAGTGCTTTTTTCTCCAGCAAGGTCTTTAGAAGAGATGGCTCTGCATCTGGTTCTGTCTCCGATGACCGTGCTTGTTCTTCCAAAGTTGGTTTCTCCAGCAACGACTGTAAAAGAGATGGTTCTGATGGCGGTGCTTGCTCTGATGGCGGTGTTTGCTCTGATGGCGGTGCTTGTTCAGATCGCAGTGCTGGTTCTACTGGCGGTACTTGCTCTGATGGCGGTGCTTGTTCTACTGGCGGTGCTTGTTCTGATGGTGGTGCTTGTTCTGATGGCGGTGCTTGTTCCGATGGCGGTGCTTGTTCCGATGGCGGTGCTTGTTCCGATGGCGGTGCTTGTTCTGATGGCGGTGCTTGTCCTGCCAAAGTGGGTTTCTCCAGCAACGTCTGTAAAAGAGATCGGTCTGGTGACAGTAGTTGTTCTTTGGTATCTTCCAGCAGCGTCTTCAAGAGAGATGATTCATCCGTTGTTTGGTTAGTATCTTCCGTTTCTTGTACACTTTTTGTGTCTTGTTCTAGACTAGTTTTTTGTGGAGACTGGCTTTGGCTGGCTCTTCTACTTGCTCTTGTTTCCATTCGAGTTGTTCCAGATGTTGATGGTGATTTTTTGTTGGGACTCTTATTTGTTTGAGTTTTTTGTTTCTTTGGAGAGCGGAATTGTTGACTATCTTCTATAGACTCTGTACTTGTGTTCATTTTACTTGTACCAGCTGTTGGATCTTTCATTTCTTGATCTAATTCGACTTGCTGAATGCTTGATCTTGTTGTCATTCTCACACCACTAGGGCCTGCCACTGCGTCCACTCCAGTTGGGCTTGCTGCTTGTACTTTACTAGCTCTTGCTTTACTTGCCACGGCACTTGTACTTGCTTCTGAATCTGATTCAGTTGAACAAAAAAATATATTTTATTCATTAATCTTATTTTTGTTTAAAATCATAGATCAAGAAGTGATAATGATAATTGAAACAAAATTACTACAAAAATAAGATTTTGTGTTTAAAATTATTATTTTATAAATGTCTCACTAAAATAATGTCGAATCACTTGCTCCGCATTTATCTCAACCTTGAGTCCAGCTATGGAGCCATACAACGCACAGATTAGTTACTTAGTTTAAAATCAGAACAACATATTTCATAAACAATGTCAGCCAAAATAAAACAGCTAAAAACAGAGCAAGAAGATAAGCAATATCAAGAAAAGAAAAACAATTTATCTTGATCAGAAATAATAAAACTACTAAAATTTTTTTTATAAATATAACAAGAAGAGAAAATAGAGAAAAACTAAGACAAGATCTTTATGGAATGAAGAATAAAATTAAACGCAAGTCTTTTAAGTATAGAAAAAGTAACAGAGATAAAGACAAAAGCTAGTGAACAAGAGATATAAAAGATAAGTATAATAATAAATTTTGAGAGAAAAAACAGAAATATCTTGGCAAGAGAACAAGAATAAAGCAAAAAAAAAGTTTAATATAAGTAGTGAAAACGTCAAAATAGTAAGAGTAATAGTAAAAGGAAACGTCAGCAGGCAGAACAAGGTCTAATAAAAGAGCTGAAGAAAGAGATGGGAGGAGAACAAGCAGAACCGAAGATGGTAAAGAGGATAAGTAATAAAGTATTTAATTATTAGTAGATTATAAATATCACTCGAAAATGTTAGTTTATCACCTACTTGTGTCATCTGGTACTGGTCGCACGCTTATAATCCTATCTTGACGTGGGGCTGCTTCTGGAGGCTGTTCCGTCGGCGGTGTCTCTGTTGGCTGCTGGGTATTATCTTCCTGTTCTTCGTTAGGATTCATTTTAACTTTTTTACTGGAACCTTCATCTATATCTTGTTTTCTTTTCGACATTGTAGAAGTATCGCTCTTTAAATAAGACAATAAAATTAATAAATTATTTATCGACAATAATTTCAAATTGAATTTTTCTGCTATCAATTCGCAAGTTATAGGATTTTCAAGATAAAACTGTATTATTTGAAAAAAATGTTTAAATTTACTTCCATTACGCTGTTTATGCTTATTTTTTAATTAGGAAAAATGTGCAAAAAATGTCACTCTGTATGAGCAAAAAAATACAAACCTCTTATTTACTGACAAAACAATAAAAGCGGTGGAATATCTGTAAATTAAATTAAACAATTACACACAAAAATTGCTATTGTCACAAATTAAAGCTAAACACATGTAGACGACACTGGATTCGATCTTGTGGAGCAAATTCCTTCTACAATTGGCGATAAATATTTCAAAAAACGCTTGATAAGAAAGTTTTTGCTATCAATTTTTCTTGAAATAAGCTAAAGAAGATATCTTTCTTTAAATTAAAGTCATATTTTACAATCTATACTCTTTATTTTCATAAATAAATATCAGATATATATTTATTGAGTGAGGAAAAAAGGCTTTTTTTAAATTGACAAAGATTGTTTAGAAAAAATATGAATCTATTTACATAATTTAATTTAATTATAATATAATATATTATAAAAATTACAAAAAAATCTAATTTAAACTGTATTATTTTTTATTTCTGCTTTTTCTTCTTTCTTTTCTACTTTTTCTCCTTTCTTCTTCTCTCATTTTACCTTATCCACCAAGTTTAATCTTTTTCTCTCTCTTTCTATCATTTTTATCTATTCTATTCTTTTTTTATTTCTAATGTGTTCTAATGTTTCTCTCTCTCTTCCACATATTCTGCCTTTTCTTTCATTTTCCCTCATTCAAAATAAATTCTCTCTCTTTATTCTTACAGCAGTAATGTTCTTCTCGCTTTTTTTTTAGAGCTTGGCATTTCTTTTGCAATCAGTCTCCTCATATTTTTTATTATATTTGTTTTCTTTAATTTTTCCCCTCTTTTCTTGTTTCTCTATGTCTCTCATTTCTTCTCTCACCCATTGCCGCGCTTCTCTTTTTCTCTCAACCCTTTTTACATTGAACTCTTTTCTTTTATAGTATTCTTTTGTCTGCTTTTCTGTTCATCACTTTCCAGCACTTTTTTAGCATCTTACACCCTCCTCTATCTCTCATTTTATTTTCAAATTTTACTCTTTTCAGCTTTTTCTGCCTCTATTCTTACTTTTTCTTTTTTCTCTTACTATATAACCTAGAGTCTCTCTACTTAACCCTACTTAACCTTATCTTTTTTTTTTGAAATATTTAGCGGTTTCTTTACTGTACTTAACGTTATGTCTAGACTCTCAAATTTTTGTTATCATTTTTGTCTGGCTATGTTTTTATCTCTTTTTTTCTTTATCACTAAAAAACAAAAAAAAATCAGCTGTAGAAAAGCGTTATTGTAAATTTTTAATTAGTTTGAGACAATAAAGCTTAATTGTCGTATAAATTAATCAAGGATAAGCTTTAATTTATTTTCAAATCCAAGCAAAAAACAAAATTTAATTTTTTTGTAACTTCAATCGCGAATAACTTTTTAAGAAAGGGTTTTATAAAAAAGTATGGTCGGACCTTTTTTGTAGAGCATTAAATTTCCTTCAAGAAACATTTTTGTAATTTTTCACATATTAATTGGTTTGTTAGTTAAAAACATTTAAAGTAAAAAGTAAAATCAAAAAACCTATCAGTTTTTAAAGCTTGAAACGATTAGTTCGGCAAAAATTTTTAATCAGATTTTTTTTTAAAGAGATTGGATTTTGATATTTGTCAATATTTTTTTTTTTTTTTGGCTCAATGGTCCAACAGGTTTGACGCTAAAATGAGATAAATAAAGACTAATAGAGACCAATAAAACACTGATATTTTTTTTCCCAAAAAATAGTTAATATATTTTTCAAAAAAAAATGTTAATTTTAAATTTAAAAATCACGTTAACATGTGCTGCCCCCTAAGCGGGAGTGGCAAAACCCTTAAAATGTTAAATGGAAAAAGGGGTTGATTTATAATGATGTTTATTAATTTGCAATTTTGTTTGGTTTATACAGTGCGATTAAAAAGTCTTTCTGTCAAGTAGGCGTATTAGTTAAAAACGTATATCTTTCCGCAGTTTATTGGTGATTGAAACAATTTCTAATCACTTAAAAAGTATTTTGGTATTTCTTTTTGTACATTATAATATTTAAAAACTTTTCATCGGTGTGCCGACGTCATATTCTAATTCCACAGCTAGCTTGATAGATCACACCGTATTATGTACGGTCCACTCAAATTCGGACGATGCTCAATTTATGGATATTCTCTAGAGCACCCAGTCGACTAGATTTATAAAAATAATAAATCAATATACAAAAGTTTATTAGAAAAATATTGGTTAATAGGAACCATAACAACATTTTTAATAATTAATAAAATATAATAGCAAAAACAATTATTTGTCCAACCCTAAAAAAAATATTTTCTATTGTGAGTAATTGAGAAAAAACTTTTTGAAATAGATTTATTAAAAAAACTGCATGTTCATATCCTACCAATAACACTGATAACCATAGAATTTTAATCATCTAGAAATACTTCAATGTTGAGTAATACATTCCATTCCCTCAAATTAATACCTGATAAATTGCAACGTTGCCACTTAAAAAGTTGGTTTTTTCTTATTTTATTAATATTTTTTTACTTAGGCTTGTTTCTGTTAAAATTTATATTTTAATAATAAAAGTTATAAATTCGCTAAACTAAACTCAAAACTCTCACTACTTTCATTTATAGAAAACAAAAATTTGTAGTTGTTTTTCTTTCTAGACAAAAGTCTTAATGAAAAGTTGTAAAACAAAAGAATACAAAACAAAAAAATTGAATACTAGGAACTATCTTAAAGTAACAAAATTTTTTAGTAAACCTTTCCAATCACATTTTTTCTCTAATTTTTAATTAAAGATAATTGTTAGATAATCAACCAAAAAGCATTAATTTTCTCATTTTGTTAACAAAAAGTAAAAAAGCTTTATCGAAATTTATTAGCCAAGCATATACAGTGTGTTTGCTTAAATTCCCTGCAAATAGAAAACTTTTTTTTATTATTACCTTTAGGTGAAAAAGAATATTTTTCTTAAAAAAGTTTTGCATGGTCTAAAAACTAAAACACAAGCATTATAAAATAATTTTTTCCACCCCTATACGAGGGTTATCCAAAAATATGGATTCCGCTCAAGACTTAAATATTTTTTTTAAGTCAAAATCAAAAATTGTTATGAAAAAAAGCTGAATAACGTTTGAAAATACGTCTAAATATCCAATTAGGATTTCTAGTATTTTGTGACAGAAACATGTCTAACAAATTTAGACAAATGCAATTCAAACACTGAAAATGACATTCAATTAATTTAAATAAATAATATAAATAACAAAAATTAATGTATTACCTTGAATTAAATCAAATAACATTGTATAATATTTTAAGTGACATCTATAGTATATTCAAGTTAAAGGCGTAGTGGATGTAAACAAAAAGAGGCGCGTGATTAGAGATAATTGGCGTTTGTATTGGTAGAACCATCACCTGACCTAGCAGAAAATGCGTTGATAGGCTGGCTAGGCAGGCTTGACCATGTGACATTGTATACCTCCACTTCGTCTTTAACTTGAAAATACTAAAGTTGCTACGTTACAGTTCAAATTATAGCAAAACAGATATAAATAATCAAAAAATCAGAATTTTAGAAATAGATTAAAAGTTACCTAAAAATAAACAACATTTTTCAGTAATAAAACAAACATAAAAAATTGTTGAAAAATAACAAAATTTGATAGGTGTAATTGGATGGATCGCAGTTTTTAACTCTAATCAACTTTTCTCAATAACAATTTTTAATTTTTTAATTAAAGATAATTTAGATAATCACCCAAAAAGCATTTATTCGCTTATTTTGTCAACTAAAAGTAAAAAAGCGTTGTCAACATCTTTTTTAATAAGTCATATACAGTAGACTAGATTAAAAAAACAAAATTTTTTCTTAAAAAATATATTGAAAATATCTTTTGAGATGACAAAAAAAATACCCTAAAAGTTTGAGCTTTTAATAATAATAAGAGAGTACCAATCATGTTTTCTATTACTTTTAGCGTCAAAACTCTTAAACCATTGAGTCAAAACTCAGTTTACAATTGATAATAACTAAAAAAAAAGTTACACACTTGCACGGGCTGGCTCTCACAAGCCCAAAGCCTTTGTGACAGGCATAATACAAAACAAACAAAAAATAAAAAGTAATCTTTACAAAACTTGAGAAGATACTGAAAAATATTTAAAAAATTACTGCAAAAACTAATTTTGCTGAGTCTCACAGATCTAGCCCGTCAAACAGAGGGTTAGAAATTGATATAAGCGTTTAATAAGGTAGATAGATAGAAAATGTGTGAAAGTATAAGAGAACGAAGAATAGGCGAATGGCTGGTGAGAAAGGTAGAAGAGATCTATGTAAAGACAAAAAGCGAAGAAAGATTAGAAGAACAAGAAAGTGAATAGTTTGGGACAACAAAAGAGGTAAGACAGGGGTGCCCGTTTAGCCCCTTGTTGATGACATGGTAGAAATGTTTAGAAAAGTGCAAGCAGGAAGATGTGTGGTAGGAGAAGATAAAGTATGAAGCCTGGCGTTTGCGGATGATGTGGTAATGGTAGCAAAGAGTGAAAGAGAAATAGAAGAAATGATAAAGAACCTAAGAAAGTATGTGAGGAAAAAAAAGCTAGAAGTGAATGTAAATAAAACGAAGATGATAGTGTTCAACAAGAAGAAGAGAAAGAAAGAAAAAGATGATTGAGAATAGGAAAGAGAGGGAATAGAACGAGTAAGAAAGTTTGAGTATTTAGAATAGGTATACATTAGATAACAGAGCCACTTTTGCTTTCTGTTTTTAATTTTTCCAAAAAACAGAAGACAAGTAGATAAACGGAGTGACGTGTGAAAAAGACAAGGATATAGATAAGCAAGAAAGAAGAGAAAGAATCAAAGAATCTAGATACAATAAAAATGATGAGAAATGTATGACCGAGGAAGTCCCGGGGTACCTGGGAAAAGATAATGATAATGGCGAGGTTCAGGTGCGGAAACGAGGAGAGAGAAAGAATAGGATTTGAACGGAAAACGAAGAAAGAATGTGTTATGAGAAGAGAGAGAGACACTAGAACACATGTGAAATGCAGTAAAATATGAGAGAAAATACTGAAAGAAAATGGAAAATAAATAAGGTGGATGAAAAAGATTTGGGATAAGAGAGAAATGAAAACAGGGGAAGAGAACACAAATGAAGAACAAGAAAGGGAAAAAAGCCTCTAAATAAAGCCTATTTACGCCTGTATAGACAAAAATAAACCTATTAGTAGATTACTCTTGACAAAAATTTTCAATCAGACTTTTTTTGAAGAAAATTGGATTTCTTACAAAAATATTTGTTAATCAATTTTTTTTGGATCATTGGCTCCGCTAGAATAAGGGCATAAGAGCTCAAACTTTCAGGGTATTATTGTCCATCCCTGAAGATTTTTTCAAAATAAATTTCAAAAAAAAAATCTAATT
The DNA here is from genome assembly GCA_947359425.1 of Lagria hirta. NCBI lineage: Eukaryota > Metazoa > Arthropoda > Insecta > Coleoptera > Tenebrionidae > Lagria > Lagria hirta. The sequence goes on from OX375799.1 coordinate 3,320,941, forward strand.
TTTATTGGTCGAGTCTAATGTACACTTTTGTTATTTTTTATTTAGTATTAGAGCAGACATAATTCACAATCAAATAGGTGGCATTGCCAGATGCGACAGGGTACTGCTATTATCAGAATTGAGTTTTTTAAATTTTGGGGTTTTTAGGGTATAAGGGTTTAGGGTATTAATCTACAGAAAAGTACCTATTTCGAATAGGAATAGTGGGGATCTACTACTTTTCGCTAATCTAAATCTTTTATCGTTGTATCACCCAAAATCTGACGATTCTAATGATTTGATGATTTATGTTTATGCGATTTTGTATTTCTGTGAAAATGCCTTTATCTTATTCTCACTCAACGACTTAAGTAGGGAAATCACCCAATGGGAAGCCATTGTAGTGACTAATAAGCAAAAGCTTACTAAGCCTTGAGCAATCAGCAGTCGCTTACGCTTAGAGGAACGGAACCAGTCAACCAGTACCAGTCTTCGTACAGCGCTTGCAATGGATAAGTTAAAAGTGAATATGTGGAAAGTTGTCAACTTTTTTTATGGAGTTCTTAACGCCCTTTTACGGTTTTTCAAATTTGGAAAACATTTGCAAATTGCAACGCACCTGATCCCAACAAGTGTAAATTATCATTTTACACGACAGTGCAACTACAAATGCGGATTCTGCTTTCATACAGCGACAACGTCCTTTGTGTTAGAATTGGAAGATGCAAAACATGGCTTAAGGTTATTGAAGGAAGCGGGTGAGTTTTGGAGTTTTGTATTCCTGGAAATAACGCATAATTGAATAATTGATTGTCTTAGGGATGCAGAAAATTAATTTCAGCGGAGGAGAACCATTTATTCATCAACGCGGACATTATTTGGGGAAAATGGTGAGATATTGTAAGCTATGTTTAGAAGTACCATCAGTGTCTATCGTATCAAATGGTTCCTTGATCACGGAAAGATGGTTCCAGCTTTATGGGAAGTACGTGGACATTTTGGCAGTTTCTTGTGATTCATTTGTCGAAGAAACCAATAAGCTAATTGGAAGAGGACAACGAAATAAAAATCACATTAAACAAATCCTGAAAGTCAGAAATTGGTGCCAGCAGTACAATGTTCTTTTCAAGCTGAACACTGTCGTTAACACCTACAACAAGGATGAAGACATGTGCCAACAGATTGCCAAAATAAACCCTATCAGGTATTATTTTGAAAGTTACATTTGAAAACTGACATTATTTTGCTACTTCTTATCAATTCATCATCATTCATCATTTTTTCTTATCAATTGACATAATATTTGTATAGTAGAAGGCAATGTTCTCATACAAAATACAGTTTTTGCAAAAGTGAAGTAAAATTGAAATGAGCTTCCAGCGTTTGACGTTACTATTCATTGATTTTAACCTTTCAATGTTATTAATTTAGTAAGATTTAGCTTAGACAAAATTAGAGAATTAAAAATACTGGTACCTCAAACTTTTCGACGGTAACAGTTACGTATCTTCTTTTATTTTCATAAAATAGTTTTGAATTAAGTTAGAATATGTATTTGGATTTTTATTTTATTATGGAGTTGACTGTACAACGATGAATCTGGATTACAACCAATCTGGAGTACGTCAATTCGGAACAAACGGTTTTAAATAGTTGTTTAACTTATTTTCTGTCTCTTTGGCTAATTAATAGCTACGCCACTGACCACCGCAATATTTAACTTGTCGTAATGGCAACTCTTTAGATTTGGCATTTTTATAAAGCCTGATTTACTCTAAGCAAGTTTTTTTGTAATTCAATCTTAAAAAATAGCAAACGTACTTTAGACTGGACCAATAAAAATTTGATTTTTTTTTTTAAATTTATTTTGAAAATATCTTCAGGGATGAACAATAATACCCTGAAAGTTTGAGCTCTCTTATGACCTTATTCTAGCGGAGCCAATGATCCAAAAAAAATTGATTAACAAATATTTTTGTAAGAAATCCAATTTTCTTCAAAAAAAGTCTGATTGAAAACTTTTGTCAGGAGTAATCTACTAATAGGTTTATTTTTGTCTATACAGGCTTAAATAGGCTTTATTTAGAGGCTTTTTTCCCTTTCTTGTTCTTCATTTGTGTTCTCTTCCCCTGTTTTCATTTCTCTCTTATCCCAAATCTTTTTCATCCACGTTATTTATTTTCCATTTTCTTTCAGTATTTTCTCTCATATTTTACTGCATTTCACATGTGTTCTAGTGTCTTTCTCTTCTCATAACACATTCTTTCTTCCTTTTCCGTTCAAATCCTATTCTTTCTCTCTCCTCGACACCTGAACCTCGCCATTATCATTATCTCTTCCCAGGTACCCCGGGACTTCCTGGGTCATACATTTTTCATCATTTTTATTGTATCTAGATTCTTTGATTCTTTCTCTTCTTTCTTGCTTATCTATATCCTTGTCTTTTTCACACGTCACTCCGTTTATTCACTTGTCTTCTGTTTTTTGGAAAAATTATAAACAGAAAGCAAAAGTGGCTCTTTCATCTAATGTATACCTATTCTAAATACTCAAACTTTCTTACTCGTTCTATTCCCTCTCTTTCCTATTCTCAATCATCTTTTTCTTTCTTTCTCTTCTTCTTGTTGAACACTATCATCTTCGTTTTATTTACATTCACTTCTAGCTTTTTTCCTCACATACTTTCTTAGGTTCTTTATCATTTCTTCTATTTCTCTTTCACTTTTTGCTACCATTACCACATCATCCGCAAACGCCAGGCTTCATACTTTATCTTCTCCTACCACACAGCTTCCTGCTTGCACTTTTCTAAACATTTCTACCATGTCATCAACAAAGGGCTAAACGGGCACCCCTGTCTTACCTTTTTTGTTGTCCCAAACTATTCACTTTCTTGTTCTTCTAATCTTTCTTCGCTTTTTGTCTTTACATAGATCTCTTCTACCTTTCTCACCAGCCATTCGCCTATTCTTCGTTCTCTTATACTTTCACACATTTTCTATCTATCTACCTTATTAAACGCTTATATCAATTTCTAACCCTCCGTTTGACGGGCTAGGTCTGTGAGACTCAGCAAAATTAGTTTTTGCAGTAATTTTTTAAATATTTTTCAGTATCTTTTCAAGTTTTGTAAAGATTAACTTTTATTTTTCGTTTGTTTTGTATTATGCCTGTCACAAAGGCTTTGGGCTTGTGAGAGCCAGCCCGTGCAAGTGTGTAACTTTTTTTTTAGTTATTATCAATTGTAAACTGAGTTTTGACTCAATGGTTCAAGAGTTTTGACGCTAAAAGTAATAGAAAACATAATTGGTACTCTCTTATTATTATTAAAAGCTCAATCTTTTAGGGTATTTTTTTTGTCATCTCAAAAGATATTTTCAATATATTTTTTAAGAAAAAATTTTGTTTTTTTGGTCTAGACTACTCTATATGATTTATTAAAAAAGATGTTGACAACGCTTTTTTACTTTTAGTTGACAAAATAAGCGAATAAATGCTTTTTGGGTGATTATCTAAATTAGCTTTAATTAAAAAATTGAAAATTGTTATTGAGAAAAGTTGATTAGAGCTAAAAACTACGATCCATCCAATTACACCTATTAAATTTTGTTATTTTTCAATAATTTTTTATGTTTGTTTTATTACTGAAAAATGTTGTTTATTTTTAGGTAACTTTCAATCTATTTCTAAAATTCTGATTTTTTGATTATTTATATCTGTTTTGCGATAATTTAAATTGTAACGTAGCATCTATAGTATTTTCAAGTTAAAGACGAAGTGGAGGTTAACAATATCACGTGTTCAAGCTTACATGCCAGCCAATCAACGCACTTTCTGCTACGTCATGTGATGGTTCAACTTATTGAAACGCCATTAATCTCCAATCACGCGCTTTTTTTTGTTTACATCTACTTCGCCTTTACCTTGAATATACTATAGATGTCACTTAAAAAATTACGCAATGTTATTTGATTTAATTCAAGGTAATACATTAATTTTTGTTTATTATATTATTTATTTAAATTAATTGAATGTCATTTTCAGTGTAAGAATTGCACGACGCTTTTAACGGAAAACAGTTATTTATATATTTAATGTGTAAAGAAAGTTATTTTGGCATAAGAACGCAGTTTTCGTGCCGAGCGATAGCGAGGTACGAAAAAACAGCCGAATACCAAAATGGCTCTTTACACTCGAAATACATACGACCAGTTTTTTCTTTTAAATTTTTCCTCGGGGAAATATTGACCAGTTGCAGGACTTTTGACGCACGCGGTACAAAAAGTGAACTCTTTTAATTGCTTTTGATGTTTTTTAGGTGGAAGGTGTTTCAATGTCTTTTATTGGAGGGCGAAAATGCTGGTATTCTAGCACTTCGAGATGCTGAAAAGTTCTACGTGGATAATGCTGATTTTGAAAATTTTCTCGAGAAACACAAGAGCATCAAGTCTCTGGTTCCGGAATCGAACGACAAAATGCAAAACAGTTACCTAATTCTTGATGAATTTGTGAGTTATTGAAAAATGTTGTAACAAAATTATATTTATAAATACTTTATCTTCTAGATGCGCTTTTTGGATTGCACTTCTGGCTCAAAAATACCCTCAAAATCCATTTTGGATATTGGAGTGGCAAATGCTTTGAATTTCTCTGGTTTCGATGAAGCAATGTTCAAAAAAAGAGGCGGCGTTTACAAATGGTCTAAAGAACCGGAAAAACTTCTGTGGTAATGTAAAACCTTAAAGGTATGCTTATAATATTTTAAATCCTGTTAAATTAAGTTTTGTGTGAAACTTTGTAGGTAGTATAGCTCTTTAGTTTGTAATTTTAATCGAGTTTTTAATGAAGTTAAAACTCTAACAATATTATGTATTAATAAGAAAAATTATTTGATCTACAGCTTCAATTTTTGCACAATTATTATAAAAAGTTTAGTGTACTAACTCTCTAGAAGAAGATAGAAGTAGATTTTTATTAATGATTAATTGTAGTTTTTTACAATGTATGATAATCTTAAAAAATAAATTTTGTTAAGCGCATGATTTTTTAGTGAATTGAAACATTTGAGTAAATTATGTTGGCAGTACTTACGGGGAAGTTTTCGTTTTTAGCATGTCGACAACATTACATAAGTGAAATTCACCAATTAAAGATCATACATAAAGAAGCAAGCGCCATCTTTCAGTGATTTGCCAAATCAGATACAAATGAGTAGTGTTCTATACTGGAATACAACTTAAACCTAATCCATTTAATCTAAGCTTGTACCATAAAAAAAATGCTTGTACTTTTATAAAATTTTATTACAAGTTCTATTTTTTATTGAAAGTTTAAAAAACTAATTAAATTTATTTAATTAGTTAGAATTAAAACAATATTTATATAATTTATGTATTGTGCTTCCAAGCAAACATGAGCCTTGAAGGCTGGTGACCCGAGAGCGCTCTAGTTTTCATGCACATCTTTTTTGAGCTCCTGATTGGTTAATTTGAATTTACTTTTGAATTTGCTAATTAAGTTTGCATATTTTCCGGAACTCATGTTGCTTGGAAGCACTGTATACGGTTTTTTATTAATAATAAAATCTAATCATATCATTTCACAATTTATAATAAGTTACAATCATCCATTTAGGCTTTGAATTTTTTAGTACATTAAGCATTTAAGTGAATTATGTTGGCAGTATTTGCGGGGAAGTTTTCATTTTTAGCATGTTGATAACTTAATCAAAGCAAAAATTACCGTTCAGACTACCGATAATCCCTAGATTATCTAATTTAGGGACTTTAATAGTTGCAAGCGCCCTCTCTGAATAGTTTGTAAAATCAGACTTAAATAAGTATAGTGCTCTTTTTTTGAAGTCTATTATTTGCATTATTCTATTATATAAAATAAATGCTATATATTTTGTTTTTTAAGCAAATTATATTAAAATTTATTAGTTATTAGCATATTGACAACTTAATCAAAGCCAAAATTACCGCTTACAATTAAATAATTTTTTTAGACGATCTAATTTAGAACTTTAATTAGATTGAGTTGCAAGCGCCCTCTCTGAATAGTGTTTAGAATCAGACTCAGATAAGTATAGTGTTCTTTATTTGAAACCTATTATTTGCTTTATTAATTTATATAAAATAAATGCTATAAATTTTATATTTTAAGCAAATTCTAGTTAAAATCTTCAAAAAGTATTTATTATTGATGTGGTCAATAGACTACCTAAGCCTGACGTCACAGCTCTCATGAAGCGCTTAGTTTAGTATAGACCACCTAGACCTGACGTCACAGCCTACGGAGTGGGAGACAGATCAAAAGCGGTGGCAATTGCGCACGATCGTTTTTATTTAGGTTTTAGTAATTGTTTTTAATGAACTGGACTACAGTATCACAAAAAATTGGCAATCAAAAGCTCTAATGTTTCCATGACATAACTTATCTTTTGTATTCAGGTAATCTCTTTCCCTACGTTATCATTTAGGTAATCCACATGTCGAGCATAGCGTAACATGTAGTCCATTAGAAATGATGATCAATTTGCTATAAACGACTAAAATATTTTAAAGCGACATCTTACGTGGTTTGAGTAAACTACTGAATTACGTATAATTTTAGAGTAATATTTAATGCTTTAAGTCTTTGAATAACTTGGGAAGCAAGCACAATACGTACATCAACAGCCATTTTTGTTGACAAGTTAGTCATTGGGCTATTTCCACTGCTGAATTTCAAAATAATTTTTAATAAAACAAAAATATTTTTCCAATACCTCAATTAATTGTATAATATTGTTTTTTTTTCTAAAGAGTGGAGAAATTGAGATGACTGAATGAGGAAAAGAGGTAGCCGTGCATATCTTATGTCAAACAACAACTTATCATTCTTGTAGTTTTATGTACTACAGTAACATGAAAACTAGTGATATTGTAGACCATAGTCCACTCCCACATGCCATTTAATTGATTAAGCTATTGAAAGGATTACTATAAATAGCCATAATATAAAATACTTTTTTTAATTAACAAAACAAAACTTTTAAATCGATTTAAAAGCAAAACAAACATTTGAACTTGATTCAACAGAGTGCAAAAGGTAAATGTTTGCAATAATTTAGGTACATTATTTACAATTGTAACAGCTACTTGTCACGTCACTTGTAATTTTGCACGCGTTGTCAAGATATAAAAATGTAAACATAATTGCTACAAGTACAGAGCAGTTTTTTGAATTGAAGGTCTGGTTGTTTCGCAAATAAAAATTGGCTGTTGAAACAAAGCTAGAGATTTGAATTTAAAAACCCTAAATATAGCAGGGTTTACAACATACCAAAACTAAAATTGAAAAAACCACTTTGTATAATACGTGTTGTCTTGTTTCCATCAATTACAATTAACAACTGCCTTAATGCTAAGGTTATACATTTACATAATAATAAGTGTAATGGACTAATAGCTTTTTACTTAAACATTCATAAAAATGTTTACTAATAGACAATCAGATTTATGTTTATTATATACACAAATACACTTAGAATACGACACGATATGAGATTCTACCACAATGAATTACCTTAAAATGAGTACTGTGATGTATATATATAAAGTTCAAGTGTTCATGTTCAGTCAGTCTCAACTGTCATAGACATTTTCTGTATATAACACATAACAAAGCATAATAATTACTATTTAAATATCTATGGTTTAAATTTAACTAAAGGTATATCTTTTGATGATAAACATTTATCACAAGCCCATTCCGCATATACTTCCGCTGTTAGTAATTGGAAAGCTGCTTCAGTTAAACCTGTACATCCCCTACAAAACAATGTTAAAAAATCATTAATTTTTTATATCATTATTTATTACCTATGAAACCAAAAATTGCAACCGCTTTCGCATAAAATTGCTTGATCATTATCGTGCACTTCTTTATGGCACACTCCACAAGGGTAGATGGGGGGCGCATTTGGATTCTGGGAGTTAAAAACCTAAACAAAGTTTTATCAAATTATAGAATAATAAAATTGACAAAATGCATACCATAGGTTGATCAGCTGGATAGACTTTGCCAGCACTAACTGGCATAGGTTTTGAGTACATTGTGTTCATTGGTGACATCATAAAATTGTTGTTGTGATGTGGCCCAATAGGTCCATTAGGGCTGTTCATATTCATAGGACCCGACATAGGACCGTTCATTGGTGGTCCATTGTTCATAGGTCCATTCATAGGTCCCGGTCCACCCATAGGACTCCCCATATTTCCAGGCATGGGTCCATTTACGGGCATAGGTCCTGGCATCCCGGGACCCATATTACCAATAGGGCTATGCATAGGTCCAGCTATAGAATGCATGGGACCGTTGGGGCTGTGCATCATATGTGGCCCCATGTGATTAGGCATTCTAGGTCCGTTCATCATCATAGGATTACTCATCATGTGTGAATTAGGGCTGTGCATCATAGGTGATCCCATGCCCATTCCAGGACCCATTGGACGACACATACCCATGCTATTAACCCCCATTCCCATGCTTGGTCCCATACCCATCGCAGGATTGTTTCTCATACTCATCACATTACTAGGACAATCGTCAAAGGGATTAGATGCCACAATGGTATCCCCATATCCAGAAAGAGGAGGTGGAAGCAAGTCCTGAACATTGGGACTCGACTGTATATTCGGTGCTTGCACATTCTTCCTTCGCTTTTTTGGGTTGGAACTCGTGGTCGTCAATTCAGGTCCTATATTCTGAACATTTAGGCGAAACGGTGATATGTGACTCATGTTAATGCTCCAAATTTTGCAAAAATTAATAGCCACAACGTTTTATATAATCATTGAACCACAAATGTGTTGCAAAGTGTGGATACACTCACAGACTGCACCCCAAATAAAAAGCAAAATCTTTTTAGCATTTTTTTTTATTGACTTTATTACACTAACAACCACAATTATTAATTTATTTGTAAACTCTGTTCTTGATTAATATTTTATTTTGGCGTTACAGTGCAAAGATGTTCTGACAAACGCCCCCCACTAAGAAACCATAATATGACAGTGACAGTAGACAGTATTGGCATTTGATTTCAGTATTTGATGAAAGCGCCAATACCAACATTAAGAAAGCAAAATATCTACATTAGTAACAACGTTGCCAATGCTTCAAATTTTTTTGTCATTTAAAAGTTGTATCAAATTCGTTATTTTAGTTACTTTTAATTGTATTATTACAACAGTTGTTGTTTGCCTAACAAGTTTGGGAAATGTAATTTTCCACATAAGCACTTTGTTAGCAGCGCGACTGAAAGGAGTTTTATTGAAATAAAAAAAATTGTTTCGAGTATTTTTCCCTAACTTTGGCCGCAAAGAAAAACACAGCGATGCGAGACAGACGTTTATTGATGCATTGGGAACAACCGGAAACCGGTCAATTTTCTAGTCTTCAGTAACATTTATCTAATCTTAGCTTAAACAAAAAAGGGGTCAAATGAGAGGTCTTTTGATTTTTTTTTATAATGATGTACTTCAGTCTATTAGTTTGCAATTTTGTTTAGTTTATGCAGTGTGATCAAAAAGTCTTTCTATCAAGTATTATTAGCAGCTATTGCGGCAATGTAGTCTGAAACAGATACAGTTACTGTAGTAAAATTTTATTAAAATTTTGCAGGATTATTTTTAACAATTAAGACAATTTCATACTTTAAAATACTATTTTTTGTAATTTATTTGTTGACACAAGTCAGAACTGTCATTTGACATACGTTTTCTATAATATGCGTTATTTGATTAAAAGTCTTTTTGACTGCAGAATATTATTTTCAGTACGCAAACAATATTTATAAAATTTAGTCAAAATAGAAACAAAAAATAAAAAAAAATTACTTTTTGAAGGTCTTTATTTTGTTCGGTTTCTATATTATAAGATAGTGCAGTTGCCACCCTAAAGCAAGAAAAGTCCCCAAATTTGACATTTAGCGGCTGCCGGTTTATTCAAATATTACATCTCGATAAATACGGTAACTGTAATTATAACTATGTTTTTTTGTCATTATTTACTATTACTATTTACTATGTTTGAAATTATCTATGATATATAATTACTTTGAATGGAACCACAAGTAGTAGATAGTGAGAAAACGAGCGAGGAAATATTGACAAATTGCTTTTATAAATAAATAAAAGAATGGTATTTGTTGTATTATGTTAAGTGTGGGTCCAGTTTTTCTGGTCTTTGTTTCTATTTTTAACCATATTTGACATAAGTATTATAATAAGTTGAGGTGACAGCTTCCGCGTCGAGCGTGTCTGTATTGATTTACCGAAAAACCGAATGGTTAATTGATGCGCTGAGAAAGGGTTGAGTGAGTTCATCAAATAAATAAGTAGTATCTGGAGGGTCAAGGTCTGTTTTATTATTTTTTAGTAATTATTTATGAGAGACATCGTAGCTTAGGCCAAAACTGGAGATGGTTGACTCGAAAAGGGCACCTAGTGGACAAACGAAACAGCCAGTGTATCTGAGAAGAGTAGTAAATAGGAATTTCCTTGTCTAGCGTGTGGTACGCATGACAGACGAACTCATCAGTGACTGGATGAACGGAGCAGGGGATTTTGGGGGGCGAGTGCAGTGAGAGGAGCGCGCTTAGTGTCTGCGTTTTGTGGGTGTCGCGAAAAGCTGTGATTAAAAATGAAATAAAACACTTTTAGGTTTTATTTTGTGAATTTGTAATGTAGAAAGGTGCGCGCAATTTCGGAAGTAGTGTTTTATTAAAATGGAGATTGAATGTTCGTTGAAATATTTTATTTACTATGCACTACTATAATAACATCCATTCATAAAACAGTAGGTGTTTATTATTGTTATTGGTGTGTGTAGCTGACGTGCGTAGCATGGGAATAATGGGGCTTTTTGCGGATTTACAGGTTGTTGTCGTGCGTGGCTCCTACAAACTTAGCCAATGTCAAAAGTTGACATCCTACGGCTCCTCGGAGACACTATTATTATGTTGATGTTGACAAACAGAAGATCTACCGATGACAATGGCGCAAGAAATCCTTTTCGAACCTATTCATAATAATTCTCATAGCAAGCTGGGCCTGCACTGCCCGCTTTGTCTGCTGTGCTAGACCAAATTACCGCCTCGACAGCAAAATGTCAAACATGGATATGGGGGTTAGGAAATTACCAAAAAAGCGAAAATTTGATCCCTCTGAATTAGAGGATAATAATACTTCATCGACTGCTTCATACATTCCTGTTTCTGTTGTGCAAAGTGCTATGTCGGCGCCGCCCCCACAAGCTATTGCTGTTGACTACTCTTGCACCCCCATCTCTGTCAAACAACAACACACTCTTGATCTCAGCGAGTGGTGTGAACACCGGGTCCTTGCCAAACAGGGGGACTGGTATTACCCTGGTGTCATACGCGAAGCCAGTGGCAGTAATGTGAGTACTTGATTTATTTATTTACTTTATTTACAACGTAACCTCAATAATGTTATATAACTGTCAATAACAAATAATACATTACATTTCTGATTGATAACTTGTGCACGTGGTAATGAATGCACTTAGTTACACGATAAGAAGCCCCACTGAAGACACCTCGTCTCAACTCTAATTTTGGATGATGAGCAATATTTTATATCTTTTGTTTATACAACACTTGAAAACAGCAGAAACGAACGTAAAGAGAGCCATTAAAATTATCTTTAATCATTTTAAATTGTTATTCCTCCAAAAAAATTACAAAAGGAATACTCAACTGAGCAGCCTTGAATATCCTCCTTCTAATATTCTATATTGATTGACCACTTGACTACCTCATGTCAAGCAAGCAACGTGTAAATCAACGTGCTGCAGCATGCTATTCTTTTTTTTCTATCTATAATGAGGAGTCCTTTTACTTCTTATTATTTTTTGCTATGTAAAACTACAGGGTGTATAATATTAACATAAATCAAAGGTGGCTGTGCTTTTTTGACAGCAAGTCTTAATTAGGTAAAATACTGATATACTTTTTACTCTAGTAGACATATATGAAAAAAAAAAAATGTCGGTCGACAAGAAAACAACAATATACGAAATAGATTTTATTACAGCTTTTTACAAACATTTCAAAATAAATATTTCCATTTTTTTGTAAAAATTAAAAACTGAGTTACAAATACTATATTCAATTGTAAAATATTAATCATTATTATTATATAATTATTTTACTGATTTCCACACCACCTTTCTGAGGTACAGTAAATGGTGCGTTTTTTTTTATAGTGGTGTCCCCAGTAGGCCTAGTCCACTGTTAAAATATTACAAAAACAAAAGAATGTTTTGCTGCGATATCACAATCCGTTTTCTCCCCACAGAAAACGATACCAACCACCTAATAACTACAAAACTTAAAAATAAACGCTGTTTGCTTAGATTTCACATCCGTTTTCCCCCCTCGGAAAACGACATCAGTCATTTGTGCGCATTTCAAAATCTGACTTAATGTTCCGCAATTTTAAAAGATAAAATCATAAATCGTCGATAAAAATAAAAAATAAACATCTAATTCAAAAAACAATTTTATTTACAATAATCAATGAAAAACGTTTATTTGATTTAAAATAGTTTATTATACACGGTTAGACACTTATAGTTAATTAATTATCTCTAGACGTCATCTTGCTATAGAGGCTATCCCTTTAAAAAATTTCTATAGACTTGACACTTCAAAATAAATGGTATAATTGGATACCCATCATACTAAAATCAAATAATATTAATATATAAGTTTTTCAGTTTTTATATTTTATTTTTTCTTTTTGTATCTGGAATCCACGTCCGCATTATTCGCTGCAGCCCATTTTCTATATGATAATATCCTTGATATTTTTGTGTTCACTTTTAACTAATTTGGATTTTCTACAGCTAATATTTATATGTACATATTTAAAGGTGTCCTAACAAGCTAAACAAAAAAATATTTAGAAAAATTACGCGTTTGCAATCTGTGCAAAAAAAGAGTCATTTGATTTTTATGATGTTTTATCAATAAATACATAAACAGCAAGAAGCATCAAATGTATATTAATTACCCCACAATGCTGACCCCTCTCACATGCCCTCACATATGTATGTACAAGACATATTCACCAGAGAGACCATGCCGATTCCTTCTTGCCCCCGCAAGAAACAATCGTTATAAGAAACACTATTATACCTAACTCCTTAACGATCCCCAACGAGTTTTGGAGGCTCGGAATTTTACAAAGAATCAGAGTTGGTACGATCCTCAGTGAGGATTTATCGTGCCCTTACGCGAAGCCAAACAAAGTTAAAGGTGATAAATATACATTTAACACTAATTACTGCAAATGTTTCCATTAATAAAAAGAAAAATGGTGGAAAGCAAAATTGATTCGTTTTCTAAATATTTTTTTTTACAAAACATCAACTATGTCTTGAAACAATTTAATAACGCTAAAACAAACTCACTCTATCTATTTCTTCCATAATGTGTAAACTGTATATTTAAATATTGAACATTGTGTCTATAAGCAGAGTGAACAAACCTTACATAAGACTACAAAAAAGATGATAACAAAGAATAAAACCATTTTGGTTTTTATAGAAAAAAATTGAATTATTTAATCAAGCAAATAATTTCTGATTGAAAACAAGATTGCAACCTTATTTGATTTTTTCAAACTTTCTTAAAAAATTTATGCAAATTATTACTATGTTTTTATGAGACTACTCTTACAACATTCCTTTTCAACTAAAACAAAAATTATTAAAATCGGTCTATAAATAAACTGACAAATAATTGCAAATTGACTTATCTGTATATTAAAAACTGGACGTCGTCCTCATGGATAAAATGAAGACACAGAATAGCACTGCACTGCACTTTACAATAATTATCACAATCACAAGAATTTAATTAATATATTTCTTATTTTATTATCACACACAACCGTAGCAAAGGGCACGAAGTCTGAAACTAAACTAACGTTGATAATTCTTTTGAAAACAAAAGAAAAGCACATTACATAAAACTGCAAAAAAACTGATAACAGATTAAACAAAGGAATTGGTTTTTATATAAAAAAACCTGATGAGTTATCTATTCTAATCAAGCAAATAATTCCATTATTTAGGTACTGATTAAAAAAAAGAATGCAAATTTATTTGATTTTCTCAAATTTTCTTAAAAGTTTTATCCAGAATTGCAGATTATTACCAAATTTGTTTAAGACCATTCGTAAAACATTATTTTTCAAACAATATTAAAAATTATTCAAATCGATCAATAAACTGATATAACATTACAAACTGACTCACTCTGTATATAATTTTAATTCCGGACATCTTTTGATCCTTTCCATGGATAAAATGAAGAAACAAAATAGCACTGCACTGCACTTTACAATAATTATCACAAGCGCGAGGATTTAAATTAATATATTTCTTATTTTATTATTACGCATAAATATTCGAGACAAAGACCACGAAGGCTTAAATTGGACTAACGTAGGTAATTCTTTTGGAAACAAAAGAAAAGCATTACATAACTCTGCAAAAAAAGAGATAAGAAATAAAACTAAAGTAGTATAGGTTTTTATATAAAAAAAACTTGATAATTATCTAATCAAGCAACTAATTTCAATTTATATATTATACTGATTAAAAGGAAAAAACCTAAAATAAATTATTAAATTTAAATATATAAACTATTATAGTAAATAGAAAACCGTAATTAGTTCCAATAGCAGACGATGTCGACCCAAAATGACGAATCTTATACAAACCATAGATTTATTCAATTTTTTTATAAATGAATTTTTCATGGGTCAAAAGTAACCAAATTTGAGATTTTTCGAACTTTCAAAATTCATATCTCGAAAAATATCAGCTTTATCGGGAAAAGTCTAAAAATCTTTTTATTTGAATTTTAAAACAGAATATAAAAAAAATTGTTTTATTAGAAAATAACTTTTCTTGCAATTGTTTAAACAATTTCTACCAAACGTTCTATAATACCATGGATTGACTATAATAATACCTAAAGCCACAGTTCTGTAGATCCACTAGTTACTCGATTGTAAAAAAATGGTAAAGTTATTCATTTTGCGACTGGCAGACGGTGCCGCTTCCGAACATCCTCCCAATATGTTTGAATGTTTTGTATGACACATGAAGGTTTATTTCTCTAAGCATCTCATAA
Organism: Lagria hirta; assembly: GCA_947359425.1. NCBI lineage: Eukaryota > Metazoa > Arthropoda > Insecta > Coleoptera > Tenebrionidae > Lagria > Lagria hirta. The sequence goes on from OX375799.1 coordinate 3,336,137, forward strand.
AAGTATAATGTATCCGACAAATCCCGAAGACAGTCTTATTGCAAAACTTCTTAACCCAGTATCATCGGTCTGTTGTCGGCGACTCTAAATGATTGAAATGTAGTATATTTTGCCACATGATCTCGATTTATTGAAGGAGCGTCTTATAGCTATCTGTTTTTATTACATTTTACGTTAGTAGTAAACACGTATGAGTAAGCTTATCAAAGCCATAAGATTAATTCATTCAGCTGTGTTATTGCTACAGCTTATTTGAATCTTTTAATTGTTAAGTTTCAGTGATAATGATCGAAAAACATGCCTAAGCCTACATATCTCGTGTGTTGAATGAATTTGCTTTGGCTTTGTTAAATTATGTAAATAGTTGTGCAGCAAAAAGTTACAAAATCATGTATACAACGAAAGCAATGCTTCTCTGTCTTAAGTTGAAGGTTGAATTTTATCCATCTATCTAGCTAAGTAATTTATAGTAGCAAATGCGTTTAATTTACTATTTAATAAAGTAAATATTTACAATTTCTCATGATACGTAAAGGAGATTTTCATCTGAAAATGTTTAAAATTTTGTAATTAATTTTTATAAATAACAAAATATATTTTCTCAATTATTGTTTTTATTTTTTTCAAAGTAATCATTAGTTTTTGAAGGCAATATATTGATGTCCGACAGAGAGCACTATAAGAATGTGTAGATAATGATATCTCTCATCTTTTGTTATACATATTGAAAGTGTATTTACATAAACTGCTTAATAAATTGTTCGATCTGTCATTTTTATTAACTGGATAAGCTTCCGCTAGATGTCTCTGTCTTAATATATTAAAATTATTGCACAATTGGTTTTAAAAGTAATCTAAGTATAATAATAATTCCAATTGTTATATTTATTGGGCGGCTCGACTATGAACAGAAATTTTATAGACTCTGAAAGTGGTGTTGTAAGCACAAACAATTCAGCCTAACCTCACTTTCTCTTGTCAAACCGAAATCTGCGCGTGCAAATTTTGTTTTATTTGGAGCGCCAACCTTGATTTTCATGGCAACTGACGTCACACTTTTAGAGTCTATTGCTGATACTCAGAGGTAGTCTATAATGTGGTCTATTTTTTTAAGAACTGTTAAACACACACTAATTTACGTGTGCGGATGTGTGTGCTCACCTTTGGTTTTGCGTTTTTTATTTAATTATATTAAATGAAAAATTGTATAAAAAGAGATGATGGACACACTAGTCGTTATATAATGTTGTAATGAATCATAACAGCTATGTAAAAAAATTATTTTAAAGAAAATCATTAATTTCGTTTTTGGAGCTAAGTAATTTTGTACGCTGCGTACACAGATTGTTAGATTTGATAAATAATGTCATCACATCAGCGTTTAATAATCTATGTTTTTTGTGTTGCTTAATCTACGTTTCATATTTGTCGCTTTTTTTGAAGCTTTATGCAGCTTTTATGCACAGACATCCCAATCGATCTCTACAAAAGTTCAACGCTCCATTTCAATTTTTGTTTTTCCTCGTTTTATTTTTGTTTTTTTTTTTTTAATCTCCACTTTTCTGTGAAATTGGCGGAGTTTTGAAGTACGTCTACAGAATCACTGGCGCTTTTGTGTGAACAGGCTGGCGGGGTTTTACATAAGGATATTTTTTGGTCTTTTTTTTTTATTTTTTGGCGATGAATGTCAGTCTTTGAAAACATTTTTTCCTTGCTTTTTTTAATTTGTTTTGTTGAAATACTGATTTGCTCAGCACTCGGAAGGTTTTTTCGAAGTTTTATAGGAACAAAAGAACTGTGCAGGTCATGGATTACTCAATATGATTGCTGAACAAAAATATTAAAATTATTTATCAATATTTTTAATAGAAAATAATTAATTATTCTTCTCTTATTATTAACTCTTTATTAATTATAATTTTACATTATAGTACAGGAAATACAGGATTTTGTCTTGTTTAACTCTAGGTAAGTAATTTTTTTACAGATAGGTGCAATACATGATGATCTTAAAAACACAAATAAACAAAGCAAAAATGCCGCCATTTTGCAAAAAATCGTTTGGGCCTGCATCTCTGTAAGCGTGCACTTGAGGGTTATAATTATAAGGACTTTTATAATTATAGATAATTAAATTTCTGTAGTTCTGTATTTCCTATTAATGTATATCTACTATTTCAAGCTGTTATTAGTCATAATTTCTGTGGATATAAAGTTCAAATATGTGGGAATTCCATTGGGAACGACCCTTATAAGGTGGAAGTATGTGACATAAAAACAAGTCATAGCTCCTCATTCAATTTTTATCGGACAATAGGGTTGGTCTCGTATTTAGCTGTTATTAAAAGGTTTTCAAAAGGTTTGCTGGTGGTGTACAATGTCGATTCTCAAGGGATATAAGGCCGTTAATAATGAAGGGTTTATTCAGAAAAAATATGTATTATGACTAAATTTTTACTTCGTAATACAACATTGCGATTTACGACCAAGCTTAGATTTTTTTATAAGAAGATATATCTATATAGTTAGTTTTTGCTATAGTATTATGTAACGTGAGTGACATGATGTTTTTTTTTTGAGGTGTTTATTATTAAATTATAAATAGATAAGAATAATGTCTATTTTTCTTTTAAATAACTTGGCAATTGGCTATTTATTGTGAAATTTTCTGGCAAACACTCCTCTGAAGGATTTTTATTGATATATATACACTATCCGGCCTAGTAGACATTATTTTTTCTGCTCTTTTCGGTAGATGGCGCAAATGATTTTTTTTATACATTTGTTTTCTTTATCAACTATACATTGTCTCATAATTGGGAACTTTTATATAAAAATGATATAAGTATAATTGCACATTAGAAATACTAAGACTTACATTTTAATCTAAACGTACGTAATATATGTTGAAAGTCTCATTCATTTCCTGTATGAATATCAACTTAATGAAATATATGAGAAGTTTTCGGAATAACATAAATAATAATAAGAATGAAATCACATCTGAAAACCTTCAAGTTTAGACAAGTTGCTACAAGTTCCATTTCCAATCGTTAGAAAATTTCTAAATATACGACAATGAGATTTGAGACGGTTTTTGCTGGCGTTTCCGATCTATCGCACACAATATAGTTTTAATTTGCAGTAATATTGCTAATTGTATTAATTGGTTAATTAAACAGTAGTCATTTTACGCTTCTCGCATTACAATCGATAGCTCTATGTAATTATTTTTACTATATTGAGTTGAAAAAATGTCATAAACACTCCCTATATTTTGTTAATTAATCTTTCAATAGCTGACAAAAAAATGATAAAATTGCAAGAATTCGAAACTATTTAGAATTCAATCAAGCAAAAAGTGAATTATTAATCTATTTAGGTTCTAAAAATTAATCCATAAGTGATTATTTTGAATGAAATAGAGGGCTCTTTGATTTGCCTGGTAGGTGCCACAACAGTGGTATTCAGGTAATTTTAGTGATGCCAGCTGAAATTTGCTCTAGCGACAAGATTCTATCGTTGTCGCTACCACCAGAATTAGAGGCGCTGTTTAACTAAAAAAAATTAATATTTGGAAAAATACAATAAAATGAATGTTCGCTCAGTCTACAAAATTGTCAAATTGACGCAAAAATTGATTTTTTTTTTTGATACTAAAGTATTTAATTTGCAGATAACTGTGGAACTGGATGGTCGCGAAGGGAAGCTTTTGCGCTTTACGAACGTTTTTGAAAACGAGTATAATGTGATAGGAGATGCGAGCCCCTCCACAACCGAAGTAACTTTAGGAGCCCGTGTATGTGTTCGTCAAAATCAACAAATGTTTGTCGAAGGTGTCGTTTTTAATATTTGTAACGAGGGTCAAATAGTCCGTTTCGTAGTTGCTGTAATCGGTGAAAAGCAGCTTAAAATTACTGTTAAACGTTCCGAATTACGTTTGTTACGTCCTCCGTGGTATGATGAACTTGTTGAACCGCATCAAATTCAAGAAGTGATGACGCCTAAGTTAGAGTATTATGCTACGACAGTGTCTCCGCAACTTCATACTCCCGTTTCGGTATGTACTCCTCAGTCTAACGGTAGGGCTTACGATGATTATTGTGAAAGTGAAGAAGATGAATTGAGACGTGGGGATATTACTTTCAACTCCGAAGTTGAGGCGAAATTGTCGGGTAGTTCGAAAAGAAGTAGCATGCATAGCCGAGGAAGTTCAAGTCGGAGTATTACTCCTCGGTCGCAACCCACCACACCTAGAAGTCAAGCAGCAACACCGCATAAATACAAGAAAGGTGATGTCGTATCCAATCCTAATGGCATTCGAAAAAAATTTAATGGAAAACAATGGAGAAGATTATGTTCAAAAGATAGTTGCTCTAAAGAATCTCAAAGAAGGGGTTATTGCTCGAGACACCTCAGCCTTAAAGGAAATAGTTTAAGAAGTGGACCTAATTTCCCTCGATCTAATAGCAAAGCAGATGGTGAAGATACTTCAAGAGATTCAGAAACGTCACCCAATTGCAATGATCGACGAATTACTGGAAGGTTTGACCAAGAGGAAACCGATGCCGCGAATATGCTAGGTATTATAAAAAATTTGATTCCATATGACTGATGCAATAATGTATCTTCTTAGTTTCATTAGGTAGTTCACGGTCAGCTACTCCCGCATATTCTCCAAATCATCATGGATCATCTCCTCATACCATGCAATCACCAATTACTGTAGGATCAAGACAAAATGTTTTTATGCCAATTATTAGTGCTAGTTTACAAAAACTTAATTCGCCAGGGCCACAAGGATACGTCGGCGCTTCTTATCACCAGCCCCTCATCAGGTATGTATGTCAAAAATAAAATTCTTTAAAAAAATATAAAGTGACTTTCATACAGTTATTGATGTTTTTTATTTAAGGCCAGAGTCGGTTAGACCAATGCAAGGTGTCATAAGAGTGTCACCTAGTTCAATAAGGCAATGGTCGAATGCTAACGAACAACAAAGTGTGATATTACAACATGCATTAACCGGCTCAGCGACAGGAGTGACGCAATCGGTAGACATAGAAAACACACATGTACATTCAGGTATACTACTATTTATAAAAATAATAAAACTCATTTATTTAAAAACTGATTTTATACAGGAACTGTATATTGTGTAATGCCCCAAACACATGAGAAGAATGTGATGGTTATAAAAGGCGATTTAGAAAATGAACCGAAAGAAAAATCTTTCCAGAGACAGGTTATACAAAGCGATCATTTGGTTCAAGCGCCTACTACCTTAAATAATAATTCAATTAGTAATAATTTGGCTAATGCACATTCCGCTGAAGTCGGTATAGTACAAGCTAATTCCACAAACGCAAGTCTGTTACCTGTTATAGTAAACCCTACTCAATTATTACCGGTATTACCTTCAGCATCCCAGTCTGTGTTAAAGAAAGTTATTCCCACTCCAGTTCCAGTTCAGCAGCAATCATCACCAGCTGTTATAGTAAAAACCGAACAAGGTAGTACTTCACGTATTTTTTTATTTTGCAAACGTAGTTCTTATTGATTTTTTTTTAGTTGTTTCTAATATGCAAAATCACCAAAAAGATCAAGTCATTCAGCATACACCTCTCCCACGTATTTCTCACGCAACCACTTCGCCACAATTCACTCAGAACCAAGGAAGACCTATGATACCTCCACCAAAGATATCCGGAAATATACAATCTAATTTACAATCTGCTTTTGCTATTCCTTGGCATTCAATAGTGCCAATTTTAACAGCTTGTGCAGAACCATCTGTATCACCAACATTAACTGAGCTATCACCACCGCTTTCAGCACCACCAGTTCCAACAACGTCCATGTCAAAATTAGATGTTCACGATGAGGACACCGATGCTGAAATGATACCTCTTCCAGCAGAAGAAGATGATGATGTTTTTGAAAATGAACCTGCCGATGCTGGCAGTTTAAATGAAACGGCGACTAACAAACGCAGAACGCAAAGTTTAAGCTCACTGCAAAGTAATTCTAGAGATAATAGTTTGGGGAAGGTAGGAGTCATGATTATATAATTTAAATGCCAAGGGTGGTTTTCAAATAATATTGTATTTGCAGAACAAAGACCGCATAAGAAGACCAATGAATGCTTTTATGATTTTTTCGAAGAGACATAGAGCATTGGTGCATCAACGACATCCAAATCAAGATAACAGAACCGTATCAAAAATTTTGGGAGAATGGTGGTACGCTTTAGGACCAGATCAAAAAAGAAAGTACCATGAATTAGCTTCAGAAGTGAAAGAAGCACATTTTAAGGCTCATCCGGAATGGAAATGGTGTAATAAAGATCGTAGAAAATCTTCCACAGGTTCAACAAGAAGTAAATTGAGCTCTACTGGTGATATTGCAGAGGTTGGTGATATTCCAATGAGTCCACGTATTTTAAATTCACCGCAACCTTCAATGGAACCACCTCGACCTCAAGAAGACCCGCCAGCAGGTGACGTTAGTGATGATGATCATATGGTCATTTGTGAGGAACAACCGGGAGTCGAAATTGATTTAAAATGTAAAGAAAAGGTCACAGATTCCGATTCTGAGTCGCAAAGTGATTTGGAACCACAAGACACAAATCGACAATTTTTGCAGCAACGGTTTAGTCCACTAAATCATAATAAATCTACTGAAGTCACTTATCGACCTAAACCAATCAAGGCTATGATGCCGAACACCGATACTTCAACGAAGTATAGTCCTGCACCAACTTCGAGTACTCTTAGTTTCCATTATTCACCAGTAAATCCGTCAGGAGTTACAGGGTTTCAACCAACCGGTGGAGCTTTTAAACAGACAATTTCGCCAAAAGTGTGTAAAAATGATGTGAAAATAGATGAGACCAATGATATATGGAGCAATTTTACTGAAAGTTTTAATAATAAACCTGATGAAATGTCAATGTTTACATCTTCGGGAATTCAAACTGCTGGTCCTACTATCACCACGAGCAAAGCAAATCACACATTAACAATATTAAAACCTCAAGTTAAACAGACTTCTATAATTCAAATGGGAGATAATAACCAAAATACACAATTTTCTAACCATCCGGTTACGGTTGCAATTTTCACTGGACAACCCGCTTTGTGTTTATCGAATGACACGGATAGGAACCAGCCCGTTGTTGTAGTAGCTTCAACGCCATCGGAACACCCTGTACAGTATGTATATATGCCACCACCTTTTACGGTGTCCGATTCGAATGGACGTAATTTGCCTTTACCGGTACAATTAGTATCGAAAACTCCCGCACAATCAGTCATTGTAAGTCAACCAATTAATAAACCACTCACTCAAAACATTATCACATCGCAAACTGAACTCCAATCAAATCAAATACAATATGCTACCACTCCTAAACACAGCTCGATTGTTAACCTTAAGTTTGACAAAGAATCAGCAAAATTCTGCGAGAAGGACATCAAATTAATTATGGCTGAAAATCATAATAGTGTTACCGAAACAAATCTTCTGTCAGAGTGTAAAAAAGAATTTAAACTTGCACCTACTCCAGCGCAATTGGGTAAAGCCCCGTTGCAGAGGCGACAATCGATGGGTAATAGATGATACAGTATTAGTTAGATGATATTGATTCTATTTTTATAGCAATGTTTCCAACAAATAACCAAAATTCAGAACATTCACCTGGGCCTTTACCTCCACCAACTCCTACGGACAATAACATTGATTCAGCACTAGTTTCTCCTGCTACAAAGAAAAGTTTGTTTAAGCGGAATAAAGAAGATGGGATGGACAGGTATGTAATCAAACTCAATTAAATTTCGGTACAATATTGACTTTTATTGTATTAGGGTTTTGGAGCAAGTAAATTTTGAAAAGAAATTTTGTTCGTTACCACAATTTAAACCTGAAGAATGTCAATCACCTAGTGCTATCTCTAGTTCAAGTCCTGGTTTGTTTGGATATAATAAAAAGCGCAATTTAAGTACAACACATCGGTCGTCGGTTGACGAAGAGTCGGAAATTGATACTCCCCAATCTGTACCAAAGTCAGCCTCAACTATGAAGCAGCCTACGGTGTTTTTTGGACCAGATTTTAATATGGATAGTGTTCGAGGTAGGTGTTTGTTTTAAATAGCTGGAATAGAACACTACTAGTTTGTTAGAGTTTTATAACCTTATAGAATTTGGTATGTTAAAAGAGAAAAGGAAATGTGTAGTGTTCAATTTTAGTTGATTCATTTATTGATTTTATTTATAAATTGTTTGTGTGATGGTGTGTTAAGAGTTAAACGAGATGGGAGATGCGAATTCACCTCGGACGCCTCGTACTCCAGGCACGTCTAAGGAATCGGAAAAGGGTCATCGTAAAGTGTTAGAACAAAGAAGACAGTTAGTGATGCAATTGTTTCAAGAACATACCTATTTTCCTTCGGCACAAGCAACTTCTAATTTTCAATCTCTCCATTCAGATATATTTCCAAGTAAATCTAGTTTGCAGTTGAAAATTCGAGAAGTCCGCCAGAAGGTAATGGCAAGAAGTAGTCATACGCCACATAGTGCAAACAGTCAAACTAGTCCTATTACACCAGCTGAATCTTTAAATGTTTCATCTAGTAGTTAGCTAGAAATGTGCAATAACGTGGTGTCTTCCTTTTCTTATATTATCGTTAAACTAACTGAAGAAAACGGTTAGTGAGAATTATATAGATTTTTGTATTTATACATTACCACGTTAGTATATACGTGTTTTACATATATTGACGGACCTTTTACAAATTAACTATTATAATTTAGTGCAATTTTTGTGAACGCATAAGCACCTTTTGGTTGTTTCTCTTTTATGAGCTTCAGATAATTTATTAATTATTTTTATTATATATTATACACTTACTATAAAATCTACAATTTCTACCTATTGCCATGTATATTTGTAAGAAAGAATCAATTTAGTTTATTTAGTCTTGCTATTATGTCACATAGAACAATGTTCAATTTTATATATGTTTTGCTTTAGTTCCTTTTTAGAATCATCAATAATGTAATTTGTGACCAAGCGACATTTGACGTAAATTTGTATAATACACTGTTCAAAATTATTCATATTCGAAATTGGTGGGTGCCTTCTTCTCGTCGATTACATTGTGCCTTTTCAGTTCAGTGCAAGCCAAAATTTAAATCTATAGCGAATTTTCTGTACACGTCAAATGTATTCTTTGGTTACGTGGTTCTTTGTAAATAGTATAAAAAAAAAGAGATCAATTAAATAATTGTGTCAGCTAGTACATTTGTACAAAATACTAAATTAATGTATAAAAAACTTTTTTGTTATTTTTTATAGGCCATAAATCATTGCAATATATTATGTCAGATCTGTTTTGTTTAGAAAGTTAATGATATCATTGATATTATATTAAGCTAGAATCTACCGAAATTCTATTCCAATGAATAGAATTACTACAGTGTAACTTTAGTGCAATTTGTGTCGGAATTCAAAATTTAGCCGTCATTTGTTAATAAATTCTTTTAAATAACTAGGTTATAAATGTTGATCATTTTATTACGAGCTGTTATTTGTTGAATAGATTAATTTCATTTATCCACGAAAAAGCGAACAGGTGCTAGTATATTTCATTATGTGTTGATTGATTTTGAACGTTTTGATGCCAGATAAATAATACTCCTTGCAATTTTATACATAGAGATATATACAGCATGATTAACTATAATACATAAGATTGGATAATATTTTTAGTTATTAATGTTTCACAACAATCCTATGTATTATCTATGATGTCATCATAAATATCAGTGGCCTATATCCGTTAGTCATTGTTTTTTTTTTTTCAAATCGTTCAAATAAACGGGCCAACTATACTGAAAGAAATGAATTATGAAACGTTGCGATGTGTACTTGAGTTTATTTGTAAGAATAAAATAAGTTACGACATTTAAAAAAGTGCTTTTTAACCTGAATCTGTATTGCAATGTAATATAAAATGATTTTGGGTTCAGAATACGGCTACGTCAGTATTTTATTTTTGTTGTAGCATTTGTAACTATGATCTCTACAGCGAGTATTTTATATATTTAAATGTATAGTGTAAAAACGTCGTTTTTTAGTAAATCACACTTCATGTTCTATATACACAAGTTATGAAATAAAAGCAAAAATTGACGTATGACATTTTCAAAATTATTCATCCCCACTCAATACATAATTAAATCAGTTTATTTAAAGTAAACAAAAAAATGATGCTAAGAAAAAATTTCAATAAACGTTCAATTTATTATAAATAACTAATTACAAGTTGTCTCTACAATATTGGTTATTTGTTTAAAATACTTTTAGATATTTGATTTATCACATGCATTTATCACATACACATAAATATAAACTATAATAATAAAATGCATAGTGCATGCTTCCAATAACAAAATTAGCCTGAACATGATTTGCAATAAAATGTTCACTTTCTAAACTGGTTTTGTACCAAAAAACGTATTTAAATCTAATCCGTATTCCAAGATTATCTAACAACGTTGATATAAAAAATATATTTATTTTACAACTGGTTAAGTTACTATTCTCTATTCAATAATAAACACAATTATATGAGCGTTGGTGATTTCGCTTCAGAAACTTTTTTGATTGCTGAATTATTTCTGAAACACTCACTGCTCATTTAAAGCTAACTTTTTTGTAATCTAAATTATAGTAGGTATGCCCTTTGACGTACATTAAGGAAATGAGGTTTGTACGGTTGCTAAAATCTAACTGAGTGTCTCATAATAAAATAAATAAATTTATTTTGTACCACCGACAAAAAAATCACAGGAGATACCTGCTGCAACTTTCGGATTGCACCTAACACTTCATTAATCCAAGAAGTGTATGAATAAAATTTCATACAAAATTTCTTTTGTTTGTAGACCCTTTAGCTAGCAGTGCCTTATCAATCTACAATCTGAATGTTTGGTCATGAGGCCTAAACTACCCTGCCAAATCTATAAAATTTCCTAAAAAAATCAAATCAACACTCGTAGCTAAAATAACAAGGTATTCTGAGGCTCAAAAAACACCAATAGGATTGTTAGCAAAATAATGCAAGTAGGGCAATAAAAATTCTAAAAACTTTCTATAACCTTGTAAAATGTACCATCGTGATTACTTAGTCAAATCTTTAACAAAAATTGTCAATTTCATCACTGAGATCAACTATATTAGCTCTTACAAATCTATTTATCCTTAATTATAGTTCAGCTGGAAGCATGGCTGATGAAAATCTAAATTAGAAATTATAAATGTATCAGAAAACAGCAAACCGAAATTTCCATAAAAAGATCGTCAAAATTCAATTATGTAATTGCAAATTTTATAAATTTGGCTTGGCTTACATTGATAATAAACATCGACTTATCTGTCAACCACAAAACATGAATTCTCAACCTCCAAACAAATATGAAGCTATAATAATATAAGGCAGTAATGGACTAAAAGAAAAAATTTGAACCATTTTTATAACTTAGGTAATAAAATGTATAAAATTCTTATCACAGAACTAATACAAAAAAACAATATACCTATTAATTTATACTTTCAATCACTATCAATATCAAATTGGAGAGAGTCAACGCTGTCATTTGATGATACACTACTCCGCACATTGGCAAACTTCCCCAAATTCAAGTCTTCGTCGGGCGACGGAATAACTCTTGTTACCTTAAATCTTGATACGGGACGTGAAACGGGCTCCTGTTGTACTTTAGTTATATGGAATCTACTTTTAGCAGGACGAGGGGACGTTGTGGGCGACATAATAGGAGATTCCGTGGACGTTGTACTAGCACCAGGTATTATATAACGAGGCTCGCAACTTAAAGATACTTTACGTGATATTAATTGTGAAATATTTGCAACTTCTTCATTGTTGCCTTCTTTAAATGTTTTATTCACAGTGCATATCGCATGCATTCTTTTTACTAACTGCACGTAGGCTTCCGGATCCTGTAACAAATAATAAGATTCGATTAACTGGACAGAAAACCATTTAGAGAAAGAGGAACTGATAGAGAGAGTGAAATGTAAAGTGTGAGCAAATTTAGACGGAAAATAATAATCATTGGTTGAAAGATAAACAGAGAAAATGCAGAAAGTCATGTGAAGAGGTGAGAGCGCAAACTAAAAAGCGCACAAATAACGGAAAAAGGTTAGATCGAATCAAAATAATATATTGTGTGATAGAAAAATTAAACAAAAAAAGGAAGATAGGGAACTTACATATGCGGATCTGTTCACTTCATCGATTTCAATTTTATTGACTTTCGAAGTGGTTAACGCTTGACATAAACGCTCCAAACTGGTAACCTGTATGGCTTTATTACCTTTCAGATTAATTTTCTGGAAAAAAATTTTTTTTGTCACATTGTTTTCAACAGAGGCGATAGAACTCAGACGTAAATTGAAACGTAAAGAAAACACATTTTGTGGGACTTGAAAAACCATTTATGTCTGATACTATCGTATGCATTTCTGCAACATACTTGTAACGAATTATTATTTTCAATAGCCGCTGCTAAGAACTCAATTCCTTTACAGGTAAGTAATGTGCACTGAAGTCCCAAGCCCTCGAGAGATGTGGTAATTTCCAAGCTCGGAACAATGTTGGATATCACCTCATCAGTTAAGTTATTATAGCCAATATTAAGTGTGTGTAAATTTTTACATTCGGTCTAAAATAATAGCGTGTTAATAAACAATATTCTATGTGCTACCCACGACCTGCTGAATGACGTCAAAATACAAGTTATGGCAAATGGCGCCACTGAGAAATAACTAATGTCAAAGTGACATTTGCAGTTTGACAAACTTGAAAACCAATGAAATCTGACAGATTGACAACAGGTCATGATGCAACCATAAATAAATAATAATGACATTATATTTTGCCAAATTTTAATTGAGATTAGACTTACAATAATGTTACTGATGATTGGTCCGCTTTTCTCAGTAATTTGATTATTGAAAACAACTAACACAGAAAGTCCACAACCTAAAATTGTTTGTTTTGTCAAGCCCTTTGCAAGAACTTCCAATCCTCGATCTCCTATAAAATTATTACTTATATCTAAAACTTTCAAAGAAAAATTGCGTTGTAGAAAACGGCCTAAACAATCGGCTTCTTTTGTATACAACCCCGTAGAAGGGAGATACAATTCACAAAGTGTGGTATTAGTCATCAGGCTTTCAACTAAAAATATATGAATTATTATGATTATATGGTAATTTAAATAAATCTACTTACCAAGATAAAAGGAAGGCAACTTAATTAACATGCACGCATCAAATTTTAAAGTAGTTATTCTACTATTAGTTCTAACTGCGTTAAGTAACATTCGCATGTAGGCTTCACTAATAACCATTCCTTTAAAAGAAATAGATTCTAATACCATAATATTTGTACAAGCGTTGCAGAAACATTTCCACGCTGTTTCATCAAAATTCATCGTCACCTCAATATCACAAATGGGCTCGTAATACTCTAGCATATTTACAAATTCGCTTATCGTCTCCGAAGAAAATTTACATTCATACAATATTAAAGTACGAAAGTTGGCAATTTTCAACAAATCCTCCAAGGTTTCATTCACTTCATTTGTTATATTGATCATGGAAAGGTTTAGAACTGCTGAATAGTTTGTATTGTTTTTAATATCCTAAATATAACAATGTAATACAATGTCAGACAAAAAAAATTATTACCAGAATTAGGTTTTTTATTATATCCAGTTCAATGGTTTGATGCTGTTTGCAAGAATTCTGATATACTTGAAGGATTTTTTCCGGCGGTAAATAAGTACCTGAGGAAATTACATAATCAATAAAAAACCCTGAAAACATATATAAAAAACAAAATTTCGCTTTCGCTGATAAGATTCTCTAAATGTGATTTTTTGTAAAAAGATCAATGAACAACTTTTTTGTCGGATTACTAACAGAACTCGTTAAATAATACAAAAAACCCTTAATTGTCTAAAGATTATAAAAAGAATATTTTTAGTACAGGTAATAGAGGAGCAAGTGACTCTTGTCCATAATGCATAATTCCAGGTGTTATTTTTTTTACAGATAGGTGTAGTAAAGTTGTAGAAAATTTATCAGTAAAAAAGTCAATAAACAAACAGTAATAGTCTTATGAATCGTGAACGGTAAACAATACAAAAAAAAAATTAAACAAAAAAGATACGAAACCTTCATTACTATAAGCCTCATACTGCACTTATTTGTAAAAAATATAACTCTGTTCAGATTCAAGAAAGAGTATTTTGGTCATTTAAATTTTGAATGGTTTTTAAACCATTCAAAATGAGATATACAATTTTTTCTGCGGCCTGCCCTGTCCGAAAAATCGTCAATCATAGATGTGATCACGTGGAACCTTGTTTTCATGCACTCTTGCTTAAAAGTGAATAGAGTGTAGAATTCTGCAAGACAATATCCTCTTTCCTGTACTATTTATTTTTAGAATTATTAGAATTTTTTATACAATAATTTACAAATTGTTTCTCTCACAAAAAACATTTCCATTGGTAAATTTGTGACTATATTATACAGGTTATCGTATCGCTTGTGATATAAATATAATTTGTAGCACTGAGGTTTTATGCAAAAAAAAATTGGGAGGAAAAGCTCGCTGCAAGTCAGCAACCAGCAATGCACTCCGATCCTGGCACGTGCACCAAAAGCTCGCAATAGAAAATCGCGGGAAAGATTCGAATTTAAATTTCAAATGGTACATCTTTTGGTGCACAGGACCTTTAATAAACAATGGAAATTTACTAAATTTTAGTCACTTCGCGAGATTTTTCCCATTTGCTCGATATTTAAAGCTATTAGGAATTTATTTGTACACGTAAGCCCCACGGCAAATTAGGTAGCTTCAGGGCTTATATCTAGAAAAAGCTTTAGATTGAATAAACTCCTATTTGGAAAAAGTTTATCTCATTAAGTATAGATAGCTTACTTATGGCCCATGGAAAACATCTTTCGGGTTCTCTATAGATTGCCAATTTGTCGTCATTGACGGGGAAAGATACCTTCCTCGCAGCGCTAAATGTGGAAGACTCCCTACGTAAAATTGAGGACAAAGCAAGTTCTTCGCCTTTTTCCTCTTCTTCCTCATTATTGCAGTCTTCGATTTCCACTGTAACAACATTAAATGAATGAGTCCGAATGGGTTCTAATGGAACAGCGAGAATGTCCTCATCAACTGAAACATCTTTATCGAGGATATGCCTTTGTTGTACGCAGTTGGAGGATTCTGTAAGTTCGACGTTAGGTTCTCTGTATGCAGTTGCTATCCTGAGATGGCACCTACCAATGTCACAACCAAAAGACTCTTCAGAGGGCTCACTCTCCTCCGCAATTGAACTCTCTGAGGTGGTGTCAATAAGAAAAGATGTCTCGAACTCACTCAGCATCGGCGACAAATCCATAACGTTCATTTGTTAAAATGGCCCTTTTCGCTTAGTGTGAGCTGCTGAACATTAAAACTTAAAGCAATAATTAAAAAAAAAAACGTAAGTGATTTGTTACCTCGTTTGCGCACCATTGTAGATTTTCTTCAGACTCAAACGTTCTCGTCGACTCTTCCCTCACTTCAATTGTTATTATCCAGATTTTTATTTCTATTAAGCCTTTACAATGGCCAAACCTGGGAATCAAACGGCAAATGTAAAAACATAAAAATAATTGCAAAGTCGAAAGTCAACATCGAATGACAGCTCAACAATCATTCACAACAATCACTGAAAAGGGTTGAAAATCGCCAAAAATCACTCAATTATGATTGTATTCGTTTTGTTTATAAGCCCGTATTAATAAGTTTGTTGTTTGCCACAAAAATTGCACTTTTAATTTTTAAATGATTATCAATTTTTAGATATTATTTTTCACCAAATTTTAGCTGCGCGGCAAGGCTGCCAACCTCAAAAGTATTACGTAACCAGCCGATGGTTTTTTTAAAAATAAATACATTTGACTACCTGCTTAAATGATGAAATTTTAATAAACGCACAGCGGAAACGTCGTTCTACGAAGTCAAAATGATTAAATGAAGAAAATAGTAACATTTACATTTGTCCAATATCATCTCCCGAGTCGTGGGGATTAGCCTTTTCTCTGACAGATCAAATGTCATAATTGTAAACATCAGAAATTCCCAATGTTATATAATGACACTTGAATTATTTTGGGAGAAATGCTCCTAATTTAGAACATTTCATTCATTTTACCGATTTTTTTTTATCAAATACTGTCTATTTGTGCTTATTCTGCATTAGATTTTTAATTTTAGAAAGTCAAAGTATGTAAAGGTCAAGCAACTTTTGCCCGCTGCAAACCGGTGTTGCCAAGTCGCTGACTTTACATTAATCTGCAGCGTTTAAAAAAATTGGTGAATTAATTCACACATGTAAAAATTGAAACCTACTAATTGAACTTCTAAATGATGTTGTAATAAAATGTCAATTCACTTCACTATTGGCATCACTTTTTTTAGACGAAAAGTCACCATAAATTTACAATTTTAACTTTACAAAAATTTAGCGCGGGCTCTATTCACCAAATTGGGTAATAGTGGCGCGCCCTAGCATATATTGTTTTTACTATTATTCCTGACAAAAATTTAAAAACATTATTACGTTGTATAGTAGGAATACCCTGCAGTAAATTCTATTTCTCATACTTAAAAAGGCAGAACAGCCAAAGTAACAAAAATTTACAACCCAAAGTGTTGCCAATTAGTACTACCCTTAAACGGTCTTTTTTAACTTAAGGCTATGGTTTTGTGAGTTAAACTTTCTTATGCATTAGTGCAATAAAATTTAGTGACGGGTATATCTCAAACGTTTTTACTATACAAATATTTATCAATATTTGAAGACTTATATTACAAAGATAGTGGTAATCTGTGAACTTCAATTTAAAATTGTTGTTTTATCTACTATCATAAATTTCAGATTATTATAGTACTACTATCTATTTATCATCTTTAGATCACTGCCAATAAATCATACGTATTATTTAACTTTTATTTTTGTTTTTTAGCACTTTTATTATTACTCAATTTATAAAATGTAAAAGAAGTTATCATTGGGCGGCTTATTTCCCAGAGAAATGTCATCTAAAAGGTTGATTTTATTATTTGTTTATTGTTTAAATAATAACAGAAGTTGATTGATTTAATTCTTTTAATAATAATAAATTACAGGTTTTCAGTGACAATTCTGTTAATCCAGTCAATATGTGGGAATGTTCTGGTATATCCTGAAGGATCTGCACTTTCACATCCAGCAGTGCTAATAAAACTAGCTACTCCAACATGCCAATGATGGTGGTTAAGTGTAACCATGATAGCACTACCACTATCGCCCTTTAAACTTTAAAATTAGTAATTTTTTTATAATAAATCGAATTTGTTTACCCGGCAGCTTCCTTCATTGTAATTTCCAACAACGCATACCATATTGTCGTGAATTCGACTACCGAAGCTAAGCTGACATTCAACGTTTGAAATTGTAACCAATTCGACGTAGTTGAGTTGATTATTCAGTCCAGCAACAGCTAAAAAATTTAAATCACTAATTTTCTAATTTTTATATAAAAAACTAATTATACAATCACTAATTTGTCCCCAACCAACTGCTGTTACATTCATTCCATCAGGTTGGTGCACCGTTGGGAGGTACACTGGCTGGATATAATCTAAAAAGATTTATTTTTTAAACAAATTGTGAATTGATTAATTTTTTTACCGTTGTATGAAATAGGCATATGGAATTTAATTAAACCAATATCATTGTCTAAAGTTTCTGCATCAAAATCTGGATGAATATAATACAAAGAAGTCGATAACGTTAGTCGGTTGGAATCTGTTCCAGATAAGCTATTGCTTCCAAGCTGGACTTTGAAAAGAAGTCCTCTGTAATTTGAAAATAAGCATAAAATTTGTAATTAAAAAAGTCTTACCCATTGATACAATGAGCTGCAGTAATAACGTATTCTTGATTTAAAAGAGATCCTCCACAGAAAAAAGTACCGACACTGGTAGTGACGTAAATGGCAGCAGCAGAAGGATATGCCCCAGCATTAGCTGTTTGCCCACCAATAATTATAGGTGCTAGAGTTCTAGGTGCTACAAGACTAGATCTCTAAAAAAATAAACATTAAAATTTATTTTTGGTTTTTCTTAAACATAGTACTCCTTCTATTCCCAAAACTAACGCACATAAACCCAGAACTGTGTACAAATTCATGTTGATGCTAAAATGTGCTCACAATTCTAATAAAATCACCTTTTATTAGAAAAAACACGTAGATTTACCACCGGGATTAGATATTTTTATTATTATAGAGGATTCACTTTAAGTAGGTACTATAACAATAAATCAATAATTTTATTTTGACGTTATATTTTAAAATTTGAGCTCTTGCATTTTCGTTAAATTGTTGAACAACTTTGTTGTTTAATACTTATATGACATAATTTATTTATAAGACATTAACTTCTAAAATCTGGATTTATATTGCATCTAATTCAAAGATAACTGCGAGATATGCTAAGATTTATGTAAGAATTCTTTTTCAGAAATAAAGGTCAAGTTCATTCATTGATTCGTTTACAATTTAAGCTTTGCGCTTATGAAATTTTCTATTTTCTTATCTTAAGCTATATTATATTTTTTAACAAAATTCTTACAAAATTATTATACTCTAATAGCAGATGGTAAACAGGCTTATTTACAAACGTAATGTCAAGACAAAAAAAAGCTTCAATTGTTCCAAAAAGAGGTTTATTTTACATATTTTTATACAATTTTTTAATTTATTGCTGTATTTGTGCTAAGTTTCTTATTCATCTTCTTCGTAGTTTTTTACACTTTTTTTTTGTATGCTTTATTGTTATGTTTCTACGCATTTAGAATACTTTTTCTTGAGATAAACATTTTGAAAAAATTATAATTGGTTAACGAAATCGAAAAATGTCAAAAATTACAAGAGTTTAAATGCTGAAATTGAATGTTTTTTGATAAATGAATGAAGATTAATTTGACTTTATATAGTCTATCTGAAATAATTAAAGAGTTGTAGTACTGCAAAAACTTGATATAATTATTAAAAATAACCTTATTATATTACAAGTTAAAGACTTATTTAAACCAATATTAAAAAAAAATTTTTTGTTTTTTTTTAAACAAATATGTAATGAATAAAAACTATAAATATTTTACGAAATTTTAAAGTGTTTTGTACTTGATACAAAGCATGGCTGTTGCAATTTCAATGACACTGAGTATATTATGGACAAGTAAAAAATTGTGTCATTGCTGTTGCAATTTCAATGACACTGAGTGTATTATAAGCAAGTAAAAAATTAAAAAATAAAATACTTTATTTGTTAGAAATTTGGTTTGTAAATAATTATAAAAAGCTGAATTATTTTTAATCAGACTAAATATAAAAAAATAAAGTATTATTTTTCCTACTCTCTGTCAAAATCATATGTTTCGGTCGATTGTCATTTGTCAAAAGTTATGTCATTTAGTCATTTGTTGTTACTAAAGGTAATTTTGACAGTATTTCGTCCGTGTTTTTATGCGATGAATTCTGTGGTCTTGTAATTTTGATTTATTTATGAATTACATATAATAGTGCGTAAATTTAAATTTTATACATAATAAACTCTTATTGTCGTTCTGTTCGGATCTTTAGTGGTAAAATGAACAATAAAACCAATAACAGGTCTTCGGACATGGACGATATTAGCATCATGACAGCCCAAGAATTGCACATTTTATCTGAACTGGACAGGTAGGCAATACACTCAAATCACGCCAAAATATTAATTAATTAATTTAATTTTCATGTATATTTAAGTATGATTTATATTAACATTTAATAGTTTAAATTCAATTTAATGTGGCCTTGGTTTTACAGCCGCCAGTATGGTTACCTGCTACTGAATTCGCCAGAAAATGAAAAGAAGCGCCATTTGGTTTTAAAGGTAAACAATCCATTATCGGTAAATGTGAATTAAAAATAATATTCTGCAATTTATAGGCTGTCAAGTATTTACAATTAATGGTGGTCCAGGCAAGGCGACAGCAAAAAATTCAGGACGAGAATGAGCCGAGCAACTTCCAACAAGTTTCGAAAAAAATCAGTATAGATCCCAAGACATGGGTCAAATTAGGACATTTTCACCTTTTGCTGGAAGAGTACAACAAAGGTACATAGCAGCTTTAAAACTTGGCAAAAATAGATACCGTGTGATCCACAATTATTGAGATAAGAGGAGGCTATGGAAAACAAAATCAGACTCTCAGCAGACATTGTTTCGAAAAACAAATGTCAAACTAAACACGTTGAATCAAGCAAGAGACTGATTTTGTTTTTCATAGCCTCTTTTGTCTTTTTATGTAAGTAATTGTAAATCACACGGTAGAAGCCAGGTAAATGCGGCTTCTACCTAGGCAATGCTTGCACTATGGATCCAGGGCACTCCGATTGAGTGTCACTCAAAATGTCAGAATTGAGGAAAAAGTTTTTAAAAGAAGCTTTTAGAATTGTTAAGACATCAATTCAATTCATATTAAGTGTTGCTGGATTAAGTTAAATTTTGTTTTGTCAATGGAAATTATTTAGATCAACTCTTGCTATGGAATTTTGAACATTTGTCTTTTTTTTATTAGTTCATACGCAGCGTGTCGTATACTATTGAGTGAGCTTTGACGTTCAACAGTTGACTTCATATATGAATTTTATTTTTTAAATCTTTCACTATTTAACCCATTAAAGCCCATGTTTTTTTGGATTTATTGCATAATTTTTAATAACGTCAAATATTTTCTTATAAATATAAAATACAATAAGATTTTTTTGAAATACAATCGAAAATGAGAAAAATGGCTATTCTAATTAGTATTGTGTTGCATTTATAAATTTTTGGAATTGTTTGTGTCCTCAATTGAGGACTTAGGGTTAATATGACAGTTTTGTTTCAGCGTTGTCTGCATATCAGATGTTTTACAAAATACAGTCTGAAAACTACTGGATGGACCCAAATTTCCTCTATGGCCTTGGATTGGTACATTTCCACTTCAATGCTTTTCAATGGTAAGTGTAAATGTTCCTATTTAACATTTTATGTTATAATCTCGTGTATGCATAATTGTAATGTGTTTCAAGCCAATAAGAACCGTGTTTTTATAATAATATTTTAACATTTCATAAGTAAACATAAAAAAAACAAATTACTGCGCATCACTCTATAAATTCTGTTTAATTATAATACATTTTAAAGTTAATGATTAAAATGTAATGTATTTTTTTGCAGAACATTGTTAATTCTTGATGCATGGGTAAAGATTCATTCATTATAGATTAATTTTGGAATTATTTTCTGTGGCATTCAACTGCATAAAAATTAATTAAACTTTTTTGGTCTTTTTACATATCTTATCTAATTATAGTATAATTGATCGCATTACATTTTTTATTTTACACAATGTACTCTTATCTATTACATAATGAAGTTCCAATGGCAAAAGGTACCGAACGAATATTGTAATTTTTTTTATTAAGTATGTATAGTAGGCTCTACTTAAAATTCTGCTTTATGAATAAACCGAATTCCCCAAATGATCACTCATAACGATTTTGTAAATAATTTTCTAACTGGTGACGACAGATTATCCAGAGCCGGACTAAATTTGTAAGACGAGTTTATAAAGAGATACGGGCAAATATTGCTTGAACCATTTCTGTCCCGTTTGTCTAATGAGTGAGCTGGAATTTATAGTGTTTTGGGTAGTGGTTCATTGTAATTACGCTTTTGCATCATTTCACGTTATTCCATTTGGATTAGTATATTTTTTGTTGAATTTTGAACTTTAAGCAAATAATAAATTGAAGCATAAAAGTGCAAAATGCAAAGCAAGATAAGTCACACAATATTTACATAAAAATTCGAATCTCATGTAATTTTCGCATAATTAATTTATAGCAACTAACGGTTAATGTAAAAATTTACATTTACATAGTATGTTTTATATGAAATGAACTTCCCGTCAATATATTCTGTCAGATTTAAATTTTCATAAACAATTGTTTTTTTGCTTTATTATAGTTACAAAAATACAAATGGCCTAATTACATTTTACTTTACATGTTTTTTTTATAATTTTTCTATATGGAAAATTAAAGATTATTATCATTATTTCTAGTTTGGGTTAATGGCAGTGTAATAATTATAATTAATCGACGCTGTGGTTTTTGGAAGATATTATTGTAATTTTTTCCGATACCTAATCGTTTTGTGCAAGAATTATGCTTCTTTCAGGGATAATTTCTCATGGAAAAAACGTTTTAAAACTTTCGTTATCTGATATCTGATTTTTTATCCTAAAAATTCTTTGAACTAATTGATTTACAAGTATAGTACGAACGTTTGAGATATACCCGGCAGTATTGCTCATACGCACTTGCGTATGAATGGTAGTATAACTAGAAATGGGAAAATAATACTTAATATTTTTAAGTATTATTTTTGAGTTTAATAGAGTTGTCAAAAATAGTTGTCTAAACAGATTAATTTTAAATATTGTAATCAATGATTCAATTGCAAGACCATAATTAAGTACAGCTAATGTAAGCACTTATGCTTATAATAAACTTTTAATTATGTTATCATTTTCATTAATATACTAAAAATAAGTTCTAATAATAAGTCAAAAACTGTTCTGATATTTTGGTTATTTCTCTATACATTAAGAGGGTTGGTGACCTTGATGGAGTGTCATAACCTCAATGGTGGTCTAGTATTGATTTTGTCTGAGCGACAATGATCTGAAAAGGCGGGAAATTTCAATTAGATAATGAGTAAACACTATTGATCAATGAATATTTTTTGTAGAATAAAAAAAGGCTATCTAAACTATTAAAAAAAATTATAAATTCAAAGCAAGGTTATTAACATTATAAAAAATTGACATTAGTTTGTGCTGGCTAAAATTGGTAAGCCAGGCAGATACATACGCGGAATTCGTTTATTGATTATGTAGTTATCTTTCCATTCTTCTTATTACGTGGATACTTTAGAATTTTTGAAATATTTATGAATGACGTGTCAATAAATAAAATTTTTTAGTTGAGTTAATTTTGTTAAGTGAAACTTTTCTATTATTTTCAAATATAATTGATTTCTTTTGTTTTTAATTAATTTCAAAGGGGAATAAGCGACTGGTTTTAGTTACGCTTTAAAGGGGCTACTGTAATCTTTTAATTTAATGCATATTGGGGTGGCATTGTCATTGGATTCAGGGACGTTTTCTATTGGTGACGATGGTGATGATGATGATGATGTACCGTCTGTTCAAAAAAGGCAAACATTTGAGTCATGTTATGTTAACCAAAACTGTATATTAATGACAATGGTCTTATGTAATAAAGTTATGCATGTTTTATCTAATTATGTTAACAAATTAGAAGATAAAATTTAAAAGCTATTCAAATCGTTACGGAAAGAAGCTTTTTAGGATATTGAAGGATTTATCAATTATCATAGTCTCTGTTTTATATTATTAACATTATTGTTATTCTGTCTTGTCTATTTGTTACATTTTTGTCTGACGTATGCAAAACTGTAAGTTAACGCATTAATAAAGATATTATTATTATTAATCTTTTTTTGTTGTTAAACCTGTATGAATTTTTACTTTTTCATAACTTAAAAGATAATTGCTGTGATTTGCAGTATAGCGTCATGTAATCGATTAATGATAAGTGCCAAAAAACAACTAATAGAGATATCGTTTTGTCGATTTCGAACTTTTTTTATGCAGTTTGTTGCAAAATGTCTTTTTATTGAACTAATTTTTTTCTTTTTAAGTAAAAATTAAGAAAAAAACGTAATTTTTGATTATTGTGACTACTTTTTTAAAAAAATATTTAAAGAAGTTTGTAAAGTGATATTGTTTAAAAAGACGTTATCATAATGCTCTCATGAATATTATGTTCTATGAAAGTGGGCGTAAAAATTATATCTAATAGCTTTATGAATGATAATGTGTGATTGGCCAACCGTGGATATAATAATTGAGGAAATGCAGTATATTGTATTTTATGTTCAATAAAACATCAATTAAATATTCAAGTAGCAAAAGGTCAGATGATTACCAATGTATTTATGACAGTATCAAAGGTTAATTCTATGTACAAAATACACTTTATAGTGACGTTATCAGGCAAAACCGATTAAGGGGAAAACTAGTTTTGATGAGAAGTTGTAATTTAGGGCAAAATTATCCCATGTGCCCTGAAAACCAAAGAAATTTATTCAAAAATTGCGTTTTGTAGCAGGAACTCTTACGACCCGATGATCAATACGAGTTAATTATCGGTTAATCTACACTAAAACTATTGCAACACTTTATTTTATAGAGTAAAAGCAATTTCGTTTCTATAGTATAGTGTATTGATTTAATGCAACTACATTAGCATACCATTAAATGTATTGGTTCTATTTAAGTTATTTAATTATACTTAGAATAAATAGAATTATTTTGATTAATATAGTCTGTATGTATCGACATTATTATCTAAATCTAATTGCTATTGGGTTACAACACTCTTTATTTAAGTCATTTTTCTAGTTCTAGAGAAAATATAACATAAGTTGTATCGCTGATTGGACAACCAAGTTATCACGTTAGCGATTTTTGTCTCAAGCGCATATCAATGTTGTCTATCTTTTTTGATTTCTATCAACAAAATAGAAAAATAAGATCAAAGCAAATTTATCCAAACTAGATTCGTAGACTTGGAGACGTTTTGTTCTTATTGTAACTCTTCAACACGTCGCAACTTATTTGCAGTTTGAGACAAAAGACGCTAACGTGATAACTTGATTGTCCATCTAACAAAATTAACATATGTCATTTAGAATGACATATTTGTATTAAACATGTGGAAACCTATTTATTTAGAATTGTGGTTTTTATGTGTTTTTCTACAGTATTTTTTATTCAATAACTTTTTATATGATTTTGCTATTTTTGAATAAGTAGCAATATAATCATTATTTTATGTATTTTTGTTTATAATATGAACGTTTTTTAGATAGTGTCTTGTGGGTCATTTAAGGCAAATAAAAAACAAACGATAACAAAGGGTGCTGTGATTTATTTTTTTCAGATATTGACTTCTTATTCTGCGACATTTTATTGAATACTGGAGTATAGTTTTAAATTATTGAGTAAAAAAATTAAAAATTGAGTTTTTTAGTGGCGTTAGGTGGATTTGGTGATTAAATAAAATAAAAAAGGTGCCGTACGCTTTGACCTCTAGCTGTAATTTCAAAAGAAAACCGCCCCTTTCAAAGACCCATCTACCAAATATCTCTACCTGCTATAATTAAGATTTTCTACGACCTTCAAAAAATTATTCCGCAAACAATTTTCTGACAGTAAACATTAGTTCAGTGTTTTTTTTTGTGGGGCTTTTCTAAACACATATTTAGTGTATGTGTTAGAAGAGCTGACAAACCAAATTTTGTTTAAATGTCAATTATTTAGGGATGTGTTCGTTATAAGTGTTATCGTTTGACTGTGATATGTTAATGACCATTTTGCCGTATTTCAATTTTTTTTATTCGTTTTCGTAATGTTGGATTTTGGTCGAAATAAAAAAAATTAATGTGCTGCGTAACAGTTGCGCATCGGAAGCTAATAAAAAATTCAACAACAACCTACAATTTAATTGTACATTGACAAAATCTATTGAGTTGTCAGATTTTTCTTATCTTTGAAACTTTGAGTGAAAATACTCTAACATCATTTATTAATTATATATTTAAGATAAAATATACAATTCGTTGCTTATATTCGAATTCATCGATTTCTCAGAAACGTCAAAACATAGCTCGTATTTTAGTTTTTGATATTGATTACTCGAGGCAATGATAAAACTCAAATTTTATTTATAAAAAACTAAACTACGTTTGTATATATTTTTAATTCAATATTTGGGCGAATAATTTAATTTCTCTTTTAATTAGATGCATACCATCGGTTTTTTTCTATTTTTCTTTGTTTTCAAAGACAAATTAAGACAAAAGAAGTTGGTTATAGTTTATAAAAACTCAAACTCTTTAAGACAATTTTTTGACACAGTTCGTATAGGCGAAACGACAATATTTCGTTGGACAGGAGAGAGAACATTCATTATTAACGAAACGGCTTATATGGGAAGGGGTGAATGATTTTTGTTACGATCTCTTTTACACGAAGGGGCGGGTATAGTAAGAAAAATACTATCTAATCTGATCTAATATCAAGATACATTTTGTACTTGAGTCTGCCTTAAAAAAATGTATTCTGGCTCTTCTACTATTAGTTGGTCAAATTTTAGTAACCGCTGGTAATGCACTTAAATTAAATTATTTTGCTTAATTTATTTAGTCAATGATTCTACATAAAAGTAATTGTTTCAAATATCTAAAAATAGAAGAATTTGCGTTACATTAACTGATTCTGTTCAATCTATTAGCTATTAGGCAGTTTCTGCAAGAAACCACTCTTAAACCTGATGATGGCCTCTTGCAATTATTAATTGCTAAGTTTATGCCGAAATATGTTAACATCTTCAAAACAAATGCGGCAAAATTACGGAATTTGGGAAGTTATTTTTGGAGTCGTTTTTATTTATTTTTGTAAAATTTGCAATTTGGTTACGTGTTTTGTGTAATTTTGTGTAATTTGATTTTTGTGAAAATGTGCTTTATTGACGGATTGCAAGGTAATAATTATGGGGAGTCATTAATTAATATTCAGGCTTTTTCTAAGTTACACATCTGTTTAGTAGGCTGGAAAATGAAAATCTGTATGGCGGATAAATACCGCTTTTGATCTTGGGTACTATCTCGACGGTAATAAAAGGGTGAAGCAATAAAAATAAATTTCTCCCTCATTCAGCAGTTGGGACAGGAACTATAGCCGATGCAAAAACATATGGCAGAGCCACACTTTGTCAGAATATTGATTTAAATGTTATAAGTATTTTTGGATCGTCGGGTACATATTTTATGGAAATTTTAATAATGATTTTTTAATACAATTTTACTATCTGTAAAAAAATAACTTAGAATTATAGTTATATAGAGATATTTATTATAAATAGTACATTACATACCGTGACGGAAAAGTATTGCATTTCTGTTGAGACAGAAAGAAGTTGACAGAGACACTAAGCGTCGATCTAATTTATTTTGAGACAGAAATGCAACATTACGACAAGGTATGTATACTTTTTTACCCACAATCACTCATAATATTCTTTTTTAATTCAATATAAATAATTCCTTTTTAATTCAGTATAAATATTTCTTTTTCAATTCAATATAATTATTTTGACATTTGACATTTCGAAATATTAAAACAATTGAAGGTTATTATAAAACCATAGATCGTTCTTTGCGATTATATGGGGTGGTACAGTGTATTCAAGTAGGCTAGGTTTTTTGCCTAAGAGAGGGAAGTTGCACATTACCTACCGTTCGCAGGTCTGTTATTGTTCAATTACAATACTGATTGGGAGTAATAGTTCATTACATACCGTGACGGAAAAGTATTGCATTTCTGTCGAGAAGTTAAGAAGTTGACCGAGACGCGTAGTGGTAAACTTTATTTCTCGACAGAAATGCAATACTTTTCCGTATACTTTTTTACCCAGAATCACTCATAATATTAATTTTTAATTCAGTATAAATATGTCTTTTTTATTAAAACAATTGAAGGTTATTATAAAACCATAGATCGTTGTTTGCGATTATATGGGTTGTGCTTCATAACGGGACAGTGTATTCAAGTAGGCTAGGTTTTTTTGCCCAAGAGAGGAAAGTTGCACATTAGTTACCTGTTACAGGTCTGTTATTATTGGGGGTAAAATATAATAAAGCAATTTGACGCCGAACGTATTATATCTAATTTTCAGCAATCTGCGATGCTTGATCACACGCCGTTATCAGACTTCAATATTGATATTAAAGGTCATTTTTAATTTGGAAATTGACTAAACTACTGTGTGATCCACAATAATTCAGATAAGAGGAGGTTATGAAAAACAAAATCAGACTCAGAGTTTAGTTTAACATTTGTTTGAAGTTTGTTGGTTACCGGTTTTCAAACAATAATGATTTTCACACAAGCACAGAAAACGTTTCTTATAAAAGCATAACGGTTCTTTGACGTGGACTTAAGAAACTCCCTAATAAAAAATTACCCAAAAAAACATTATTTCAATGTTTTGAAAGGGTTAAATAACAAATTTGACAGGAGTCCTTAAGAGTCTGATTTGGTTTTCCACAGCCTTCTCTTATCTAAATAATTGTGGATCACACGGTATGTATTAGTGTACAGGGCGCACTTTTGTTACAGTTTTTGTGAAATCAAGAGATTAAATTACGATTAGATAAATAATAGTTTTTTTAATCGTTTGTAATGTAATAGTTTGATAAGGTGATGAGTGATGAGTAAGTATATATAGCCCTGTAATTGTGTCAGTTGTGGTGGATATGACAGAGTAATTATACAGTGTGACAACATAGGATGCATTCTCCGAATAGTTCCGATTGTTGTTCGAGTATTTGAGAGTTTGAGTGTACGGACGCTACGATCTACAATAGCTTCTAGGTCCTGGGATGTTAGGAAGGAATGGGTGTAATATGTAGGTCCCCTCGTATCGTCGCTTTCCGTTCGTTCACTGGTGCTGCGCTCGGTGCGCTGCGTTCGGTTTGGTTGGGGTAATTTTGTTCTATACGTGCGGGTTTAGTTTTAGTTGTAGGTTGGGAGGTTGGTTATAGGGACGGTGCAGCTGTGCGCTAAGAACTGCGTATTTTTTTCGTTTAATTTGTTCTTTTTCGAATTAATAATAACCGATTGGTTGATGATTAATGACGAGACTGTTTTTAATGGTGATATAGTTTTTGTGTTCAAGTGTTTTTTTTTTTATTATTATTAGTATTAATGTATGATTAGTTTTTTAAATGTTTTTGTGATTGTTTTCATTGTATTGGATGCATATCTGCATATCTTTGAATGAGGGATAATATTATGGTGAGTGTATTTACACAATTTGGTGTTTATTTTTGATTATTATTATTTTTGTTATTCAACAATCGATTTAAAAATATTATGAATAAAGTGCATCCAAATGACGTCCGGATGTTTGGATAGTGAAAACATCCGCCATGTTCCTTATGACATATCTCACGTCACGTCATTCCTAATACATTGCGCTTCCGCAATATCGTGACGTCATGTTATTAAATACCTGTGTTGATTCTTTGATGAGCTCAAACCAAAACACCCTATTAAGAAGATAAGATCAGTAATTTTTCGGACCCTGTTGTATATATTATAAATTTAGCATAAAATGACAAAGATGAAAAATATTTTGTGGTGGTTGGTAGAAAAGTTGATGCTGGATATAGGGTTGTTCTCTCATGGTCTACGTGATATTTTGTGCGTCTGCCGACTGCCACTTCTAGACATAGGATAGGGGGATCGTTCATTAAATAGTTGGTATCAGTGGGAGAGTCGATGAAGTGAAGCCTGCTTTGCCTGAGCCTGGGTGAATAACCCAGCCGTCGAATTAGACGCGCTATCGCTACGACCGACTAGTATTGATTTACCTATACCAAATAAAAACACCATATTATTATGACGCTGCTAAATCAATTGCAACTCTAGATATTGATTCTATTATAATAACAGATGATCTTCAATTGACACCGCTATTTAGGACTTTATACACTTTATCACAGTTGCAAAACGTCGAAAATTGTTTTGCAAAACATTATGAGGGTTGTCAACCATATAATAATAACTTCTTAGTTTCGTGTCACTTGTAGATGGACATTTGGGGGAGAAAGTCTTTTATAGTTCATGTAAATATTTTTAGAGGTCACATTTTTGCAATTAATTTTTTTTTTAACTTTCAATTGTATATCAAGTAGTTTAAGGTGGCTTCGTTTATTACAGGTTTTGATTGATGAAAGTACCGTTAGTGATGATGATGATGAGCAAATGCTATTTGGTCTGTGTGTGTGTGTGAGAGTTAGTTCTTTTATTGCATCTACCATAGATCTTTTGTTAGATTTTAGTGGTCTGGGGGCCTGGCTGAACTGCGAGATGCAAGAGAGGTTTTTATTTTCGGGTCTTGGCTGACCAAACTGCATCGTCCGTCTATAACCTTGATTCATCGCGTCAACGACCCAGAGTTCTACCTGTCTAAACATACTCAACCGACCGTACGATTATTCTACGATCCGCACTATCTTTATTCTGTCGTAGTACTCTTAGCGTAAATGTCCGATATACACTTTATCCATCCTACCCTTCAAAGATTTTAGTCTTTGTTGTAATAAACCATATCTTTGTTCAGGATGGTCGGTGCATTATATTGAGAATTGAAGACGAGCACCTGCGCAGCTGTCTCAACAGCTGGCTTTTGTCCATCTGCTTCCGCACATGTTATTATTACTTATCTATAACAAACAACTTGTCTATCGAAATGTTCTTTTTTTGTGTACACATTTTACGAAACATCGATCAGGGCTTGAAAACATGGACTACATAAAAGAGTATGTGGGCCAAAATAGATAAATAACTTCAAATTATAAAAACCACCTTAAAAAAAAAAAATTTGCCAAGCATTGTCTAACGATCAGGTAGAATCTATAATCTATACCTATCTCCCCCAGTTTTAAATTTAGTCCAAGCGGCTATTAATTCAACCTTCAAATAGGCTCGAATAACAGATTTCACAGTAATTTTACAAAAATTTACTTTATTTTACAAAAAAAGCATTAAAAATCTTGCTAAATTACATTAAAAAGTCAAAGATTACTTAGAGGTGGTGTTATTTCATACCGTAGCAGGTAAAAATTGGATGTTTTTGTCTTCGAAACGGCTAGAACTATAAAAAACTCACTTCAGATTTTTATAGGGGATTTGGGGCGCAGGTTAGGCGATATTATTCTAGTATTCGGTACTTCAAATTTAGGTTCAGTGTTTTATAAGAGGACAAAAACAGAATTACCAAATTAACTATTTTTGGAAGAAATTGCAAAGTTGGGGGAGAACATGGGGTTTTTGTTATTGTTAATGCCGGCTTTTATATCATTGCATGACAATTCAAAGGGTTGTGAAGCAGAGTGGAAAAAATTTAAAGCATTTCTGCAAGTTTTGAAGGTCATGAAACGGGGAACGTAGCGTAGGTCACGGTGAGTTGATTTCCAGTGTCAAACTTCAGCCGAGTGTGTAGTAAACAATGATTCTTTTTAAAGGCATATTGATGTTTTTTTTGAAATTCCTACCGTATATTTGGACTCATAAAATCTGGACCCCTTGACACTTTCAATTTCAAAATCAATTTTGCGTTAAACTGGGCCAAAAAAATTAACTTTTTTTGAAAAGTTTCTATGTATGTCGAGAATTCTATTTGCGATGACAAAAATTATTGTGAAAATTGGAATTTTTGAATTTGAGTTCATATAAAAACGTAAACTATTAGCAGACAAAAATCAATAAATATTCTTAAATGACTATCCACACAGTTTTATCATTTGCCAAAAAGCTTGTTTATTGGATTTCGAGAGCTTTTTCGACCACCAAGTGATCATCAGGAGATGGATAAAACTTCATTTTAGATGAATAAAACTCCAAGTGATCATCTAAAGTGAAGTTTTATTCATCTTCTGATGACCACTGCCGAAATGGTCCTCGAGATCTATTAAACAAACTTTTTGGCAAGTGGTAAAGCTGTGCCAAAGATTCCAAAGCATCAATTAATTCTTAAAAGAAATTAAATGTTTACAAAAACAGTCTCTTAACAATTTTGGCTAGACTCACTTTTTCAAAGATTATTCAAGTTTATTTTTTTTTTACACATATTTAACCTCAGATAACTTTTAAAGAAGTAAATTTTAAAGATAATCAATGCTTTTTTTGACTACTGAGTTATAATATTCCAAATTTAGTAGAATTATAAAAAAACTGTTTTTCTGCCAAAAATTAATATTTAAACTTTAAATTTTTTTTTATTTCAAATAATGTTTTTAAAAATCGTGTTTTTTTTTTTGATAAAATTTGATTTAAATGGAATTGTTTTTTTTTTTAATTTTTTGTAAGTCAAAGATTGTTGAAAAACAACATGATATAACTTTGTTTAATTTATAGAAAAATGAAAAAATGTCTCTAAAATGTCTCCCAATTGTTAAAAAACACAGTATGTTTAACTATATTACAAAATTAACAAAAGGGAGAAAGTTCATTTTTAAAAAATTGAATTTGATTTTAATTTTTAAAACTCTAGGGAGTTTGAAAACCACAAGCTTAACAAAAACTTAAGATTTAATAAAATGGACATAATACCACCAATTTAGTCTTTTTTTTTGTTGCTTAATCTTATTTTGTTCTGCCACAAATTGAATGTCAAAAAAAATAAGAAATGCACTTTTTGACTACATTCAATTCTTTTTTCATGTCTTTTCATAAATTTTTTTATCTGATTTAGTTTCAGTAAAACCGCAATATTAAAAAAAAAACACTTAATTTTAAATCAACTCAGCTTGAATTTTTTAATACACTGAAAAAAAAGAAGAATTTTAATTTTTTTGTTAAGTCTAATGTATGTATATTCAAAAAGGCTTTACTAGATTAATAAAATGTATTTTGAAAGATTGAAGTATTGATATTTTTTGGCTAATAAACGGTTAGAGTTTATTTATTTCCGTACGTTACAAATCGAATCTATATTTAGACATTTCTTTTATATCTCGAGAAAAAAAAGCTAATTTTTTACGTGTTATTGCAAACCTAAAAAAGACACTTTTAAAAAATAAACACTTCATAATGCCGATGACGTGCTGACCTCCCTTTTTCTGACGGAAGTAGGCCAGAAAAACGTTTCCGGTGTAATTGCTTCCATGGTGTATCTCGGCCCAATTAATAAAATTTCACTTGCACTTTTCCCCAGTCCAATTTCTCAGATGACAACAGAGATGCCAGACACGTAATCAATAACAGTTGGTTAGATTTGTTGTTTTGATTATCCACTTTCTTATCTCTAAATCGCAAAATAAATAGTAATTATTCGAAATAAGGAGATAGATTTGGATTTTTTTTATTCTAAATTGCTATTTTGTAAAATTTTGACATATTATTTAGATAGGGGTATAGAAAAAAATCAAGTTATAGGCTTTTTACATCTAAATTTTGACTTTCATTTGTCAAATTTGGTGCTAGAAGGTTTTTCTTACCGAAAAGCAGATCAGTATTATCTTCTAGAAAGAAGAGATTATAAGATTGGAGGAGTGGTGGAAAATGATTCAACCGAAAAAAGGGTAATTTTTATGAGAGAAAAAGTTTTTCGACGGAGAAAGGGCAATGTTGGAATAAAAGAAAGAGATAAAGATTAATAAAATAGGACAAAGATGTTAAGATAAAATGAAGAGTACAAAAACATAACAAAAAAAGGATAGGAATGATACACTGGTTGAAAAAGATTGAGAAGAAAAGGAACAAGACTGTAAAGAAATGAAAGGGTTAGAAAGAGCAGAAATAATGAAAGATAAATAAAGTGAATAAAAAAAAAACGTGAGAAATTGACAAATGCCGGTTAACTCTAACCGCATGAACAAAAGAGATACAAAGATAGATATTCAGGAGGATTTGTAGTTAAGAATAGTTTTTCTTTTTGGGTTTTCAACAATATCGCAATCAATTTTTTTCTTATTTGCTACAATCTTTGATTTTATTTCTTACAAGTTGGCTTTGTTTGCGTATTCTCTCTCGTTCACGTATATAAAAAAAAAGTATAGTTTACTAACTGGTAGTGTTTTTCCATGGTAATTTTTAATCAAGTTTTTCAAAAATAGGGGTTCGAGTTACCATAAAACAGAAATAAATAGATATCGTCATTTATTGTTTGGAAGGATGTAAGATATAATCAGTAATAAATATACCCTTCATTTGATATGTAACTCGATCTCTGTCAGTTATATCCTTCGAACTCCCGTAATTACCGTAATTTTATCTTAGTTTTGCCATTCTACGAATTGATGTCATACAACACATCTATTCTCGAATTCTCGCTCTAAATAATTGGGGACACAATTCATGATCTACGCTTAGATGAGTTACTGATTTACGATTTTAATTATCCCTTAAACACAACTATATTTTCAAAATTGAAAATATGTATGTATAATACATTAAATCTGATTGTTGCTTACGAACAAAGAAAGGAGCAAATTCATTCAAAACAAAGATTTGAAAGCTCAGACATCTTTTGTGCTCATTGGTTTCATCATTTGATGCAATGCGAAAAAAGAAATAAGAAATTTGGTAACATGGTTATTGAACATGCAACATTCCAATATTACCTGATGAAACATACTATTCTTAAATCAATTAGTTCGTCTAGATTGAAATGTGGGAATTATATCTCCTTCATTATTTCCTTGAAATGAATGCTACGTTATCGTATTGAATTAAAAATTCTGGATAATGTATGATTTTTCAAGGACTACTTGAGTTTCATATCGGTAATTAATATGTTCATTGATAAAAGAAGTGAGTTGTTTATATACGACTAAGGATGTTTGTCTTGTGTGACAATTTCACACCAAAACTTTTAAATAATCATTCTGTTACATAAATAAACAATGATTATTGTTTATAATTTCGACAATTGATAATGTAAAAATGCTCTGTAATGTTAATTTAACTATTTCCAGTTGACACATCATTTTATCAAGTTTCGAGTTACCGTGCAGTATAAGTTTACTAATAACTGACATATTATTATAAGGTTACTATAATTTATTTAAACAAATCTTAATCGAGAATCTTAATATTTAAATTAAAATTTGGAAAATAATAACAGCTTT
This sequence comes from Lagria hirta, assembly GCA_947359425.1. Classification (NCBI taxonomy): domain Eukaryota; kingdom Metazoa; phylum Arthropoda; class Insecta; order Coleoptera; family Tenebrionidae; genus Lagria; species Lagria hirta. Next base: position 3,371,164 of record OX375799.1, read on the forward strand.
CATTTCCTTTTGAGTTCGTTCGCCTCTTTTTCTCTCTGCCTGAACCTGTGTGGATCAATATACAGGATGTCTTACTCTGAGTTGAGTTTCCCTCCTAAATAAATGAGCGTCGGCAAAAAAACAAACGATGCAATAAACGGACTTTTTTACTTCGATCAAAAATAATTAGGTTATTACCATTTTAAAAGCAAATGGATCAAAAATAGCTTTAATTCATTACTTTTATGAATGTAATACAGTATACAGTTGAAGGAAAATCATTCAAAGTAAGAATTTGTAGGCTCTAGACTTGATAGCGTTCGTCAGTGAGACTAATTAGCAACTAAAATGTGTATTTGTCACAGAAATACATACACCTAAATTGTAAATGTCACAAAAGTAGAAACATACACTTTAAGTAGCTTTTACCAAATGTGTTAATTTATAAGGGTTCTAGTGCTTTGAGCCATTTCTGTAGATATGATTTAATAATTTACAACTCATTCATTTCCCAACTCTTACCGCACGGGAGACGCTTATCCCTAGGCTAGAATTCAGGTGTATTCTGCCTATACGTGCGTTCATAAATTATTTAGATCTAGTCTTGCTGTTGTGTAATTTAGCTTGACAGATTTGTATCGCGTTTGATATAGTATGATTACTGACAAATGTCAAAGCTCGTCTATAATATTGAACGTTTCTCTGTATGAACTAATTAAAAATTTAATATACGTTTGAAATTTTATGGCAAGAGTGGGTCTAAATAATTTATGAACGTAGTGTATTATGCAAACACAGAATTAAAATTGATATAACCGACTAATTCAAAAAGAGAAAAAAAAGTCAAATTTTTTTTTAATCCGCTGATCAGGCGGAAAGTGATAATTTTTCGGTCTTGTTGAATTTTATTCCAAAATTTTTTACCGAACTCTCTCTTGAATATTATAGTTTATTTTAATGGTTTATAATTAATTTAATAGTAATTTTGTTAATTATAATAGTAAAAAAGTGGTTTTTAATTTCGCGAAATATGCAGTTGGTAATTATGTTAACAGGTGGTCGTTACTGTCACCTTGATAAATCCAATTACATTTTTCCTTTTATTTTATGTGCCAGTGGTGTAACAAGTGTGAATTATTTTTCCATTTGTTGATTAAATTTTTGCAGATGTGTTTGAGAACTTTTGCGTCAAAAAATGGAAAAAATAATCTATGGTCGTATTGATTATACCATAACTTAATTAAACAGAAAAAAAACAAAAGAATTATTTTTTGTTTAATTAAAAGCAAAAAAGTTGGCATAAATGTGAGATCTTTTGAGTATGTCTGGAGCGTTTCATCATCAGGCAATTAATTATTGTTATTGTCTGATGAACATACAATACGTACGTTTTTGAAATTTTGTTCTAATCAATGTGCCTTAAACACAACCATTAAAATGAATTTTCAACGATTTCAAATACAATTATTAAAAATAATCTAATTTAAATCAAGGTTGCTTAATTCATACAGAAGATCAAGGTTGGCGGAAAAATAAAATTAAGTCATTTTTATGGTACAATCATTGACCTGTGCATATTAAAATAACGCTTTGAAAGGTTTTTTTTTGAGTTATATTCTCTAATACGGTTTTATCCATCTATAAGCGGGAATAGCGGTTTGATGGATTTACAAAGAAATGGCCAACGATAAGGAAAACCAATTTTAAATAAATGTCATCATTATTATTATTATTACAAGAATCAATTCTTCACAATTAATTTTTTTCCCACATTACTCCTTCTGTATGAGTCAATCTAATAAAAGTGAATCACATTTCCGTTCCCTACTTTGACGATGTTTAAACTATGGCGGAGATAGCGGAAGTAGGCCTGCCAAAAGTTTAAATATTTTGTCCCAGGTGATCTCAAAAGCAAGTGCGTGTTTCACACCGCCAACATTTTGTTTTGATGTAAAACTTAGAGAAAAATACAGCTGTTCTCTGGCGTAAGGTAAATAATTACATATTTTGTTAATAAAATAAGAAAAAATGGTCTTAACAAATCTAGTTCTTTGTGAAAAAAGAGATGGACATCTTTTTTAAAAAAGAATGCTTATTTTATTTTAAAAATGAAAATGGGAACATAATTTAGACAAGCCAGAGAAATGATGCTACATATTTATTTGTTATTTAGCCACATAAATATAAATTCTTATTTTAATGTGAATAATAAATATTTGCTCTATTGCAAAACTCATTTTGTAGTGAATACATATTTTAATTTTCTACTTGAAATTTGAGGTGGCTGTTATGAAAACAAATGATTTCTATATGGCTTTTGAAAGCTTTGCTCTTTCTATTAGTTATCACCACGTATTAAACCTATTATTTAATCTAGTCTACACGTTAATCAAATCATAATTTTGGCTAAAGCTGTGCATACTTTTGTTATCAATAATTTATTCAAAATGGTAGTAATATCTAATAAAATTTTGAGAATATATTAAACTGTAATAAGCAACAAATTGATAATAAAATATAGAATTGGAGCGGCTTTTTTACTTTCTAGGTTAATACTAAAAATATTGTCTTATCTTAATCTACGTTTTATGCAAAGAACTATAAATAAAAAGATAAGCATTTGGAGCACCACAAAATTTATTTTTTGGTAAACTTGGCACATTTTATAAATCTTTTTTGATTTTACTGATTATGTATTATTATATGTGTTTCCTAATTTGTATGTTCTCACTAGTAGTACAATGAATAAAAAAGTGTGTACTTGTGTGCTCACGTAATAAGTTATGCTGATCTAGCGTGTCCATCAATAAATGTAACAAAACCAAATATTTAAATATATGCAGCTTGTCACAATTGATTTCCGTTGCGTCATAATTAGCTGGCTGTGCGAAAGGTATGTCCTAGCTTTTATCGTTAGTTTTTTTGGAGTGATTTGCTTTTTTTTTCTAAGCAGTTTATTGCAAAGCTGACGTCACAGTTAGTCTGACGTGAATTTGATTTTAATAAAAAACAAATTAATTGCTTATCATTGCTGTCGTCATAAAGCAAAAACGCTATAGTCTCAATTACGTGAATTATATTTGAGTACTTTCAAAGCGCTTCAGGCGAAATTTAGATTGAAAAATCCAGTTTTTATAAACAAAATTAACGGACGCTACTGGAAAACAACCAATTTTTGTTTGGAAGGCGGAAACCAAAAATGGTTTCCGCTCAGTTTTATGGATAGGTACTTCATGGGAGGAAAAGAAGCTTTACATGTAAATCAGAATGTTTATCGTATGTAATAAATATGTTTATGATAACATCTTTTTGTATTAGCCTAGATTCAAAAGCATTGAATTCACACGGTTATGTGTGCAGTACATTCTTGGGTTTTTTTGCTGTATATAATTGCAAATTTGTAATCTATTGGAACAAATAACAATGTTAACTTGAATTATTGAGATGTCACTTTAAAGTATTGCCGGATTGATCTAAATTTTGTAGTATTGTAAAATAGAATAATAATGGTTTTATCTAATATTTTGTGACTGCAGAGATAAATTTAAAAATTTATTGAAAATATATAATTACTGTATTTGACTTGTATCAAATTCAGACACTTAAATACGTTTGAATTGCCTTCTCAAAAAAGATTTGATGAAAATCAATTTTGCTTCTCAGCATGTGCCCCACTTCATAGAAAACTGAATTTAATCTTAGTTGACATATTTGGGAATATTTTTCTCTAAATCGCTCGATTTGTCATTAAGTCTGTAATACCTAACAAATTTTTCCAAGAGTCAATTTTTTTTTTTTTTGTATGATTTTGACACGTTTTCTATTCAATATTTTGTAATCTAAATAGTATTTTTATCATGATAATTATTTTCATATCATTTGTAGATAAAAATAATGTCTCTTAAAGAGCTTCTCAAGTCTTATCATTTGATGATCTTGGACAAAATTTTAATGACGATGATAAGGTTTGGTATAAATGAAACACATCAGCGAATTTTTTTTAATGTTTTTTCATCAACAGCTTGGAAATTGGAGCCATTTAGTAATATAAGGATAAGGGACTCTGTCAACTACACAAATTTATTTCATTGAAATTTTGTTTTCATGCGTGGTAGATACTGAAAGTATTTATGGTTTGTTTGGACTTAAAAATTGTTAAAAAATGATAATAGTTGATATAATTAATAAATTTTTGTACTATGATTTATATATAAAATATCACTAACGAAACAAATGAATATTTTTTGAAATCCCATACAAATAAATTATACTTATCTGTAGATTGTGCTATAAAAAATTTACATAAACGTCTCAGCCAAGGTTGTTTAATGTTTAATATATCAAACTGTAAAATCTTGCCTCTAAAAATAAACCCACATTCCAATAACTGTTTTCAAAAATTCATGGTGTTTTTTTTGAAAAAAATGTCACAATAAATAATGGGGGCTGAGTTGAAAGCAATTCTCTGCAATTCTTGACATTTGGATCGGTCATAAATATGTTTCGTCAATTTCGTTTTATGATTATGACAAGAGCAGAAGTCATAAATCACTGGGTTATAAAAGTGAGGTGACTTTTTGCTCTTCCGAATACTACCTGAGATTTTTTATTTTCAATTATAATAGTGTTTGGTGTGATTTTTGTATACGCATCTGTTACGCGTAAATTGTAGCACGTGCGTGACAATTGACGTCAAGCCAAATGTGAACGTTGCACTTAATCGAGGCCTGTGGTATTTTTAAACATACATAGTCACACCATCCGAGATTTAGAAACTAACAAAAAAAATTTAAAAAAAATGTTTGGAACCCAGCTGTGACAAATAGCACAAACCTTAATTTTTGTCTTCTGAGGATATTATTGGAAGTGAAAATTGAACTGTAGGTATTTTGGCTTTTTTTACAAATTAAAAAATGAAAAAAGATCAAAAGCTTTTTTCAAATCTCTAGTGTAGTGTACACATCACACATGTACCCTAGATAAATATGACATTTGAAGATTATTCTAAGGGAATGGTGTTTGATTTAATGAGATTCCAGACTTTACAAATAGACAAAGACGCTATTTTTTGTTGTTTAAAGAGAAAAAAAATGAGACTCGTGCTATAATCAGGCAACTTCCTCATTGTGCGATTTCAACACGTCAGATTATGTTATCTAGTGCATGAACTACTTAAATATCAAGACAAGGACGTTGTATTACTTTAATGAAAAAAAGCTAAGATTAATATAGATAATAGTTTGTGAAGATTAAAAGTATGAATTTTTTAGGTCAGCGGTAGCTAAAATTAGGTTTTTTGTTCCAGGGCAGTGAAATCATTTCGGGAATTATTGTATGTTTCTCCAAGTTTTCAACGCGCTAACGAAGTCCATTTACGCCTTGGGTTGATGTTCAAAGCAACTCAGGAATACGAGTCAGCCCTTAAGCATTTGCAACTGGCCTTGGTCGATAACAGTCCTTGTACTACATCGAAGAGCATCAGTAAGTAAATAAACATATTAAAAATTTTATTGTTTTATTTTTGAATTTTAATGAGAGCCACCGGTTCTTGCGATTTGTACCAGCACTGAGTACGTTGACATCCAGAGTGACCGAACGCGAACTCAAAGAGCGCTATAGCGCAACCGGCTGACAATGTTATTATTTTTTATTGCTTTTCTAAACGAAAATTATACTATTTTATTGATTATATATGATGAATGTTACACAATTGTCTTCTTATCACACGCTTATCTAAGCCTTAGGCTGTAAACATCAATCGATATTTTTGGAGCCTAATCATTTGTAGGAAAAATGTTGTTTATTGAACATTGTTCAATGTGTTTTTTGTCCATAAAATACCACTTCTGAATAAATTTGAAAATTGCAAGATTTTTTTATACAGCGTGTCCAAAAATTAAAAAAGAACGGATGAATATAAAAAATACTACTGGAATATGATCTTTATAAGAGTTATGATAGAAGATAACGCACTGTTTGGTGATAAAAATAAAAATTTGCATTGTTTATTTGGTGTTTTCTCTTAAATAAGTTTTTTTAACGCTATAATCCTGTTAAGTTTCCTCTTTCTGGTAATAATTTTATTGGAAGATGTAATAGATAAGTTGTAACGGGAATTGAATACACAACTTGGTCGTTTCCCCTAGGATACACGGGGCAAGCGTGTTTCACCCACAGAGTTCCATTCAGATTTTCGCAGAATAAAAAAAACACTATATTAAGGACTTGTAAGGTTTTGGAACACAGAAATGCGTTTTGAAACATTTTTTACCTATTTTAGCATTAATCACTACAATAATTTGTAACAAAAAATTAAGTAGACTTATGTCTTGTAGCCTACTTGTTTTAAAAATAATTGCTACTTTATTGGGCCGATTTTTCCAGAAAATTTGCTACAATTTTCAAATGAAGGATTAAAAATATTTAAAATTTAATTAATAGCTTTAGATTCTAATGTTTCACTTACACCAAATTTCGAAAAACTTGAAATGTCTTGAATCTAAAATAATGGTGAATTTTTCAATTGTAAGTTTTGTATTTTATTAATATAAGTATTATTAATAATAATAAATTTATAATTTAATTATTGTTGGTCGAATAAAAATCAAACATGCTTTGCTTTATCAAATAATAAAGAAGATTTTATTTACGCAACTGTACTTTATAAAAAAAAAAGACATTAAATTTTACAAAAAACATCATGACTATTATAAAAACTATACTATAATTAAATATGTAAATAAATAATGTTGTAATAATTATTTTGGCTTTTATTACAGTATTTTCACAGAATTTTATCTTTTTTGTACTCGTTTTAGTTTTACTGTAATTGGTGATAATGTAAATGTTTTTTTACTTATATTGAACGCCTGCAATGTCATACTTTCTCTCTCTCTCTCTTTCTTTCATAAAAGTTCCCACGCGTTGGGAGATTGGCCTTAATTCACTTTCATTTAAAATAATAATAATATTTCATTTTATTGTCTTTTAAAATTATAATAAATTTTGTAGACAAAGCATAAAAAAAAATTAAAACAGTAAACATAATTTTACGAACATGTATAAACATAGAGTCAAAAACAAAATACAAAACAAAAATAAATATATATATATATACACGTGTATACTTACTTTATATATATAAAAATTTTACTTAGGTATAAATAACAATTTTATTATCAATTTAATAATCATTGGGTTGGAATACTTAATACATTTGAAAATATGTAGTATGACGCTTGACGAAACACGCGGTATATTTATAATAACTGTAAATACTTTGTTACTTTAAATAACAAAGTATTGCTTTTAAAAATTTATACACTACAACAAAGTTGGGCCTGGGTAAGTGAAAAAAAGCTTTACTTGGTTTACGGTCTCTATGGCATTTTGCGGCTAGGAGAACACCGCAAATTAATCTGCAAAAGCACTAAATGTTTTTCCAGACTTCATTTCTTCACTTGTCTTTGTTTTTCGGCATAAAACAAGCTTACAGCTATGCTTTTAAATAAACTTGTTCACCAAATTGAATCGAATAAAATCGATAAGATTTTGACTACAATCTTTAGGGATTTTTGTGGAAAGAAAATAAAACCTAGTATTTCTTTCTACTATGTATGGTAACCTTCCCATCTCAGGTAATGTCATAAATAATATTTGTTGGCGGTGTAAAGTCTATAAAACGTCAACAACAGTGTTGTAATAAATTAGATGAAAAGAGAATAACTGCTGACAGGTGGGAGCAGCTATGAATTAAAATTGCTCAATAACATATAGATTTTTTTCTGATTCTGAACACATTTTGTCAAATGTTATTATTCTTAAAGCAATTTTATGATTAATTAGAATTATTTATTGAAACTTTTTATAACAATTGTCTAATTAGCGACCAAGGTAATGGTATAATAAAATATCTAACAATGGAAAAGTAACTCTATTATGGTTCGGATTTCTACAGTGTTTATTTTAATAAAGCTAAACAACTTTACAAATTGACTCATTTATTACCTATTAAGAAACAAACTAGCAATAGGGGGACTAGAAAGTTTGCGTAATATTCCAACGTAGGTGTAAAAATTATGTGACGTGCTTATTCATGTCATGAGCACTCAGTCACAATAGCGAAATCTGACGTCAAATTTTAATGTGCGTGCTTATTTGATCGTATTTTATGCTTTCTGACAACTGTCTTGGAACCTAGAAAAACAAGGTTTTGTGAAAAAAAGATAAAATAAGCAAAAAAAGAAAACTAATAGTTTGTGAGGACGCGAATGCACTCCTGCAATGCTATCAATTCGATTGTTGATAAACTGTACTCAAGGGGTACAGCATGCCAAACATCCTCATCTGCTTGACTGCGTTCATCTAAATTTGTCGGGGGTTGCGAGTGTTGCGACAATTTCTGAATATGGATCTCAATCTAACCTACACTTTTCCAATAGACGATAAATCTGGCGGAAGAGGTGGACAAGCTAAAGTGGGCTCATGCTCAAGAAGCTGATTTTCACTTGGCCGTACAGTCGTACCAACTCTTATAAACAATAGCTGCCCAAACTATAACTTTTGTTGAGTATGACGCTCAACAACAAGGCCGTTCTATAGAATCTAGATTCGTCACAATGTTATGCTATTTATGGCTTTATTTCATGGGTTCATTGCTTGACTCCACTCCGAAAAGTTGGGACCATTGAGCGTAATTTTTGGAATTTGTAATGGTTTTTTCTGCTGTTAGGTAGTTCCTCTGGAAGTTACTATAAAGGATAGATGAAAAAATTGTTTGTTAGGGAGGGTGCCCCCAATATTTAATCAACATTTTATTTTAATCACAAGGTCAGTTGCGGCCAGTATATTATAGAAGTGTAGTGTTACTTTTTTCATTTCTCATAAATACGTTATTCTTTTGAAATATAAGCCAAATGGATTTTTTTTGGATGGGAAGCAGGGGTGCTGGAAGGGTATTGCTTGGTTTGACTAATTGTGACAAGGGAAGGCGAGGGGGTTTAATACGACATGGGCATTGCGTTTGCAGTTGAACGCTTGGAATTTGATAAATGTAAAGATTGTCGAAATCAATCTGCAAAACCGTTCAATATATAGTTATTTATTATAACAGAGTTCATATTATTGAAGTAATACATATTCAACATGAGTATACAACGAATCGTTGTAAAAAGAGGGGTAGTGTGACGTTATACTTGTTGGGGGGTGTTACAAAAAATGTGACGAGGGGTGGACTTTAAAGAGACGAAATTTTGTGTGGTGTATTTTATGAATAGCTTCTTTTGTAATACTTTGTTAACAGAAAAAATGATTCAAGTAATTCAATCTGCTCACCTATGATTATGTGCTATGCATGATTACCTCACCTACAAAACTCAACAAGTAACGGTTTTAAATTTCATTATAAAAATGTCTATAAAAATCAATCTCTATCAAAAGTAATTGTAGAAACTCGAGGAGTAGGTTAGGCTATTACGAGGTGGGGAAGGTCAGTGTTTATTACAATTTTATCAGGCGATGAAAATTAATACCGTTATGAAGTTGATTATACTGTGAAATGATGTAATGGCAAAAAGCGTGAAAAAAATTTTTAACGCTTCTCGGATTTGTTCGTTTATTTAAAGTCCACTAGGGTACAATATTAGAAGATATAAACTTTAATTTATATTCCCACAATCAAAATTTTATCGGTTTGCAATTTTTAGCACTTAACGTGTTTTATTCAAAATGCAAACATCTGCAACAAAAACAGATCAAACAACCCTTGTCGATTTTGTGGCTAGTTAATAGAAGAATTACTCATAATTACTATGGAATTATTGTAAAAAAAAATAAAATTGAATCTGCATAAAATAAAAATTATAAACATATATTTATTTAAAAAAAAAATTATGCATTACATATTAGTGCTTAGGTCGCAAACTGTACTCGCAGAACAGCAGTCAATGGATGCAAGGGTAGACACTTGTTTAATAAAATGTCAAGCATCCGATCACATTATTTTACATAATGAATCTTACCGGGTTGTTGTGTATTTAACTCCTTAAATCTTTCAAGGGACTGGCGAAAGTCTTTAAAATTAGTAAATTATTTCAAAAGTTTATTTGTTTACTTTTCGATTTTGACTAAAAAGTGTCATTTGTCACTATTTTGTTGGCTGTCAAAAAAAATAAAATCTATTATATATAAATCCCTGTATTTTTTTCAAATTTTTGGCCCTGGCCCCTGGTTGTCAGTAGAAAACCAGGTGGAGCCTGCCTCATATAAATATTTTTGTCTGGAGATCATTTGCATGTCCGTTATTAATTAATTAAATCACTGAATAGATGAAAACATTTATTGGCGTCTATAGAGATTACCGCACTGACTAGTTTTTGTCAATTTTGATTAAGTCTTTTGTCTTTTGGAATATTGATTTCTATAAATATGACTGCACTGGTAAACGCTTTGTTTTTCATTAAGTGAGCTACCTTGTAATTAAATAATTCATAATTATTCTATGATGTTGTATAGACAATCTAATTCAATGGAAATTATCACACAATTGCCCGATCAACAAATTGACTGTTGCTTTCCGAATCTGAGATATAATGAATGATGACTAAGTAACGAGGCTGTTCAATGGAAATCTGAATACATGAATTTCCAACAAGAATCAGAATTAATTTGAATTTCAAAGAATTGTGATTGATATCTAAATCATTTTTGTATAAGTTTTTTTATTCGGTTTTAAATTGGTCTTAAAGTATTTGCATATGATAAACTATCAGACATGATTTATATTTGATATTTTTCAGCGATATAGTCATTGATAACAGCAAAATAAATGAAAATGCTGACCTAAGACAACTAGAAGCGTGTGTTGTGTAACATTTTGCCTTGACACACTTCTCTCAACTGCATACTTCTATTGATTGAGCAAAATATTCTTACTTCACGGTCACTCTTCTAGTTTGTTTTTTTCGATTTCAATTACACGTTTCTATTAACCATTGTTGCTTTCTTTGTTCCTGATTCAGTCATTTACCACTCCAACTGTTACATAAACTCTGCTTTTAGCATTTAATTATTTAATGCAATAAATTATAATCTCATTAAAGCAGTTTGTATAACTTTAAATTTTTATCAGTGACCCAAATAGACAGTTTACTATTGAATTCTTTCTAGACAGAAATGTATTGAAAATAAATATAGAAAAATTATTCGAAATTGAATCTTGATTACAAGTTTGCATTTAATTATCTACTTCTCGGACAAAGTGGGTGCTTTACATAAAAAATATTAATTGCGTGTCTTGGATAAATTGCATATTTTAGTATTCATTATTTTTTTTTGTAATGTAGAATTAAAGAACGCTTTGGAAAAAAAAAACAGTCAAAATATGTTCAGAGTTATCTGATATTTTCTATACAGGATGTTTCATCGATCGCGCTGTCGCGAATTAAAATGTATAAATAATAATAATAACTTTATGGCTATTTCTAGCTCACAATCAATACTATGCAATGCACTGTATGCAGATCACAGCCTGACAATATATCCATTTTGAATCAAGCAACAAAAATTATTTCTTTGTCATTTTTTTGTAAAATTAAAAACAAAGTTTTTTTTCTCTTGTGAACTTAATCCGGGGACATATTGTACATAATGATTCTATTTGCATTTGTGATCTTCTTCTTACCACTCTCTTTATCCCTTCAATTCTTCTTTAATCTTCTAATTCTCGTTCTGTCTCTTTCAGTTTCTTACAATTCTTTAAATGTTCTAATGACTTTATCTCTTTCCAGCAGATTCTACACAATCGCTCTTCTTCAACTAATATTTTTATTTTCTTTCTCTCTTTTTTTGTTTATATACATTATTATCTCTTTCTTTTGGTTTCATCTATACTCTTTCAGCTCTACATATTTTATTCTCTACTCAATCCATTTTTCCCAAAATATTTTTTTGTTCATATAATCAATCAACCTGTTTTCATCTTTTCATTCTATCTGTTCTTTTTCAAATTCACATGTTTTTTTTTTCTTTCCACTGTCAACATTCACTTGTAGTATATTTTCTGTACTTTTTCCATTTCTTCGCTTTTTTCCATGTTTATATTTTCGCACCATACAACAACACACTCTCGAATAGCATAACTGTCGAGTTATCTGATATTTTCTATATTGATTGTGTACAGGGTGTTTCAGTAATCGTGAAAATACTTAAATTGTTTTTATTTAAATATTTATATCTAAAACATCTATATTTTCAAATCCGTTGAGCGTTGAGATACCCTGTAAGCAGCAAATTTTAGAAGCTTCTGCTAAATAGTTTAGATTTAGGTGCGCGTATGTTTATGCTTATTTTAAATGATAATAAATGTCAATGTTACTACACGTTTAAAATAGCTGCCGCGCGAATCTCTATTCCTAATTTTAGGCGTCGTGCCATGTCCAATATTTTACGATTACCCTGTGGGAGACAGCGTTTTTTTTTGTGTTTTAATGTAAAGGCCCTTCTATCTCTTATTTTAGATCAATACGCGTGTGTGGAGGGCGTAAATTATAATGCTAAGAGCGTTGAGCTATAATTAAGCTACAGCGAGCGGTCGGTCACATAGTCACATGCCTTTGCTCACCCAGCCACCCACTAATTTTCCAATTTTTTTTTTTCAGTAAAGTTTCACATCGCACATTTATTTGAAGTGCAGGGGAAAGTTAAAGGAGCAAAGGATAGATATGAGCTGCTTTTACGTGATAAATCGATTACACCAATTACGCCGTCGCTTCGCGCAGATATTTTTCGCCAGCTAGGTAGGTAATTTAAATATGGACACGCAAGATTGATGTAATTTGGCGCCAATGTTTACAGGGTGGTTATATCACTGTCATGATTCTTTGGGAGATAAAAGCCAAAGAATTCCTTTAGCAATACATTGCCTTCAAAGAGCTCATGAAGCAGATCAATTCTCGGGACAAACACTTTATCTTTTGGGTCGATGCTACGCCAGTATTGGAAAGGTTCATGACGCTTTTATCGCATATAGAAATTCTGTTGAAAAGTCTGAGGGTAACGCAGACACTTGGTGCTCGATAGGGTATTTTTTTTTCTTAAAGTTTTTTTTTCTCAGTTTTTTCTTTACTTTTGTTTTAGAGTACTTTATCAGCAACAAAGTCAGCCTATGGATGCTCTTCAAGCCTACATCTGTGCAGTTCAACTAGATAAATGTCATTCGGCAGCCTGGGCTAATTTAGGAATTTTATACGAAAGCTGTGGCCAAGCGCGTGATGCTTATGCTTGTTACTTAAATTCTAATAGAGGACTTTCCAATCGAAACTCTGTAGAAGATTCCTATCCTCCAACGAAACCACCACGTTCAAATTTATCTTTGACAGGCTCTGCTGTGGGAATGAACCCACATCTCACGCAAAGGATTAATTTTCTTCAAACGAACCTAGCAAACGCACCAATGCCTAGCATCACTAGCCAGTAAGTCAATTGGACTCACGACTCCAGAGTCTCTCAAGAAGATAAATAAAAATTCTATTAATAAACACTTTGCTTTATCACTAGGAGAAGACAGTTGCTTTCGATAGAAGAAGCTTGGAACCTTCCAATATCAGCCGAAATGTCATCACGTCAGCAGCAGCAAAATACTAATTCGCAGCAATCGTCTAATAAAACTCCAACTGCACAATCATATCAAAAGCCTTTCAATAGAGGAGCGAGTGGCCCTCAAGGGCCACCACCTCCATATCCTTCCCCAAGTGTTGGTAATGGAAATACCAACTCATCGGTAGCTTCTAAACAGTCTTTTAAACCCGAACATTTCCGATTGCAATCAGTACCAGAGGTGTCTTCAACAGCGACGAATAAAAATTTTTCACCGTCAAACTCTGATAAACTAGTCCAACCTACACCCAATGTGATTCCTAGTTGTACAAAAGATATTAGCGCAATGTCAGTTCCTGGACCCCATGGCCATGTTACGCCCGGTGATATCGATGTCAGCGAAGAAGAATTAAAAGATTTCCTTTCCCAAAAAGATCTGGCTACAACGTTGGCGGAAAATCTTCTTAAGCATTTTGGCTCCGATGCTATTGATAGTATTAAAGAAGAACCAGATCAAAGTGGTAAGTTTTATAATTTGTGTCATTTTACGTCATGCTTATACTTAATGGTCATAATTTTTTTAAATATTTTTACTCTTTTGGTATGTTTTTAAATGATTTTTTTTTTTGGCAAAATGCTCTAGTCGGTTGCGCAATTGTTTTTGATAGTAGATTGACAATGAGTAATCGCAAAAGAAAGATAGTAAAGTTTTATCAACGATTATAAAACTTTTTTTTTTTATTAAATTTGATTATTGCAAACCAAAAGGTCAATTTAAACTAATCGAGCTTTTCTCATATAATTGATCTTTATGGAATTTTGTGACTTTTTGGGAATTTGTTATCTTTGGTATACTGTGTTTAATTTTTATTTTATTTTGATTAATTTAAGCCAAAAATAGGTTTTAAATAAGTAAATTTGCTATTATAAATTTATTATTGATAATAAAAAATAATGTAGTGAGACCTATCAAACGTTTCTCCAATCAAGGTTGGAAAGCTAAGCCTTCAAGATTCGATGTCAAATCCATATAGAGAACTTTACGGTTATACAACCAATAACCAAGTTACATCATTAGCAAACCTTTCCCCTGAGACGTATATTTGACTAAAAAAAATTATAAAGATTTAAAATCAAATTTATTTAAAACAAGTATTTGTAAATTCAGATATTTTGGGCTCATTAGCACTCATCGATGAGAATTATCAATAAAGATTCAAATTCGCTGGGTCTAAAAAAACAGCTGATTAATGATTTCTGTCGTCTTCAGCGACTTTAATATCGAACCGTGGAAGCTTGGCTTTCCAATTTGGATTTTAGTAGTTTTTGACAGGTGCCACATTAGTAGCGCTTATGTAAATATAAGCTCATTCTAGTCATAGCAACTTTATTCAAAACCAAATTGAATCATTTATCATAAACGTAAATATCAACGAAATAGATGATGTACCAAAACGCATACAATATATGTATGTTAATAAAGTAATTGTTTTAATGCCGAATTACAAATGTCATTTTGAGGTTGTCTATACATCACTGTAGATTTTCAAGTGTCATTTAATGATATGTGCATATTTTGCTATTATTAGAGCTCATCAATCACATACAATCTTTTCTAATCAGCCGGCAGACAACCTTCAAATGACCTATATATTCTAATTATTCATTCAAGTAAACGATCATTGTGTTATCTCTTGTCTAAGGTGTGCTTCTGTTTCCGAATTGTCCTCGTTGCTTTAACTAATTTTTTTTAATCAGTACTAATTTAATGCCAACAATTTAGACTAATTTATTCTCATTCTAGACATTTTGATGTAGTTTTTTCTTTGAGGTTCTTACAATATCGTATGTTTGTTTTCATTAATTTGACGTAAATTGCCGTTGAATGACTTTTCTGTTTCAAACCCACCTGTATATCGATTTGGTAGTTATTTTAGCGGCTAATTAGGAATCTTTGGAAAGATTTTGCTTACGTACTTCTAATTTTAGACGAACTTGACATGATTATTGCAAAAAAGTGGGACATTTATTTCTCTATGTATGTTTTTCTGCAAAAAATACACGACTTTTTATAATTCTTTTTATTATTAAGTAAGGTAATCTATATATACTGAGTGACATAGAAATTCGAACACTTTTTGGCAAGGTCTTGTGTTTTTTTATCTTAAAATACACAATAGTCGTTGAAAAAAGTTTGTATTTATTTTGAAAATTACGCAATATACATTTTTGTTGGCTTAATTATTTATTTTTTGCTTAGCGCAATATTTATAAACAACTGTTTTTATATAATGCAACCAATTGATATGGAGCATGCTGATTACCGTATTAAAATGATAACATGATGAAAAAAAAATATGCAAAAAAATAAATCACTGGTAAATGGGATTATTGTAAGCTGCTTTAATATGAAACTTCGATTTCAGCGTTTTGTCAATTTTTTTTTTAAAACTGTTATCTTGATAGTTTTTTTTTAGCTTTAATTTAGTCTTAATAAAAATGTTTAGCTTTTGTATGAAGATATAGTAAAATATAATTGTGTGTGTTTCGTGCAGAGCTACACCAAATTGAGTAATAGATGATTTTTTTTGTGCATTTCTGATAAAAGTATGATTTTTTGCTGATGTTTTAGTATCTTTGTTGGTTTTTTTTGTTTATGACGGATTATGAAAATGTTTGTTTTGCGTTTTTTCTCGCACAGTACACATTTTCAGAAAACGTATTATCATCAGGTCCATTTTCACCATCAAATTTTGACTCCGGCCTCCAACCGAAGCAAGAATTTGATGCGACTTCAAAAAGAAGAATTATCAAAACGTCCCAATCTCCAACACGTGATAGTGTTTTAACTATTAAATCAGAACCACAGTGGGAAGTCGATTCAATAATGCCTTCTATGGTGACTGATAGGCGATCCGAGATTGAATACTCAATTGAAATGGAAGCAAGACATATTTTAAGACTTTGCAAGTAAATTAGTTATTTTGATGGTTTTTATGATTTTTAATACTTTCTTGATTTTCAGAGGTGAGGGAATTAAGGGTGAAATAAGTAACTCTTTAATCTCGGATTGTGCTCCGCCTCCATCACCTCCTGATCCCCCAAGTGTTAAATTGAATCATCAACAACTATTACCCCCTACACCTTCCGTTTACTTAGACAACAAAAAGCATGCGTTTAGTCCACAATTACAAGAATTCTGTTTAAAACATCCTATAGCAGTAGTTCGAGGCTTAGCTTCAGCATTGAAATTAGATTTAGGATTATTTTCAACGAAAACATTGGTTGAAGCTAATTCAGAACATAGTGTAGAAGTACGAACACAAATACAACAACCATCTGATGAGAACTGGGATCCACAATCCGGAAGAAAAGTGTGGGCTTGTATTTCGCATCGATCGCATACAACAATTGCGAGGTATGCTCAATATCAAGCAGCTAGTTTTAAGGAAAGTTTAAAGGAAGAGAGAGATAAAGCGACAAGTGGATTATCTGATTCAGATTCGAAAGATTCTATAGGTTTTCCTAAAAGAAGAAAAACTGGCAATGTTCCACCGTCCTCTACTAATAACGCAAAAGGCTGCAATCCTTCAAAAATGCTAAAGTAATTTTATTATAGCTTTAAAAATGATTAAAGTAACTGATTGGAGTGGTTTTTGTAGGTTTGGTACCAATGTAGATTTATCTGATGATAAGAAATGGAAGCCTCAATTGCAAGAATTAATGAAATTACCAGCATTTGCACGAGTTGTATCTGCTGGTAATATGCTTTCTCATGTAGGACATGTGATTTTGGGTATGAATACAGTACAACTTTATATGAAGGTAGGTTAATTATTGTATAATATGTTTAATTATATAATAAAATTTTAAAATGCAGGTACCCGGCAGTAGAACACCTGGTCATCAAGAAAACAACAACTTTTGTTCAATTAACATTAATATTGGTCCAGGCGATTGTGAATGGTTTGCAGTTCCTGATGCGTATTGGGGTGCAGTTTGCACTCTTTGTGAGCAAAACCAAATAAATTATCTACATGGATCTTGGTGGCCTGTATTAGAAGACCTATATAATGCTAATATTCCAGTGTACAGATTTTTACAACGACCAGGTGACTTGGTCTGGGTTAATGCCGGATGCGTTCATTGGGTACAAGCTGTCGGTTGGTGTAATAATATTGCATGGAATGTAGGACCATTAACGGCAAGGCAGTACCAATTAGCGATTGAAAGATATGAGTGGAATAAATTACAAAGTTTTAAATCAATCGTTCCCATGCTACATCTTTCATGGAATTTATCCAGAAACATCAAAGTTTCCGATCAGAAGCTGTTTTGTTTGATTAAGTAAGTAATAGTTTTACTTGATACCACAAATATTTTAAAAAATTAGGATTTGCTATTGTGTTAGTTTTAATTTATTTCATAATTAAAATTAGAGCTTTTAATTTAATTTACGAAACTTTTTTCAGACGCTTGAAATGACCGAAAAGGTTTTATAAAATAATAATTGATTTTTGTTTAATAATCGAGGACGTTTGGCATCTTAGTCAAATAAAGCGTGTAATAAATAATTGTTGAAGTCATTGTGGGTCATAGAGTAAACTTGATCCTGGCCTTGAGTTGAGCTATCGCATCTGAAGTTACTAACGATCTGCGCGGTAAAACCGGGTTGTCGTTAGTATAAATCAATATAAAGCGGCATATTTTTACTATGACCACTTGAATATATTATAAATAAAATTGCGCTCATTTTTAAGAAATTGTGTTTTTTTTGTAGAAACTGTTTGATGAGGACGTTACGTCAATGCTCGATGATTTTAGAATTTGTGAAGCATAAGGGAGTTGAAGTAAAATTCCATGGAAGAGGTAAAAATGAAGCTTCTCATTATTGCGGCCAATGTGAGGTAATTATGATTTAAAAAAAAAATGTAAAATTTTTTTTTCTAACATTATTGTGATGTTTTTAGATTGAAGTTTTTAATATCCTCTTTATTCGTGAACAAGAGAAACGTCATGTAGTACATTGCATGGAATGTGCTCGTAAACAATCTTCGAATTTGGAAGGTTTCGTGTGTTTGGAAGAGTACAAAATGGAAGAGTTGATGGAAGTGTATGATAACTTCGGTTTATACTCATCTCTGAATGCTACTACTGCTGAGCAATATCGACTTTTGTAGCGATTTTTACCGTAAATAAAAATGCTATGATAAATAAATAATATTAAGCTACCACTGCCACTTGTAACAGATGTACAACTTAATATTAATATTTGCTTACTAATAATTAAATGTGACATCAAGTGATAATGTAAATGTAGATAAAATTTGTACATAAAAATCTTGATTTTTAGATTTTTGAACATAAAACATTAAGTATATTATGTACACTTTCTACACAGTGATGATCTCAACAGTTCTGTAGGTGTAAATACGAAAGAATAAATATATTTGTAAGTTATATTTATTTCTAAAGTCGAGACGTAGGAGTAAGACTTTTGTTGTTGATTAAACCATATTTTCACTGCCAAAAATTATTTATACAACTGACTGTTTGTTACGTAATTTAGTGTGTATTGGTTTTACGTTTTGTTTTATTTCTTTAATTTTTTTAATTTTAAATAGGCAGCAGACTCAGTTATTTAAATGTATTCTCTTCATTCACTGCCACTTTGTGATACAATTCTACCCGATGAATACCAATTATATGTTCATAAACAAAAAACCTGGGTTTGAACAGTGCCTTCTTCAACAAATAATCTATTAAAAAATAAAAACATCGTAAAAATTCCATATTTTGTGCATTCATTGACCAATTACTACAAATAACAGCTAAACGTTGTAAATAAGTATTAGCAATTATCTATCAAATTCAGGAAAATAGCTCAATTTTTGTAATGTAGGGTAATTCATATTTTCCTTAAACTTGTATTTTATATCGAGAAAAGTCTGATTTCATTTAATGTATTATTACATTATTTTTTATTTTGTAGATTAGGTGCTAATATTGTGTATTTGAAATTAATGAAATAAAAGTTATATTTGCAACATATTTTTTGCATTTTTTTTACTACAAACTGGACCACTTTCCTTATGTTGACTTTGAACTATTACGAAATTTGATGTTTACTACTCTACATTTTATTAATATTAACAGGAAAATATTACATAAGACTACAAAAAAGAAGGACTATTAGTTTTTATAAAGTAATTTAAATATGTACAAATTCTGCAAAAGTTTTAAGCATGACTCTGAAGATCCTTCTCAAATTTGCTCTTAATTCTTATGGAACCACCCCTAAAGATACCTTCTCTTTCTCAAAAAAAGTTATTGCGCAAATTTTTCTTTTGCCACAAAAATTAGTCTTTTTGTTTTAAATCGATATTGATTTGAAGAGAAAAGGCAACGCTGGTTTATATAAATAATAAAATTTTGAAGTTGAGGGAATTTTGTGACAGTAGGTCCAGTGCACTCGCTGTCTACAGTCTTTTGAATGGACAACTTAAGTGATGACGTATGGGGAAGAGTATTAATTAAATATGTAATGGTAATAAAACAATATCTTCCCATAAATGCATTTATGGGAAAATATTGTTATATTACCATTAATTAATTACAATCCCATTTTGAGGAAAAGATGGAACACTTTCACAAGTTAAAGAGTATTAATGTTTTCACAAACAAAAGATAGGTTATGTCATTGAATTATTAGGACTGTTGATAGCCAAATGTCTGTGATAGTGTAGCCCAGTTTACTTAAGCTTAAACAAATGCTAAAATTTAACTTTCAATGCAAGTGACATTGCTTTTACGACCACTTTGCTGTGTTTATTTGAAAACATTAGTTTCCGATCTACTGAGATGTGACGTCAGGCTTTGGTAGTCTATCAAACTGCTTGAGCCTGACGTCACAGTCCACATCACAAAAATTTCGATATAAACAGTTAATGTTTCCTTTAAGCTCCTCTTACATACGTCATCACTTAGGTGGTCCATTAAAAATTTTATGTTGTTTTTTTTTTCTAAATAAAAAAATTAAAACATTGATAGACATTTTTTTTTAAACTTTCAATTTCAATATGTTTTTAATTATCCTCATTCAAAAGCGAATTGACCTTTATATAAAAAACTTTATTCTACTTTCGCAGTCCAATCGTTACCAAATATTTTTATTTCGTTCAAAAATCAAATCAAGAGGGCTGTGAAAAAATCAATAAAGCATTCTGATTGGCTGTCCCAATCAATGAGTTGGAATGTTTTCTATGAATTAAAACGTAATAAATCTAAAAATATTATTTATTAAAAAATATATTTTATTCCTTGCTTTGAATTTGTTCATTTTTAAAAGTTTGTTCAATACAATAATTATGTTTCGGAATCTTCCTTTGCTGCTGTTAGTGTTGCCAACCCAAAAAATGAAAATTGCTCTAGATCTTGTACTAAACCTACAGAATTTTATCTCACTGAATTTTTTTCGAAAAAGCAATATTTTATAAATCGAAAAGTAAAGAAACAAATTATGAAGAACATTATAGGAAAGTAAAAAAATAAACAAAAAAAAGAGAGAGAGAGATAACAATAAAAGTAAAAGGGAGTATAAAAGCAACGCAGCTATGGAATGGGAAACAGATAAAAAGGGAAAAGGGTGGGAATATATATAGTAAACCCAAAATAGGTTTGCACAATGGGTTGGTAAAAGTAAATAAGAGGCTTATGAAGCTATTGTGTACCGTGTGAAGTAAAAAACACTTATTGGAGACTATTGGTCTCTCAGCTGCCTGTTTGTTTCTATTCATAAATCAAGGCACGCCACACTTTGGGCTGTAAATCTTTCTCGCTTTTGTTGCCTGTAACTCTCATTATGAGCAATAAAATTTACTGCCGGGTATATAAAATAATAAGTCCAATAATAATTAATATATTTTTAATACAAACATCGAAGGAATTCAACAACTCTGCCACTCGCTGGCAGTGTTTACATTATTCTTATCATTTTCCTTATAGACGGCGCCCAGTGTTTATAGTAACTGGTAGAGTGACTCATCCATATTTAAAATCTCTTTCCATTACAATATGTAGTAGAAGAGCGGAAAACAGAAAATTTAGCTTTGAATGTAATATTTGAGCGTACTGATGAGAGCTAATTAACCTGGGGTATCGCATTTTATTTATAAATTGGGTTTAAAGATTTCTGTTTTGAAATTTGAATGATGTAGGGGCGACTATTTACAAATTCCAAATTTCATGCGCCGGCGTATTACTTAGATCATCTCCCCTTCTACAACACCGTAAACAAAAGAGTAAACAGTAACAGACAACAACAAGCAGTTTTTCTTGTGATATCGTGGCGATATGACGAAGTAGGCTGTGAAAAAAAGGGGCTGTCGGGTTCAAATTTTGACTATCGAGTACCTAATTATAGCTAATTAGAATCATTAATTTCGAGTTTGGAATTGTGTAGTGAATAATAACTACACATTTTCGTTATTTACATGAGTTTCGAAGTTGAAATTGATTTTATCAGCTTTCCGGCAGCAATTTTTCTTTTGTGCTATTCAAATTTATTAAAAATTATAATTCGGTCTTGTAGCAGACGCCCAAAGCCCTTAGAGGGGTATGGGTAATTGTAATTGGTGAAAATCCTAGACGCGGATCGATAAAACCGTTAAAACTGAAGTGATCAAAGTTTGTGTGGTGAAAAATTTACTGTCTAATGGAATATAACAAATAAGTGTTAGTGCAATAATCATCAATTGAATTGGTTTAATTATTATCGGTATTATTTAAATGTGAAGTTATTTTAAAAGGCTAAAACATTTCATACAGATGTCTTTTGATTGCCAACGTTCAAAATTGATCCAATCACCTGTTTCCGTCGCCTACGCTGATTGGAGGAAAATGTGGCCTCATGCTATTGTTTCGACCAATTAGTGTTAAAGGCGGAAAATTTGTTACATTTCCCGCTTCTGGAGCTCCTCGGGATGCTCACTATATAAGGGCTGTTTCCCGCTTTCGCCCGCAGTCATTAGTGTTTTTTTCGCGTTCCATGTGCGATCGCGAAAAGTGTTTCTTTTTTTAAATAAAGGTATTTATTATTTTTGGAGCTTAAATGGACTCTTTTATTTATATGTTATTAACCTGTTTACAGTTTTCAATTTCAAAAATGTTCAACGGCGAAGAAGACATTGCGAGGGACTTTGTGACCCCCCCAAGAAACCCCGATCTTCTTGCAATCGAAGTAAGTTCAATTAATTAATTAAATAAATCATCATCATCAATTATAAATTAACAATTGTAAACTAATATTTTAAAATTTTTCCAGGATGCCCGCTCCAGAGACGGTCCGCCAAGGGGGCCCCGAGTCGATCGAGCCGTCAGAAATCTATTTCACCGAAAAGTAGGTCCTACAGTCATCGCTTCCAGTATGTCCTCTGGTGAGTCTTTCAAAACTTTAAATTTTTTTATTATTCTATTGTCTTTTTTTATTGCTGTCATAATATTGTGGATTTAAAGTGTTTAAATGGCCAAATGCCCTTCGGCCATTTAAGACGCCGAAGAAGCCATCTTTGATATTTGCATTAAATAATTGAATAATTAATTTCTTTAGCATATTTTTTAAATTTATTTATTTAATTACTAACTCTAGCTTATTTAAGTACAGCCGTAAATGTATTTTTTTTTACAAAAATCAGATTTTTTATAAATTATTTAAATTAGAAGATGATTGATTTTTCCGCCATTGTAAAAATTTCAATTATTCGGGTATTCTTGTTAAGGGCGTAAATCGCTTGACAACAGTAAAATTTCCGCGGTTTTCGGTGACATCAAAGACCACAGTCGGACATTATGGAGGCTCATCTGATTTAACGTTGTGAATGGGTCAAGATCAATTTACCCTTGAAAACAGATGTCTGACCAATATGGAT
Organism: Lagria hirta; assembly: GCA_947359425.1. Classification (NCBI taxonomy): domain Eukaryota; kingdom Metazoa; phylum Arthropoda; class Insecta; order Coleoptera; family Tenebrionidae; genus Lagria; species Lagria hirta. Next base: position 3,394,662 of record OX375799.1, read on the forward strand.
GCCACCGTCTAAAAATCGATAAAAGTTGTAAAAAATTTTTAACTTTATTTTTCTATGCAACAATTAACTTTGTAATAGAGAAAAATAAGGAAAAATTTAATTATTTTTCTTTTGTCTCAAATTTATTTAATTAATATTTTTTTCTTCAACGGGGGTAGGTCAGATTAGGTCAATTTGATTTTTTTTTATAAAAGTTATTGGAAAAATATTGACTTTTTTCGCCATTTAATTATTTAACTATTGTTGCCCAAGTGCGTATAGCGTTTGACAATCACGAGATTCCCGCCTTTTTTGGTAACATCAAAGAACTTGCCGACTACAGTCGACCAATTTAGGCGCGAAATCCATTTCGGCGATTCTAGAATTTCTCTTAATACATTTTACAATGGACGAAGACGAAATTCGGCGCAGAAGCTTAATTTTGACTCGGGCCAGTCCATGTGGGATGGAAAGGGGTGTTGGTGTGAAATTAAATTATCGCGTTCAGAGACATTCTTGCGTATTTTGGTCGGCCATTATTGAAAAACTAATAATAATAAGCTTTATTGATTTTTTTTTGTTTATAAAAATCCTATTAGGAATATCATTAATTTGATTTGAAAAATAATATAACATTTTTCAAGACAATTTGTACGATGTTTATGATCAATTATTATGATAAAAATCTAAAAATAAATAATAAGAATTTTTACAATAAACAAAAAATAAATAACAATTAATTAATTGAAGAAAATTTCAATTTTTTAGCTTATTTTAAGTACATATTACTATTTTCCTTACAAGAATTCAATTAAGAATTACCTTAGTTCTAATAATAATTAGAAAAATATAATTTTTTTAGTATTTTGAGAATTTTAATTGTTATTAAAACAGTTATTTTTGTTTGAAAATCTCGCGCGGTGGCTTTATTGTTGGAAGATTAGTCCGCGTTGCTGAATTGAAAAGGGGAGTAAAGAATAATACAAATTTTATATAAAATAATAATTTTATTTATAAATGTTAGTGGTTAATTTTGGGTGCCTCTCTATTCTTTCCAGTTGCATCATCTCATAGGAATTATTTGGAGTATTTTCACAAATGGTCCGTTCGATAAAACAGCAAGAAAACATGGAATATCGTTAATTGGGTTAATTTAATCTAATGTTGCTTTAATTAGATAAATTAAAGAAAAGAGGTAGATACATGTCTCTCAATCGTAGAATTTAGGCGTTTTGTGTTGTGCTTTTGCGCCTAATTTTTTTTGGTCCATGTTTTATCTTAGATACTTTTGCATCCATTTCGCATGTCATCTTTTAATTCGTTATCACTTTTTTACTTTAATTTTTTTAGTTTTTTTATTAATTATTTTTCTTAGCTTGTGAATGACTATTATTGACAATTTTATTAAAAAATATTATATATTACGGGGGTTGGATTGGTTTAAGGTATTTAATTTTTTTTGATCGATACTGGAGGTGGTTCAGATTTATTTGAAAAATATTCATCTATATATTTTCCACTGATAAACCGTAATTTTTCGCTAATGTCCGGAAACACAAATAGTTCTTAAAATACAAAATTATCATTTTTGGCAAAAAAGTTGACTTTTTATTAACGATTTTTTGACTTTAAACGTGAATTGAGGGGTCTGGATGTAAAAGGATTTTTAAGTACTATTTCTAAATAATTATAATAATAAAAATTTTTAAACGTACTATTAAATTTAAAAAATTAAATATGAAAAGTTTAATGAAGTTAATTAAAAACTAAAATATAAACACAGTTTTCATATCTTATTCCTGGAATTTAGAACTTCAAGTTAACTTTAATTATCTCAGAACTATCAAAAATGTACCTAAATCGTTTTACTTCCAGATCCCTCAATCGATAGAGTAAAATATGAGATGATTTGCATTTTAAAAAGTATTTGTTTCCGGGTTTATTCCTGTTTTGCGGTGGGGAATCTACTTTTGATTTTTTTTTTACATAACATTTGAGCTACTTTTTATACCGGGTGATTCATAACAATCTCGGAAAAAGGCAGGACTGGCAGTTTGCCAGGAGTCAAATCATTAATTACACAAATTTTTTTCAAAGTATGGGCTTAATTTTAATAAATTTTGATGTATTTATTTTTCAACTTTTATTTTTGTTAATAGTTAATACGTAATGTGACGTAAAGTGTGTATGATGAATCACCCGGTAATACGTGTTTCACTTAGATGAAACAGTAGTAGATACGGAGGTGTAATCACTAGTGAAATATGCATGAGTTTTATCATTTAAATTCTGTACATATTTTTCAACTATGCTGCCACAGACAATCAATAAGAATTCAGCAGACTCTGACAATTTCGGAACAATGATGGCTCAAATAAGTATTTGATTTGCCAGCACTTCAAATAGATGGCTAGCTCTCAATTTACAATTATCTAAAAACTTGCTTTAGCACTTTATTATTACAGATTTGTATGTGTTTTTGTGTTATGTTATAATAATTAAGATGCTAGATGAATTTTTGTTGTATTTTCAGAAGGACTAACTTTTGATTACAATCGTGCATTGGAGCTTTCATATTTCGAACAAGCGTATTCGAAACTCAAGTGTCTTGGCGCAGGTTCTTTTGGCGTTGTACATAAAGCGTTATATGATGGTAAAAAATTGTGTGCTGTTAAAGTATCAAGATTGAAAAGACATTACAATTACGCTGTCAAAGAAGTCCGCAATTTTGAGAAAATCGGTTATCACCGACATGTTGTCAAATTTTTGTCTGCCTGGGAAGAAGACCAAATTGTTTACATCAAAATGGAATGTTGCAAATCAAGTTTAGCCGATTATATTTTAAGTAGCAATAGAACAAGATTACCCGAGCCGGATCTTTGGGGGGTTTTCTATGACATGTTGAACGCTTTGAAATATCTGCATTGTAAACAATTAATCCATTTTGATGTCAAACCGGCGAACATCTTAACCACTGTTTCAGGTTACTTTAAACTAGGTGATTTTGGTCTTCTCATTGATTTAAATGAAGTAAGTTGCTCATATCTACTATTTACAGAGTCTTAAGTTTTTTTTTTGTTACAGATTGATGAAAATCTTGCTTCTACTTGTGACGGAGATGCAAAATATTTGGCAAAAGAAGTCTTAAATAACATTTACACTCCAGCTTCTGACGTTTTTGCATTGGGGATCAGTCTCCTTGAGCTCGCTTCATGTGATATCTTCACTCTGCCCTCCGATGGAGAAACATGGCAGCGTCTTAGATCTGACGTCCTTAACGACGATTTTTTCTTTAACCGTACGAATATTCTTTGAACCATTTACAAAATTTATTAATTGTTTGCTTTAGGTTATAGTCCGCAATTCGAAAAAAATATCAGAGATATGCTTCGTGAGGACTATAAGGCGAGACCTTCTGCAGAAAATTTATTTAGACGTCGTGTAAATTACATACATAATTTTTCTAGTCCCAATACTCGCCATGTTCGTTATTTAAAATACATTTAATATGGTAGTTTTCAAATATGATTTTTTTTATAGGGAAAGCAATCACTAAACCCAGTGGACAACGTTGGTGCAATGGCTGCAGATGCCGCCATTCATCAGCGGTAAGTGCTTTTTTTTAGTATTACAAATAAAGGAACGACTTCTTCCTTCCGAAAATATTCACTTTTCAAATCAAAACCGAAGCTTCTGTATAATGTAATCTTATGCTTTCTGTTTCAATCATTTTTATTCTGTTTTTGTCTCTAAACACGATTTATTAAATTGTTTAGAAATTATACAGAATATAAACGTTTTTTTTTTTGTTTTTGACAATTTTGCTTGAAATTTTATAATAATATTTTCTAGCAACGTGCAAAATGATACCCCACAAAGGCAGTCAATATCTGGAGTAATGCCACTACAAGAATATAGACACCAACGATCATACGCAGAAGCACTAGCACAAGCACCTTTACCGCCATACGAATATGTACCCCCTGCACAGGAATATGTACCTTCTCCACAAAATGGTTCTCAAGCACAAGGTGGGCGTCTACCACGTTATGAAATGGCATCAATAGATGGGCTTCTATCAAATTATGCAGCCTCTTCTACACGAGATGGGCTTCTATCACGTCATGAGCCTCCAACGAGAGATACAGGACGTCTACAACGTTATGAAGTTGAAAATCTAAGTGGACTTTTCTCACACTATGAATATGTCACAAGAGGAAATGGGCTTCTACCTCAAAATGAAGTTCGTCCACAAAATCAAGCGGCTTCTTCTACACGAGATGGACTTCTACCTCAAAATGGACATTTTCGACAAAATGAAGGTGCTTCTTCTACACGAAATGAACGTCTACCTGAAAATGGAGTTTTACGACAATATGAAGCTGCGCCTTCTAGACGAGATGGATTTGTACCTCAAAATGGACGTGTCCGACAGTATGAAGCTGCTTCTTCTAGGCGAGATGGAGTTGTACCAGAATTCAGACTTTTTGAGCCATCACAATATGAGGATCTCTCCTTCGTTCAACGCCTCGAGTTTGATTAGTTGAAGAAAACAGTCACGGTATTTTTGTTCGTATTAAATTAGCTCTTAAGTTTTAAAAGCAAATTCCTTTCAGACAGCTTTTATTTTTAATTATTTACGTATTCAGTATTTGACGTAAATAAATATTTCAGCCTGGATTCAGTTGCGAAGTCTATTACTTTGGTTGAGTTTTTGTTATCCAGGCTGCTAACTGACTGATTTTGCTCTATAGTTTTAAGGTTATAGTTTTATTGCTATGTTACGTGAATTTCTTCCAAGTCATTCCTAAGCTTTCTACCGTTTCAGTCAAAATTAGTCATTTTTGTTCCCAAAGTTACCTTTATAGTTGTTTAAAACGGTTAGAATGTTCAGCTGGATTGGCTGCCTTTGTTTAATTACTTTAAAATGAATTATCGAACTGCAATACCAATGTGATACTATTTGGTAACTATGTAATAAGTACTTAATTTAAAAAGACAGTATTTTTTCTATCAACGATAGAAGTGGAAGAGGGAACAGGCTGGGAAGTTCGACGTCTGTTCCTTTCACCATTCCGGCACGGTCAGACGCCAATTTTATATAATTAATAATAGCCGTCCTTCTTCATTAGAACTTGTCTTTTTAAATAATTATTTTTTGTTATTACTTCAAATTATAAATAGGTAACATTCGACACCTCTGTTGAGATTATTTTTGTGATGCTGTCTTTAAAAGATTACTGTGTGTTTTCGTTCCTAGTTATTTATTCAAATGTTCATGTTTTTGTATTTATTTTCTTTCTTAAATAAAGCGTTTTTTAAATATATGATTTTTATTTCAAAAATACCTGTTTAGCAACAAAATTTGATAAAAAGACTGATGAAGTTTAAAAAAAGAGAAGCATTTCATATCAATAAAAATCTTATTAGTTTAAACCTACCTACCTTAAGTGGAAAAAAAATTGTATGAAGCTTGGAAGACACAGTTTCTGATGGAGAAACTTTCCCCCCTCTGCACCATTTGTGTGATTATAATAAAGATAAGCTTATCATTTGATAAGAAACGTAGTGTGAGCGGATGATACACCTAAATGTGTCAAATAACCCTCACAGAAAACAATTTAATTTAAAATTTAGTTTTGTAAAGTGAAAGTAATTTTTTTCCAAAATGCGGTATACTCTATCTTACACAGGAACGGTGCTTACATCCTCCGTTTTGACTATATTGAGTGAGTATTTGAAATAGGAAGGTGTGAGATGTCATGTGATTATTGCAAATTTGATTCTTACAGTTTTGTATTATGTCCTTACTGGAAAGGGGGAACAAATTAGTATAGCATGGTAAAGTAATTAAATAAAATTTAAAATCAATTTTACAATTTAATTTTAGGTTTTTATCAAATGTCTCTCCTTATATGTGGGCTTCAACTGGAATTGGGTTTTCAGTAGCCTTGTCAGTTGTGGGGGCAGCTGGGTAAATAATTTTTTCCCATTAGAGGGAGTGGGCTCCAATTTTTTTAATTTCAGGGGGATCCATACAACGGGTGTTACAATCTGCGGTGCCGGAGTCAAAGCTCCTCGAATTAAGACAAAAAATTTAATTTCAATTATTTTCTGTGAGGCTGTAGCTATTTATGGCTTGATCATGGCAATTGTTCTGTCCAGCTCATTCCAAGTCAGTCACCTATAGACCAATCATTTTTTTTCTAATTGCATAATTGTAGTATATGGAGCCAACAAAAATTGCCAATAATCCAAATTATCTAGCTAATAATATTATGGGAGCGCATGTAATTTTTGCTTCTGGACTCACTGTAGGATTGGTGAACCTATTCTGTGGCTTGTGTGTTGGACTTGTTGGGTCGGGGGCTGCAATTGCTGATGCGGCTAATGCATCATTGTTTGTGAAGATTTTAATTGTTGAGATTTTTGGCAGCGCTATTGGTCTATTTGGACTTATTGTAGGAGTGTATTTGGTAAACCTTTTTATATTATTCTAAAATTTATTATTTATCGATTTATATTTTTTTCAGACGTCGAAAGGCTCGATGGGTTAATAATTATGTCTTTTTATGTAGTTTATGTTTAATAAACAGTCAAATGTATGTATGTAAATATAAGATATGTAGATAATAGACAAGATTACAAAAGTGTATTATTAATTGACTCAAATGTACAAGTCTATTAAAAATTAAACGACAATTCATAATATGGAGCGTTTTTCCCATTATTTGTATGAAACAGTCAAATTAAGACCATATTCCGGATTTTTATAGATTCAAGAAGGCGTGGACTCGGACCGCCTCTTGAGAAAAATGCAATTGCATCAAAAAATGAATAATTTATTTCCTCAAAAATATACAGCATATTTTTCAATTTCTATGATATTGTCCGTTACATTGCAAGGCACGAACTTCTAAATATCACATTATAATAAGTAAGTCTAATTAAGTGTACAAAAATATTAAACAAAAGTAAATACTAAAACGACCAAAGTAAACTTTTTGAACTAGTACCTTTACATCATTTAAGTACCGAAAATTCCATTGCACAATACTAAAAAATAAAAAAAAAATAATTTAAATATCGATTTGGTCCGTTTTCATATGTCGAATGGCTGAAAGTGAGGCGCCATTATTTCCCATGCGTAAAATATATGGAATTACACTATCAACTTGAACTTGTCCGATTAGGCCGGCAAAAAAAAGTTCTTCGATAATGCCCGGTTCCAGTTTTTGCAAGTGCATGAGACATAAAACTAATCTGAAAAAAAAAAACAGCTGTTTAAAGAAATGTAGATAAAACCATATAAAGAATAGACATCTCCGAAGCAAACAATACTCCTTCAAGGAACATGTGACGTGGACAAAACATCTAAATGAAGTGATGTAATCAACTGCCAAAACAATGCACAGCTGATTTTACGCTTCCTCTTTTATGTTATAATAGACTGTTTTAACACTATTGCGCAGACCACGCCCCATGTCCCTTGGCCGTTCCAATGACTCTAAAAGGCTTTGCCAAAGCGGATTAAATAACATGAAGTCTGATTGTTTTCTATAGAGAGTCATAGTATAAACTGTTACACTATTGGATGTTTTATGAAAGACTTTATAATTTATAAAAATATCCAATAACGTAAATTGAATCGAAGCATGTAAATTACTTTGAGCAACGTCCTGTGTCCTCTGGAAATGCTCGGTACTGATAGTTTTGTAGATCCATATAAGATTTGACGTGGAGTTTTTCAACATGTTTCCTCCATGTAGCATCCAACTGTTCAACAGAAAATAGAGTTATAGCTCTCATATAAGCATATTCTTGATCATCAACATGAAGACTTTGCATTGATGTGGCGCAATCTTGTAATCTCAATATGTGATCTGCTATTTGATTAACTTTAGCAGCCGACATTTTGTCTTGAGCGATCATAGTATTTAATTGTGCTGACAGTGCAGCAATAATAGCAGGCAATCCTAAAGATTGTGAGCACTGCGATAGTCCCAAAGCAAACAAAGCCACCCAGCATCCTCGAAGAATCGATATTTGTGTATCTGTGCTTAAATATTGAAAAGCCGGTAGATTTCTTGACCAGTGAACACACAAAAATAACAGTCTAGAGCCGCTTTCGCAGACATAGTGAATGTTCAAATAAGGCGGCACGGGACCCGGACTTTGCAGACTAAAGTTGATGTGTTGTTCTTGTAAGATTGGACTATCGTAGTCATACATTCTTTCCTCAGAAGGTACGGACGACAAATCGTTAAGGTTTAATGACTGAATTCGAGCTATTGTGTCTAGAGCTTTCGATATTATTTGTTTATCTCGTGCCATTATTAAAGCATCGCCTAATTCACTGCCTCCCGCTGGAGCACTGTCCAAAGAAACGTCATCTTCTAGACCGACTGGAGTCGGCGATAAATGGAAAGGCAATTCACTGGAACATGTATTGCCTAAAACAAACAGCGACGATTATGATTAGAAAACATAGATGTAATGCTCAAGAAACAATGCGGTATAAAATGTCAGCCAGCGCCATCTTCAGTCATTCATGACACCTATCATATATTGTGCAAAAAAATAAAAAAAACGTAACAATCGGGCCAGAAAAAATATATTCCGATTGAAACATTTCAACAATCAAACTATATAAAAAACATAAATAGATTTGAAAAGAATTTGATTACCTGTATAATTACCTAATCGTTTACTGAAAAACGGTAGTCCTAGATCACGGTTAAATGGGTTGGGGATGAGTCCAGATGATTCTGTACTTAAATCCTTTCTTATGAAGATCTTATTGACACTGTTGTGATTAAAATTAGTCCCTAAATTGTTAGAATATTCCTTTTTATCTATAATGGGCTTGCGTTCGTGTTGAACTGCTAAAATACCAGAAAAAACTATTTTCAACTCAAAAATCCTTAAATACTCACAATCGCTTCTCATTCCGCATGCCAAGCATTTTTGTAATCTACAATATTGACACCTATTCCTATGGTGTTTGGTAACCTCGCAATTCTTATTCCCTCTACATTGATAACCCAATTGTTTCCTAATCGACCTTTTGAAAAATCCTTTACAACCTTCACAACTAATGGCTCCATAGTGTCTTCCTGAGGCCCTATCGCCACAAACAACACACAATTCGATTGTTAGGCATAAATTGTTGCTATTGTTGCGGATTTTATCACTTAAAATTTCAGTTTTTATACTATGCTCCAAATCCATTTTTAGACCATTCAAGAAGTATTTTTCTTCAACTTCACGAATACATTTGTTTTTCTTTTCTTTGGAAATTTACTATGTGGATTTATTTGTGCTTGACAAGGTTCATGACCTTTTAATACACCTGACATCAGAAAGGCTTAATGACAATAATGACAGTGACATTTGACTGACAGAATTACATTTAGTATTTTTAGATTTTAACAGTGTTGCCAGACTGGTATATCTTTTACCGTGTGATCCACAATCACTTATTAGACACAAAAAACCTATAAAAAAACAAAACAAACACTAAAATAATAATAATAACAATAAAAATACACAAAAAGAGAAAAAAGACTAAAACTACTAAACATTGATATAAAATTGATAAGAACAACTGTTTAAAACAAAACAAACAACAAAAATGATTATATTCATAAAATAAAAAAGCTGAAGAGACAAAGAATAACATTTCACATTTATGTAGAGCCAAAGACATAATTATTAATAGTCTACGTAATTGTATACCAACGTAAACATTTAGTGTGAAAAACAGAATAAAATCAAACGAACAGCCACTGTAAATTGAAATATCAGAAAAAAAAAGCAAGACAGGAAAAATTATATAATTGTAAAAACAGTATAGAAAGAAAAAATGTACAAAAATTTAGAAAATTGCTGCAAGATAAACAAAAAGAAAGTGAAAAATGATGATAATTAGAAATATTTTAGACACAAAAATAACTACAAATAGATTATTATATAGAAAAAGAAGATAAGAAGAAAGAAAATAAAATCAAAGCATTACAAGCTAGAAAAATAAGCATTAAATCGTGTGATCCACAATTATTTAGATACAGAGAACCTATAAAAAACCAAATCAGAATCTTAGCTTAATTCAATGCTGACTTTTGTCAAGTTTGCTTTGTTTGGTGGCAGGTTTTGCAAGCTTTAAATACTAAAAAGATACTGTTGCTGTAATCAGTTTTGGCGCTCGTTTTATCGCTTTTTCTGTTTTTTTTTATTAAGTAATGTCAGGCATTACTAAAAGTAGTACCGTCTCAGAACATATAAACAAAAAATACTTTTTATTAATTAAAACTCTTCAGAAAGTCGCTACAGATCTAATTTGAATAAATTTGCTTTAATCTTATTATCAGTAACTGAAAAAGTTAAAACAATATCTTTTAGAAAAAGAACAATACTATACATAGAAAGCTAACTAAAAGCAGCTATCGGCAGTTTTTTATAAAATATGTTGTATGCGGTATTTTTTTTGTGGCGAACGAAAACTCTAAGATTATTAAAAATTGTAATTTACACAATGAGTTGGTTGAAGTACTTAAGAGACTATTGTGTACTCTAAAATTATAGACACTGTAGAAGCACAGCCCGTGCGATACATTGCGGGTATTTATGACCATGAGAAACCAACAATTTAAGTACTCTGTTGTGCTAATTATAACCTCCAATAAGCTAGTTTACTATACTAACTTATGAAATATTTATATCAGCATTTTAATATAAAGTAGGAATTATATAATTATTGTAAAACTACACTGTATTGGCAAGCTTTTTTTAGAGATATATTTAATTTTATCCTTTTATCAAAATTAGGCGATTATTATAATGTATTTTTTATTGCATAACATGAATTTAGAATGTTTATAATTATAACTAGTTGTTTAATTATTGAGAAAAGGCAATTTGTAAGCGGTTAGTTTGTGTTCAGTGCAATTTCTTGGTCTGCCCCTTTACTTTCAAAATAATCTTCATTCGCATATATTTGAAATTCAAAAAAGCATTTTATTTTTGATTGAAGACAATAAATTAGAAAATTTCTTGAGGTATATGGACGGGTAAAAGTTGATTGGTCTCAGTTTCCAATCGTTTAATTAATTTACCATTTTAATAAAAATTTTCTACAAAATGGAAAGTGTGGATTCTTTTCGAAAAAAGTAGTTTGCGTAATATATTTGAAAATATTGGATGTAATCGAAGAGTGGGAGCCCTCATGCCGGTGGTTGAGGTTTCTCCCCTTATCACTTCGATTGCGAAATATCTAGATCTTCTTTTTTTCATTTTTCGGCTTTTTTTTGAAAATCGCCGGCAAATTTCAATTTTTAAGTAAGAAAAAATAGATTTCAAAGTCAGTGTCAAGGACTTTCTCCTCTGATCAGAATGAGATTGTGAAAAAATTGTGTAGAGTACACGGGCAAGTGATGCATTATGTGGGACAGCATAATTTGACTTCGTTTTCCCTTACTAGATACATACTTTATTTAGAAGAGAATAATAGAAGAAAAACATAGGTTTAGTACACAAAACGGCGTGCTCTGTACAACTGTGATTGCTCCAATTGTAATTGGAATTTATTTTTGAATATGGATATCTTAACTCACTTTGTAAGTTTATTTTTTTAAATCTTCATATCATTTAAATAAATTAATCCAAACTACATAATCAACAATAAAACATTTTATAATAAAAAAATTATTCATTTTTATAAAATCATTTAGCATAATTTGGACTTACTTTCATTATTAAAAGCGAATTTAACTTAATTATGTTAAACTAGTTCATATAAACGTTTTTTTTAGATTATAAATACCCTTTTGGCTTACATTTTCAAAAAAAAATTACTCGTTTGGGATGTCAAACAGTGTATTTTAGTTAGATAAATGCTGAAATTTAAAAGATTTTTTTCAAAATTTTATTTAAACACAACAGATACAACGATTTTTAAATTAACTATTATCAGCAATTGTCAAAATCAGCACTTTTTGTACTTTTTCTATTTGTGCGACTTTAGGTGTTCTTTAAGGCCCCTATCTAGGACCATTACCATTTAATGTTTCTATTAAAAAAATTCATATTTTTTCAATTATTAAAACTAAAACTAATTTTTTGCAATTAAATTCAGTGTTAGCAGTTTTAATTTGAAATATTTGACATTGGATAAGTGTTCATTTATGCTAATCTCAAAAATAAGTACAACAAAAAGGGCCAATTAGAAAATTTTAAAACATTTGACAACAAGGCAAGAATCAGACAATTTTTGTGCTTATTAGCACTCTTGCTTGACAGTTTAGACGTGCATAAATACAAACAATTAATCAAACAATTTTGTTTGGATCAAATCAGCTTCTTTTTTTTAAATCGGCATCCGTCGTCGGTCATTTTTGACATTATAAACGTAAAAAAAGCAATTTTTTTAATAATTATAATTTAAATTTTAAATCTAAACTCACCCCAAAATAATTTACTAAATAGAATATATATATATATATATATAAGTTTGTTTTTTGAAAAATCAAGCTAAATTACTATCTCCCCACGATTATATTATTTTAATTGTTTGATTTATTATTGAAAAACAGTCGAACAATATGACATAAACATAATAAAGCTGCTTTCTGTATTTCCGCAAGGATTTTTAAATCCAAATCTAAAATTTTTGAAATTTTTCTTAATGATATGTGTATTATGTTCAACCCTCCTTGTACCAAAGGCACAGCAATTTTGCTAGATTCGAAAATCATTACGGTCTTCGACAAGTAATAATAATAATGACAATATTATTTACTAAATAATATAAAAAAAAGCTTTTAATTTTCAATTCGTTTAAAATCCAATTCAAGAATTGAAACAAAATCAACAAATTGTGTTTTAAACTAAATAGACTATACAAGTTGGTTTTTCGAAAAATCAAGCTAAATTACTATCTCCTCACGCATCTGCGAATTATTAGAATTAACATTTAAAAACACTCGAACAATATGACATGAACATAATAATGCTGCTTTCTGTTTTTCGGCAAGGATTCTTAAATCCAAATTTAAAATTTTGAGATTTTTACTTATTAAAAACTTATTAGAAATATTAATTAAACCTTAAAAAATTATTAAAAATGCATAGAACAATTTTGAATGACGTTTAAAATTAATTATTATTAAATTAAAATTATTTTCGATTTGTCAGTCTTTTTCAAACAGAAATACTACAAATAGAATTTAAATTTTCTTTTTTTTTTCAGTTTTCACACGTTTTTATAAAAAGCTTAAACTTTATTATCATTATTATTATAATTTCACAGTATTTGATAGATTTTGATGAAATAGTTGAAAAATGGTGGATGCGCTAAATTCAAAATTTTTAGCAAATTGTTCTATAGCAGTCGCTACCATTCGGTCAAATTAGTGGAAAATTTTCGACAGCTTTTATCAAAATTTTCCAAAAAAAATTTAATTTTAAATATAGAGGATATTAATAAAATTAAATATAATTTCGATTCCTCAATCTTTTTCAAATAGAAATAGTACAAATATGCTATAAATTTTGTTTTTTTTTAAATTTTACACATTTTTCTGTAAAGCTGAGACTTTATTATCATTATTATTATAATAATTTTGTAATATTTGACAGATTTTTATAAAATAGTTGAAAAATGGTGAATGCGCCAGATTCAAATTTTTTAGTAAATTGTGTTATGGCATTCGCTACTTTTCAGTCAAATTAGTGGAAAATTTTTGACAGATTTTTTCGAAATTTTTGATAGTCGCAGCTTTTATCAAAATATTTCAAAAAAAAATATTAATTTTGAAGATAGAGGCCATAGGCTATACATATTAAGAATATTAAACATATTTTTGATTTCTCAATCTTTTTCAAGCACAAATAGTTCAAATATGCTATAAATTTTGTTGATTTCTTATAGTTTTTACACGTTTTTATAAAAAGCTAGAACATTTTTATCATTATTTTGTAATTTTTAATAGATTTTGATAAAATAGTTGAAAAATGGTGAACGCGCTAAACTCAAAATTTTTAGTAAACTGTTCTATAGCAGTCGTTAAGCTTTTAATTTTCAATTCGCTTAAAATCCAATTTAAGAATTGAAACAAAATCAATAAATTGTGTTTTAAACTAAATAGACTATACAAGTTAGTTTTTTGAAAAATCAAGGTAAATTACTATCTCCTCACGCATCTGCGAATTATTAGATTTAACATTTAAAAACATTCGAACAATATGACATGAACATAATAATGCTGCTTTCTGTTTTTCCGAATCCAAATTTAAAATTTTGAGATTTTTACTTAATGATATGGGTACAACACTCATATTGAAAAGAAATAAAGGTAAAACTTTTACCATTTTTAAATGGTCACCGAAAGTAGCAAATATTTAGCCATTTTCGTTTAAAAGGTATATATATTAAATATTTTTTATTTTATTATTATTATTATATATATGATTTTATACATATATTAAGATTAACTTAAACTTCCAACAGCTGACGTTACTTGCTATAAAGTTATTTTTATTTCTAGCTTGTCGTCTTTCTTATCCATGTCTCGGCAAGCTGTCTGCAAACCCAGTCAACATCTTTGCCATCAGACAGGTCAAAGCGAGAACCCCCGTCCGAGTTTCATCCGTGGGCATCACCATCTTTTGGCCCTTATCGCAATCCAAAACCGGTGTATTCTGCCCCAAAGCCCGTATATGGTCCGCCGCAAAAATTCAAACCAATTTATGGACCCCCAAGACCAACATTTAGGCCTTTGAGACCTCCAATATACCGTCCACCTAAACCAGTATATGGTCCACCAAAACCTGTATACGGACCTCCGAATTACAGGCCCCCTAAGCCTATTTATGGTCCGCCACCAGCATCTAATTATGGACCGCCTATAGACGGTTTAAAGCCTACAGATACTCCCAAACCTCCACATGTAATTATTGAAGGAAGTTATGGTCCTCCGGAGTATATTTATAGACCAAAACCTGTGTATAGGCCTCCACAACCTACATATGGAGAGCCAAGTCTGACTGATGAAGATTTAAAACCTATTTTGGAAACTGTTCTTGCAGATGATCTGCCACCTGAAAGACCAATTTATCAGCCTCCTTCAACATCATACGGGACGCCTCATAATGAAATACCGTCATGGTATCCATCAAATGAATATGGACCACCGCATGTGAAAGAATTAGAGCCCCAACCTACTTCATTCAGCCATACTCCTAATAATTACGTCTCAAATGGTGCACCACATAAATATGAAATTCCAGGTGGTTTTGGCGATTATCCTCTAGAATATGACTCTCAATCAGCCAGTTATAACACGCATGGTGCATTAAACTCCTACGGAGAGTTAGTCTCTCCTCATAGTTTCCTACCTGTAGATCATAAGCAGCCCTTCAATCGCTGCTTTGGGCCTAACAATTGCAAAGACCCTTTAACCGGAGAGGAAAGCCAAAATTACGTTAAATTCCAGAACAATGAACCGCCACCAATATTTTTCACGCATAAAAACGAAACCACGACACAAGTTCCAAATCACAACTATAATGGTCAAGGAATTGAAGAAGAATCTGTGATCAAAACAATCACCAAGCAGAAAAACAATCTCCAAAATACAAAAAATCGATACAAAACATAGCATTAAATTATCAGCTTTTCTACTATTTATTGTAGCTAAATTTTTATTGAAAATATATCAATTGTGTGTTAAAAACCTAAAGTATTTTTTTTATCCTACTCTAAAAACACCTCTTATCGGGGTATGTGATACAGTCGTGTTCTTTCTGCTCAACAATCATGAAGTGGCTGCAAATTTCTCTTATTGTAAGCATTTTTTTCCCCAAAAACCTTTTATTGAAAGCGCTTTTTAAGATGTTCTTATATTGTTACGTTACTTGTCTGGAAGATTCAGTGTTTGTTCCACGCTATTTAAGCCAAAAATCTGATAACATAAAAGACAGCATGGTTGGGCAGTTCAAAGCTCATAGAAAAGTGAAATTCGAAATGCTGTGCTCAGCAAATTTGACACAAAACGGGACTAGAGGGCTTATTTTCACTTTGTTTGATAATGTTTATGTAACAGTTGATAATACCGTGTACGAGGTATCAATCTGTGAAGATCAATGGAAAAAGATTTTTGCAACAAAACACGAATTACTGGCCGTAAAGGTCAGATTTTTCCACTTTTATTATTAAATAAATTTATTGATGATCCATTTTTAGGCAGTTGAACACAAAAATTTAGGTTTTGTAGTTTTTGCTACTAAAGATGGAGCTTTGCACGTATACCAAGTCAGCAAGGAGAGGAAAAAATACTACTGGATGCACGATATTATCAATCCTATAGTTGATTTAGAATTGTTTAGGCAAAATGAGGAATTGTATTTAGGAGTCACAAATTCCAACCAATTAAAGTAACAACAAACATAAGAGCGCTTTTTTGTTTTGATAATAGTATTTTTTCTATTCTAGTATCTATAAATTAGTCGGAACTTATTTTAGCATGATTGATACTATTCCTGTAAGAGCTGGCTACACCTACTCCTTTTCAAATAAAGGAAATCAAATAATCGTAGCGGGAGATTCAAGGGTAAATATATTATCACTCATAACTGTAATCTGCCAGTAAATGGTTTTTTCTGCAGATGTTCTCTTATTGTTCTGTTTTTGTCACTATGTTTTACTTCTGTATTCCCTCTTTCTGATCTTAGGACTCTATTTCTATATATCTTTTGCTGGATTATTCCAACATCTACAGCTAATTTCGCTGGTGATGCTTCAAGAATCTGCATTGGAAAAGATGTGGCTCTTTCCACTGTCAGCTTCCACTTGTAGTACTATTTCCTCTCTTTTGTTTTATCTTCACATTTCTGCGCCTTATAGCAACACAACAATAGCATTTTCTTTTAAACTCTCTCTCAAACCGTTTTTTCTCTAAGCTCTAAAAGTCTTGGCAAGTTTTTTAGTAATTTCTCTTCAGTTTGCAGTCGGTTTAGAGCTATAATTGCAGCTTGAAAATCTAAAAAAAGCTTTAAAAGTTTTTAGACTGCTTGATGAATAACGGCAGCTTTTAAAAGCCAAATGTTACTATAGCGTTTTCAAGTTTAAGGTGAAGTGGATAAGAATAGTAGAAGAGCACGTGATTAAAGATCATTGTCGTTTCTATTGGCTGAACCATCACATGATCTAGCAGAAAGTGCGTTGATTGGCTGGCTATGGAAGCTTTATCTTGAAAATACTATAATCATATAGGTTTTGTTTTGTAGTTTTATTTTCTAGTTCTCTTCTAAATAAAATACAGCGATAGTCTTCAGGAATGTTGTTTTTAAAATGCTTTCAGTAAGCTGAAGTTAGAAAGATAAAGAGTTCTGTCCTGTAGGTCTAAAAAACTTGCTTACATTTTAGAGTATCAGTAGTGGATTCTTTTGACTGTTTTCCAAAATTTGCCGAAACTGTAAAATCTTTTTCTGTACTGTTTTTTTATGTTTTGTTTGTTTTTGAATAATTTAATCAAGTTGTAAGAAATTTGTTTACTATGAAAGTGTATTAGGTTTTTTGGTTAGACGCGGTCAAATGTCTTTTTCAGATCTATAAAGCACATACATACAAATTTATCGAATATTTCTTCTATTATTGTGTAGAGAATATCCACTATTTGTCGGACGAAGATACGATATTCTTATATTGTATCGGGGGTTATTTTCTTTCTTTTATTATAATGTTTATTTTTTTCTACATTTTTTGTTTATTTTATTAGTTTAATTATTCTCAATTTATTAATTAGTTAATTAATTAATTAACACTTGGAGTGATTATTATATTAATATTATAGTAAACCCTTAAATCTAAGATCTGTGCAATAATTAATAGACATTATCTTGTATCAGATTTCAAAAATGTTAATTAACTCTTCCAGATCTAATTTCCAATATGATCTAACGTATGAAGAGTAAAAAAGTATTTAAGGTTTTTGATAAACCTTATAAAAAAATCAAAAATTTGGATTCTAAACAAAGTTCATTATACATGATCTTATCAAAGGCTTTGAAAAAATCTTTAGGCGCTGCATCTACATGTCTTCAATTATTTTAAACTTGTTTTTTGGACTTTGTTTGTAATTTTTTCAAATTTTAGATTCAATAATTGAAAAATAAAACAAAGACTGGATACTTTTTCGATTTTTGAAATTATAAATATCGTTCTGTAGTAAAACTCTACAATGATTTAATCATAAATCTCAAATCCCAATTTAAAAATTCAATAAATTAAATGTCTTTATCAAATTCTAACATTAAAACTGTAGTTAATCTTCTAAAACCCTATGCAAAGCTGATGTTTCAATTTTGTCACAAAATTTGAACTATGCGGTTGCTCCACACAAAATTCCAAAAGAAGCCATTGTCAGTGCTGTTGAGACATCTGTCAGAGCTCTACCTAAAAATATAAAAAAGCAACTAAGATATTGTCTTCTGAAAAACCTCCAAAATCCTATCTACCAAGGGATGAGAGAAATGCTCTCAAATTCTTAAAATCTTGTTCTACCATTGTCATTCTATCCGCGGCTTAAAGCAACGCTATAAGCATCTTCAGATTTCTTCAAGATGAATTCTAGCTTTTTCTTCAAGATGGTTTCTTAAAAAGACTGAATGTTCTAATTTAAAACCAAATTCTGCGAACTAAAGCCTTGACACTTACGAATTGACCATTGTTTTGACCATATTCTACTTCTTCTGCTTTTCTTTACGCATTTTTTATTTTGTCTCTTCTTAACTTGAAGTTGTAAGAGCAATAACGTGAGAACAGAAAGAAACTGTTTTTGTTCTTTCTTTATTTATGTTTATTTCGTAGAACTACTTAAAGCGTCAAATGACGGCAGTAGATCAAATCGAAATTAAGCCAAAATATCAAATAGTCTAAAGCTGAAATGATTGAGTCGATCCAACAGGAATATCAAATGTAAGAATCAACCAAAAAAATCAAGTAAAATGTCTTCACCTTATTTTCGGTCTTTTGTTAATAAGCAGTCTTTCTGTATCGATCGGGGATTAAAAATATAAAAATATGAAAGTGCAGGCACTCAATTTTTTTCAATTTGTTTGTATTTTGCTCATAATTTCTTTATTGGGAAGCTCTGGCGGTGAAGTGTCAGATAATATTTAGAGCTCGGGAATTAGTGTCGAGTTGATAGTTCCTGTTCTTCAAGAGATTTCTAAAGATTGTAACATTTTTAGGTTGTTCTTTTTCGCTTTTACTTTATATTTTATTTTTTCTAAATACTGTTTGTAAATTAAAATAATAATCTCTCTTCAGCCTTCGGAGCATTTAGATACAGAAATGAAACCATCTGAAATGTTCATTTGACGATTTTCCTTTGTTCAAAAGTACAACTTTTTATGATTCTTGGAATTCTATTGGTAATTTAGACTAAGAGAAAATCGATTTTGTAAATATTATCAATATTATTACTTATTTTAACTGGTTTTAAAGATTTAATTTCTAAGACTATAGTATTTTCAAGTTAACAATATCACAGCAAGCCAGCCAATCAACGCACTTTCTGCTAAATCATGTGATGGTTCAACCAATAGAAACGCCAATGATCTCCAAACATGATCTCTTTCCTGTTTACATCCCCTTCGTTGTTCAAAAGCACAATTTCTTATGATTCTTGGAATTCTATTGGTAATTTAGACTAAGAGAAAATCAATTTTGTAAATATTATCAATATTATTACTTGTTTTAACTGGTTTTAAAACTCTTAAAGATTGAATTTCTAAGACTATAGTATTTTCAAGTTAACAATATCACGGCTAGCCAGCCAATCAACGCACTTTCTGCTAAATCATGTGATGGTTCAACCAATAGAAACGCCAATGATCTCCAAACATGATCTCTTTCCTGTTTACATCCCCTTCGTTGTTCAAAAGCACAATTTCTTATGATTCTTGGAATTCTATTGGTAATTTAGACTAAGAGAAAATCAATTTTGTAAATATTATCAATATTATTACTTATTTTAACTGGTTTTAAAACTTTTAAAGATTTAATTTCTAAAGTATTTTCAAGTTAACAATATCACGGCTAGCCAGCCAATCAACGCACTTTCTGCTAAATCATGTGATGGTTCAACCAATAGAAACGCCAATGATCTCCAAACATGATCTCTTTCCTGTTTACATCCCCTTCGTTGTTCAAAAGCACAATTTCTTATGATTCTTGGAATTCTATTGGTAATTTAGACCAAGAGAAAATCAATTTTGTAAATATTATCAATATTATTACTTATTTTAACTGGTTCTAAAACTTTTAAAGTTTCAATTTTTAAGACTATAGTATTTTCAAGTTAACAATATCACGGCTAGCCAGCCAATCAACGCACTTTCTGCTAAATCATGTGATGGTTCAACCAATAGAAACGTCAATGATCTCCAAACATGATCTCTTTCCTGTTTACATCCCCTTCGTTGTTCAAAAGCACAATTTCTTATGATTCTTGGAATTCTATTGGTAATTTAGACTAAAAGAAAATCGATTTTGTAAATATTATCAATATTATTACTTATTTTAACTGGTTTTAAAACTTTTAAAGATTTAATTTCTAAGACTATAGTATTTTCAAGTTAACAATATCACGGCTAGCCAGCCAATCAACGCACTTTCTGCTAAATCATGTGATGGTTCAACCAATAGAAACGCCAGTGATCTCCAAACATGATCTCTTTCCTGTTTACATCCCCTTCGTTGTTCAAAAGCACAATTTCTTATGATTCTTGGAATTCTATTGGTAATTTAGACTAAAAGAAAATCGATTTTGTAAATATTATCAATATTATTACTTATTTTAACTGGTTTTAAAACTTTTAAAGATTTAATTTCTAAGACTATAGTATTTTCAAGTTAACAATATCACGGCTAGCCAGCCAATCAACGCACTTTCTGCTAAATCATGTGATGGTTCAACCAATAGAAACGCCAATGATCTCCAAACATGATCTCTTTTCTGTTTACATCCCCTTCGTTGTTCAAAAGCACAATTTCTTATGATTCTTGGAATTCTATTGGTAATTTAGACTAAGAGAAAATCAATTTTGTAAATATTATCAATATTATTACTTGTTTTAACTGGTTTTAAAACTCTTAAAGATTGAATTTCTAAGACTATAGTATTTTCAAGTTAACAATATCACGGCTAGCCAGCCAATCAACGCACTTTCTGCTAAATCATGTGATGGTTCAACCAATAGAAACGCCAATGATCTCCAAACATGATCTCTTTCCTGTTTACATCCCCTTCGTTGTTCAAAAGCACAATTTCTTATGATTCTTGGAATTCTATTGGTAATTTAGACTAAGAGAAAATCAATTTTGTAAATATTATCAATATTATTACTTATTTTAACTGGTTCTAAAACTTTTAAAGTTTCAATTTTTAAGACTATAGTATTTTCAAGTTAACAATATCACGGCTAGCCAGCCAATCAACGCACTTTCTGCTAAATCATGTGATGGTTCAACCAATAGAAACGCCAATGATCTCCAAACATGATCTCTTTCCTGTTTACATCCCCTTCGTTGTTCAAAAGCACAATTTCTTATGATTCTTGGAATTCTATTGGTAATTTAGACTAAGAGAAAATCAATTTTGTAAATATTATCAATATTATTACTTGTTTTAACTGGTTTTAAAACTTTTAAAGATTCAATTTCTAAGACTATAGTATTTTCAAGTTAACAATATCACGGCTAGCCAGCCAATCAACGCACTTTCTGCTAAATCATGTGATGGTTCAACCAATAGAAACGCCAATGATCTCCAAACATGATCTCTTTTCTGTTTACATCCCCTTCGTTGTTCAAAAGCACAATTTCTTATAATTCTTGGAATTCTATTGGTAATTTAGACTAAGAGAAAATCAATTTTGTAAATATTATCAATATTATTACTTATTTTAACTGGTTTTAAAACTTTTAAAGATTTAATTTCTAAGACTATAGTATTTTCAAGTTAACAATATCACGGCTAGCCAGCCAATCAACGCACTTTCTGCTAAATCATGTGATGGTTCAACCAATAGAAACGCCAATGATCTCCAAAGATGATCTCTTTCCTGTTTACATCCCCTTCGTTGTTCAAAAGCACAATTTCTTATGATTCTTGGAATTCTATTGGTAATTTAGACCAAGAGAAAATCAATTTTGTAAATATTATCAATATTATTACTTATTTTAACTGGTTCTAAAACTTTTAAAGTTTCAATTTTTAAGACTATAGTATTTTCAAGTTAACAATATCACGGCTAGCCAGCCAATCAACGCACTTTCTGCTAAATCATGTGATGGTTCAACCAATAGAAACGCCAATGATCTCCAAAGATGATCTCTTTCCTGTTTACATCCCCTTCGTTGTTCAAAAGCACAATTTCTTATGATTCTTGGAATTCTATTGGTAATTTAGACTAAGAGAAAATCGATTTTGTAAATATTATCAATATTATTACTTATTTTAACTGGTTTTAAAACTTTTAAAGATTTAATTTCTAAGACTATAGTATTTTCAAGTTAACAATATCACGGCTAGCCAGCCAATCAACGCACTTTCTGCTAAATCATGTGATGGTTCAACCAATAGAAACGCCAATGATCTCCAAAGATGATCTCTTTTCTGTTTACATCCCCTTCGTTGTTCAAAAGCACAATTTCTTATGATTCTTGGAATTCTATTGGTAATTTAGACTAAGAGAAAATCGATTTTGTAAATATTATCAATATTATTACTTATTTTAACTGGTTTTAAAACTTTTAAAGATTTAATTTCTAAGACTATAGTATTTTCAAGTTAACAATATCACGGCTAGCCAGCCAATCAACGCACTTTCTGCTAAATCATGTGATGGTTCAACCAATAGAAACGCCAATGATCTCCAAACATGATCTCTTTTCTGTTTACATCCCCTTCGTTGTTCAAAAGCACAATTTCTTATGATTCTTGGAATTCTATTGGTAATTTAGACTAAGAGAAAATCAATTTTGTAAATATTATCAATATTATTACTTATTTTAACTGGTTTTAAAACTTTTAAAGATTTAATTTCTAAGACTATAGTATTTTCAAGTTAACAATATCACGGCTAGCCAGCCAATCAACGCACTTTCTGCTAAATCATGTGATGGTTCAACCAATAGAAACGCCAATGATCTCCAAAGATGATCTCTTTCCTGTTTACATCCCCTTCGTTGTTCAAAAGCACAATTTCTTATGATTCTTGGAATTCTATTGGTAATTTAGACTAAGAGAAAATCGATTTTGTAAATATTATCAATATTATTACTTATTTTAACTGGTTTTAAAACTTTTAAAGATTTAATTTCTAAGACTATAGTATTTTCAAGTTAACAATATCACGGCTAGCCAGCCAATCAACGCACTTTCTGCTAAATCATGTGATGGTTCAACCAATAGAAACGCCAATGATCTCCAAAGATGATCTCTTTCCTGTTTACATCCCCTTCGTTGTTCAAAAGCACAATTTCTTATGATTCTTGGAATTCTATTGGTAATTTAGACCAAGAGAAAATCAATTTTGTAAATATTATCAATATTATTACTTATTTTAACTGGTTCTAAAACTTTTAAAGTTTCAATTTTTAAGACTATAGTATTTTCAAGTTAACAATATCACGGCTAGCCAGCCAATCAACGCACTTTCTGCTAAATCATGTGATGGTTCAACCAATAGAAACGCCAATGATCTCCAAAGATGATCTCTTTCCTGTTTACATCCCCTTCGTTGTTCAAAAGCACAATTTCTTATGATTCTTGGAATTCTATTGGTAATTTAGACTAAGAGAAAATCGATTTTGTAAATATTATCAATATTATTACTTATTTTAACTGGTTTTAAAACTTTTAAAGATTTAATTTCTAAGACTATAGTATTTTCAAGTTAACAATATCACGGCTAGCCAGCCAATCAACGCACTTTCTGCTAAATCATGTGATGGTTCAACCAATAGAAACGCCAATGATCTCCAAAGATGATCTCTTTCCTGTTTACATCCCCTTCGTTGTTCAAAAGCACAATTTCTTATGATTCTTGGAATTCTATTGGTAATTTAGACCAAGAGAAAATCAATTTTGTAAATATTATCAATATTATTACTTATTTTAACTGGTTCTAAAACTTTTAAAGTTTCAATTTTTAAGACTATAGTATTTTCAAGTTAACAATATCACGGCTAGCCAGCCAATCAACGCACTTTCTGCTAAATCATGTGATGGTTCAACCAATAGAAACGCCAATGATCTCCAAAGATGATCTCTTTCCTGTTTACATCCCCTTCGTTGTTCAAAAGCACAATTTCTTATGATTCTTGGAATTCTATTGGTAATTTAGACCAAGAGAAAATCAATTTTGTAAATATTATCAATATTATTACTTATTTTAACTGGTTCTAAAACTTTTAAAGTTTCAATTTTTAAGACTATAGTATTTTCAAGTTAACAATATCACGGCTAGCCAGCCAATCAACGCACTTTCTGCTAAATCATGTGATGGTTCAACCAATAGAAACGCCAATGATCTCCAAACATGATCTCTTTTCTGTTTACATCCCCTTCGTTGTTCAAAAGCACAATTTCTTATGATTCTTGGAATTCTATTGGTAATTTAGACTAAGAGAAAATCAATTTTGTAAATATTATCAATATTATTACTTGTTTTAACTGGTTTTAAAACTCTTAAAGATTGAATTTCTAAGACTATAGTATTTTCAAGTTAACAATATCACGGCTAGCCAGCCAATCAACGCACTTTCTGCTAAATCATGTGATGGTTCAACCAATAGAAACGCCAATGATCTCCAAACATGATCTCTTTTCTGTTTACATCCCCTTCGTTGTTCAAAAGCACAATTTCTTATGATTCTTGGAATTCTATTGGTAATTTAGACTAAGAGAAAATCAATTTTGTAAATATTATCAATATTATTACTTGTTTTAACTGGTTTTAAAACTCTTAAAGATTGAATTTCTAAGACTATAGTATTTTCAAGTTAACAATATCACGGCTAGCCAGCCAATCAACGCACTTTCTGCTAAATCATGTGATGGTTCAACCAATAGAAACGCCAATGATCTCCAAAGATGATCTCTTTCCTGTTTACATCCCCTTCGTTGTTCAAAAGCACAATTTCTTATGATTCTTGGAATTCTATTGGTAATTTAGACCAAGAGAAAATCAATTTTGTAAATATTATCAATATTATTACTTATTTTAACTGGTTCTAAAACTTTTAAAGTTTCAATTTTTAAGACTATAGTATTTTCAAGTTAACAATATCACGGCTAGCCAGCCAATCAACGCACTTTCTGCTAAATCATGTGATGGTTCAACCAATAGAAACGCCAATGATCTCCAAACATGATCTCTTTTCTGTTTACATCCCCTTCGTTGTTCAAAAGCACAATTTCTTATGATTCTTGGAATTCTATTGGTAATT
This sequence comes from Lagria hirta, assembly GCA_947359425.1. Classification (NCBI taxonomy): domain Eukaryota; kingdom Metazoa; phylum Arthropoda; class Insecta; order Coleoptera; family Tenebrionidae; genus Lagria; species Lagria hirta. The sequence continues at coordinate 3,420,157 of OX375799.1, forward strand.
TAGACTAAGAGAAAATCAATTTTGTAAATATTATCAATATTATTACTTGTTTTAACTGGTTTTAAAACTCTTAAAGATTGAATTTCTAAGACTATAGTATTTTCAAGTTAACAATATCACGGCTAGCCAGCCAATCAACGCACTTTCTGCTAAATCATGTGATGGTTCAACCAATAGAAACGCCAATGATCTCCAAACATGATCTCTTTTCTGTTTACATCCCCTTCGTTGTTCAAAAGCACAATTTCTTATGATTCTTGGAATTCTATTGGTAATTTAGACTAAGAGAAAATCAATTTTGTAAATATTATCAATATTATTACTTGTTTTAACTGGTTTTAAAACTCTTAAAGATTGAATTTCTAAGACTATAGTATTTTCAAGTTAACAATATCACGGCTAGCCAGCCAATCAACGCACTTTCTGCTAAATCATGTGATGGTTCAACCAATAGAAACGCCAATGATCTCCAAAGATGATCTCTTTCCTGTTTACATCCCCTTCGTTGTTCAAAAGCACAATTTCTTATGATTCTTGGAATTCTATTGGTAATTTAGACCAAGAGAAAATCAATTTTGTAAATATTATCAATATTATTACTTATTTTAACTGGTTTTAAAACTCTTAAAGATTGAATTTCTAAGACTATAGTATTTTCAAGTTAACAATATCACGGCTAGCCAGCCAATCAACGCACTTTCTGCTAAATCATGTGATGGTTCAACCAATAGAAACGCCAATGATCTCCAAACATGATCTCTTTTCTGTTTACATCCCCTTCGTTGTTCAAAAGCACAATTTCTTATGATTCTTGGAATTCTATTGGTAATTTAGACTAAGAGAAAATCAATTTTGTAAATATTATCAATATTATTACTTGTTTTAACTGGTTTTAAAACTCTTAAAGATTGAATTTCTAAGACTATAGTATTTTCAAGTTAACAATATCACGGCTAGCCAGCCAATCAACGCACTTTCTGCTAAATCATGTGATGGTTCAACCAATAGAAACGCCAATGATCTCCAAACATGATCTCTTTTCTGTTTACATCCCCTTCGTTGTTCAAAAGCACAATTTCTTATGATTCTTGGAATTCTATTGGTAATTTAGACTAAGAGAAAATCAATTTTGTAAATATTATCAATATTATTACTTGTTTTAACTGGTTTTAAAACTCTTAAAGATTGAATTTCTAAGACTATAGTATTTTCAAGTTAACAATATCACGGCTAGCCAGCCAATCAACGCACTTTCTGCTAAATCATGTGATGGTTCAACCAATAGAAACGCCAGTGATCTCCAAACATGATCTCTTTCCTGTTTACATCCCCTTCGTTGTTCAAAAGCACAATTTCTTATGATTCTTGGAATTCTATTGGTAATTTAGACCAAGAGAAAATCAATTTTGTAAATATTATCAATATTATTACTTATTTTAACTGGTTCTAAAACTTTTAAAGTTTCAATTTTTAAGACTATAGTATTTTCAAGTTAACAATATCACGGCTAGCCAGCCAATCAACGCACTTTCTGCTAAATCATGTGATGGTTCAACCAATAGAAACGCCAATGATCTCCAAACATGATCTCTTTCCTGTTTACATCCCCTTCGTTGTTCAAAAGCACAATTTCTTATGATTCTTGGAATTCTATTGGTAATTTAGACTAAGAGAAAATCAATTTTGTAAATATTATCAATATTATTACTTATTTTAACTGGTTTTAAAACTTTTAAAGATTTAATTTCTAAAGTATTTTCAAGTTAACAATATCACGGCTAGCCAGCCAATCAACGCACTTTCTGCTAAATCATGTGATGGTTCAACCAATAGAAACGCCAATGATCTCCAAAGATGATCTCTTTCCTGTTTACATCCCCTTCGTTGTTCAAAAGCACAATTTCTTATGATTCTTGGAATTCTATTGGTAATTTAGACCAAGAGAAAATCAATTTTGTAAATATTATCAATATTATTACTTATTTTAACTGGTTCTAAAACTTTTAAAGTTTCAATTTTTAAGACTATAGTATTTTCAAGTTAACAATATCACGGCTAGCCAGCCAATCAACGCACTTTCTGCTAAATCATGTGATGGTTCAACCAATAGAAACGCCAATGATCTCCAAAGATGATCTCTTTCCTGTTTACATCCCCTTCGTTGTTCAAAAGCACAATTTCTTATGATTCTTGGAATTCTATTGGTAATTTAGACTAAGAGAAAATCGATTTTGTAAATATTATCAATATTATTACTTATTTTAACTGGTTTTAAAACTTTTAAAGATTTAATTTCTAAGACTATAGTATTTTCAAGTTAACAATATCACGGTTAGCCAGCCAATCAACGCACTTTCTGCTAAATCATGTGATGGTTCAACCAATAGAAACGCCAATGATCTCCAAAGATGATCTCTTTCCTGTTTACATCCCCTTCGTTGTTCAAAAGCACAATTTCTTATGATTCTTGGAATTCTATTGGTAATTTAGACCAAGAGAAAATCAATTTTGTAAATATTATCAATATTATTACTTATTTTAACTGGTTCTAAAACTTTTAAAGTTTCAATTTTTAAGACTATAGTATTTTCAAGTTAACAATATCACGGCTAGCCAGCCAATCAACGCACTTTCTGCTAAATCATGTGATGGTTCAACCAATAGAAACGCCAATGATCTCCAAACATGATCTCTTTCCTGTTTACATCCCCTTCGTTGTTCAAAAGCACAATTTCTTATGATTCTTGGAATTCTATTGGTAATTTAGACTAAGAGAAAATCAATTTTGTAAATATTATCAATATTATTACTTATTTTAACTGGTTTTAAAACTTTTAAAGATTTAATTTCTAAAGTATTTTCAAGTTAACAATATCACGGCTAGCCAGCCAATCAACGCACTTTCTGCTAAATCATGTGATGGTTCAACCAATAGAAACGCCAATGATCTCCAAAGATGATCTCTTTCCTGTTTACATCCCCTTCGTTGTTCAAAAGCACAATTTCTTATGATTCTTGGAATTCTATTGGTAATTTAGACCAAGAGAAAATCAATTTTGTAAATATTATCAATATTATTACTTATTTTAACTGGTTCTAAAACTTTTAAAGTTTCAATTTTTAAGACTATAGTATTTTCAAGTTAACAATATCACGGCTAGCCAGCCAATCAACGCACTTTCTGCTAAATCATGTGATGGTTCAACCAATAGAAACGCCAATGATCTCCAAAGATGATCTCTTTCCTGTTTACATCCCCTTCGTTGTTCAAAAGCACAATTTCTTATGATTCTTGGAATTCTATTGGTAATTTAGACTAAGAGAAAATCGATTTTGTAAATATTATCAATATTATTACTTATTTTAACTGGTTTTAAAACTTTTAAAGATTTAATTTCTAAGACTATAGTATTTTCAAGTTAACAATATCACGGCTAGCCAGCCAATCAACGCACTTTCTGCTAAATCATGTGATGGTTCAACCAATAGAAACGCCAATGATCTCCAAACATGATCTCTTTCCTGTTTACATCCCCTTCGTCTTTAACTTGAAAATACTATAGTAATTATTATTTTGGTAGTAAAATTATTTGCAATATTGGATAGTCTATTGTTTAGTCTATCTATTACGATTGCCGATGTTCTTGCTGTCAACATCTATAATCATGTTTAATATTTTTTTTTCTTTCATCTACCTTTTAACATTCTTCATGAAACTATTCTCTTTCTTTTTTTCGCTGTTTTTATAACTATCTTGTCTATCAAAATCCCCTGTTCTGCGTTTATTAGATAGAAAATCATAAGCGGGGACGTTCTGCTATACATTTTGAGTGTGATAGATATTTTTTTTTGTTAATATTATAGCTCACAGGCTTATACACATTCACTGCCGAAAAGTTGAAGAAAATCCATGAATTTGAAGCAGCGCAGTTCAAAGAAGTACTGAGTTATTCGCACAAAAACGCAACTTTTCTTGTCTTTTTCCACAAGAAAAACTATGCGACGCGGTATTTATGGACAGGTAATGGAATAATATTAATACAAAATAATATTTTATTAAAAATAGGAGAGGAGTTGATTTTTCAGAATGAATTTAGAACGTCAACTAGGATAGATGGAGAGAAAAGAGTGTTTTATTATAACAACTTTCCATATTTAATTGCATCCAAAAACGTAATTATTGTTTTTTAATTTTATTATCTAACATTGGATGTTTTAGAATATTGTTAGTGTATTTTTGCTAGAAAAAGTACCTTTTCAAAAAGTAGCCGTTTCGCAATCAGCAGCCATTGCGAAATTTCTAGATCACAAAATTTTGATGAATTCTGATAATAATCCCACGCTTTTAATGATTGGAAAAAACTCGAAATACATATTTGCCACAAAAACATCTCTATTTATTCAAAATCCTGCTACAGGTATTTCATCATTTTTATACAATACAAAAAAAAATTCGTAACATCTGTCGACGGCGACTCTTCAAAATGACGCAAAATTTTGTTTTTTTAAATAAAAAAATCAAAGAAAAGAAGAAGAGGTAGTTTCCCATATTACTTCTGCTATTCCTGGATCAAAATATTTATTGCTCAATTCTGCTACTCTTAAATTGTCAATTTTCAAAACTTTTTTGAATGTTTTTCTGCCTTTTATGGAGGCGTCACCGTTTGTCAAAAGACTGTTTTGGATCTTTGGAATATTTGGCAAATGCTGGTATTTTTTGTTCAAAACAACATTTCCTTTCACTTTAACATTTTCGAAGTAGAATTTTGCTGGCTTTTGATCTCTGTTTGTATTTAAAAAATTTGCAAATAGATGGGGAGCTGACATTCCATTTGAAGCCTCAAATTGACTATCAATCTTTTGCTCGGTGCTGCGAGTCCAGTACTTTTCTAAAATTTTGTGTCATTTTGTTTTTCTATTTTAATAAACTTTTGACAGATGTATTTTTATTACATTTTACTATAACAATACACTTTTTTTTAGAAAAAATAACTTTACGTGAAAAAACTACTCTAAACAGTTGTTTCCTCACATTAGAAAAAAATATATATAATTTGCGAAGTCAATTAAAAAAATTATCGTCAAAAAGACTCACAAGAGAGGCTAACCCTTGGTTGGAATATGAGCAATTGCAGCAGAAAATTAATTCTGCATTGTTTGTACAGAGGAATCATATTAATAATTCTGGAATTCTTATAGTTAACGAAACTACAACTTTAACCAATTTTATACAATGTCCAAAAATTACAATACAAAATTTAAACTTAGATAAATTAAATCATAGGAAATGGAATCCTGATAAATGGCTATCCTATAAAAAAAATCAAACAATAAATGGATCTCTTAAAACTCGCGCTTTAGAGGCTGAGAAACTAAAAACAAATCCTCAGGATCAAACATTCGCTGGTAATACCCAAATATTCATTTTAAATCATTCACAAATTATAATTTTTAAGATTTGCTTCTAAAATCTGGAGACCAACATATTTCAGGAAATGTTACTGCTCAAAATCTGAACAGCATCAGTACACTCACTGACACAATCAATAATATTCCTTTCCAGCATATTTACCTGCAAAGCAATCCAGTTGTTATAGAAGGCTTGAAGAAATTCAAGAATTTTAATGTGAGGAATATCAAAACTTCAAACATAAACGAGGTAAGAAGCTTAAACAGTATTCCAATTATTTTACTTATAGCTTTCTTATGTTTTTGCTTCGGTTTTTTATTTCCTCTTTGTTAATCAAGCTAATAATACAGTTTTCTATAATTATTTTCTATTTCCTTTTTAATATTCTATATATTCTATCATGCAAGATCAAAAGTTTACTGAAATCTTAGTGAGAATAGCAACAAATTTAGATTCTCCAGGAGGGAGAAAGCTTTAGCAGAAATGGTGATTAGAAAAGCAAGAGTTGATAGTAAATACAGTCATCACAGCCACTGAGCTTTGAACTAGACAGCTATAGGCTAAGCTACACCTCAAGAAAAGAGAGCGCAATAAACCAATAGTTTGCTATTTTTGGTCTAACTGCTTAGTTTTGGATCTGCTTATGCATTTTCCAGCATGATCTTATCTTACTATCTTTTTTAGGCGAATGCTTCTGAAACTGTGAGCTTCCTAAAAAATAAAAATTTGGCACAGTATGTGCTCAGTCCTAATCTCTTGATTGACGATTTATGGGTGGAGAATATAAACGGTGTGAATATGGATCGGTTCAACAAATCAGTTTTCCGCCTTGATTCTCGTGGCGTGCTTCAAGGAAACTTCACTTTTTCCCAAATTTCCGCTGGGAATATAAAATACAGAACATTATCAGGTCATCGAGATTTTCTCACAGGATCTGGGAACCAAACCATAGAGTCCTCGATCAAGATAAAGAAAATAATTGCAACAAATATAGACGCAGGAAAGATAAATGGGATAGATTTCAAAAAATCCGTGGCAACTTTTGGGAGTATTGTAAAATCCCCAATTAATTTCTATAATATGATTGCCAATCATCTACAAATTGAGAATGAAACCAAACTTGAGACTCTGAGAACTTCAACGCATGTCATAGGGACAAATAGTTCGGATTTACAGCAGAGATACAACGGAAAAATAAAAATAACCGGAAATGTTTACATCAAGAATTTAAATATTCAGCCACAAGCTAAGCTTCTACTATCAGGAGAAGAATTTGACACAGACTTACAAAAGTACTGGACTCGCAGCACCGAGCAAAAGATAGATACTCAATTTGAGGCTTCAAATGGAATGTCAGCTCCCCATCTATTTACAAATTTTATTAATGATGTTAACGTTGCTGATTATATGATAAATACAAACAAAGAACAAAAGCCAGCAAAATTCTACTTCGAAAATGTTAAAGTGAAAGGAAATGTTGTTTTGAACAAAAAATACCAGCATTTGCCAAATATTCCAAAAATCCAAAACAACAGTCTTTTGACAAACGGTGACGCTTTTATAAAAGGCAGAAAAACATTCCAAAGAGTTTTGAAAATTGACAACTTAAGAGTAGCAGAATTGAGGAATAAAATAGGAAACAAATATCTTGATCCAGGAATGGCGGAAGTAGTGATGGGTAAGCAAAATTTCCTAACATTTTTGTCTACCTCTTCTTTTTTTTGATTTTTTTATTTTTGCTCTTCTTTCGTATCTCTGCACGTCTCTGCCTGCTTCTACAGTCTTGTTTTTGCATTATTTTTTACTTTGTTTACTTTTTCTTACTTTTTTTCTTGCTTTGATTTTTTTTTTTGTAGTTATATGTGTCTAAAATCTCTCTATTTTGTCATTCATGTTTGTGTTCATTTTTCACTTTTTTCTATATTTTTTTATGTTTTTTATTTCGTTTTATCGCTTTTTTGTGATTTTCTTGCCGTAATGTACTAAATTTTTCTATATTTTTTTATTCTATTCTGTTTCTACAATTGTAATTTGTCCTGTTTTGCTTTTTTTCTCTGGCATTTTTATTTAAAGTGGTTATTTTATTCTGTTTTTTACTCTAATCGTTTATGCTTTTTGGTATAATAATTCTTCTTTTAGCTTTGCATATGTAAAATGTTATTTTTCGTTTTTCTAGTTCTCAGTCAGTATTTTGTAGTTGTTTTATTGTATAAATTTAGCTATTTTTATTTTGTTTTAAAAAGCTGTTTTTATTATTTTCATATCAATGTTTTGTAGTTTTAGTTTTCTTCCTCTTTTTGTGTTTCTTTATTGTTAGTGGTTGTTTTGTTTTATTATTTTTAGTGTATACTGTCAACAGTTAAACTTTCTTCTTATACTTTCCTGCTTTAATTTAGTTTTTTTTATTCTTTTTCTTTGGATTTATTCTTCTTCTACTTTTTTTCTTCTTATTTTTCTAGCTTGTAATGCTTTTTCTTTTCTTTTTTCTTTATGTTAATTTTTTGTAGTTATATTACTGTGTCTAGAATCTCTCTATTTTGTCATTCATGTTTGTGTTTATTTTTCATTTTATTCTACATTTTTTTTATGTTTTTTTATTTTATTTTATCGCTTTATTGTGTTTTTCTTGCCGTAATGTACTAAATTTTTCTATATTTTTTTATTCTATACTGTTTCTACAATTATAATTTCTATTGTTTTGCTTTTTTTGACATTTTTATTTACAGTGGTTGTTGGTCTGATTTTATTCTGTTTTTTACTCTAATCGTTTATGTTTTTTGGTATAATTATTCTTCTTTTGGCTTTGCATATGTAAAATGTTATTCTTCGTTTTTTTAGTTCTCAGTCAGTATTTTGTAGTTGTTTTATTGTATAAATTTAATTATTTTTAGTTTGTTTATAAAAGCTGTTTTTGTTATTTTTATATCAATGTTTTGTAGTTATAGTTTTCTTCCTCTTTTTGTGTTTCTTTATTGTTAGTGTTTGTTTTGTTTTATTATTTTTAGTGTATATTGTCAACAGTTAAACTTTCTTCTTATCTTACTTACACATTACTTTTGTTCTCTACTTTTCCTGCTTTAATTTGGTTTTTTTTCTTCTTTTTCTTTAGGTTTATTCTTCTTCTACTTTTTTTTTCTTATTTTTCTAGCTTGTAATGCTTTTTCTCTTTTTTTTTCTTTATGTTTATTTTTTTGTAGTTACATTACTGTGTCTAGAACCTCTCTATTTTATCATTCATGTTTGTATTCATTTTTCACCTTATTCTACATTTTTTTAATGTTTTTTATCTAATTTTATTGCTTTATTGTGTTTTTCTTGCTGTAATGTACTAAATTTTTCTATATTTTTTTATTCTATACTGTTTCTACAATTATAATTTGTCTTGTTTTGCTTTTTTTTTGCATTTTTATTTACAGTGGCTGTTGGTCTGATTTTATTCTGTTTTCACTCTAATCGTTTATGCTTTTTGGTATAATAATTCTTCTTTTGGCTTTGCATTTGTAAAATATTATTCTTCGTCTTTCTAGTTTTCAGTCAGTATTTTGTAGTTGTTTAATTTAATTTTTTTTATTTTGTTTTTAAAAACTGTTTTTATTATTTTTATATCAATGTTTTGTAGTTTTCTTCTTTTTGTGTTTCATCATTGTTAGTGTTTGTTTTGTTTTATTATTTTTAGTGTATACTGTTTACAGTTAAATTTTCTTCTTATACTTTCTAGTCTACTACTTTTGTTTTCTACTTTTCCTGCTGTAATTTGGTTTTTTTTTTCATGTTTATTCTTCTTCTACTTTTTTTCTTATTTTTCTAGCTTGTCATACTTTGATTTTTTTTCTTTATGTTTATCTTTTTGTAGTTATATTACTGTGTGAAAAATCTCTCTATTTTGTCATTCATGTTTGTGTTAATTTTTCACTTTTTTCTACATTTTTTTAAATATTTTTTCCTTCTTCTTCTTATTGTGTTTCTTTATTGTTAGTGTTTGTTTGTTGTTTTATTTATAGTGTATACTGTCAACTTCTTATTTTACTTACTTATTACTTTTGTTCTCTATTTTTCCTGCTTTAATTGTGTTCTTTTTTTTTATCATGTATTTATTTTTGTCATTTCTTTTTTCGTGGCATCTTCACACATAGTATTTTTGCAATTATCTTTCTAATTTTGATTGTTATTCTTTTTCAACTCACGTTTCTGCCAATTCTGTTATATTAAATTCTCTTATATAATCTAAAAGAAAAATTTGTTTTTCATGTTTTAATAAACTACTTTTACTCTCTTTTTTCTAGATTGTGTTGCTTTTTTTTTATTAAATTATTTTGTTTTTTTATTCTTTTAATGTTTTTTTTATATTATTTGAACATGATTTACTGTATTTTATGTTATCTTTTGATGTTTTGTTGCTTTTTCTTTTCTTTTCAAAATCTTGGAGAGAGGAAAATGACATTACGCATCTGATACATTTGATAATTTTTTGATTTTTAAAAAATTACATAATATTTAAATTTGTGTAGATCCAAAATTTGCCAAAAACTTGAAAATTCGAGGCAACATGAATTGTAAGCTTTTACAAATTGAAAAAATGAATGAAATTGATTTGAAGGAATTATTGGAGAAAACAGTCTACGTTGACCAATTAAATCATTCACCGGAAATAAATTTTGAAAATGTTGAAGGTATTTGATTACTGACCAGTGGCGGATCAGTCGTGCTCAATTATAAGCAATCTATTTAATTGCGAATTAAATTAAATTCTAATTTGCAATTAATATAGAAGCGCTGCCTTTTTAATTGCTATTTTAATCTCAGAATCTGATAATATTATAATGTTTTTTTAATTAAACAATAAAGTGGTATATGACGGTCTACCACTGGCCGTCGTGACATTACAGTTTTTTTTCAAAATGAACTTTCAGCGAAAAATCTAACTGTGACTGTTTACAATGGGGAACTAATGAACGATATCATTATGAAAGTGGAACAGCTAAAAAATATTTCAAAAATTTCCAACGTCATTGCTAAACAAAATGTTGAAATTGAAAAAATTCAAAACTTGAGAAAAATCAACGATTTCCAAATTAGCGACATTGATTTTGGAAAAATGGATACAACATCTACTCCAATAATGCTAGAAAATACTAGATTTGTTAAAAATGTGAATATTAGTAATTTAGTTGCTATTACTATAAATAATGTAGATTTTCAAAATTTATCGCAACGTGTTTTGTTTAAAAACTGGAGTCAACCCATTTTCAAACATGCTACATTTGGCCGAATAAAATCCAGTGAGTATTTTACTATTAAATAAACCAATAAATCTAACTGATGAGCCATGAAAGAAGTCATAAAATTTTGTATTACTTTCCATGTATACATTTTAACTTTTGTTATTTATCTCTTAGGAAATTTCTTCGCCACAACTATCAATGATAGAAATGTGGAACACATCATTGATATTTCTAGCAACATTTCTCAAGAAATTTCTACAAATTTCCTAAAATTCAATAACAATATTAAAGTGAGAGATTTAAATGTGAATTGCTCATGTGACATTAAAGAAGCGTTTGAAAATTTGAAAAATCCTCCTAGTCAATTTTGGAGAAATGTGGTAATTTTGGGCAATGCTACATTCTGGGATCGAGAAGCAAGTGTTGTAAAAATTTTGAACGACGTTGTAACAAGCGAAGGAAATAATGAGATTACAGGAAAGGTAAGACAAAATACAGAAAAAGCTTAAGTCATCTAAATCAGCGGCATAGCGCAATACCGGTTTTGAGCGCGTTATTTGTTTCTGAAGCTGAACGGTTTTAGATTACTGTTAATAACCATATTTCCGTCAACAACATGTACACCCTTGGCCCACTAAACGGCATTATCCTGAACGATATAATAGAAGACGCTTTTCTAAACAACCAAAATAAAACCCAGGTATGTAAAAATATTTTTTTTAATATTTCATCATAATATTGACTTTTTTTTAGGTAATCAGAGGCCAAAAAACATTTTCGGTACTAGCCGCTAACGATTTAGTGTCAAAAAATTTCTTAAATGTGTCAAAAATAAACGATATTGATATTTTAGACCTAAAAAATAAAGTTCTCTTCAAAAACTCAAACTTAAACACTCCAATCAAAGGGAAAAAAACCTTTTTTGCAGGTTTACAAACCAAAAATATACAAGTGAGTTAAATAGCGACGATTTTCGTAATTAACTTTTAATAATTAAAATTAATATTAATAATTAAATTAATAATAAAATTTTAGACTGCAGGGATTGGAACTGTAAAAGCAGAGGATTTAGTGACGTATGATGATGATCGTTCGATACCAGATGCAGTTTTTGAATATATATCAATTTCCAAAAATTTGGACATAAAAACCATCAATAAAATGCCCTTTGACCAGTTTTTAAACAATAGAATGCTGAAAAATGCACCAAATCAAGTGTTGACTAGAAAATACTTCTTCCACAATTTAAAAATTTTTGGTACGTCAAAAAGTATTAAAAGTATTTCTAACCTAATCTGACCTGACCTGACCTGACCTGACCTGGCCTGACTTAAAATATCTGTTTCCTCTCTCCAGTTCAAACTTGTTTTTTTTTTAATTGTCATATAATTGTCAATTGTTTTAAATTGTCATATTTCAAGACTGGATAACAGTTTTACCAACATTAATCGTCTGTCGTCTGCTATCCTGAAATGGTCACCTACTATAAAACCACTGCATTATCAGTATCTCTAATCAGAATTTATTTTTGTGGGACGAAATTGTCAAAAAAACGTAAATGATTTGGTCTCATTGATTCTTTTGCCCTTTTAATCGCAAAATAATATTCTGAATAAGTCCTCTCTCTCTTGAAGAGTTAAAGTGAGATAGTGTCTCTTTTTTAGTGTCTCCAAGTATTTGTGTACTTCTTTTTCTATTGTTTTTTCTTTATTTTGTACTCTCTGTCAGAGGGTTTTTCCGTCTTTCTTCCATTTGTGTAAAATGTCTACAACTTTAAAAATGCCTTTTGATCGGTTTTTAAACAATAAAATGCTGAAAAATGCGACAAATCAAGTTTTGACTAGAAAAAAAATACTTCTTCCGCAATTTAAAAATTTTTGGTACGTCAAAAAGTATCTTTCTAACCTGACCTGACTTGACCTGACCTGACTTGAAATATCTTTTTCCTCTCTCCAGTTCCGACTTGCTTTTTCTTTTTAATATTGTTTTAAATTGTCATATTTCAATAGTAGAAAACAGTTTTACCAACATTTATCGTCTGTCGTCTGCTATCCTGGAATGGTCACCTACTTTAAAATCACTGCATTTGTGTAAAATGTCAAAAAATCTGCTACAATTTTTTTTTTTTTTGATAATTTCAGGAAATGCTACCATGAATCGCCTCAATAATATCTCAATAAACAGTATAGTTTTTGATAAAGATCTTCAGACAATTGCAAGTTATAAAAACTTCAAAAACGATATGACAATTGTTGGAAATATGTCAGTGGACATTATCAACGGGCTGAACCTGTCAACTGTTTACAGCAAAGCTTTAACACTTGATCAGCCCAATGTATTCAACAAGAGTGTGGTAAGTATTAACAAAACGCACTGATGGAATTTGGTGAATGTTTCAACATTTCAGCAAATATATGGCCCCATAGACCTCACAGGTTGCGTCTCAATAGAAACCAATAAAATAAATAACATTCCAACAGATCACATTTTTGAAATAAACATAAAACAAACAATAAAATCTGAAGCAGATACAATAGTGGAAATTAAACAACAGCTTTCCGAGTTTATAAGGATTTATTTAAATGCCACAAGTACATATCTAGAGTCTGTTCACTTGATAGGTTACTGCCGTGATAGACGAGTCTCCGCCCTTCAGACGGAAACTCGTCTTTGCGCAGATTGGCGCCTTATGTACCTTTAAAGTGAGCCAACAGCAACTGTAATTACAGATTTTTTTAGGAATGCCAAATCAACTTATGTATATAGAAAAAACAGAAGACTTACAGCTTTCTTTCCCGAATATATCAAATGCGAGGATACTAGAAACACCGAATGCGGTTTTACTTCACATTGAAAATGAAGACGATGGTCGACTTTGTGGCTTACCAGAGTCATGTGCTTGTCCAGTTCAGCAAACTGTCCAAATATCATCTGAGCGTTCTATTAATATGTTTTTTAATAAAGGAGTGCAAAGAATTTACAGTTACTACAATGATAAAATGATGATACACTTAATTTGTAACAGTGTCAGTACAGATTCTTACTGCAGGTTTGTTACAACTTTTCCTATTTGGTTGACATTTCTTAAAACTAAGTGTTTCTTAATTGTTTTTAAGGACCAATAACACTAGACTTGCTAAGGAAGTGTCGTCATTAACCTGGAGTATATACCCCACAAAAAATACCCCGGGAGGATTTTTCGTACATCCCACATTCCTGAAGGGATATATCAGCAACGTAGAATTTTTCACAATCAATGGTAAAACATATATTATAATTGGATTCGCCTACGATCCAGTTCTTAATACGCACAATGTAAACTGTGTTGTTCTGGGCTTTAATGAGAATGAGGTAATTTTGCATGTACAAATACTATAGTCTGTTCAGATTCAAGAAAGAGTATTTTGGTCATTTGAATAATTTTTTAAACCATTCAAATAAAATATACGATTTTTTCTGCGGCTTGCCCTGTCCAAAAAACAGTCAACCATCATAGACGTGGTCACGTAAAGCCTGCATGCATTTGTTTTCATGCACTTTTTCTTGAAAGTGAATAGAGTATAGTATTTTTTAAGCACCCTGTATATATTTTTTATTCAAGTCAAAAAACATTCAACTAAGCCAAAAATACAAGATTTTTTTTGAAAAATATTTTTTGTTCTGACAAAAAAATACCCTAAAAGCTTGACCTTCTAATAATAAAAAAAAGAGGTCTATCGTATTTTCTATTTTTGAGTCCTGATCCTATTTTAGCGTCGAAACTGTTAAATAATAAAACCAAAAAAAAATGTTTGAAGGAAATCAAATTTGATTTTAATTTTTTTTGACTCAGACTCATAAAATATATATACACCCGGTATATATATATATATATATTATGTAAAACACCCTGTATACGCTCTATTTATATAACATTTTTAATTTAACTTATTTCAGAATGAATTTGAAGAAGTCGACAAAATCCCAACCGAAGGAATGAAAATACTTTCCGTGTTTTACACCAGCAAGGGCATAATTTTGATAATGAGTAAATCAAGTCCCAGTTTAAATGGAACGCAAACTAAAATTCTCCGTTTTAACGATTCCTCCGAAAAGGCAAATTATTTTCACATTTGTACAGTTGCGGCCGTTGAAATCTCCAACAATTTGACAACGCCGCAATTTCGGCTAGTTCCTCAAAATGTCATTCAATTAAATAAAAAAAAAAAAAAATTGGATTGCCAAACGTTAAAATATTTGGTTGAAAAAATTATGGCAGCAAACTTGCGACGCCTCCGCTTTTTATCAGTGTGGCAATTCAGCAAATGACTTTTCAGACTTTATACTGAGTGTTTATAGCTTTCTGGTCTGAGATTTCAATTGCCGCAACTATACAAGGTTACAAAACCTGACTTTCGATTAATTAAGAAGACTATGTGCTACTGATGAGTTCTAATAAGTTCCAGATCATTCTTTTCACTTTTTTCAGTTCGAAGTTTTGCGCATTCTTCCTACAATTGGTAGCACCTATGCAATTGGTGTAGTTTTACATAAAGACAGCTTTATAATTCTGGCAAATCAAGAAAACAATTTGCACATATTGAGATATCGGCGTGAATATGACAACTACCACTTTTTTCAAATTATTAGACTTAACTATCCAATCTTATCACTGTCTACTTTCTACACTGGAGGTGAGTATATACTACGGTAGTTAGGCCGCTCAACAGATATAGTTAAAAAAAAGCGGAGCAGAACCATTCTGCGCCGAAGTCCGACTTACATCACAACATAGAACAGAAATTATTTGAATTCATCAGCTAATAAATACAGATACATCAAAACAGAATGACAGTTGCACTGTAAACTTGACTCATGTTCCGACGCTGTTTCAAATCGACTAATAGAAAAATTGTGGGAGTCTTTTTGAGCGTGTTTATTACTATACCACTTGAACGGCCCGACTGTATCCCAATTTAATAACTCATATGATTTGTTTCAGCTTTTGGTATCAGTGATGCGTATTTCGCTGTCGTTATGGCGTATAATAAATATAGAATTTACTCGTTCCAATACCTTGGCGGATGGAAACTAACAGCACGAGGTAGTTTAGATGGAGCTAAAAGTCTATTGCCCTTCAGCCTTAACAAAAAAGTTTATTTATTTGTGCCAGCCACAAAAAGCAGCTCTATACTTAGTCTTGTGCAACACGACTTAAATTAATTGTTGAAGCATTGTTTTTTATTAAAAATTTTTCAAAAACCAAACGGTCTTTTTATTACTGAACCCATCTGCCGTCAAAATTATCAATCAGTTTGATGTGTGTGACGTATTTGCACTATTCTGATGTAAGTTGTACTATAATTTTTTTTTTATCAATTCCTAAAGAATATTTTATTTTTTGGTACTAACCAAAGCAGATAGAGCACAAGCGACTGAAGACGCTAGCGCAATAACTTGGTTGTCCAATCAGCGATATACTTTTTATCTCATGACAATTGAGACGTGTCATTTAGAGTGACCTACATGTAGAAACTCGGGTTCTCATTTTTTTGACGCAAGGTCAGCTTCTGATAAATGGTAGACAAAAAAAGACGTACATGTGCTTTTACACCGTTACTTTATTAGAACGACAAAACCAAAACAAATACATAATATTTATAATTATAATTATCTAATATGTAACTTAAGAAACTCTTAATATCTACGTCCTCCAGTAGGCTTGCTATAATCATAGGTATTTATGCCTGGAGGAGGAGGACACGCAGGTCCAAATTTATTGCCCGAATATTGTCCCACAGAACGGCCGGACGATGGAGTACTTGAAGCCCACCTGTTCGTTGCCGGTTCCATACGCCATGTTGAACTGCCCTTGTTGCCCCATTGATTTTGAGATGATGAGCCTCCAAATTTTGATTGTGTGTTGCTGGATTGATTCCATCGATCTAGAAGTAAAGCAATATGAAAGAAAAAAATAATACTAAAAAATTAAAACTACCTCCAGATTGTTCAAAGTTTTTTCTCTCAGGTTTCCCTGAAGATGACATATGCCTGTCAGCATTGGACATTTGCCGAAATTGAGGAGAGCTTCTTTCCCGATCATTGAATCGGTTATCTTTCGGTCTAAAAATATTCACAAAGTTTAAGACTTGACAATCTACACATCAAAATGTCTACCTTATAGGTCCAGCTAGATCTCTTGCAGGGTCACGATCATCATATGATCTATTATATTTAGCCAAATTTTCTTCTGAGCGGTTTACTATAGAACCTTGATGCATTCGCTCAGAATTAAAATCAGGCCCACGCTTATTGGGAAATCCATCATGGACTCTTTTATTATAATCTTTGGATGCAAACTTTTTTGATGCAACATTACTAAAAATAAAAGTATTTAATTATTATTTTTTGAAACTTTAGCATCATGTTCGATGATAAAAATAACAGTTCATCAACATCCCATTCTGTTGATAAATTGACTTCTTGAAAATTGATCAAAAATGTCACTATAAAACCCCTTGAATAGTGCAATACTAAAAAATAGAAACTAAAAATCTATATAACTCTCGGATTAAATTAAAAGTTGATCAGTCACTTTAGGAACGTTCATTAACTCGACTTACTTGCTCCATTTGTAAAAATTGCGATGTGTTTTTAAATGTAGAAAAAACACTCTTGCGGCATGTTTTAAATCAAGTGTTTGTCAAAAATCGTTTAAATTCTAACCTGCCGTAAGATGGCGCATCAAAGCGTGGTGCTGTCGCTGGGCGGTCAAAATGTCGTTCTGGTTCAGGTGCCATTCGTTTACGGTCATCAAAGGATTCTTCATGATCATGTCTATAAGCCATTGGCATTGGTCTTTTAACCGCACGTCTATCTTCCTCTAAACGTTGACGTGTTCGCTCTAATTCCATTTTTTCCAGTTCCAGCTTTTTACGCTCAATTCGATGGCGCTCTCTTTCTAGTTTTAATAAATGATGCTTCTCTTTTTCAATTTTATCTCGTTCCATGCGTAATTTATCGCGTTCTCGTTGAATACTCTGAGCTTCGTCACTTATTGCGCGCAATCGTTTTATTTCTTCCTGACGTAGTCGTCTGTTTTCTTCGCGAAGTGCTCTTTCGCGATCCCGCATTCTTTGTCTTTCTCGTTCTTCCTAAGATGTAAAAAAAAATATTTAAACTGTCAACGAACCTTACATACCCCACTTTAATTTTGTCAAAGGTTAAGACATTTGCGCGCTGACGAGCGTCAGAACTTCGCACTGAGAGAGATGCATTGCGATCATGTTCTCGCTCTCGTATTCTTTCCTTCGACAATCTTTCTCTTGAACGAGTTCTTATTCTTCCACGACTGGATTGTTCCGAAGCCAACGATTTCTACAACAATTTACTCACTTTATTGTATTACGTCTTTCAAATTGAATTAGTTTCCCCAATCAATAAATTACACTAAGCTAGAAATTATAGAAAATAAAAACTGTTGCCGCTGAGATCTCCTCGACTATGATATAGATTATAGAAAATCAAATGTAAGTTAGAAATAATAACGAGTTTACCCTTCGTTCCGAAATCTGATCAGCTGTTCCTTTATCATCATTCTTCACATTTTCTGTTGGTTTGTTCTCCGGAGATTTCTTTGCTTTATCTTCTTTCTTCTCATTTGATCTTTTTAGCTCTTCAAGGCTTTTTTTTCTTGCAGGATTTAAAGTGTTTGGCTTAACATTTTCAAACTGGATACAAAAAATATAATAGTAGATAAATAGTCTAACTCAAATAAATTATTTATACTTTATCAATCTTGATTATATGACCGTCAAATTCTGTGTTGTTTAATTTTGTTATAACGTTCGTAGCATCCTCTGCTGATCCCATTGTTACATATCCAAAACAACAAGAACCTGGAAATCTGGCATTAACCACAACTTTTGCGCATAAAACTTTGCCGCAACTAGAAAGTAATTGCTTGATTTCATTTGCGCGCGTATTCTTTGGAACATTACTGATCCATAAAATTCTTGGACTTGACGGTGCTTTTTTTTGCTGCGTTGTCTCCTCTCCACCAGTGCCACTATAACACAATTTTGCTTATTATGATGATCACTTCTGACAAAGAAAAATATTGCCAAAAACTATCAGATGCTATGAGGTCTTTCCTCATTTTTCTAAATGGAAAATTAAGAGAATAAAACCAACCTAATTGGCGGAGTAGATTGTACTTCCTCATTCTTTTTGTCTTCCACCTGTGGAGTTTCAGTAGTCGGTGATTGTTGATCCTGGACGTTTTCTGTTGCAGTTGTCTTCTTATCTACAGAGAATAAATCAAACCGTTGTGAAAAATCTAGTAATATTATATTTTCCGCTCGGTAATCACAAACTTTTTTTTCTAACGTTTGTTTATTTTGCATTGACACTTCACTGCGACAATATGACACTAATCTCATGCAGAACACGAGAAATTGTGAAGCAATAACACGAAAACTAAAGAAGAGAACAATGGTGGGTTAAATTATATTTTCAAAAGAAAAAACTTTGAAGCTTCATATTAAACTGATGAACCTTACGTCAAACTAAAAACATCTTCTGTCGTGTACAAACTTCTCTCTCATATAAAGTGCTCTAAAAATCATCAAAATATCTTTTTTTTTTTTTTAATTAAAACACAGTTAAAAAGATATAACTAGAATTTAGTTACATTTGATGTCCTCTCAAACCCACCATTATCCTTAAATGTTGATTTTTTTCTCTTCAATTTGCGTACATATTTTGTTGGATTATTTTCTTCCTATGTATTGTTAAAGCTTATGTTCAGTGGCATATATACGGTTTTCGTGCAGCATTTTTAGTTTTCATGTTATTTAAATATCAAAGACAAAATTACTAAACTAATGCTTTATGAAACTGCGACTTACCTTGCTCTTGATCACTTTTATCAGTCTCTACCACTGCTTCGGCAACCTATTAAAAGAAATATTATTTAAACAAACAAATAAAAATATCAATGCTATTTTACTTTTTCACTGCTTTCTGAATTGTTACTTTCTTTATTATCATTATCTGTTTTTTCCTCTTGAGGACTTGTATCTGCCACTTGATCAACTTCTACTGTATTGTTTTTAACCAATTCGTCCTATAATAGATTAAAACAATATACATATGTATTTCAAATTTAAATAAAATATATACAGAATGATCAAAGTCAACTACTCCAAGTTTGCAACACTCAATAGTTATTTGATTTTGATAGATTAATGAGTCGGTTACATAAAATCTTGATGACGTTAAATCCAGTTAACAATCATTGATAATTAAATGAAGTTTTGATTGTGATCAAGTCATACCATTAAAGCTTGGTAAGAGCGATATGTTGGATTCTTTGTATAATACATGAAAGGTTTAAATCTCTGAGCACCTTATGGAAGTGTAATGTATCCTGCAAATCCAGAGGACAGCGCTGTTTCGTTCTTATTGAGGAAACTCATCAGTCCACGCCATTGCAAGAATTGATAATTAAGTGCGGGTTAAAAAAACAATTCCCTAAAACGACGTACTTAAGAAAATGTTTTTTTTTTGAAAGGTTTAAAACGTTTTTTGGAAAACTATAATACGTGTAATAAAATTCTAATACACATTATTAAAAATTTTGACAATTATTAATCTCAGACATGACTTTTGCATGGGTAACGTTGACACACCCTCTCGTTGACAGAAGAAACAATTGCTGTGGTGTAATCAAAGACATGACTTTTTCCGCTGAAAACTCTCAATAAAAATAATTTGTATCACACTTTAGAAGTATAAAACCATTATTTTAGGTTGCGTAATTTGTTTATCACATCATTATTATTATAAATAACCCGTAAAACTCTTCACCGCACCTTTAAAAATATATCAACAATGCAAGGATAATAAATAGACCCGACTTACCGTGTTAGGTTTTTCTTCACTTTTTGAATCATCTGCATCAGTTTTTTCGCTTACATTAACATCATTTGCATCTAGAATAGTATTATTGATAATCGTATGATAATAATTAAATGATTCTATTACTTGTGGGTGCTGACGTACGCTTTAGGGTTTTTTTCCCGATTCCCTCAGAAGATAAAGCTTCGGAGTCGCGTCCTTCATTTTGCAAAGCCTTAAATATCAAAAATATATAATTTGAAATCCACAAAATTACTATTCTACCTTTTGTAAACGTTCAACAAGATCCTTCTTTACTCCATTTTTATCCAAACACCTCTTTTCCAATTCTGCCCGCAAATCTACAACTCTTAATTCCGCAATCTTCTTCATTTCAGATTCAGACATTGTAAATGGCGAATGTGAAGAATTTAAAACTGTATCAACAATTCAATAATATTAAAAGAATAACCAAAAACACAAATATCCACCATTTTTATTTTTAATGACACACGCACACGGACGACTAGATCAGCTAATTTGATTGGCTTAATCTATGGTTTAATCTGGTTTAATCCACAGAGCATAATCGAAGCTGTGCCGCGCCTGTCACCTGTCAACTGCATTAACGTTGTAACAACGTTGCCATGTTGTTCACGCGTTTAAAATTTTTAAGCAGGTGCATTGGTTCTAGTAAAATTTGTCGTCATAAACTATCTAAGTTATGACGTCAAACGTATAAAAAAAGCTTAAATGTTTTAAAATACAAAGTCACGTTAAAACATGCCACCATCATGGTTTTTAGACGTTTTTACGACAACGTTGTCAAGTTGTCGCTTTTATTTGGAATGATCAATCTTACATTTTGTAGACTGTGACGTCAGCTTTAAATAATTTATGACGTCACAATGTTAACTATAAATAGCAGTGTGTATTAAAAATTTTGTTAATCTAATAACATGGAAAACTCAATGAAATTGTAAAATTTAATTTTAATTTACATTTAAATTAAATTTTACAATTTTTTTATTTATTTTGAAAAGTGTTGTGGCGATTAGTGCGTGTTTGCGTTTAGTTTTTAATTGTTTTTTTAAAACCGTTTGTAATTGTTTTTAATCTTTTTGCTATTCTATCAGCAGATGTCACATAATCTGTCAATTTTGCGATTACTTTATATTTTTAGAAGCTACATTTTGAATTTCCACTAAATTTTTTGTATCTAAGGTTGGCATTACAGGTTGACATTACAATTTATGACAGTTTACAGCAGCTGTTCTTAGTGTTGACAAGTTTTTGTCAAAACTAAGCAACATAATTCAATAAATTTGCCATTATTTTCTGTATTTAAAGAAATTATTAGGGATGACAATATTACCAGCGAAGAGATCTGCTACCAATCCTGAAGAGAAGCCGGACAATAGTCAACAAAATGTAAGTAACCATGTTTAACTTGTCATTTTGGTCTTTTTTTTTAAAGGAGAAACTCCATAATGATTATTTGCCTTATCATTTATTTCTCATGTCCTACGAAGATGGAATCTAGTGTTTGAGACGTATTTATGGCTAGTACTTGAGGATTTATGGGGCTTTTTATATTTTTTAAGCCTCGTAAGACTTAAGTGTAATAAGATTCACGGCAAGGACCACCCAAGGCAACATGTCTTTGTTATAATGACTCATTTTATTGGACCTTAATGCACTATTATTATGTATAACTACCAGCATCCTTAGCCAAAATTTAGTTTATTTCGGGTATGGGTCTTTATTTATGTTATTGTGGAAAATTTACAGCAATGGTGGTGCTGTACATTTCTTATCTGTATCTGTACGGGTCTATCTAAGACCAAATTTTAAAGCCTACCGCTATATTCGTTTTGATTAAGTATTTTTTTTTTTTCGGTTTTCTGTTTTTGTTTTGTGAATAGTGCTTTTCCGAACACAGTTTTTACCACCTTTCAAAAAATTTCTCTAACCTTTCCAGTGCTCTTTCGACTGTTAGGCGCTGACAATTTCAAAGTAATTAGTCATTTTTGATGTTTTAATTCAATATAATTTGCTTGTACCCACGTTGTACCTTATGGGCTTATTTATTCAGAGTTTTTCGACGGTGGCGCCACACTGCGGACGTTAAGATAACTAACAAATTTTAATCTTATGTATGGAATAGCTAAACATGCCTCCATGGACTTAACTTGCACATACTATTTTATCAGAATTTTTCACTCTCCAAAAAGTTTTTTTTTTATATCTTGAGAGCTTTTTCGACCATCATGTGGTCATCATCGGAAGATGATTAAAATGAAATTATTATTTGCTTGATTCTACCTGGTTTAGGGAATTTTTGTGAGTTTTTCTTAATAATCCTATTAAGGAGCTGAAAAGAGGACCGTTATCTTTGTTAAGAGCATTTGCTTTGTTTTTATAGATTTCAATGAATTCGGCGGGGTCTATTTGTTTGACTAATGGTCTAATGGTGGCTGATGATGGAAGGTGGCGATAATGAGCACTATTGCATAATAATTTTATTGATGCATTTGTTTCTCGACAATCACATGTGGTTTCGCCAAACCCCATTTGTGTCGATTTTTGCATTACATTTTTTTTTGTTTGTTTATTGATGGAAACGCTTTGTTTTTGCTGGCGCTAAATTGTCAGTTGTATGATATTGGGGAACGAGATTCAAAGAGCATATATCATTGACGATACGGTGGTCGACTAGCGACATCTAGTGACGCTTGAATGATTATCATAATGTAGATTAATTGTTAAAAAAATCGCCAATACTCAATGTTTATGAACATTATTAAATAAATATCTTTGTCATTTGACTCCGTTTACATCTATTGATATAAAATATCATTGTTACTATGACTAAGGATTTGGGTTTGGTCGGTACTTCGACCAATAGCAGCGCTAGTCGTCTACGACTATTTTACCCGCCTCTATTTTTAATTGAGCAGTATAACAATCTTAACACGGTAGTCTCGTTAGTAACAAATTCAGTGTAAGACGCTCTATGCAGAAGCTGATTTTGTTCTGAATAATTATTTAATTCTGATAAAAATGGGAAAAGGTTGTTTCTGTAGTTTTGTAAGGGCATTTTGGTGTTATTGTTGTGATCAAATATGCGGTTCTGAAGAAACAGTGGTAAGTTTTCTTTTCTCTTGACAAAGGATTTTTAGTTTTTTTGCTGTTTTTCTAGAAATCATTAGACATATAAGAAAAATGCTTCAAGAGAATTAATTTTGACATTTTTTTATGATTGATATGTGACCCAAAATCAGTGATTTATAAATTATTGTTTATAAAAATTAGCGAGAATTGCAATTTTTCAAGTATTACTCTATATGTTTTATGTCTACTATAAAGTGTAACGTTGTTTTTGGGCTGTTTACAAGTACTGTGATTTTGGGATTTTTTTTTGACAAATTTTAACATTACTTTTAGGGTAACCCGGAACGAGCAGCTCGTCGAAGAGATGAAATTGCTGAATCAAATACAACAAATCGGAGGCCTGCGTTTTCATTGTAAGTATTTTTGAATGTATTGAATATGTTGAATCATTGCTTATAAATTTCTATTTGTATATAAAAGAATAACAATTACTAGGAATTAAATGGCAAACTACTGTTGTTAAAAGTAGACGTTTATAAATATTTTTGCAGTGACTTTATCGATAACGTTGTGATAACGGGTACATCTCTGAGCAAAACTAGTTTTTTATGCTTTCAATTCAGTATATATTACAGCGAACTTTCGGTTGTCCGACCAGGAAAAGACCGTCGGATAATCGAAAAGTCGGTTAAAGCGGTGATAATTACTTCTGTCTCAGACGACCTTTGTCCAGTCATTATCCGTATTAACCCACTTCATCATGAATCCAAAGCAAGTGAAGAAATGTATACAGACATATTATGTACCTCAACTGTACCTTTTTGGTTTTTTTGGTTATATTTTACATTATCAAAAATTGTAAAAGGGATATATTTGTAAAATAAATGGGACTATTTTTTGTATTATATTAGATACCAGTAAAGCTATCAAATAACATAAAAGAGACACGTAGAAGCAGATGATTAGATAATGCGAAGAAAATCTAAAGGATGCGGTAACGAGAAACAATTGTTTTCAAACATTTGATCGGATAATCCGGAGAGTCGGATAAAAGGGAGACGTTTACCGAGAGTTTACTGTAGATATTTATTGAACTTTTTAATTGTAGAGTGTTATTTTTTTTAATCAAAAATAAAAAAACTGATGTAAATTTTTGAAAATCTAGAATGTGTTTTGAATGACAAATTTTTACTGGTGGCTTTCTATGTATGTTGGTCATAGAAACCATTTATAAGTATAGTAAGAACGTTTGAGATATACCTGGCAGTAAATTTTTTTGCACAAATCGTTTGAAAGGAAGAGTGGCACTGCCCCAACTTTCAAAATGAAGCATTGCCTTTCTACTAAAGCAATAGAAATGATAGCATTCTTTTTTTTTTATCAATTTTAGTGTGAAAACAGCAGCGGAAAGAAAAGAGCGTTTTCGGAAACGATATAAGGAGCAGGATCGTTCACGTTCGCGAGGGCCTGATCAGAAGAGAGAAGGTCGTCGTGAAACGAAACGCGAAAGGGTTGTGAAACGTGAAATCTCGAATGAACCTCTTCATGACAACAATGCGAATAATTCTGTTGGAGATACAGCTGCTGTCGAACCTCAATGTAATAACAATGATAATAGTAAAACTGATAAAGAAGACTGCACAGGATTCAATTCGGAAGACGAGTATGATGATCAAGGACAAATTAAGAAATCAAGAAATTTACCAGATGAGGAGTGGCAAAAAAGAGATGATTATTTTTCAAGAGGAATGTCGAATTTGGGTTTTGAAATTAAACAAATGAATGAAGATGGCGCGTGTCTCTTTAGATCTATAGCCGATCAAGTTTATGGTGATCAGGAATTTCACTATCAAGTCAGGCAGGATTGCATGAACTACATCGTTAAGTATTTACTTAATCTAGAGTTAATCTAGATTTTTTTTTCAATTTTTTTTTTGTAATAAATCAAAGTGACGGTTGTTTAAGTAACTTGGCGTTAAAAATAGTTAATTGGCTCTTGGTTACAAAATGTGGCGGTATTATAAAATTCTTAAAATGGTGGAAAAATTATAGTTTTAAATAGCGCGTTTTTTCGTCACTCGTATGTCTTTATCTTAATGTAAGTAATACGCTTTTTGATATGCTCGTTATGTGATATACTATAACATTACTTATTATTTTTTATAATGTATTGTTTTAACTGTTTTTGTTAAGGTTCAAAATCGTGACTATTTCGAGCCTTATGTCACTGAAGATTTTGACAAATATGTATCCAGAAAACGCAAATGGAACGTTCATGGCAATCATCTCGAAATTCAAGCTATGAGCGAATTGTACAATAGGACAATTGAAGTTTATTGCTACCAAATAAGTAAATTATTTTATATTATAAAATAAGCAATTTTAATATTTATGCTTCTAGCACCAATTAATATATTCAATGGTTCAAACTTAGTGAATTCGTATGAGCCTATTAGGTTGTCATATCATCGAATGTGTCACTACAATTCGATTAGCAATCCCAACAAGCCATCTGTTGGTGTTGGTTTAGGATTGCCAAATTATCACACTGTTGATATTGACAGACGGCGAATACATGAAGCTGTTAGAGCCAGTGATGATCTTTTAATTGAACAGGTAAAGAGTTACATTATTTATTTTTTTGTTATTGAAATTAAATATTTTTACTTTGGTAGACCATGTTGGAGGATAAGCTTAAAGCTACGGATTGGGAAGCAACTAATGAGGCTATTGAAGAGCAAGTAGCTCGTGAATCTTATATTCAATATTTCCGAGACTCTGAACGTCGTTTAAAAAATGAAGGACATTCTTTTGCTAGTGGTAGCAGCTCAACAGTTACCTCTTCTATGTTATCAAGCCCTCGAACATCAAGACGGGGCTCATGTTCACCAAAAGGTTCACAGTCACCTAAAGGCTCTTCTTCTCCCAAAGCAAGCTTTTCACCTTTAGGTTTGTCTACTACAAATTTTCTGTTCTTATTTTCAAATTCATCATATTTTAGCAAGCCCTCGTCACGCATTTGGATCTACACCTTCAAATAGTTTCAACAGCGATGCAGGGGTTGATAATGTTCCTGCAACCTGTATTCCTCCTGAAGAGGAATCTAGTTTCCCGAAATCGCCAAATACAGAACCAGCAAAAGAAACATTGACCGGAACAGATTATGAAACTACTTTTAATCAAGATGATTTTAATAAACCTCAATTTGAAGATCAAGCTGGTCCTTCACAAAAATCAAATTTTGGTAGGTGATGTGTATTTGACTTGCTATAGTTTTCAGTAGATAAAATAAGATATTACACTTGTTTAATAAGAATTATTATCACACTCTGCTATTTTATCGTTATCAATTACATTGCATCATTATTAGCCATAAAAAAGAGTGAGGTAACAATTGCTTTACTGTCTCTCTCGAACAGGTTTCTACTTAAATGTTAATAATTCTTTGAGTAAAACTTGTCTGACGGCAACTTGAGACAGTCTGAGATGATTTTTTTGAAACACTTTGTGCGGTTGTCGCAGTTTAATAAACATTTTACAGATTGAAAATGCAAAACTGATTTTTCTTATTTAATTTCAGGTTTTGAGGATTTTGAACAAGAGATAATGGCACAAGTTCTTGCTGAATCCCAAAAAACTTATTTAGACGAACTTAAAGTCAAGTCTAAGAAGCGTCACGGATCTCCAGAACCATCAACTTCATCATAGCTAAATTAATTCGGTCTTCAGATCATTAAATTATTATTTTCATTATGATTTTTTACATCGTTTACTTTTAATTATGTTAGTACATATTACATATGCATCAATTATAGATTTTTTTTACACTGGATGAAAATGTATCATATATGTTCAGATTAATTCAAACCCTAATTATTGTTTAGGGAACAAGTTGAAGTGTTTTTATTATTATGTAGAATGATTGTATAATTTACTTTTACTTAGTTGTTGGGGCGCTGTAAAATAGTTTTTGAATTTTTTTATTTATTCGTATTATCTATTGTCAATTTTGTGTACTTATATTAATAACATGTTACAATCAATATCAATATGATATTGCGAATGATGTCGCTGTATTTCTGAAAATCTATCTACCTACGGTGGACAGATAAGTTTCAATTATCTCATAAAAACTTTCATGTGTTGATATATATATATATATATAAATAAATATATACAAATATGTTTTATTTATTTAGATGTTTAGAAGCAATGTTGTGGACTATTTATATGTCTCAGCTAGTTTTTTTTAATTATTTTTTTACAAGTCTGTACTTATATCCTTACCCGTATGTAGTTACGAAATTATTTTAGAGTAAGTTAATAAACTTATTGTGATATTCACTGTTTGTTTTATTTTTTTTACTAATCTAATAAATCTAGTATATCCGTGAATAGATATAACATTTGGCATTTTAGTCTGAAATTATAAATAACGATTAAAAAACCTCAAAGCGACTTGCTCGGATCCACAACAGTATTAGAGCACTACCCGAAGATCAATTTTAAACTACAAAGAGCAATTAGCTTAAAATTAAGCAAATAATTCAATTTTATTCATTTCCTGATGATGACTACATGGTGGTCGAAATCTAATAGACAAACTTTTTAGTAAATGTCAACTGCAATGTTATTTATCTATAATAAATTATTATTTAAGTCTTTTATTTTTTAAACTATTTCACTGATTTCCACACCACCTTTCTGAGGTACAGTAAATGGTGCGTTTTTTTTATAGTGGTGTCCCCAGTAGGCCTAATCCACTGTTAAAATAAGAAAAAGCGCAAATATTTGCAAAAACAAAAGAATGTTTTGCTGCGATACCACAATCCGTTTTCTCCCCGCAGAAAACGATACCAACCACCTAATAGTTTTGCTTAGATCTCACATCCATTTTCTCCCCACAGAAAACGACACCAGTCATTTGTGCGCATTTCAAAATCTGACCGAAATTTCCGCATTTTTATAGATAAATCATCGCAACACATAATCACAAAACGTCAATAAAAAATAAAAAAAAACATTTAATACAAAAAAAAAACAGCTTTATTTCCAATAATCAGTAAAAAACGTTTATTTGGTTTCAAATAATTTATTATACACGGTTAGACACTTATTGTTAATTAATTATCTCTAGACATCATCTTGTCATAGAGATTATTTCTTCGAAAGTGTTCTGAACTTGACACTTCAAATTAAATGCTATAATTGGATGCCCTTCATACTAAAATCAAATAATATTAATATACAAGTTTTTAAACAGTTTTTATCTTTTATTTTTTGTTTCCATCTTCTTTTTGTGTCCATTCCTGCAGCTCATCTTCTATGTGACCATATTATTGATATATTTTTTGCCCGTTTTATCTTTCTACAGTTAATTTTTACATTTAGATATTTAAAAATGATGTATCAAGCCAAACAAAAATTTTTTTAAAAAACTACACGATTGCAATTTATGTAAAAAAAAAGATACTTGTTTTTTTAACAGACTTCAACAAAAAAAAGAGAGGTTTCTCAATTCGACCGTATATTTTTTTATGTGTGTTCGCGTTTAATTAAGTTTGTTATTTATAAACCGATTTTAATAATTCTGTTTTTGTTGGGAAAGAAATATCTTGAGAGTAGTACCATAATAAGGAAATTGAGATGTGATAATGGCATTTTAGGTAAATCAAGAAAAACCTTCGAAAATTGTAGTGGAAAAGAAATACATAAACAGCAAGAAGCATCAAATGTATATTAATTACCCCACAATGCTGACCCCCCTCACATGCCCTCACCTATGTATGTACAAGACATATTCACAGAGAGACCATGCCGATTCCTTCTTGCCCCCGCAAGAAACAATCGTTATAAGAAACACTATTATACCTAACTCCTTAACGATCCCCAACGAGTTTTGGAGGCTCGGAATTTTACAAAGAATCAGAGTTGGTACGATCCTCAGTGAGGATTTATCGTGCCCTTACGCGAAGCCAAACAAAGTTAAAGGTGATAAATATACATTTAACACTAATTACTGCAAATGTTTCCATTAATAAAAAGAAAAACAAGGGACAGAAAAATCGATTTGTTTCTGAAATATATTTCTTTACAAAATATCAACTATGTCTCAAAACAATTTAATAAAGCTAGTTTCTTTCATAATATTTGAACTGTCTATTTAAATACTGAACATTGTGCTTATGAATAAAATGACGAAGCTAAATAGAATGAACTTTTTATGACAAGAGCGAAAATTTTTTAAATATTTTATCCATTCAATTATTTTGACACAAAAAATAACTGTAAGAAGTTTGGAACTACACTGAACTAGATAACAATTCCAGGAAACAGAAAAACCTTACATAAGACTACAAAAAAGATGATAACAAAGAATAAAACCATTGGATTTTATAGAAAAAAATTGAATTACTTAATCAAGCAAAGAATTTCTGATTGAAAAAAAGAATGGAAACTTATATAATTTTTGCAAAAAAATTTTAAAGATTTATGCAGATTATTACTAATTTTTTATGAGACCACTCTTGAAACATTCCATTTCAAACAAAACAAAAATTATTAAAATCAGTCTACAAATAAAACGACTTATAATTTCAATTCAATTTCAAACTGACTCACTCTGTATATTAAATTACTGAACATCATTCCCATAAATAAAATAAAGAAGCAAAATAGCACTGCACTTTACAATTATTATTATTATCATAAACACGAGAATTTAATTAATATATTTCTTATTTTATTATCACACACAACCGTATCAAAAGGCACGAAGTCTTATACTAAATTATCGTAGGTAATTCTTTTGAAAACAAAAGAAAAGCATTACATAAAACTGCAAAAAAGATGATAACAAATTAAACAAAGGTATTGGTTAAAAAAAAACTGATAAATTATCTAATCAAGCAAATAATTTTAATCTACATATATACCGATTGAAAGGAAAAAACCTAAAGTTATTTTATTTTATTTTATTTTGCTAAAAAAAGAAGCAGCAGTTATTTTGTTTTATTATTAATTAATAAATATAATTTTAATGCAGCTTACTGTGATGATAATCTTTATTAAACGCACTATAGGTAATTTTTAAAAATATGACAAATTGACAGTTGGCATCTATGATTAAAAGAAATATAATTACATTGGCTATTCTGACTAATTGTTTCAAATCAAATAAATATTATAACACTTTTAAAATTGTTTTTCTAATATTAAGTAAGCTATTAGATAGGTCAATGACCTATTTCAACTAATGTACAGACATATGACCATATTTTTTCTTTCAACTATAATTTCATTTTTGTTTTAAAAAAACGCTTAAAGGCAACTTCAAAAAAGTTGTCTAATGAAAGAAAATGTAAATTTAGGGCACTTTTCTTGTTTAGAGCTAGCTCCTGTAAAATACTTAACCTATCTGCAAGTACTATCCAAGAGGGCCCCACCAAAAAAAAATCTTCACAATCTCACAGAATATAAAAAAAACACTACACAAATGAATTATATATACATGGAAATGCATTTCAAAACTTTTTTTATTCTTTTTAGCACAAAAAGAACCGTTTTAAAAGAAACTACGTCGCGAATATGAAAAATTGTAAAAACAATTGAGTAGCTTTATGTCAAACTCACGGCCTACTTGATTCAAAAACAATTGCTTTTGAGAAACGTCAATGATTACAAATGATTAAAATAATTTATTTATTTTTTATTTTAAAAAATACTTTTATTAAGAGCAACTTTGAATAGGTCTAATAAAAAAAAATGTAAATTTTATTATTTTGTTTAAAATTGACAATTAGTAAAAAGTTGAATAAATCCTTTTGATAATGCAATAATTTTATCAATCAAGATATAATAATTAATAACCCCATCACCAAAATTTGATTGCACTAACCTGGCCAGATGAACAAAGCTGGGGGCTGGGGGCTCCTCCTTTGGGACCTACCTGGAACAAGACGCAAAGCGTTATCTTCCAGATCGTCACATAATAAAAAAAAACGCACTACACAAAGGACTTTTAATGTTTTTAAACTCGGAAATCTGATTTGAATAATTTTTTTATCCTTAAAACTGATTAAACAACCGCTTTAAAAAGTGCCATGTCGTTACTAAAATTATTTGTAAAAAAAAACAATTGAGTAGTAGCTTAATGTCATAATTCATGGCATCCTTGATTCAAAAATATTTTCCACTAGAGTTTATATAATTAAAAATAATAAATAATCAATTTTCTTTTTTATATTGAAACTGCGCCTAAAGGCAACTTTAAAAAAGCTTCCAAATAACAGAAATTGTAAATTTTAGCACTTTTCCGGTTCAAAATTGTTGGAAATTATAAAAAAAAAGTCGAATTATGATTTATGCAATGATCTTTTCTATCAGTCGAGATATAATTAAAAATCAAAACAAAAATTTGATTGTAATTTACCTTTTTGATTCCTTCCTAATGTAGGTTCCTTTGGGATAACTGGGACTCATCTGCAAGGACACACCACGCGTTGTTCACTACACAAACGAATTTTAATGTTTTTAACTCGATTTTTTTAATTAAAAAGATAGAAAAACGGCCGACTGCGAAACTGATTCGTTTTCAATAAATAATTAAATAAAGATAACGTCTTAAAACAATTTAATAACGCGATTAATTAATTGTCGCGATACCCGTGACAAACGGCACGAAGTCTTGGACTAAACTAAATTATAGTAGATAATAATACTTCTAAAAAGAACAAAGAAACATTACATAAGACAACAAAAAAGCTGATAAGAAAGAATAAAATCATTGGTTTTTTTCTTTTTGGACGAAGGAAAACTGATAAACAAGTTATATAAGTAACTTGAATATACTATACAAATTCAAAAATAAATTATTTAATTTTATTAAATTTTCAAAAAATCACACAATAATGACTTAAAGCTTCATAGTTTTTTTATAATAAAAACCGTCATATTTTAAAAACTACAAGAAATATTAAAATAACGATATTGCTGCTTGTTTCTTAATAATTTTTTTGAAAAGAGATCGGCTATAAAATAAAATCTGGAAAAATTCAGAAGAAATAAAATGAAAATTATCAAGAATTAAAATGGCTCATTTATGCTGAAATTGAATGCGTTTCAATAAGTGAATCAATATTAACTTTACTTGATCCACCCTATCTTGAAGATTTAAAAAGTTATAGCACTTTAAAAACAAAAAAAAAAGCAAAAAATACAGACAATTTCTACAAAAAGCACGTTGTATAACCAAATAACGACTCATTACAGCGAAAAATAAAGTAAAACTTCTTTTTTTAGCTGTTTTTTCTTACTTTTACAGTTTAAGAATGATCACGAGTGATGTAAATTCAATAAAAAGCTTGAAAATTAATAAATGAGCTATAGTTTCTCAAAAACTTTCAAACATAATAAATTTGCAAAAAATAAAAATAATTTCAACAAAATGCATGCGAATTTACAAAATAATAACTCATTTGAGCCAAAAGTGAAAAACAAACGTTTTTTTTTTGTTATTTCTTCTTTCTTTAAAGATTAAGAATGATTTTCTAGAAATTTTGAATTTGACGCGTCATAATATATAATTTCTCTAGGGACTTTAGGTCTTATTAGTGATGACGCTCACTGCGTCATCTAGCGGCTTAGATCAGCAGCTACTGCACTTGTCATTTTTGATAATGTAAATTCCTGTAATAATTGTTATTGTTTATGATTCTTTAATTATTATTATTTATTCTTTAATTGTTGCCAAAATGTTTATTAAAATTTTTGTTATTTCTTCTTTCTTTAAAGATTAAGAATGATTTTCTAGAAATTTTAAATTTGACGCGTCATAATATATAATTTCTCTAGGGACTTTAGGTCTTATTAGTGATGACGCTGACTGCGTCATCTAGCGGCTTAAATCAGCAGCTATTGCAATTGTCATTTTTGATAATGTAATTAATGTAAATTCCTGTAATAATTGTTATTGTTTATGACTCTTTAATTATTATTATTTACTCTTTAATTGTTGCCAAAATGTTTATTAAAATTTATTCTATCTGAATATTACCATTTGTTTATGAATTGAATTATTGTGCTTTTGCTGAAGTGATTTGATATTTTTTAAATATTTTGCAACAGAAATCGGTAATTTGTATTTATTTATTTAGTTAATTTAGACTATGTTTCAACTAAGTTGGAGGTGTTCAGGAAAAAAGGTGAGTGATCTAATATTTTATTACTCTTCATAACCTCACTTTTTTGTATTGTAAAATTTTATTAAAAATGACTATACAGGGTTATGCATCGCAACTATTCTTATTGACTAGAATACAGCGTGGTCAACAATGACTGTTTGAGTTGGCAACACTTTTTTCATTTGCCTAGTTGAAACACTGCGACCGGATACGCTTCTTTGACATAACAATCGTAAGAAAAATTGTAGTCACAGCGACTAACTTTTTAATTGGCATCTGTCAATAATATTGTTAATTGTTATTGTCAAAAATGTCACCGGTCAACAACAGGAAGTGGTTGCAGTTGTACCGTTTTAAACTAAAATGTAGAATTGCCAACTCAAACAGTCATTATTGACCACGCAGTATAGCTTATATAACTAAGATTAACAAAATTGTTTTATAATTGAAACTTATAAAACAAATATACGTGAACATTTCGAAAAACTTATGTCACAGATTTGGGCAGTCTAATGAAAAATATAATAAAAAACTCACTTTAAATGACTTGATTCTAATGCCGAAGTCGTTGTTTTCTCAAATTCAGCATATCTTTGGTTTGTGGATGGTATAGACTGCGAGCTCGCTATGGATGGTCCATTTACTTTTTGGGGTCTTCTAAGCCCGATGCCTGATCCATTGTGAGTAATTCTTTATCGCTTAATATTAAGCTTTGGATTCTTTCTCGTCCACTAATAGTGGAAGCAAGACAATCTGAATATTCTATATCAGATCTGATCTCAGCTGGTCTATCCTCAGCAACTTGTTTGTTCAATTTTACATGAGATCTGACGCGACCTGTTCTGACGTCACCAAATTGTTCGATTAATGCAATATCGCCTGGTGTTAACCTATCGAGGCGTCCTCGTCCTCTGCTAATCGAATATTCTACATCAGACCTGACCTGACCAATTTCTTGCTTCAATTCTATATTAGGTCTGACCTGACCAATTTGTTTCTTTCGTTCTATACCGCCTGATCTTAACCTATCGATTGTTCTTCGTACGGTAGTTATGGAATCAAGACGATTTGAATATTCGGCATCAGATCTGACCTGACTTATTTCTGTCTTCAATTCTTTATCAGATCTGCCCTCACCAATTTGTTTCGTTGATTCTATATCTCTTGAAGTTAACCTCTTGGTTCTTTTTTGTTCGCTGCTTATGGAAGCGAATGGACAATTTGAATCATTTAGATAATTTTTTGGAGGCTCTTCCCTGTTTTTATTTCTTTGTTCTTGATAATATTTCATTAGGCTATCGGGCATGGGATTTAACCATGAGTCTTTTGAAGGTGTGTTATATTCGCAAAGTCGCACTATATCATCGTCTACATCCTCCTGTGTTTTCCACGTCTCGTTGATCCACCCACCAGAATCTCCGCTGGGTTTAAAACTGTCTCGGTTTGATGGGTCCATTATCAAAATCTCAAACAAGATAGATAACCTCACTTTTCGATGTGGATAGCGCTTTTGGCTGAAATTGATTTGAAAATTATAGTAAATCTATTAGGAGCTAGAAGCTAAAACAATTAATAAAGACAGACCGTCAGCGCAAATTCATTCAAATCAGAAGCTGTTGCAACTTGCCGATGAGTTCCAATAAGATCGTAACATGTCCAAGTTTACAGATATGTTGAATGAATTTTGTATTGGTCTTTCTTTATAGTAAATAAGATAAAAATAAAGAGATATTACACCTTATTAAAAAATAAAAAAAAAACAATACGTATCAAAAGCGGTAGAAATATTCGTACTGCCGGTTCTGTCGTTTCGGCCATGCAAACCTTGACAACTGACAATGTGACAGTGTCAACCCGTGACGACACCCCAGACATTGCCTTACTTTTTGTATATTTGGTTGCATAACTTGTCCTCTCCAATCTGTTTCTGTTGCATTATCAGAAAAGAACTATTTCTGAATAAGCAGCTTTATATACATGGCATAACAGTAAGAAACTATACAGAGTGATAAAAAAAACAAATCAAGAGTGCTACTTTATTTTTTTTGTGTCACTGAAAAGTTTGTCTTAGTTTGAGTCATACGAATAAACTTAATTTTAATACACTAATAAACTTTTTGATAATTATCTTGTTTAGAATTTTTTTAATGCAGAGGAGTATAAATTAGGACAATTTTTTGGTTTTCCTTCGTTTTGAAAGAAACCTTCTAATAAAAATGATTTTTTTTTAATGGTCAAACCCATTTTACAACTTATTCTGTAGTTATTGTTGCTTAGGAAAATTACCGAAAATTGAAAAGATGCTATAGCCGTTCTTATAAAATTACCGACTTTTAGCGAAAAATTTGTTTCAGTGAAGTTACATGTGGTAATAAACTTGGTTACTTACTTATTCTTACGAATATAAAATGTATCTTTTTTTCATTATTATTATTATGTTCAACCCTCCCTGTCTCGGAGGCACAGCAATTTTGCTGGATTCAAAAATCATTACGGTCTTCGACAAGTAATGATAATGACAATATTATTTACTAAATAATATAAAAATTGTTGAAGAACAAGCTTTTAATTTTATTAATATTTATAATAAATATTAATAAAATTATATTTATAATTTTATTATAATTATTATCTGATAATATAAAATAAAATGCGCAATTATATCTCCAGCGTGTGAAATTTATGAGATAATCCGTTTTGGCAGCATTAAAATTGTTTCGCTTTTTACAAAATTTGACAGCAATTAAAATATACAGAGTGGCGCATTGAAAGCGAAACAGAGACATGTATTAGCAGCTCATTTTTTTAGAAAATGCGGCCAAAAAATCACGTTCACTCCTGACTTCCGTTTTTAATCCAATTAACGATCGAGGTGATGCGTAGCGATTATCGCGTAGCACAACTTACCTGATGATTGTGTAAGCATAAAGCTATGCAGTAGTAAGTTAGCGAAAACATCGTTGTTAACATTTTATTGTCTTTACCAATGATATTACAGATTTAATAAAAAAAAAAACAAATTACGCAAAAAAAGAGCTATAAATCAACATTAAAATTGATAAAACTACAGGGTGTTTTATTTGAAAAAACAAAATTTTGACAACGGAGAAAGTTTAAGAACTAAAAACCATTCTTTACAATTAAGAAATAAAGCTCACGTTTAATAACTCTATCTTTCGTTTGGATTTTCACAAAAAAATTCAGTCCTTTGGTTAAAAGAAAAATCGTATAACTTTTTATGTAAATATAAGTTTTTAAAGAAAAAAATCATATAACTTTTTTGTAGTTGATGTAAACTAAAAAGAATTAATGTTAAAAAGACCCTGATTTTCTAGAACAGAATTATTACTGTATATTTATTTATAACAGAATTTACAATAAATTATTAACAAAAACATAATAGAACACTCTGTATATTAAGACTGGGACTGAAAAAATATAATATAGAAAATATTTTTTTGGCAATTTGCCTCTATTTTGATACTCTAATAGACTCATTAGAGAACTTAAAACTTTTTTACTAAAAACTAAACCTAAACTTTTTTTCTAAAAAATGTTTAGGTTGGTAAAACTTAATTTGACTTTTTTTCTGTCTGTCAATAATATTGCGAATTATAATTTGAAATTAAAATTTTTGAACAACAAAGTGAAGTGAACAATTGATGAAAAGTATACTTATGTGAAATATAATTTTCAGAAGCAAAAGTGGCACTTAACTTATAAAAGTAAGTATCTTACAATAATAATAATGAAAGCCAAAATAATTTTTGCTAATTCGAGGCCTATATGTAAAGTTTTGTTCCATTTTCGTATTTTGGGGCTGACAGGATTAGAATTTTTGGATAAAACAATAGAAAAGACCAATAGATAAAATTTTCACTTTTAAAATCAAGGTATTGCCAATCCACTCCAAAAATCCCTAAATCGATCAAATTGAAAAAAAAATGCTCAAAAACAGCATAAAAAGGGAAAACTACAAAAAATAATTTAAAAACTCGTTTCATAAGAGCTTAGGGCACTTATTCTTTAAAGAAACTCGTGGCTTTGCTTCTCATTTTTTAAACTATAAGGCATGTTT
This sequence comes from Lagria hirta, assembly GCA_947359425.1. Classification (NCBI taxonomy): domain Eukaryota; kingdom Metazoa; phylum Arthropoda; class Insecta; order Coleoptera; family Tenebrionidae; genus Lagria; species Lagria hirta. The sequence continues at coordinate 3,458,041 of OX375799.1, forward strand.
TATGAAACTTGTTTTTTAATATACTATTGGGATGACAGAACAAATAAAAAACTAAAAATTTAAGCGGCTTATCTATTATTTTTTAATTCTTACTTTATTTATTTAAACTAATAATTTCTTTTAAGACGCAAGATGCAAAAACTAACAAAAAACATCAAATAAAACCAAAAAATTAGAAAAAAGCTTGAAAAAAAAGTGAAGAAACTGTAAAATGTAGTAAAGTTGAGTTTTTACTGATTTTTTAAATTAATAAAATAAAATAAACAATGAATTGAATCCTACGGCTCAAACTTTCAGAGTCTCATCCCAAAAAATATTTTAAATAAATTGGGCCAGAAAAAAAACATTTTTAAACCCTTCGACACGGTCTTTTCCGAAAGATGTCAATATTTCAATGACTTCGGGTCGTGAAAGCCTTTCTTCTTTTAAAAAAAAATCATCTTTTTAACAGTAGACAGAGCCCAAAAATGAGCTTTTTTGGCTCAGTCTACTGTATGGCGACATAAGAATATAGTTTTATAACTGCTGATTTATTATGAAATGGGTGTAATATCTATATATATAAAAGAAAGTCTGTTAGTTACTCCACTTATAACTCAAGAACGGCTTTACCGATATGGTTGAAAATTGGTGAGGTGGTAGCTTAGAGCCAGGAGACGGACATAGGATACTTTTTATTCCAGAAACCACCCTCTAAAAGAGGGGTGAAAGTCAAATGTGAAATGCGATGTCGGAAACGTTCGGTGAGGCTCGACAAATTACCGAGAAATTTGACGCAACCACGAAGAAGCGTTTACATTAAGATTTATTTGACGTGGCTCAAGAAATTTTCCCAAACTTGGATTTTTATATCAATTATAGTTTAGAGCCAGGAGAAGGACATAGGATACTTTTCATCCCGTTCGACAGCATTCCCGTGTGACTTGACATGAAACGTCAGTCACTATAAAACGTGGAATAACAAAACGCAAATGACAGCTATGTAATTGACGTATAATGACAGATATGTAATGACGTATGGATGACAATTTGATATTTGTAAGAAATCAATAATAAAACTATTTCTATTAAATAAATAATTAACAATTATAATGTAATAATAGTGCCGTTGCCCATTCGTAAAAAGTGAAGTGAACTATAAAACTCGGTATGGTTGAAAATTTTAGTTTTTAGGTGAAGTGAAGTTTAATTAATAATGCCGCGACCAAGACGATCGAATCTTTCCCGACAAAGCCGTGATGCAAGAAGAATACGAAATACTGCAAATGAAAGGACTGAAGAAGAACAAGAAATTGCACGTGAACAGCGCCGCGATAGTATGGCTCGACTTCGTGCTTCTCAATCACGAGAGCAAAGTGAAGCAGCCCGTGAAACAGCTCGGTTGGCAATGCAGAATCGTCGAGCGAACAACAGAGGTCAACAAATAGATAATTTGCGACGCAGAACAAGATATTTATCAAGTGCTGATTTGAATCGAGCAGCGAGTTTATTAATATTAATAAATATTTAAAGATATTAATAAAATTTTTAATTAAATATTAATAATTATTTTAATATTTAATTATTAAATATTTAATAATTTTTAATTATTAATTAGAAAAAATTAATAAAACTAAATAATTATAAACAGCTACTTTTTATTAACAAAGGGATGAAAAGGGGAGGGATAGAGACAAAAAATGACATGTATCAATATATAATTTTCAAAGATTTTGGTTTGCTTATTTTAAAAATAATATCTATGTTTAGGCGGAACAAAGTTCGCCGGGCCAGCTAGTAGTTCATAAAAATCATGAGTATGGATGATCCGTTTTGGCAGCTTTAAAATTGTTTCGCTTTTCAAAAATTTTCCAAAATTTGACAGCAATTAAAATATATTGTGGCTCAAACGTACAATAATAAATACAACTGTCAAGGCATCATCAAAGAAGAATACAAAGTGACGAAAAAAAAACAACCCCTAAAGTGAATTTAAACGCTTTAATTGTAACAAATGTAAAATAAGAAGGGTTCAATTCAATTGTCGCAATTAAAACTAAATTTGAATTGTCGGTGAAAATTTCTTTGGGGTATGATAAGTTATGCATTCATAAAGTTTGGATTATTGCTGTAGTGATTCCATTAGAGTATGAGATGGACGTCAAATATTGGCATTTTTGATTTAAGATGGACAACAATTATTCTCAATTGTTAGATGCTACAATCAATGAAGAGGACAGATGTTAGGCGATTTTGTTTGGTTTATATTATGTTGTGGGGGTGAGGACATCGTTGCGTAAAATGACCACTGTCCACTCAAATTCGGACGATGCTCAATTTATGGATATTCTCTAGAGTGCCCACTCGACTAGATTTATATAATACTAAATCAACATACAAAAGTTTATTGGAAAAATATTGGTTGATAGGAACCCCATAGCAACATTTTTAATAATTAATAAAATATAATAGCAAAAACAATGTATTTGGCCAACCCTTAAAAAAATTGTTTTCTATTGTGGATAATTGAGAAAAAACTTTTTAAAATAAAAATAACTGCATGTCCATATCCTAACAATAACACTGATAACCATTGAATCATCTAGAAATACTTCAAAGTTGAGTAATACATTCCATTCTCTTAAATTAATACCTGATAAATTGCAACGTTGCCACTTAAAAAGTTGGTTTTTCTTATTTTATTAATATTTTTTTATTTAGGCCTGTTTCCGTTAAAATTTATATTTTAATAATAAAAGTTATAAATTCGCTAAACTAAACTCAAAACTCTCACTACTTTCATTTATAGAAAACAAAAATTTGTAGTTGTTTTTCTTTCTAGACAAAAGTCTTAATGAAAAGTTGTAAAACAAAAGAATACAAAACAAAAAAATTGAATACTAGGAACTATCTTAAAGTAACAAAATTTTTTAGTAAACCTTTCCAATCACATTTTTTCTCTAATTTTTAATTAAAGATAATTGTTAGATAATCAACCAAAAAGCATTAATTTAATTTTCTCATTTTGTTAACAAAAAGTAAAAAAGCTTTATCGAAATTTATTAGTCAAGCATATACAGTGTGTTTGCTTAAATTCCCTGCAAATAGAAAACTTTTTTTATTATTACCTTTAGGTAAAAAAGAATATTTTTCTTAAAAAAGTTTTGCATGGTCTAAAAACTAAAACACAAGCATTATAAAATAATTTTTTCCACCCCTATACGAGGGTTATCCAAAAATATGGATTCCGCTCAAGACTTAAATATTTTTTTTTAGACAAAATCAAAAATAGTTATGAAAAAAAGCTGAATAACGTTTGAAAATACGTCGAAATATCCAATTAGGATTTCTAGTATTTTGTGACAGAAACATGTCTAACAAATTTAGACAAATGCAATTCTAACACTGAAAATGACATTCAATTAATTTAAATAAATAATATAAATAATAAAAATTAATGCATTACCTTTAATTGAATCAAATAACATTGCGTAATCTTTTAAGTGACATCTATAGTATATTCAAGATAAAGGCGTAGTGGATGTAAACAAAAAGAGGCGCGTGATTAGAGATAATTGGCTTTTGTATTGGTAGAACCATCACCTGACCTAGCAGAAAGTGCGTTGATTGGCTGGCTATGTAACCTTGAACACGTGATATTGTTAACCTCCACTTCGTCTTTAACTTGAAAATACTATAGTTGCTACGTTACAATTTAAATTATCGCAAAACAGATATAAATAATCAAAAAATCAGAATTTTAGAAATAGATTGAAAGTTACCTAAAAATAAACAACATTTTTCAGTAATAAAACAAACATAAAAAATTGTTGAAAAATAACAAAATTTGATAGGTGTAATTGGATGGATCGTAGTTTTTAGCTCTAATCAACTTTTCTCAATAACAATTTTCTATTTTTTAATTAAAGATAATTTAGATAATCACCCAAAAAGCATTTATTAGCTTATTTTGTCAACTAAAAGTTAAAAAGTATTGTCAACATCTTTTTTAATAAGTCATATACAGTAGACTGGACCAAATAAACAAAATTTTTTCTTAAAAAATATATTGAAAATATCTTTTGAGATGACAAAAAAAAATACCCTAAAAGATTGAGCTTTTAATAATAATAAGAGAGTACCAATCATGTTTTCTATTACTTTTAGCGTCAAAACTCTTGAACCATTGAGTCAAAACTCAGTTTACAATTGATAATAACTAAAAAAAAAGTTACACACTTGCACGGGCTGGCTCTCACAGGCCCAAAGCCCTTGTAACAGCTATGATACAAAACAAACAAAAAATAAGAGTTAAAAAATCCAATTACATTTTTTTTAATTAAAGATGAATGAGGGAATGATAACTCAGCTTGGGGGAGGAGTATTAATAAAAGAATGCGACAAAATAGGGGAAAGAAAAATAATAGTGATAATAAGAGACTGGGAAGAGAAAAAAAATAATGAAATGAAAAGAAAACTGAAAGTACCAAAAAAGTTTTCATAGATGATGACATGACAAGAAATGAAAGAGAACTCCAGAAAAAATTATGAAACAAAAGAGAACAAGACAAAGTGGGATACGGAAAGATAATTCATAGAAGAAAAAAAATGGAGATGAAATGAAGAAGAGAATAAGATACAGGTTTTTCAAGAGAAGAAAACGGGAAGAACAAACAAAAAAGAAAACAACAGCAAACGAACAAGGATGAAATAGAAAAGCAAAAAAGAAAAATGAAGAAGAAAAAGGTAAAAAAGAAAGCAACATAACAAGAAACTGCAATAGTTATGAAGTAAAACGAAAGAAAGAGACAAGAAAGAAGCAACAGAGGAAGATAAAAAAGATAAACTAAATTTTGGGTTTACTATAATCGGAAGTTGAAGTGTATAACTTTGTTTAGGCCTGTTATTGACTTTTCAGAAAATGTATGCGAAGTCTTAAAGTTAAATTAGTAAGAGAGTTCTTTTTTAATCACAATGATTTGGCATAATTTCTTGAAGTTATCAAATACAATGTGTCATTCGATTCTTCTAACACAGTGTTATTATTTAAAAATTGATAAGGCTTTCGAAGAATACCTTCTAATTACCTTTGGCATTGGAGGGGTAAAATAACTGCACATATGTAGTTAGCCAGTGCTACCCGTGATTGTTCCCAGTTTTTCGCGATCATTTTATGAACAATGAGTGAATCTGTTGAAGAAAGCACAAAGCCCCAAAACTCGCGTGTGAGTATTTTTTGTTGTTGAATTTTTTTTACTGATTTATTTTGATTTTTTTAGAAATCTAGTGTTGTATTTTCCGCTGCTCAACTGCGAGTTTTGAACTCAATTTATGCTGTATCGAAATACATTGAAACTCCATTGAAACTGGCATTAGCCAATCTTTTTAATGTTTCTATAAACCAAATATACAACTGGTTTCAAAATACGCGCGCTGCCGAAGCGGCAAGCTTTAGAAGATCACAAGCAGCTAAGTTAGATCTTACGCAAATCAAAATATCTCATGGTATTCAACCTAACCGCTGGGAAACTGCGGAGGTCAATGCCAATTTGTCTTCAGCTCCCGAACAAGCACTAGCAATTGCAGGAAATTCTGCTTTTTATGTTACTCCAGATGCTTCTCAGTTCAATACTGAAAACTCTTATCCATATGCTACTTCAGATGCTTCTCAGTGTTGGACTCAGGGCCCTTATCCAGCATTTAGTCTGGATGCTTTTCAACCCAATACTCCGGAATTTTATCCAGCTGATACTTCAGATGCTTCTCATTTTTGGACTCAGGACTATTATTCACCTGCTGCTCTGGATGCTTCTCAACTCAATATTCAGAATCCTTATTCAGCTAATACTTCAGATGCTTTTCAGTTCTGGAATGAGGACTCTTATTCAGCTGCTTCTGTGGATGCCTCTCAGCTCAGGACGCAGGAGTCTTATTCAACTGCTACTAGGGATGTTTTTCATCTCAATACTTTGTACCTTTATTCACCTGCTACTTCAGATGCTTCTCACTTTAGGTCAGATGCTTATCATCTTAGGACTCAGGACCTTTATTCAGCTGCTACTTTGGAAGCTCCTCAGCTCAATACTCCGAACTTTTATTCAGCTGCTGCTGCAAATGCTTCTCAGCTCAGGACTCAGGATTATTATTCAGCTGCTGCTCAGTTCAATACTCAGAACTTTTATTCACCTGCTTCCTCAGATGCTTCTCACTTCGGGATTCACAACTTTTATCCAGCCGCTACTGTGGATGCTTCTCCGCTCAGAGCTCTGGACTATAATTCAGCTGCTACTCTGGATGCTCCTCAGTTTATTACTCAGAACCCTTATCCAGCTGCAACTCTGGATGTTTCTCAGCTCAGCGCTCAAGACTTTTCTTCACCTGCTTCACCCTCTGCGCTCGTTTGGTTTCCCTGAATGGTACCAATAATCTTTTTCATATAGTTCATAACTCTATACGCTTATATTTGCTGTGGCCATTTTGTAGATTTAGTCTGGTTTTTTGATATTTTAGAGTTTAATATCGAACGTTATGTTGTTTCTATTAAGATTTTGAGTGATTTTTGCAGTATTTAGACTCTTAGTTTGTCTATCATTACTATAATCGCATTTTAAAACAGGTTACTTAACTTTTACTTATCTTTATGAGGATTGCTACCATTGAGATTTTTGTTTGAGGCAAGACGAAAAACGCTACTATGCGGCAAAACTCTTAAGGCCGGCTTTGACTTGGTGATTTGTCATTAGCAAGAAATGGTTTTGATATTATTAGAATAAAACTTGTTTCTATTTTGCTATAACTTTTGATATGATTTTTTAGTAATTTTTGCTTAGGAACCAGAGTGTGTGGCAATGTTGAATATTTTCTGTCACATCGGTATAATTAAATTTATTATTATTGAGTTTTTGATTCATTGCCACATTGAGTTTTTGATTCATCAACAGATAAAGCAACATTTGACCAAATCGATTAATAGAGATAAAGTTTTATAGTGCGAACTCAAATATGTGTATAGTAGGAACGTTTATGATATACCCGGAAGTAAATTTTATTGCTTATAATGAGAGGGACAGGGCAACAAAAGAAAGAGAGATTTACAACCTAAAGTGTTGCGTAATACGAAACGGTGGTTTTGGGTGTCAATCTTTCTAATGGGAGCAGTGTAATAAAATCTACTGCCGGGTATATCTCAAACGTTTTTACTATATTACTTGCTAACTTTTGACTTTGTCAGATGTTTTCTGTGTTTGAGAAGTCATGTGACAAATCAAATAGTAACTTCATAAAGATTAGTTAAAGTTAAATATCTTGTTGTGAAGTAATTGAGAAGATATAATGCTATAATCGAAATGTTTTTGTTTTGTTATTTTATAATGTGGTTCATCATTTTCAATTGTATATACATGCAAAAATTAATAATATTACCACGAAGATATTTAAAGATTATAGTGATAAAAATATTTTTATTATGTTTGTACTATTATCAATAATGACAATAAAGTGTTTATAAATTTACAGTGAAGATTTTTTCTTATTAGTTCGATTTGATAACGGGCTGGTATTAAATTGAAATAGGGTTTGTTCACAAATAACAATAACTCTAAATTACAAAACCCTATAATTGAGTTAGAATGTTTGGGATTTTGCAATTGCAGATTGAAAACCGATCAATCAAATCGGTAAGTATTGGGGTTGGTTTTCAATAATCTAATAGAAAATTAACGACTCCTTCAATGAAACGTCGTTCGATTGATAAATTACTTAGGAATGATGTCGTTATTTTAAATAATTTTAATCTAACCACTCGCTGGATATTTAAATATTTTTCTTTACTTTTTGGTAGCGAAAAATCTGAAGTATCTCTAAAGAAACAATATCTAGGGTAAACACTGAGCGGATGCACCACTAAATGAGTTTTGAGTGGTGCATCGCGTGTCCAACTGGCCCTTTGGGGTAGTCGGCTTATTGCAGGGTTATTGTGCATTCAGCTTCCTACAATGCCGATCCGTTAAATAAACGAATCACGTATCTATCAATAATTGCAAATTTATCTATATCTTAGCAATTACCCAAAATAATTAAAGACTTTTCTATTATTTATTATTACATTATCTGCTGACTGGTTCAAAACTTTTTTTTAGGGATATACAGTGCGTTTTTGGCAGGTTGAAATGTCAATTGACTCTTGGTTTTCTCCGCATTATTTTAAAAAAATAGGTTAATTCAATGACCCGGTGGCTAAAGATAGTTTTTTCAGAGCCGGACCGTGGGTTCCAGTTTCACTCAGGAGATGTCTTTCGTCAGACGTTACAGTGCAATATCCCTGCTGTAAACTTTAAAAAATAAATAGCAAAAGTTTCTCTGGCTATGATTAAGTTACTTTCGGCACTTATAGATACATATTTATTTATTAAAATACAAGACGTAGAAACCTTCTACTGTCAAAAAAACACGTCTTTTTGACTTTTGGTAATTTTTTTAAACAACATTAACTACAGAATAGGTTGTAAAATGGGTTTTACCACATTTTTATTAGAATGTTACTTTTAAAACGGGGTAAAACAAGAAAATTGAAAATGGTCTTACTTTATACTTTTTTGGATTGAAGAATCTAATGCCTTAAGATTATTCGTATAATTCAGACTGAGACAAACTTTTCAATAAAACAAAAGATAACACTTTTCATTTGTTTTTTTTTAAACTTCACAACATTATAATTGTTGATTTTAGTATATTTTATTAAAGAGCCAACAGCTAAATAATAAGATATGATTCTTTGAACTATTGCTGTTTTTTCTATGATTTAGGCTTTTTGACATGCTTTTAGGTAGGTGGGTCTATGTGTGGTTTTATCTATCTACTATCACTCAAACCTAGAACATGAGAACATTTTAACAGTGGCGGATCTACCGGGCCTGAGGCTACATGGGTCCGGATAATACACATTATTCTTACAAAAAAAAAAATTTTTTGTCATATTTGTGAGAAATTTTGTTTATTTTAATGGCGAAAGTTAGAGATAAAACAATTTGTTACGCTTTAAGCTAGCTCATTTGGAATGTAATAGAAGATGGGCGGCATGCAATAAAAATGACCCAACTGTAAAGAGTCTCTTTCCCTTGAAATTTTTTTTATTGATCTATTTTGTTATTTACAAGTTTTTTGACTTATGCGACCCAGATGCACAATTGTATAACATAAGACAAGTCTAGTCAATATCTATTAATCTATTTCTATTATAAGATGTCTTTTTACTGAAAAAAGAAAAACACTTGAGCTTTACAAATTACTGATACTATTATGTACAAATAATTAACTCATTTTTAAAAATATATTACTATTAGATAAAGTATTCTTACTAACAAACTAAATACTATAAATAAATCGATAATAAATTCTTCTTTTTTGGCCACTTTATAAAGTAAGTCAAATTTTTGCAAAAACTTTTGTTTCAAGTTTATTAAAATTAATTGATTTAACAAAAACTTTTTATTATTTTTTTAGAAAAAATATTTATTATGATGCCTTGATTTGTAGTAGACTTTATTAATTAATTTTTCTCAAACAACTTATTCTTTATTAAAAATAATAATTTAAAAAAGTTGTACTTACGCAAAAAATGTTATTTAAATTAGTAAACAAAAGCTATCTATTTATTAAAACAATTGAATTAAACTTGTTTTTTGTTTTTAACTATACCGGTCACAGTAGCATCTGCTGAACGCAGTTTTTCTAAACTGGAGTTAATAAAAACGTACTTACGAAATACTATAGACCAAAAACGATTATCAAATTTATCTTTGATTTTAATTGAAAACTTTATAGTGAAAGAGTTAGACCTATCGAATTTAGAGACAAATTTTGCTACTAAAAAAGCAAGAAAAAATTGGTTTTTATAGCTATAATTTGATTGTAAAATATAATAAAGTTGTTTTTGTTTGCTTTCAGAATTATTAAAAGTAACAATGTTTTATTTATTACATAAAATTCTAGATAATATATCACAGATTTAATAAAAAGTGTTATAACAAAATGTAAACAAAAAAAAAGGATATAAGACCTATCACAAAGTTTAATTTTTTTTTGAACCCGGGCTCGCTATTGGGTTGGTACGCTACTGCATTTTAATATTCTCACAAGGGAATGAAATGATAATAACTTATGGTCTTTTGTTACATGATAAGATTGATAAGATAAACACTAGCAGCAGCAAACCAGTTTGCTAATCATGGTTACAGAATACCATCAAAAACAGTTGAAATCGGACGGAAATAGAAGAAGCGTATCGTATAATAAGGAAAAAAGTATTATTTTACAAAAAAATATTTTGAGAATGGCAACAGAGTAATTTATTTTAATGTAAACTCATTACAATAAATATATTGTAATGAGTTTATTGTTATTTTCACAGTTTTTTGATATACGAAATCAATTTTTTTTGTGTAGTGTTTTTTCTATGTAAAAATATGTTGATTTTTTATAAAACTCTACGTAATTCCAACAAAAAGTAAAATTTTCGATTTTGACAGGTATGAATTTTGTGGCATTTGAATTTCTGATTGAAATTCTTCTAATCTGAAAACTATTTGCTTTTTTCATTACATTATTGGTTCTACTTGTCAAATTTGGCTTTATCTCATTTTCTGGACATCCAGCACGTTTTCTTTTGGTCTAGTGACATTAATTTTGATTATATAGTTTTGAAAATCCCTAATCGCCTAGTATTTCTACACATCTGCACATTGGTCAACAGAATAATTACAACAAAGAAGTGATTTTATGAATCATCCTAATACCTTTTAGACTACAAAATCAGCAACAAAAGCGGTGTTAGCTGCTAAAGATTTGAGTTGTGACGTCAGTGGCGCGTGTACGGCACACGCTGATCTTCTATCCATTGTTTCCGTTTTCGAGTCATGCACGTGACCATTATGGCCGACTTATTTTCTAATGCGTTTTGAGTCAGTCCCGTATTTGTCCACTTTTGTGCAAAAATCTCTTACAAACTGAGATAATGAGTGTTTTTTTTTTAGTTCAAATTTGCTTTTTATTATGTAAATGCGCCACCACTGGTCGGCCAATAATTTCAATTATTGTAAAAATTCCTATTCTAATAGTTATCGTTTGATTCACGCCGCAGAATTTTCAAGTACGGACCTGAGTAAAAATGGCTTTTTATTTTTTTTCATGCTATTAGCTATTCCACTTACTCATCAAACACGATTTTTTTTAATTAAAAAGTGGGTGAGGATGATCGATAATTTCTTCATCAATTTGTTTATATCGAACAAGGAACAATCGGTCATCTGTTTTTATTAGCGAAAATCATTGATTTCTATTATCATCTAAAGGTGATGTTGATCAAAAAAATTGACGCTAAAGGTGTTAAAAACATAAAAATTTTGTTTCTGTTCGTTCATTGGAATTCTCACATGAAGTGACGTTAATTGTACAGTTTTAATTGTTTTTGATTTTTTTCTATTTGTTCGGCGGTGAATCAGATGTAGTAATTCTAATTCTTATGATAATTGTATTTTAATTGGATAAAAAGGAAAAAATATGTGACATGTATCAAATAAACTAAGTATTAAAGTCGTTTTTTTGAAATTAGAATTTTTTTTTGGATGTAGGGTCTTAGAACTCTCTATAATGTATATTTTAATAAAAAATATACATTACTGGTTTAATTTTTTTATATTCTTTTCTAGATATGCAGTGCATATGCTGCATATTTTTATAATACAATATTTAATTTATTAAATGTATTAATTGTTGAAATAAAACGGTGGATTTACTTGTTATAAATATTTTTATTTATATAATATTATGAAAATTTACAATAATTTACACGTAAGTCTCTATCTACAAATAAAGTTGTACATAATAGTTCACAGCCTCTCATGAATGATTCCACTTTTAAGCAAATTTAGATTTCCAACGATTTTCTATAATTTCATTAAACTCATTTTCGGTGCTTTCGGATGAGAAAATGTCATAATCCAAACAGGTGGTTTCCGTGGAAACACTACTTCTGCCTTCTCGCAGAGAAATCAAAGAATTGTTAAACTCTTTTCGTGCATAAAAGCGGTGAAACACTGACGACCAATTTTTGAAAATCTATATAAACGAAATTAATTATTAATTGATAAAAAATATTAACCAACTCACCTTTAGCCAATTGTGAGTGGACCAAGTTAAAAGTTTTTTCCATGACATGATTGGTTTATGAATGTTGTTTGAATATGGCGAACTATTATTGTCGCCGTACTTATATAATGTTATCCCTCCCACAGAACTGATAATTCCGACATTGAAAGCCACCCTTACAAATTCGCCCCCAAGTGATCTAACCAGCAATCAAGTTATTATTCTCACACTAAAAATTAGAATACAGCGCAAGCAAAGACGTTGGGGTGATTAAAATCTCTTAACATAAATGAACTCGTTACAGTAAAAGGGTCACCCTACATTATGATTTTTTTTATTTTTTCTATTATTCAAAACCTAATTTTATAACCCGTGATTATTATTAACCTCTTAAATACACAATGTTGAGCTAATGAATCGAATATTTATTCAGACATTATACAAACCATTATATACAAAAACAAGTGACTTTTTACAGGTGCCTAATTCCTTTACAAACCATGCGGGCAAAAAAAAGACCTACAATATCCGTACTACTAAAGGGGGTATTACCACTAAATTATTTTACTTGATAATTATTCATTTTTATCTACAGTCAAAACGTTTGAGAGATACCCGACAGTAAACTTTATTCATCGGAAAGTTTGACACCCAGAACCTCATAAATTAAAGTCCATTTATTGCAGATCGTTCTCTAATCAGGGTAGTACTTAAATAAATTTTAAAATCTTACATTGTCGAATTCTCTAAAATGAATTAAATAAAATCATGTGTTGTCGGACTAATTGGACTGTATTTTTTTGGAAACAGAGCTAAATTATAATGGTTATTCCCAAAAATGGCCGTTAACTATCGATATTTTAAGATTTTATATACTTTTATGTCAATGATCTTTGAGCTTCCAGCAAGACTACCCGGGCTTATTACTTATTATTATTTACTAGCTGGCCCGGCGAACTTTGTTCCGCCTAAACATAGATATTATTTTTAAAATAAGCAAACCAAAATCTTTGAAAATTATATATTGATACATGTCATTTTTTGTCTCTATCCCTCCTCTTTTCATCCCTTTGTTAATAAAAAGTAGCTGTTTATAATTATTTAATTTTTTTAATTTTTTCTAATTAATAATTAAAAATTATTAAATATTTAATAATTAAATATTAAAATAATTATTAATATTTAATTAATAATTTTATTAATATCTTTAAATATTTATTAATATTAATAAACTCGCTGCTCGATTCAAATCAGCACTTGATAAATATCTTGTTCTGCGTCGCAAATTATCTATTTGTTGACCTCTGTTGTTCGCTCGACGATTCTGCATTGCCAACCGAGCTGTTTCACGGGCTGCTTCACTTTGCTCTCGTGATTGAGAAGCACGAAGTCGAGCCATACTATCGCGGCGCTGTTCACGTGCAATTTCTTGTTCTTCTTCAGTCCTTTCATTTGCAGTATTTCGTATTCTTCTTGCATCACGGCTTTGTCGGGAAAGATTCGATCGTCTTGGTCGCGGCATTATTAATTAAACTTCACTTCACCTAAAAACTAAAATTTTCAACCATACCGAGTTTTATAGTTCACTTCACTTTTTACGAATGGGCAACGGCACTATCATTACATTATAATTGTTAATTATTTATTTAATAGTAATAGTTTTATTATTGATTTCTTACAAATATCAAATTGTCATCTATACGTCATTACATATCTGTCATTATACGTCAATTACATAGCTGTCATTTGCGTTTTGTTATTCCACGTTTTATAGTGACTGACGTTTCATGTCAAGTCACACGGGAATGCTGTCGAACGGGATGAAAAGTATCCTATGTCCTTCTCCTGGCTCTAAACTATAATTGATATAAAAATCCAAGTTTGGGAAAATTTCTTGAGCCACGTCAAATAAATTTTAATGTAAACGCTTCTTCGTGGTTGCGTCAAATTTCTCGGTAATTTGTCGAGCCTCACCGAACGTTTCCGACATCGCATTTCACATTTGACTTTCACCCCTCTTTTAGAGGGTGGTTTCTGGAATAAAAAGTATCCTATGTCCGTCTCCTGGCTCTAAGCTACCACCTCACCAATTTTCAACCATATCGGTAAAGCCGTTCTTGAGTTATAAGTGGAGTAACTAACAGACTTTCTTTTATATATATATATAGATTAAAAATCGAAAATTATTCTTACAAAAAAAAACTGTTTTCACTTGAGATTCAAACAAAAAGTCAGTTATTAAAATTAGGTAAAACTTTGATAAGAAATATACTGTTAAGATTTTTACCCTATTTTTGTGTTTTTAGCTCGATAAAATGATTTTCATTTGGGTTAATTTTATATTTTTTATTAATTAAATTAATTGTGACCTTGTAAACTGTACCCTATATAAAACTGTTAAATTTTTACACTTCAACTTGCTCGGACATTACAGCTGTCCTTTTTATTAAATCTGTAATAAATTATCTAGAATTTTATTTTATAAATAAAACATTGTCATCATATATAAAAAAAATACTATTAATAATTTGGAAAGCAAAGAAAAACAAGTTCATTATATGTTACAATCAAATTATAACTATAAAAACAATTTTCGATACGAACGACACTAAATTCGATAGGTCTAACTCTTTCCCTATAAAGTTTTCAATTAAAATCAATGATAAATTAATTTGATAATCGTTTTTGGGCCATAGTATTTCGTAAGTACGTTTTTATTAACTCCAGTTTAGAAAAACTGTTTTCAGCAGATGCTACTGTGACCGGTATAGTTAAAAACAAAAAACAAGTTTAATTTTATTGTTTTTATAAATAGATAGCTTTTGTTTACTAATTTAAATAACATTTTTTGCGTAAGAACAACTTTTTTAAATTATTATTTTTAATAAAGAATAAGTTGTTTGAGAAAAATTAATTATTAAAATCTACTTTAAATCAAGGCATCATAATAAATATTTTTTCTATAAAAATTATAAAAAGTTTTTGTGAAATCAATTAATTTTAATAAACTTGAAATAAAAGTTTTTGCAAAAATTTGACTTATTTCATAAAGTGGCTGAAAAAAAAGAATTTATTATCTATTTATTTATAGTATTTAGTTTGTTAGTAAGAATACTTTATCTAATAGTAGTATATTTTTTAAAAAGTGTCAATTATTTGTAAATAATAATATCAGTAATTTGTAAAGCTCAAGTGTTTTTCTTTTTTCAGTAAAAAGACATTTTATAATACAAATAGATTAACAGATATTGACTAGACTTGTCTTATGTTATACAATTGTGCATCTGGGTCGCTTAAGTCAAAAAACTTAAAATGACAATAAAGATCAATAAAAAGAATTTCAAGGAAAAGAGGCTCTTTACAGCTGGGTCATTTTTATTGCCTGCCGTCCATCTTCTATTACATTCTAGAATCGCTAGCTTAAAACGTAACAAATTGTTTTATGTTATTTCGAAAGTTAGACATTTTTGTCATTAAAATTAACAAAATTTCCCACAAATATGACAAAACGTACAAAAAATTCTTTTTTTCTTAAGAAGGCACAATTCTCCGTTCCATAAGAAAAAATTCTAAAAAAATATTAACTTTAGAGAAAAAAGTTTAAACTGAAATTTATCGATTTAAAAGTTAGATCATCGGCAGTTTATTATTTGAACAATTATTAGGTAAAAAAGTCAATAAACAAACAGTAATAATCTTATAAATCGTGAACGGTAAATGATATGAAGAAAATTATTAAACAAAAAAGATAGAAAATTTAATTATCTATAATAAATTTTCTTGTATTTATAGGTCTCAAGTGCACGCT
Source organism: Lagria hirta (assembly GCA_947359425.1). Taxonomy (NCBI): domain Eukaryota; kingdom Metazoa; phylum Arthropoda; class Insecta; order Coleoptera; family Tenebrionidae; genus Lagria; species Lagria hirta. The sequence continues at coordinate 3,473,972 of OX375799.1, forward strand.
TACGGAGATACAGGCTTAAACATTTTTTTGCAAAATGGCGGCATTTCCACCCGCCTTATTTGTGTTTTTAAGTTCATTAGGTCATACTGCACCTAATAAGCTTTATCTTTAAAAGATTAATTTTCTGCAGGTGTACAATTATAATAATAAAGTGAATTTGTAATGGTGAATACGGAATGTGGAAGGAAATAGGAAACAGTGTGATAGCGCACTTATTACGAAACGCGTAATAAAAAGTGAAATGCAAATAGTAGCTTTTAGAGCGGAGTAGGGAATAGGGTTGTAATGACATGACTCGATTAGGGTGGCACGGTCGCCGTAACGTGGGAAATAGTTGGGAAGCCGACTCTCATACGGACTACGACGAATATAAAACCTTGCCATGTCCGGCTGAGTACCCTTGCACACGACATAAACCAAACTTAGACCTTTAGGACATTTGACGGTATTGAAACACTTTTCTAAATAGTTTATTTTGAGTCTTTAACCACCCTTGTAACAATTTTTTTCAAACTTTCTCTACTAATTTTCAAGTTTTGGGGTGTTTTGCGTCAATAGTAAGCCAAAATATTGCACGCTACATTGTTTTTTGGAAGCGAAAGAAATTATCCCCTAAGCTGCTAATTATGTCTAAGAACAAATATTTGGTAAATTATGTAAATGTGAGTTTTTTTTCATCCGTAGCCAAACACGTGCAATCATTGTGACAAAATATGACCGTTGTTCACATTTTGTGTGGAATTTGAGAAAAGCATATAACCCCGTTCATTTTCTAAAGAACTTGAAAATAATTGTGAACTTTGTATTGTTATGTCAGATTTGCTTTCCGCGTGAAGAGTTTGCAATGTTTTCAAAAACAGGTTTGTGAATTGCAAATAAGGGTTGCATTTTACTATGAAAAATTGTCTCATTGGCAAGTCCCTCAATTTGAATATATATAGTATTTTAGGCCAGTTTTACTAGTTTATAATGCGTTGCAAAACATTTGGAAGTTCTTTGCAAAGGAAGGGGAGGGTTCTTACCTAAAGGTATTATTTTTTTTGGTATTGATGTGTGCACGTATGCAAAAGCACGATTTAGGGGATGTCACAGGAAATGACGGACCTATTGAAATTTGCTCTTTTATTAAAAAAAATTTATTGCTAGTCAAAATCACAACAAATTCATCTTATCACTGAAGATTTTTTTTTAAATTATAAAAATATTTAATTTTTTTTTGTTCACTTTTTCTAATATACAAAAATAAATATTTAATTTAGGTACAAAATGACTAAGGCCTCCGTTTAAGTGGAAGCGTATGAAACACCCAGCGTAGAAATCAAGTTCAATAATGTGAAATGGCACATCACTTCGTTTTAGAATCGAATTAATCCACGCACATCACAGTTATTACGTCATCTATCAAATGAACAATTTTTGCAAATGCTGTCACTTGTAGACGTAAAAACTGCCACTGGTTCTACGAGGCACAAAAGGCTGGCACTTAAGGTTTTAGAAAGTCTTTAATAGGCAAGTTCAGTACCCCACGGCCGATACGGTTTCATTCCTTGCGACGGTGGTAAATTGCTTTGGTTGTAATTCTGATGCTGACTGGAAGTGGGAATGCTAAATGTATTAACTGGATACTGATGAGGGCTATATGCCAAAGCCGAAGAGGTAGTTGTGGTCAATGGAGTCAATATTGACGTCGAAGGCGCTAACCTGCTTGTATCACTTGTCGGTACAGGAGTTTGTACACTAGTTTGTGCACAAGACGTAGAAACATCAAAGTGTCCTAAATCATGATGCATATTTTGGTGATGCAAAGATGGTGGCGGTGGCTGATGGGTGTTTAAATTCGCAATGTTATGATTTGGCGAGGGAGGAAGTGTATTTAGAGGTGGATAGGGCTGCGTCGAACCGTAACTCCATGGAGTAGAAGTTGCTTGTTTTGACGCCAATTCACGCTGAGCTGCACAACATTGAAGATGAGACGTCAAACGCAAACGTAACGGATTTTGGACATCTAAACCTTCAATACGTTCCAAATAACGAGCCACTTCAGCTACACATTCCCGAAATCCCATTCCATGGTAGTCCATTGCGTATTTATGTGGATCATACGAAAACGAATCTAATCCTATAACAAATGAACACAAATATAGTAATCTCAGAACGCTACGATTATTGGGGGTTATAATCAACACAACAGAGTACTAAAATTGTGGGTTTTACAATAATACGGTACACAATAGCTCCACGAGTCTCTTAAGTACTTTTACCAACTCATTGTATTACATGTAATTTGCTCGAAAATTAGAATAGCGTATCTTAATTTTTTCAAATTTTTAAGTAAATAATTCAAAAATCACTTATTAAATGTTGTATAATTATTTAATCAACCCAAAATATTGCGGCTAATTAAATTCCAACTTATTATTCGCCAAAAATTAATTCATTAATTTTGACGTTTACCTTATTTATGGGAGTGAATGTTGGTTTTTAAAAAGTAACGCATAAATAAGTCGAATACCTGCAAAGCAATTATTTATTGAATTGCAATTTAAAAACCAAAATTTTGAATCTGGGAGTTTTTGCGATGGTTGGTGACATTTTTTTAATAGGGGTATTTTTTAATCACCCTGCGCAGGTAGGGTTTATGTAAATGGGTAAAATTACAATTAATTAGATTAATTACAATTATTAATTTAATCAATGCGTGAAATTAAAACATTAAATAGTTTGAAATGAATGTTTTAGTTATAAAAGCTCACTACATATCTAAAATTATTTTTCTGAAGATTTTTTAAATTATAGAGTTATAGCATTGTTTATGTAATAAAGTATATCGAGCGACCATTTAAATTTAAAATTAAAGTAGGCATTTTGCGAGCAATAATTGCTTTTTCTGTCAATTGACTAAATTGTCAAAATTTTATTAATTTCAATTAGAGCTTTTTTCAGCGATTATTGTAAAATGTTTTTTACAACTTTTTGATTTATTATTTCGGAAATCTATATTTTTTATTAAATCAAAGATAGTCTTGAAATTTTTAGGCCTAGCTTTGCTTTCAACAACAATATTGTTAATAATTTATTCAAAAAAAACTAATACGCGATTTGTACCTTATAGGATGTAATTTATTTTAAAAATTTTTAGAAATAAGGAAAAGTATAAGATAAAAAAATTTAAAATTTAAAAAAAATTCTCAATTAGCTATATATACCAAGTGATCATTTATAAATTTATAATCAAAGTTGATGTTTCATCATTCTTTTTTCTGTCGATGTCGACCAAATTGTTCAAAAATTTATCAAATTTTCATTTTTTTTTTCTATTATGGTAACAGTAAAATGTTATTATTGTAGAATTTTTTTTGCAACTTTTTATTTTTCTTAAAGTTCTATATCACTCCTATTGGTAAATTTTTTATTTTTTAAAAGTGAAATAATCAATCCAAAGAAGAAGTTTTTTTTGCAATTTTGGTTTAATTGAGTTATTATTTGTGTTTTTTGTTGAAAATATTTCTGTTTTTTGTAGTTTTATTAGTTTTCAAACTGAATGTGACTTAGTAAAATCTAAAATTAATTTCTGAGGATAGTCTTTGCCAAATTATTGATTAAGGAATAAATTATATTTTGTTCAACGGAGATTTTGAAAATTACATCACTGATTTGGGATTTCGTTATCCGCCAAAAATTATTTAATTAATTAATTAATTAATATTGACGTTTACCTTATTTATGGGAGTAAATGTTTCATATTTCAAATAAGTCGAATAACTGTAAAGCAATTATTTATTGAATTGCAATTAAAAAACAAAAATTTTAAATCTGGGAGTTTTTGCGATGGTTGGTGACATTTTTTTAATAGGGATATTTTTTAATGACCCTGCACAAGTAATGTTTACGTAAATGAATAAAATTACAATTAATTAGATTAATTACAATTATTAATTTAATTAATACGTGAAATTAAAACATTAAATAGTTTGAAATGAATGTTTTAGTTATAAAAGCTCACTACATATCTAAAATTATTTTTCTGAAGATTTTTTAAATTTCAGAGTTATAGCATTGTTTATGTAATACAGTATATCGAGCGATCATTTAAATTTAAAATTAAAGTAGGCATTTTGCGAACAATAATTGCTTTTTCTGTCAATTGACTAAATCGGTTAAAAAAAAAAATTCTATTAATTTCTGTCAATTAGAGCTTTTTTCAATAATTATTGTAAAACGTTTGTTACACCTTTTTGATTTATTATTTCGGAAATCTATATTTTTTATTAAATCAAAGATAGTCTTGAAATTGTTAGGCCTGGCTTTGCTTTCAACAAGAATATTGTTAATAATTTATTCAAAAAAAATTAATACGCGATTTGTAGCTTATAGAATGTAATTTTTTTTCAAAATTTTTAGAAATAAGGAAAAGTATAAGATAAAAAAATTTAAGTTAGAGTTCTCAATTAGCTATATATACCAAGTGATCATTTATAAATGTATAATCAAAGTTGATGTTTCATCATTCTTTTTTCTGTCGATGTCGACCAAATTGTTCAAAAATTTATCAAAATTTTTATTGATTTCTTTCTATTATGGTAACAGTAAAATGTTATTATTGTAGAATTTTGTTTACAATTTTTTATTATTTTTAAAGTTGTATATCACTCCTATTGGTAAATCTTTTATTTTTAAAAATAGAAACAATCAATCAAAAGAAGCAGTTTTTTTGCAATTTTGCTTTAATTGAGTCATTATTTGTGTTTTTTGTTGAAAATATTTCTGTTTCTTGTAGTTTTATTAGTTTTTAAACTGAATGTGACTTAGTAAAATCTAAAATTATTTTTTGAAGACTGTTTTATAATAGTCGTTGCCCAATTATTGATTAAGGACTAAATTATATTTTGTTCAACAAAGTTTTTGAAAATTACGTAACTGATTTGGGATTTATAAGACATTTGGTTCGCTTCTCGTGAGATTTAAGAGGTTCTGTTTAAAGATCCAGTGGCACAAAAGCAGTGGTTATGTGATTTTTTTGCTGTTTTGAATACTTAATGCGTTGCAATTATGTTTTATTGGTTTAGTAAAATCAACCTGTTGCACGTTATCTGGTATAGTGAGCTTTCCCACGGGTTTTACAATATGCAGTGGTAGTTCAGCTGGTTCGCCATATGTTCCCACGCTATAATCAACCCTTCATTCACCTGGCAAGGTGCTACAACTAACACTAATTCTTTAGCAAAACAACGTTCCTAAAGATATTGTCACGTTGTTTGCTATTTGCTTACCTTTTGCGTGAATCATTTTGAGGTGATCGACGGTCATTTGGAGGATTTCCGCTTTTTCAAGCTTCGCTGATCCTTGTTTTTCGAAAGCGCTGGGGACAAGACGTTTAAGCTCTGACAGGGACATGTTGATTCGATCTCGCCGTTTCTTTTCGATGACACCGCGACGCTTCTTCCTCGACAGCATTTGGCAACTATCAGCATCTCCAGGAGAAGTGCATCTGGAAAATTGAGAAAATTCAATTTGGTTTTCCTAGACAACATCATAAGGCACTTACTGTTCTTTCGATGACTCCTCGGAGAAGACATCGTCGCAGTCATCACTTTCAGAGAGAGGTCTTTTAACAGACCTGGTGACGGGCGCCCAAGAAGTGTTGGGATGATTGTTCGCCGTGTATCCCCAATGGAGTGGCGTGTTTTGAGATAAGGCATGATCCATTGTTTCACTCACTCTCACCACCTTAGTTAGCAAAGACACTATTATTGAAGACAGTTACGGAAACGACGCGTGTCAGACGTTCGTCAAACCATACTTGCGCGTGTACAACCAGCCGTCAAGTGTGTCTTACCCTGTTGATCTGACGGACGCCCTAGCGCCGTTCAGCCACGTTTTTACCCCACTCTTATCCCCACCCTGGGATACCAGCTACACGCGACTGGAAGCCCTTGCCTTGTGTTATTACACATCCCCAACCCTTACCTTTTTCATCCACCTCAGCTCTAGCTCCAGCGGACAAGCAACGAGCAGGTATCTCTATCAAATCGCGTCAGCTCCCACGATCGGTTCCCATCGGATGCGGAAGTACTAGATAATCTACCTGCAGCTGACTGATGATGATAAGTTATGAGGCGAAACGTTTAATCATTGATTTGTGACATTTTCAAATTACAACTCCCAATAATCCTAGAGATAAGCAAACATTTGATCAATTTTTTGCCAATGAATTATTAACCAAAAAAACAAAGCTGTAAGTGGTTTTTCAGAAAGATATTTTACCATACATTTTTGTAATAAATATTTTTAAGGCTTAAAACAATTCTGCACTCTAAACTGCTCTTGAACAAAATCATTCGTTCAAGCCTGCCTAGCCAGCCAATCAACGCACTTTCTGGTAGGCCATGTGATGGCTCAACCAATAGAAACACCAGTGATCTCCAATCACGCTTCTCTTCTCGTTTACATCCACTACGTCTTTAACTTGAAAATACTATAGAAACGTTTCTATCAGCCAGATGTCAAAAAAAAAACATTATTTTTTATATTGACTTAACAGTTATTGGCACTTCAGGCACTAACATTCTTTCATCTTTGTTCGGATAGACCAAATTTCTGCTCTGATTATAAATTAGACAAAATTAGTAGTTTTGGTACTAATCTATGGTATGATAGAAAAGGCCTCCAGCAATAATAATTTAATTGTTTATAATCTGATTTTAATAAATATTTGAGAAACAAGGTTTTTACTGGTTTTGATGCATATAGGTCACTCTAAATGACAGACGTCAATTTTGATAGATACAAATTGAGAGAATTATTCAAACTAGATCCGTAGACTTATCTAATAATTAATCCAGGCGCATTTGAATAAGTTTGCAGTGACTTTTATTTACCTAAGTGCCTATTGATGTACTTTCGTAATATGGTGAAAGTTGCGACATCTATTAGAAGCTACCTTACATCAAAAAATTAAAGAATCAAGTTTAAAGAAACGTCAAAACTTGTACGTTTCTGCGTATAAGCTAATAAAAAAATGAATAATTTATGAATGCAATGAATTTGCATTTATCTTTTTTCTTTTACCAGTTGGTGGATTTTATTAGATTCTATTGTTTAGCACAAAAGGCGCTAATGTGATAACTTGGTTATCCAATCAGCGATAAAAATCTTGTATCTATTAACCTTGACATTTGTTATTTAGTGCAGAAAATTTTTTTTTCAAAAATGTTTTTGATATAATAAATTCGCTTTACCATCTTTTTTTTACTTTCAACTCTGACATAGATGTTCCTCTTGGCATTTCATAGATATATTTTAGATAATACATATCAATCCCAACTATCGAAATTTGACATTCATACCGATTAAATATTTTGATTTTTCCTCTCAAAATTGAAAATCTGTCAATATGATAGGTTAAAGATTAATTAATTAACTAACTCGCTATGAAATGTGAATAGTGGGTATAATTAATATTTGATTATTATTAAACAAATTAATTTATTATTAATAATAATTATTATAATAATAATCAATTATACCGCTATTGAGTAAGATACAAAACTTTTACTTGTAATATCAGCTGCTCAATAAAAAACTTTCAATAACATAGTGGGTGTAATAAAGAATATGTTGGAGGCTTAGCACTTTCCTTTTTATATATTTCTTTTCTTTTTTTTTTTTTGTACCTGGAAGGGTGACTTATATAATTTTTTTACCTGCCTTGCCAGATGCAATTACTTATAATAAAGTACCGTCACTATAGTTATTGGATCCTAAAACTGTTTCAAAAATAAATAACTGTACATATAGCAGCGCATCTACCGTTAGGGGGTTGATCAAGAATTTTTTTGCTTTATTTAAAGTATTTCCACTTCCTGGTTCAAATACTTTTGTAATATTGGCTGATAGGGTTGCAATTTGATTAATTTTGCTAAAAATACTATTTGTTTTGTCGTCAATAAAAGTTAGAGTAATGATAATAGCCCTGTAAGGTTCCCGTGACAGCACGATCCACAATGGACTTTTGGCAGTCGCGTGGCGGCGGTGTGACAGCCAGAAAACAACGTTTCCCACGATGGGCTAGTTCTACCCAATTCTACCCTCTTTAAACTAACTCAACCCCCACCGTATTGTTAAACACACTCACAGACGACGATAAGCAAAGTGATTTGATATAGGTGTAGGTACGCTTTATAATAATTGTGGGCGATATCAGTTTTTGATTAAAAGTCGAAAATTTATTGCTTTTTCTGAACATAATATTGGAAAAAGCTAACAAAACAGTTTTTTTATTCAACACAAAACAGATAATAAAGTTTAAAATATTTGTTTATTTTTTATTTTGTTTACTATTTCTTCAAATTTCTTCTTGTTCAAAATAGATAATACTTTTAATCTAAAAATATTTACATTTATGTATACTGACTTAAACAAGAAATTGAACCTAAAAAAACTCTATTTAATCCGTCTTGGTTTTTTTTTTCTACGATTCCTTCTTTGTTCTTTTTTTTTCTCTCATTCTACTTCAATCACCCATTTTAATTTTTTCTATTCTCTTTCTTTTTCTGTTCTCTTTTGCTACCATACTTTTTTTATCTTGCACGCATTTCTTCATTATATGCTCTAGTGTCTCTTTTTCTCTCTCAAACATTCTGCATTTTCTTTCATTTTTCTCCACCTAAAATGTGTTTTCTCTCTCTTCATTCCCACATCTGAATGTTGCAATCATTTTCCTCTCTATTTTTAGTTCTTCTATTATTAGTCTTTTATATTCTCTGTTATAACTGCCTTCTTTAATTGTTCCTTTTTTTTCTTGTCTTTCTATGTCTTTATCTCTGTCTCTCATTTCTCTATTGCTTCGCTTCTTTTTTTCTCTCAATCTCTTTTACACTGAACCCTTTTTTTCATAGTATTGCTTTCTTTTTTTTTTGTTTTTGTGTTTGGTTTTCTGTCAACATTCTTTCGGTATCTCACTTTCTCTTCTATATTTCATTTTACTATTTTTTTTCTTGCCTTTATTCTTACGTTTTCTCTTTCTCCTTCCTCTTTTATTATATCATCTGGGGTCTCTGTACTTAACCCTAGCATTCATCTTATATATTTTTCTTGCATTCTTTCTATCTCTTTTTATCTCCAAATTTCCGCTCTATCCAACTGTTCAGTAATTATCAAAAGAATTCCATTATAAATCAACAATCTACGACTTATAACAAACTAAAAAATTACATTTTTAATAGAAAAATTAAATTTTATTAATTTTTTCCTGAAACTAATGATTGTTTATTCAATTAATTAATTGGTTTGCAATCTTTGGAACATTAAGTTAGTCACACAGTTTTACTATTTGCCAAAAAGTTTGCCTCGAGAGCTCTTTCGGCTCCCAAGTGGTCATTATCAAAAGATGAATAAAAATGAATAATTTTACTTGGTTTAGGGTTTTTTTTTAATAATCTGACCAAGGAGCGGTTTATATTCTATGCAATTATTCCAGACTGATATAAAAATGATCTTTTGTTTTTTGGACCTACTAATAAATCTTTTGATTGATGAGTCGCTTTAAATCCTTCATTCTTTAAACCCCTCTTTTTATTCAATACAAAACAGATAATAAAGTTTAAAATATTTGTTTATTTTTTATTTTGTTTACTATTTCTTCATTATATCTATTAAAATTAGCAATTTTGTTGATAAACGCTTTTTTTTTATTAAAGTTTTTTTGACTTAAAGGAAAAGTTAAATAATCTATTTACTAAAAAACTAAAACTTGCTATTTTATGTTGAAAACAATGGTTTGAGTCATAATCTTAAAGTGCTTGTTTCTTATCTAAATATATCAAATTCTAAATTGCCTGTTAATTTTTTAATTACGTTTACATTTAAAAAAGTTAGTTTGTTGCTGATTTCCTCTTCAAAAGTGAATTTAATTGAAGGAAAACAATTATTTAAATTTGACACAAAATTTGTTAAACTTTTAAAATTTATAAACTGCAAAGATGTCGTCTACGTACCTTGGTTAGGTTTTTTTTTTAATAATCTGACTAAGGAGCTGTTTAATTATGCAATTATTCCAGACTGTTATAAAAATGATCTTTTGTCTTTTGGACCTCCTTACAAACTTTTTGATTTCGATCCGGACTGATGAGTCGCTTTAAATCCTAAATGTTTAAAAACAATGTCAAGTCCGTTGGTTATCTTAGGTTCAAATAAATTTTAATTATTGTTTATTTGTTTGAAAAGTTGTGCAATTTTTAATATTTGTGTTCAGCTTTTGTTTATTTATAATATTATTTACTACTATTACCTCATTATATTAACTAATATTAGCAACTTTTTTGATAAACGCTTTTTCTTTATTAAAGTTTTTTGATTTAAAGAAAAGGTAAATAATCGATTTACTAAAAAAATCAAGCTTGCTATTTTATGTTGAAACCAATCTTAAAGTGCTTGCTTTTTTTCTAAATATATTAAACTCTAAATCGCCTGTTAATTTTTTAATTACGTTTACATATTAAAAAGATAAATTGTTATTGATTCCCTCTTCAAAAGTGAATATAATTGAAGGAAAACAATTATTTAAATTTGACACAAAATTTGTTAAACTTTCAAAATTTATATATTGCAAAGACGTCGTCTACGTTTCTTATCCACCTTCTAGGAAAGTATTGTAAACTGTCTTTTGCATTATTTTCAAAATGATGCATAAATAACTCAGCTAAAAATGGCATTATACCTGCTTTATTTTGTTTGTACAATTTATTGGTAAATTTTGTTTTACGCATAGCTCTGTTAATTTTATGTATTCGCTAATTAAATTTGGCTCAATTTCATTGAATTCGAGCAAGTTTTTGAAAGAAATCATTGTTGTTTCTATTGGAACGCTCGGATATAATGAAATGACATTAAACCACACTAATTTTTTGTAACTGTTTTTACTTTATTGATAAACTTATGTGAGTTTTTTACTGAAAAAATTTCTAAAGGCATATTTAATTTTTTGAATTGATTCACTAACCATTTGGAAACAATTAGCCTGAGTTTTTTACATGGTTTGTAAATTATTGGTAAACAATATAATTTAGGTACATTAAGATTAGAAATCTGCTATATATAATTAAGCTATTTACTAATAAGATTTGATGACTTGCTAACTTATCATTTGTTTTTTTATATATTTTTTTTTTGTGTATGAGATCTACTTATTGCTACGAGTGGCGTAGCAACTCAATAGCGGGCCCGGGTCTTATACTTTTTTTCTTTGTTTCTAATTTTTTTATAACACTTTTTATTAAATCTGTAATAAATTATCTAGAATTTTATTTTAAAAACAAAAAACAAGTTTAATTTAATTGTTTTTATAAATAGATAGCTTTTGTTTACTAATTTAAATAACATTTTTTGCGTAAAGACAACATTTTTAAATTATTATTTTTAATAAAGAATAAGTTGTTTGAGAAAAATTAATTATTGAAGTCGACTTTAAATCAAGGCATCATAATAAATATTTTTTCTAATAAAATTATAAAAAATTTTTGTTAAATCAATTAATTTTAATAAACTTGAAATAAAAGTTTTTGCAAAAATTTGACTTTCTTTATAAAGTGGCTGAAAAAGAAGAATTTATTATCTATTTATTTATAGTATTTAGTTTGTTAGTAAGAATATTTTATTTAATAGTAGTATATTTTATAAAAAGAGTTAATTGGTTGTACATAATAATATTAGTAATTTGTAAAGCTCAAGTGTTTTTCTTTTTTCCGTAAAAAGACATCTTATAATAGAAATAGATTAATAAGATATTGACCAGACTTGTCTTATGTTATACAATTGTGCATCTGAGTCGCATATATCAAAAAACTTGTAAATGACAAAAAAGGTCAATAAAAAGAGATTTAAGGGAAAGATACTCTTTACAGTTGGGTCATTTTTCTTGCCTGCCGTCCATCTTCTATTACATTCCAGGATCGCTAGCTTAAAGCGTAACAAATTGTTTTATCTCTAACTTTCGTCATTAAAATAAACAAAATTTCCCACAAATATGACAAAATGTATAGAAAATTCTCTTTTTTTAAGAATAATGTGTATTATCCGGGCCCATCTGCCGCGGAACGCTGGTAGATCCGCTACTGTTGCTGCCTATTACTAGATTTTTTTGCAATGTTATTCTGGGACCGCCCTGTATAATTTAGCAAATAACCAGATTACTGCAATCTTCTGTCTGATTGTGCTATAAATGAAATTTAGCACTTCTAGTTTAGAGATTTTAAAATATCGTCGAAAAGTCTTTAATTCTCGTTAAAAGTTAATTTAGAGTAAATTATCTTATTTTAGTTGTAATCGGAACATCTCGTGGATCCCCGAGTTTCTAAATAAAACTCCACCGTTTTGTTCTGCTGGATCACCGCATGGCGTAAATACTCTATTATATTGTGAGATTTGATTAAAAAATTGTATGGTGCTGTAGAGGCTTATTTTCGAGCAAAACCGACTGAAGAATGTCGGGTGATGTTCAGCCGAGAAAACGTAAAGATAAAAAAAGGAAAAAAGGTGAGTTGTGCTCAAAAGTATTTATAGATTTCCTAATATGCGAGAATTCTATTTTCAATGCCTTTTTGGTTCTATTGAGTTTAGATGAAGGCACAGAGCAATTGTTTGCACAACCGCCAAATATTGCTCCTGCAACTGTAAATGAAGACGTGAATATCCATATTCATAAAGAAGGAGGAACAGGTGGTGGGATTTGTGCAAAAGTAGTCTTTTTTCTGCTTTTCTCAGCTCTTGCCATTTTGATTGGATTAATTATAACAGAACATCGAGGATTAACTGATTGTAAGTTCCAAACCATGGCGAGAGAAATTACTAATTTTTGTGTCATTTTATAAGTGGATACTGTTGAACAAGAATCAAGGTTTTCACAAATTTTTGAAGGCTGGATAGATTCTAGCCCAAGTCATGGAGATGAACATGACGATAATCTTTCAAATGATTTAGAAGATGAACCAATTGAACATGAATTGGAAGAGGATGCTCATAATGACGAAGAGGAAGAAGAATCTGAAGTTTCAGAAGAAGAAACTGAACTAGACGATGATGAACAAGAAGATGAAGCTACAGAAGAAGTTGAAAATGAACAAGATGAAGAAGACGAAGATAATGAACAAAGTGTACAATCAGACGAAATAGAAGAGCAAAACGTTGAATCAGAAGAAGTAGAAAATGAAAGCGAATTAAGAGATAACGACGACGACGAAGAAGATGAAGAAGACGATGAAGATACGTCTAGATTTATAGAAAAAAGTGCGGAAGAACAAAATATTGATGATGATGATGAGGTTTCTGATCATGATGATGATACAACTGATCTTCTAGCAGAAGAGGATCAAAATCTTTCCAGGCACTCAGATGAAAAGCAAGACAAAGATACATCTCAAGAGGAAACAGACGATGAGGAAGAATTAGACAAATCATCTGAGAATGTACAAATGTTCACTCAAAAGTCAGATAATTTGAAATATTTTTGTTCCAGGAGGAAAAAGAAAAGCTTGAAGAAGTAGTTAATCCTGAAGTTGATGAAAAATCTTCGAATATTAACAGTAAGTATAATTACGTGTTTTACACATACTATCTTACAGAGTAATGCTGTACTAGACACATTACTTTGATATCAAAATGTAAATCAGGAAATGCAATAAATACATAAAAGCTACTGTATGTTACAGTGGTAGTAAAGATTGGCGTAGGACTAGCACTTTTGGTAGTTGCACACGTCGTTCTCATTAGGAAATGGAAATCTGGTCAGTAAAAGCATGTTGTTTAAATGTTAATCCTAGTCAAAATGTATTTGCTTTTTTTTGCTTTGCACTAACACTATTGCATTTCCTGGTATTAATATTTCTTATTGTACTCCTACAAATTCGCTTTCATTATTTGACAATTAGCGGAGCTCAAGCTGCCACTTCTAAGCATTTGTTCTTGGTTTGGTGAATCTAGTTATTAACGATTTTTAAATTTTAATGAAGCAACGCCTGCATCGGTTGAAAGTACTGATGACCAAATTCCTTCTGACTTTACGCGAAGAAATACGATTGTTGTGCCTCCAACTTATCAAGAAGTTCAACACGACATTGAAGAAAACGCTGAAGGTATATATGTCTCCCTCAAAAGCTATTCATTTACCACATAAACCAATAACTTTACGTTTAAGTAGAATATTCAGATGAAGATGGTGAAATTGAAAGCGATGATGATGATAGAGTTCCTATCAAATCGACTCAAGTAAAGTATCAAGAACTTCGTACTACATATCAAAGATCTTTGACACCAGAAAGTGAAACAGAAAATAAACAAACTGATGAAGATGAATACGAAGAGGAAATAGAAGAAGAAGATGATGATGAAGAAGAAGAAGAAGAAGAGGAAGGATCTGATGAAGATGATGAAGAGTTATTAAAACGCCTCGAAGCAAAATATGGAAAGTTACAAGACCAAACCATAGATACAAATAGCCAAAAAGATTCTGTAGATGAACAATTTTCCACATGGAAACGTAATTTCATGTTGATTAATTTAAGACATTTTTAAGCTATTATTTGATTGATATATTCGATCTTATTTTTAGGTGTGAAAGTTAGTGATAATAATGAGCCAGTAGAGTCAGACTCTGATAAACAATCCGATACAGAAGCGTACGCTTATGAACACATCACAAGCAAAGAAGACTCGAAAATAAAAGATGAAATTGATCGGGCACAAACCACAATTCGTGATGTAAGTTGAAAATCATATAGAAAATAAGAAAAGCATAAACTTTATTCTCTTTAGGAGTGATATGTGGAACAATTCCATACTTTTCCTAGCTATTGTTTTGTTTTCGTTTTGTTTTTGTAAATAGTGTTTTACTTATTTTTTTGGAGTGTTCTGATAATACTAATTTTGGTACAATTACATAACTCATCAACAATTTTATTTTCAATTCCGCACTTTTCCATCTCCAATAAAATTGTTGATTAGTTACCATATAACTCATTGTGTTGCTTTTAACTAATACATTTTTTTATCCTAATGTTAGAATGCAACTTATGCAATTAAGCTTTTTGATATGCTCCTGCAACAATTCCCTTCTTCACCCAGATGTCTGTATGGGAAAGCTCAAGCGTTAGATCTCTTAGCTGAAGAACAACGAAGCAACGAATTTTTGCAGAAGGCTATACAATTGTATTTGAGAGTTCTCAACGCTAAAGACGTTCCAGATGCTTTATTTCAAGTAGCAGCAGATAGGTGCATCAATCGTATGAGATTTATAGGTAAGATGGTTATACTTTATTATAACTAACTGTTAAGTTAGTAGAGGCCTTGGTAGACCAGTCGTCCAAACGAAAGTACGTTGTAGACTGGTCTCGCTGTAGGTTCGCTTCTCACCAAGGCAAGACCCTTTTTCTACAGAGAGAATTGGTCTTGTCTGGCTCATGGGTGCGTGTGAATGTATAAATGTCTGCATATGTCGGACAACAATAGACCTTAATAAAAAAGCATCACAGTACTATCATTGTTTATGTATTACATAAACAATTCCATTGTTTATGTAATACAAAAACAATGGTACTATTAAGTAGCGACATCTATTTTAAGAAGCTCTCTACCAAAGGTGGGATAGCAGATTTCTGCATGTGTCCTTCATTGGGGCCAATTTCGATCTCAATCGTTTGATACTGTATGATAGGTCTATTAAACTTTTTTTTAAACTAGTGGATTTTTATCAAACGCTTTAATAAATCGACTAAAATCAAAATTAATCTGATAACCCTCAATGAGGGGCTGACTAAATGGAGGTTTAATGACAAATATTAAGACGCCTAAAAACAGATGATCGAAAACAAAATATATTGCATATCTTACATTTGCGTTTAAGACAAAAAGCGCTAACGTGATTATCCGATTTGTAGTTTTTTTTTATTATCAAAATCGGATCGGAAATTTGGAGTCACCATTTGGCTTCTTGACTTTGATGGTGGCTTCTAATTGGATAGATATAAGCCTAAATTGTCTTATTCACATAAGAATCGGTTGCGAGTTACTGAAGAGTTTCAATAAAAACGAAACATGTCTAAATCTAGGAATCAAATGTGACGTTATTTTACTGATAAGTTACAATAATTCTTGTATTTTCTATTGTTTTTTAGGTTCTTACAACCAGGCAGTAGATGTCCATTTTCAGCTTATGAAACGTTTTCCATCTACTGCTAACTATAAAAATGAGCTTGTCATAACGTACCTTATCATGAATCAGTATGTATACATCAGGCAGCGAAATTTTATTGTTTAATGGTTTCTAGAGTAGCCAAAGCAAGAAAAGTTGTAGAAGATTTATTACTGAAACACCCAGACGATGGTTTAGCGCTAGTTCACTATGGTTTCATTTTAAAAATTGTTGATAATAGATTGAATGAATCTGTGGACTATCTAAGGCGTGGGATTGCTTCTAAAGCAAAAGGAGTAGTGGATGGGCGTTTTTATTTTCATTTAGGGGATGCCTTAAGTCGCTTGGGGCGTCAGGAGGAGGCTATGCAGGTGTCGAAGCATTTTTTTTCTGAACATGCGTAATCCACTTCTTTTTTGATACAGGTTTATGAAGAAGGTGTGAAATATAATCTCTTCCTTTCTAAATACCAACGCTCCCTTTACAATGTCAGACGTTTAAAAGGACAACCCTGGTGGGAAAAAAGTGAAACACAGTATAAGAATCTCTATGCAGTTCTAGAAAAGAACTGGCAGCAAATTAGAGACGAAGGCTTAGCTGCCTTAAATAGAAAAAGCACTTTTCAAAATGAATCCGAAAATTTGAAAGATACTGGAGACTGGAAACAATTGGAATTATTTGCAAGAGGTCAGAAGAATGTAGATAATTGTAGAAAGTGTCCAATCACGTGCAAAATTATCGAAAGCATACCTGAAGCACGGACATGCCGAAGAGGGCAGACTAAGTTTAGTGTGATGCATCCAGGCACTCATGTATGGCCACATTGTGGACCCACGAATTGTCGACTGCGGACACACCTCGGTCTTAAAGTGCCTGAATTCACTTATATTCGTGTTGCAAAAGAAACAAGGTGAGACACATTTAAGTTTATGAAAATTATATAATCTATCTGAAAAAATTCACTTGCTGCAGCACTTTAAAACCTGATAAATTTGCAAAAAATAGAGATAATTTCAATAAAAAGAACGTTATATAATCACTAAATTTTAAAAAAATTGTAGTTTTTTGGTATTTTGCTTCTTACATTTGTGAATCATAATGATTGATATACAAGCGGTAAGAGCTTACAATTTAATACAAAAACTATAATTTTATATAATAGAATTATTTATTTTTGAAAAATTATAAGAAATATTAAGAGGCAGTTTCTTGGGTTTGTTTTCAGTAATTTTTTTTTATAAAGTACAACGATTAGATTGGAGATAAAGATTTTTAAAGGGTTAAAAATTGCAAAAGATATTTTCTTTTCAAAAATATAACAGTAATAATCTGTAAGTAAAAAATTAGTTCTTGTGCTTGAAAACAATTAAGCTCCTTTTGTATACGTCATCACTTAGGTGGTTTATTGTCGAAGATGACATATGTGTTGCATAATTTACATTTAAACTTAAAATACTTTAACTTTTCAAAGATGTTGGTTCATTTGATATATTTTTATTATAAAGGATTTTTCTTTTTTTTAAGGAGTTGGAAAGAAGGGAAAGTTTTCATTTTTGATGATAGTTTCGAGCATGAAGTATGGCATAACGGAACAACACCTAGATTAGTGTTAATTGTGGATGTTTGGCATCCAGAGCTGACACTACAAGAACGGCGAGGACTCTCACCAATTTGATTTTTTTTTATAATAAAATAAAAAACTTGTTACTTTTTTTTTATTTTATATAACCCAAAACACAGTAAAATTCCGTGTCAAGTATTTCAAAATAAAGGAGAAATAAAAAACATCGAATTCTTTTCGAACACTTTTTGCTCATTCAAACAAAAAATAATTTATTAATAAAAGAAATACAGTTACGTACAATGAGCAAACACATCTACCCGTAGACAAAAATATTCGAAACAAAGTGTCCTAAAACGGTTTATAAGCTTTTGGAAATTTAAAGAGCGTACTTCGCAAATAGTGAAGCGACATGTAATCCCAGCCGTTTTTCTTACAAAGCGCTGCTATTTCCAAATCCATCTCCTTTGTGGGCTTTTCATCTTGTAGGCGAAGAGCGTATTTCAATAGACGCCCATAGTGTCTATATATTTTCGCGTGCCACAAAGCAAAGTAAACCACATGCGGAGTAACCATCTGGAAAATTACGACAGGCAGTTTTTCAATGAGACCTTGCCCAATCATCATACCAACAAAAAAAAAAACATAATTTAAGCAAGCCATGAAACTCATAAAATTCATTTGTTTTCATAACGTTATTTAAATTATTCACTTAATATGAATTTTGGTCTCATTAAACCGAGAATTTATATTTAAATCCGCCACCAGTCAACTGACTTTAAGCTGTGATTAAGTTACGTGATGGAAATAAATAATTTCCATGGCTTGCCTAAACTATGTTTTTTTTTTGTGCAAGCACGTTACGTACCTTCGAATCACTTGGATCTACAAATCGAGCTAAAATCTTCCACACTTGTGCTATGGCGTCTAAACTGTCCGTTTTTGAATCTTTTTCTAGAAGCATCAATTTACAAAGAGCTATGCCCTTACGAGATAAACATTCAATATAAATATTTTTCTTTAGATCCATTGTGCTATAAAAAGAAATTAATTGGAGAACATTTTTGAATTGATTTTTTACGTTTTTATTTTGGAAGCATCGGCTCGGAGGTCAATTTTCATAGCCGAGAATGCCAATAGAGTGTCCTCACTAATATTTTCTATCGCTTTATCGCAAACACTAATAATCTTATTCTGATCTTCTTTGGTTATTTTAATAGATTTAGTAGGAAACGATCGCTTCACATCTAAAGGGTCTATAACTTGTAAATACGCTGTATGAAAAGGTAAATGATCAGCATATTCTTGTTGTAACTTTTCATATAGCTTTTCAGCAGTTTCACTATCACTTTTCCCAAGAAGCTGAACTTTAAGATCGCGAATTCCTTCATTAAATTCATCTAATTTGGATTTTTCGGTATTTGAATTGGTACTATTTCCTGTAGATTTTTTTGAATTGCTATCCAAGAGGACGTATTTAAAATTATAAGTATCCACTTTTTTTCCGAGATCGTCTTTAGCATAAGTTATAGAGCCCGTCAATAAATGAGCCGGATTATTCGACTTTGCTACGAACCTAGAATTTTAAATTTGTGATTATATCGTGTGATCCACAAATATTTAGATAAAAGCAAGCTGTGGAAAACTAAATTAGAATCTTAGCTTGATTCAGTGCTATTACAGAAGGCAAGAAACAAAGTGATGTCAAACTAAACGCGCCGAATCAAGCTAAAAGTCTGATTTTGTTTCTAATCCCTTATCTAAATAATCACACCGTATATAAACCAAACATAAGTTTAATACCTGTAAACAGCAAGTTAAAGAACCTAACATTTTTTAGAACTGACAATGATAGCGATAAGAAACTTATCTCATACAGTATAATTGTAATTTTTGAAAACTCACTTATCCACTGGTAAAGGTGCTATATAAAATGGCACAATAGTAGATTGTGTGCCATGTACAATCGTAGCTTTTTTCCCTGAGATTACAGCTTGCGAGTAACTATTATAGACATCCAGAGTAATATTACTACTCAATTTTTGCCGCAGTAGTAATGGGACTTCTGTTAATTTGTCAAGATAGTCTTTTCTATCATGACGCACATGCAGTCTAATTACATAGTCTCCCTTCTCTAATTTAATTGAATACTAAAAATTAAATATAGAAAGAATATTAAAGAAATGTATACAACTATAGCAAACCATTAGTGGATACGCATCTCCACAACCCAACAATTGTTTATTAGTATCATACAACATCCACAATTGTGACTCAAATTCTGATTCATAGAGGACATCACTCAGTAATGTCAAATTAGGAGACACTTCACACCCTTTAGTTAGCGAAAAATTATAGACTAAGACTAGTTCATAAATTTGTCTATGTGGAGGAATAACATCTCTTGCAGTAAGAGGACTTATTTTACCTTCACTTGGTCTAAAACAAAAAAAAAAAGAAAATTAAACGTACAAATTACTTGAAATCCGATACACACTTTAAAATTTGGACGGAATTCTTTAACGTGATTGAAGGTAAAATTTCTTCTCCATGCAACGCAGTAACTTCAACCGATTGCACTCCATCGGCGGCGTGCATTGTAATCGACTGTTGATTTGGTTTAACTCCATTAAAAGATAATGTATAATCTAGAACCATCTCCCCTAAATTAGCCCAATACTTCGCAATTACAACTTCTAAGACAGCATCGCTTCGCACTTGGAAATTGATAACAGTATCTACGTTTGAAGTAACAGTCCCCGCTTTATTTGTTTCTAATGTCTTGCAGCTTTGTTTAGGCAATATATGCATTGCGTGAACGACAAAACGTCCAATTTGTGTCACATCTTGTGTAGATAAGCGTAAAACTGCCCAAGTTGCAAAATGAGGGACTAAGAAAAAATGTCTCTTGATGGTATTTGGTTTAAATTGGACATTATTAAATGAAATCGTATGTTTAGGGCTAGAAATTTCTTGTGGTTGAACAATAGTAATAGGAATTTTAAATACTGGACCTTTGCGAATGCAAGAAACATCATACGCTTCTATAAAAGTGTTATGAACACCAGGAGCTAAGTCGGTAGGATCAATTTTAATAGCGAATGTTTTGCTGCCATTAGAAATCTCCAAGTAAGAAGGACTACTCACATACGATGCATTGCATACTAATGTTAATTTCATATTAAAGTTAATTTTTATGCTTGGCTCTACATTATCAGAATCAAGAAAATATGGCTCAACGGAAATATTATAAGAAGAACTGATATTCGTTATTTTATTGCGGATATATATGCCTTTGGAGTGAGTAGAGCCACAACTAAGATGAAATCTAATATCTCGTTCCTGGACATTTTGATAATTAATCAAAAATTCAAAACATTTATCAACTTGAAGCAATCCATTGCCTTGAGCAAACACTTCCACGCCTGGCAACACTAATGCTGTATTTTCCATAGCTCTTTTGATATAAAATGGCGAATATGCAATATTAAGCTGCTTTAGTCCGGAAATTAAAACAGCGACAGCTCCAGCAACATGCGGGGCAGCCATTGAAGTTCCATTCATCAATTGAGAAAATCGTAACGTACAATTTGGTACTGAAGTAACAGCACCTCCTGGAGCGCAAATTGTTACTCCTAAACCTCCGTCAATACATGGTCCACGTGAAGACCACGTAAAAGGCATTCCAGGAAGTTTCTTTCTCATTGAGTAAGATGCTTCCATCATTTCAGGTGAAACGTAAGCTCCTACACCAATTATTGTTTCTTGGCTAATGTTTGGAGGAGTGCCCACTGTACTTAGTGCGGGGCCATGGTTTCCAGCTGACGCCACCCATACTACACCGTATTTATTCACTACCTCGTTCATCAGTTCACCGAGGCGTCTAAACAATAAAAAATTTGTTTCTATATGCCAATATTTAAATTCGGTATTTTTTTTAATAAATATTGGCTTTTAAAAAAAATATCTTCACGTTTACTGTAAACACAAAATATTTAAAGTTACAAACAAATCAAGATAAAACGTGACTGAATTTTCTGGAAAATATTTGCGTAATTGGAGACATGATTCCACCTATTGTAGCTGTAACTTTTACAACTGTTCAACTTACAGAACCACCAAATTCAGATTATGAATAAAAATTTTTTCTTACCCAGAATCTGAGAAGTGAGCATGCTCGCCATAGCTCATATTAATAACATGAATTTTCTGATCTTTTGACAACTCCATTAATTTTATTATAGCTCTGACTATTGCAGTTCCCGTTTCCATTGTACGTATTCTGCCATCCCCAATAGTAAACGAAGCAATTTGTGCTCCAGGCGCTACACCACATATTTCTGGAGCGTCAGGGAAGTAGGCAGAAGCAATTGATGCTACATGAGTCCCGTGACTCGCTAAAATTTTGTAAAAAAGATTTTAAAAACAAAAACCATGAATACGTACAACATAAGCCAACTATTTCTAACGTGTCTCCATCATCATGTACGTTAATGCTAAAATTGAGATTATCCAATAAAGTCAGCGACGCATAATCATGAGTAATACTGTATTCCCCCAAAAGAGGACAGTTTTCTAAATCCCCTTGTTCACTTGTATCCACACAACATAACCACTTGATACCATCGTGAAATAAAATACAGTCGTAAATAGGACCGGAATCAATGAATTTCTTTTCAGCATTTGTTAATATTTCTAATTTTGCTTCAAGATCTTCTTTCGTAAGTTTTTCAACATCTGACAAGTTTGAGTCTACAAAAAAAAATTTAAACGTTTAGTGACAATTGTGAAGAGAAAATGTAGACTTGTGTGTTTAACTTCAAAATCTGACAATTGCCTGTTAGCACTGGCAACAGCTTGTCGGTGATGTTCGTCCCATTTTTTCTCTTTGTATTCAGATTGTATTCGCTCCTGAAGACGCTCAGGATATAAATCGTAGCCATTTTTTAGCCCTAATCTATAGTTATTTGAAGGGTTTTTCCAAGAGCTTGGAATCTATAATAAACTAGGAATGAAATTTATAACCCAGAGGCATGGTAGCACTCCTAACCTTAGCTTTTCTTCCCGATAATAAATTAATATATGAATCAGTCGGTTGAACAATTGTACTAGTATTGACATCTCCACAGCCACTGCAGTCAAATCGATGAATAACTTTGGTTTTACCATCGGAGGTTTTCTATAAATTTTGTTATATCTTTGTTTTATACAAAGGCTAATTATCGATTACCTGCAAACCCGGAGCTCCGGGATCAACCCCTGAATCAAAAATTGCAATAATTGTGCCTCTCCCATCGTAATCTGGATACTTTGATAAAAATGTTACCACTTCCGTGTCCTTTTTTGGTAGTAAGCCCCATACTGGAAACTCCTCGCATGGTACGGCACTCATTCCCGATTATACACAAAAACACTGTCTCCAATTCGTTTCTATTCTAACCTTCAATACTACAAGGATGACAAGCACTTTTTGGAATTATTGTATGAATTTCAATTATACAGTACTTTGCAAAAATGTTTAGTTTTAGAGAAAAAAACTATTTTCATAATAATATTATTATTTTCAAAAAGTTACAGGTAGTTCAAATTAAAATCACAAACTACCCTTTCTGAGTCCACTACTCTTCTATGACACAACACAATCACAATTTATATGACAGTTGAATGACAGTCGACAAAGAAATACTGAATTCGAACCAATGAAACTTAGTAGGTGTGGCTTAAAATTTGAATATTGCCGCTTACAAAACATCTTATTTTATCTCTTTATAGCTCTTATCTTTTTACTTAAAGTATAATTCTATTTAAAACCAAAACAAATATCAAACAGTAATTGTAAAATTATAAAATTTTTGTTCAACAAATGAATCCACTTGTGGCTTACGCGTGTGCTCAAATTGACGTATAGCGATGTTGCCAGATGTACGATAAACAGAACTAGTTTTATTAGTTTGGCGCACAAGTCTCCAGGCGAGTTTTCTATAGAAAACATGCGCCAATACTTTTATATAACGTATTTTTTTAAACTCGTTTTTTTTTAATTTTACATTCAAACCAAAAAAAATTTTGAGGAATTTTGCCACTAACAATTGGCGACAACAGCAAGTCATTTGATTTCAAAGTCAATTTAAACCTTTGTCTCATTGGCTTGCACCTGTTATCATTGTCGTAAACATGATAAGCGTCACTTTAGATAAGGTTTATGATATAACAAGCACAAGAGTAAGCAAAAACATTTTTTTAATTTTTGTCAATTTATTAAAAAAAAAAAAACAAAATTTACAAAATAAGTCATGGTTAATTATTTTACAAAAAGCTCAGTACGTTATTAACAAAAAGTGGCACATTTTACAGCTCTTGCAAAGTTATAATAATTTATAGTACATTGTTATTATAATAATAGTGTTTGTCATTATGAGTAATTTTTATTCAATTAGTTGACGTAAAAACTCATCTGTTACAGATTATTTGTTTTTTTTATGGCGGTTGCTCTGCCTCTAGCTTACGCAAACATGTGACAGCTGAAAAGATAAAGTGGATACTAAAAACATTTGACTTACTTTTAAACTGTTTAACTTGATAATTTAAACTAAATAAAATTACGGTTTTAATATAAATTATTTTTTTAAATGTAGTTAGTAATATCAAATAGTTAAAAATTTGAGCTTCTGCGCATGTAGGGGCTAGCCGTCAAGCGAAAACAAATGAGCTCTACGATTTTTTTTTTGGTTTATCTGTTTGAATACGTCTATGGTTGAAAGTTTGACATTTTAGGGAGTTTAGTTCTGTAATTCTGTATCCACCTGTTAGAAAATTTTCCACCTTGCCTTGCGGTTATGAACTCAAACTGTCAAGTTGACAAACAAGTGTCTTTCAGTTGAGTTTATATTTTTTTAATTTAAACAAATGTTGTGGAAAGATGGTGGCTAAATGGTTAAACTATCGAAATCTTAGGCCTTTTTAACACAATTCAACGCAACCGAAACTAAATTAAGACTAAATGACATGGGATTTTGCTCAAGAAGATATTTGTTCTTATCAGTATGTCTCTTACAAATGGTAATTGCATTGTTCTTCTATTGTATGCTCAAATTAATAGGATTTTATAGTTATTGGTGATCGAGCGACAGGTTTTCGACTTTCTGGGCTATTTATGGATACCGATTTTAGTCAACTTTTTCGAAATTATTTTCATAATTCTAGGATTCTTTGGAGCGTATCAATATAGACCGAAGTACATAATATCAGTAAGTATCTCGATAATTACAACGTACACTAATTTTTTCTCATTTTAGTATATTCTATGGCAGCTTTTTTGGCTAGGGTGGAACGTATTTATCATTTGTTTATATTTAGATCTAGCCAACTTGGACCATAAGGTACTGATTATCTAATAAAAACGCATGCGCATCAAGACCTTTAATAACTAATTACTCTAAAAATACCCCATGTAATTGTTATACTTGACCTATTTGTTAATATTTACTTGATGAATAATTGAGGATGTTACGCAGTGACGGCTTGCGTATGATCTTTCAACTCTGTTCAATCATTTCTGATTCAAGGAAATGCAGTTTTTATTACTCATAAAATGCTAATTCTAAAGTGTACATAAATCCGAATATTTACACAGAATCTTAAAAAACCTGCTGTATACCAATTCAATCTAGTATACAGGGTGGTGCAACAGTTTCGCATATAAATCTTGAAACAGGCCAGTTTTCATAAAAAAGACATTCATCGACATCAAAATTAATTTTTTATTGTCAAGCTTTGACGTCATCATACAGCAATCTTAATTTTTTTTTTCTTGATGATTACAGCAATACCACACTCTAGAGGTTTTTTGCTAATCGTTGACAAGATACAAGGTGTTTTGTTAGAAAAACAAAAGATAAAAACAAAAAGATAAAAACAAAAAAAGAAAAACAAAAGATAAAAACAAAAAAAAACTAACAGTTTACCAGAAAATAATAAAAAAATGTTGGTCAAGCAGGCTATGAATGATAAAAGCGTTGAAAACGTATAGCGTAACTCGAATATTAGGCGTAAATTTGTTTTTAACAAACTGCTATAAAGTGACCATTTTTGACAGCTCTTGTGAAACCTGAACTTTGTAGAATACCTTTAATTTGAGATTTTTCAACTATTATCTTTTTGCCTTTCTAAATTTTACTATAACATTAATTTTCAGACTAATAAAGTTATCAAATTGGATCCCAAGAGTGAGAGTTGGTGGCGCAGCAAAGGACCGGGGTGTAAAAAAAAATATCCATTAAAAAGTGAACCAACAACCGCAGAAATTGAGTATTGTTTAGTGAATTATGTGCATGTAGAAATATTTCAAGCTGGTCTTCAATGTGTAATTTCGGTAATTTGTAGTTTGTTGTGTTCAATGATTGTGTTTATTTTTTGTATGTTTCAGTTGCTTGGGATTGTGATTGGTATATGTTTAAGTCGAATATTTCTTGAAGAAGATGATACCTGTAAGTGATTTTTATATGTTTTGTAGTTAGCAAAAGCACTAACATTCTCTGATAATACTTAGCTTAAAGTTGTCTGATTATGGTAGTAATAAGCGCCATAACTAGCCAATAATATGTTGATTAATCTGCTTGCAGTTGATTTCATTGGTGGATTTGATTCTCAAACTGTTTGGTAAGTGGTTGGTAGATGGATTGCAAGTAATTTTTATTTATGCATAGCGGTTTTGGTTTTAATTTTTCTATTTATTTGCAGTAGTATAGTTGCTATTTTGATATTCTGTTTTCAGTTAATTATGAAGATGCCAAAGGGTCTGAATATTTGTCGTTACAACCAATGTATGTGAGCTCCAGTGATTGCCTTAATCAACATTTTTCTAAATCTAACCCACATTTAAGTGTAAAGTCAAATGTTTCAAACATTCCACAATACCGCAGAAATGTGGGAAGACCTACACCAAATTTACATGTAGATGCTATAAGGTACATCAAAAGAAGTTCTTCTTTTGATGTACTTTCTCCTCCGAACAAAAAACGCGCTAATCGACCTAAATCGATAGCTGCAAGGCCATATCTTGACTCTGATCTCAATTTCTAAGACTTTACATTTTATGCCATTGTTTTATTTTAATTCCTAGTCAGTATTATTTTTTTCTTATTTGATTCGTGTTATTCATTAGTTTTATGAATCGTTGGGACCATTTTTTTTTGTATTTTTGACTAATATTACTTTTATATTATGTTGCATTAACAAGGTGTTTTATAGCTTTGCTGTAGCTACTGCATGAAGTAATTAATTGTTAACTGTTCTTTAACAAATAAAGTAGACTTTTTGGTTGGTGTTGTGTTTCTTCTTTACTTACTATATCTGGTGGATTAAATTATAATATCTATAGTGTGATCAACGAATATCAAAAAGAGGGTATAGCTTCTTCTTAAGACACGTTTTCGAGGTTTATAGGTGGTAAATAGACTAAAAAGGAGGAGCCAAAGTTTTTTTACATTTTTTTTTTGATTAAATTTCTTGAAACGTTTTTTTACCAGGTGCAACATGGTATTATGTAAGTTTGTTTATATTTAATTTGTTAAATGATAATCTATGTGACATAATGATAATTATCCTTAATTGTGCATAGCTTATTGTTTTCTGCGATAAATCGTTTACGTAATGGAAAAAAAAGTTGTACTCTTTCCTATTTCTGAGTCTCAGGTCTATGAAGTCCCGAAAAGCTGTCAGGGATATTTTTTTCTAACAGAAAATAGGGACTACTACAATTCAGAATAAAATATTTAGTCAAGTTTTATATAATAATGGGTAAAAGTTGAGGTTTTTTCTCAAAATATTATTTTTTTCCTTTCATTTTATATCCTCTACAATTTTATTCGTTGAGCAGACTATTAGAACAAAGTCACAAATGACCTAATTTTGATTTGGTCTATATTATAACATGTCTTAAGATGACCTTTCGTTATGTTTTACGTAACTTAACAAATACCAAAATAATATTGTTTGGGAGCATAAATGTTACTTAATTTTTATTTTCGACTTATACCGGGTGTTTCATATCACAGAATTTCTGAAATTGAGTCTTACTTAATGGAAGACTTTATGTAAGTTACTTAAAGCTTGGAAAGCTGTTATTTTCCTACAACTGCGGAGGTCATGTTTCGGCATCTTATTGGGTTTTTAGCGAGAAAAATGGGAATTAATTTTTATATAAACTTTTTGCCAGCCTCACGTAAATCGTCAAGAAAAAACACAAAAAGAATGTCGCTATATTCGATAGAGTTTAATTCTCAGTTGGAAAACCGTCATGGAGATAGTGATAGTAATGATTTCGATAATGATCATTTGCCTCAGCCTGTTTCTCCAAAGCCAATGACGCCTAGACGAGTAAAACGTCGGAGTGTAATGACACGTGGTTCATCTGGTCGACATAGCACTAGTAGCAGAAGACATTCAACTGCGAGATCCTCAACGAGAAGTTCGCGTAGAATGGCTCAAAATCCTGTCACACGTCTATTGGAACAACAGCAGAAAACGCATCCATATGATAGTCCAGCTAGTCCTTCTCCTGTGGAGTCGCTTCCCAATTATTATAATAGTGTTTCGAATAATAATTTGATAGGACCTCAAAATTGGCAAAGCAATGGCCATTCGAATCCTACATATCAACAGTCATCTACTCAATCTCTGAATGATACAGAAGAGTTTGATGATTTATACAACAACAGACCAGCTTCAGTCAGATCTAGTTATTCGAATTTTCATGGCACAAGAGCTATTAATTATACAGCACCAAAGTATTACCATAGCCATGCAACACCACAAGTGCCCCAAAAACGCAATAATCCATATCGAAATAGTATGCGATCGATGGCTTTTCTGAATAATGGACCACCTGCTTACAGTTCACAGGGTCAAGCTTCTATTGATTCAGAGACTACTATTTAGTTAGGTAATTTATTTACAAATTTGTGATAATTAGTTAAGGACTGACAAATAATTATTTTCTTGCCTTTAACTCGTGCTAAGGTAGAAGAAACTATAGCCTAGCCATTTGATAGTAACATCAGTAATGTCATGAACACAATTAGAGTAAATGATCGGTAAGAAAGCTTGCATACGCAACACTTTAAACACGCTTTTCCCACTTGTCAAAACATTTTTTTTTGAGCTTGTTTGACTACCATGTAGTCATCATGAGGAGATTAATAATATTGTTGATGGCGTTATTGAGTTTTTGAAGATCATTTGACTTTAGCTCTAACAGACTTCAATTATTTTTACTATCATCAATGGGTAGTCCTCCTGAATGAAACCAGCTATAACATGAACTGGGGTAAAATTTAATTAATTTTTTTTTTCTCAAGAGAAGTTGACTATGAGAAATAGTTCTGAACTAATTGTATAGAAAGATTTTTGTTAATAAAACGCTTCAAACATTTTACAAATGGTTACTACATATAGTGGCTGTTACGTTGATTTATAAGTTTATTATTCCACTTCTAGCTTACCTTAGACAGTGTATAATTATGACAAGTTCTCTATGACTCATTATTAGTGCTAGAATAAACGATTTTGTGGTTTTTTCGTACACTATCTATGTACTAAATTGTCTACAAGACCGTGATATCATTCAGTGCTTTAAGTCAAGTTCAAAAAAGCACATTGGGTTTGAAATTTCATACAGTCATTTCACCGGCTAAGGGACATGGGGCGTGGCACTTTAGAGCAGTAAAAGAGAGGCATAAATACCGCTTTTTGTTTTCGATTTGTGTGTGCTTATTGAAATTAAATCTGTTTTTTTTTCAAACCAACCAATTATATTACACGCTTTTTTTATTCTACGCCAATGGAGTCGAAATTCGTGCAGATGAAAACCACGCCTCATGTTCCTTAGCTGTTCTAATGACTTTATTGCATAGTTTCAGTTTTTTGGTGAATTGCTCTTAATGAAAGTACTGTAATGTTTCAAACCATTTTTTTTAACAAGCAAATTAAATATAGTTTTGTCAATTTTGTCAAAAGGGTGAGCAAATTAGAGTGAGTTTTAGGATTAGAGAAGGCGTCGGAAATATTTTACTTATCTTTGATTGAAACAATTGGAATTTAAATGTCAAAAAATTTGTACCAATCAAAAGCAAAGTCTATTGTAATTTTTGGTTTTGATCCTTATGAAAACTCAACTTTATCCGCTATTTACTTTTCGTAAAATACACTTCAAGTATAAATAAAAAAGTTGTTTTCTAATGTGAAAAGCATAGTAATTTATTGAAAAAGAGAACAAGACTTAATTAACGTTTTTACTTATGATTTTAACAGGTACGAATTTTGTGACATTTGAATTTTTATTGTTTCGATCAAACATTTGCAACGGCTTCTCTAAATCTGAGAACTATTTGCTCACTCGTTGTAGCTAAGTTTATGAACTGCTTGTACTGTTTGTGATTTATATTAAGGTACATAAACTAGAATGACAGAATGCTGCAATCATTTTTAATGTACTTTTTATAGCTGTTTACAGATTTCTCATTTTATTATTGTGTCATTCTGACTTATGTAACAATTACAATGTGTGGTTGCTGGCAATAATTGTGTAATATTCTTGTGTTCATATGTAATCGTATGGTATGTATATAGTGTGTTTAGTAAATTTAGACATATTTTTTACCAAAGTATTAGTAGATATATTTTTGACAAAATTATAATTGAATTTTGTAACAATAAATTTTTAAAAGATGCATAAGTAGTTTTATTTTGACATTATTATGCAAAGTTATATTTCACTTTCTAAAGCATTGCCTAAAGTAATTTTTTTTTTATACAGTTTTAATGTTGGCAACGCTATCTAATTCTAGGTACATAGCTACCTATTGTGGCTACCTACTTTATCGACGAACGCTTTGCGCAAGTCCAGTTGGTATGTTATTGTTTGTTTTTCAAATTAAAACGTTAACCTTATTTTCTACAGTTATTGAAACCGGTTTAAAACTACAATTATTGCTAAATATGGACCCAAATACTGATAATGCAATGCTATTAAACGAATCAGTTGAATCCTTTAACTCTCTGGAGTTGGAAATTTTAGATGTTACCGAAAAGTACGAAAGACTTTCAAGAAACTTGAAAATACTGGAGCGACGGTATTTTGAGGCTAAGACTGAAGTCTCTCATGTTCAAAAACGTCTGACGGAATTGAAACGTACCCAAGAAACTAAAAAAAGCATTAGCAGAATAGAAGCTCTTAATAGCACTTTAGATGATGAATGGGTGAAAAGGACTTTCTCATGGAGCTCAGCTCTTAACGAGCTTTTAACGAAAAAATTTCAATTTAAAGAGTTTCGACCGAAACAGTTAGCTGCAATCAATGCGACATTGTCCAAAAAAGATGTTTTATTAGTTATGGCAACGGGAGGGGGCAAGTCATTGGTCTATCAATTGCCCAGCTTAGTAGAAGATGGGTTCACTTTGGTAGTTTCGCCTTTGATTGCATTGATAGACGATCAACTCGTAGCTTGTGAACGTTTTGGCATATCTGCAAGGGCTATCAATTCTGAGACAAACAAGGACGAGGTGAAAGAAACCTATGAATTGATGAAGGTTCTATCCAAGAAGCTGCAGCTTTTATATGTCACGCCTGAGTGGATTGCTAAGAGCAAAAAATTTCAAGCTCAGCTGAAAAAATCGTACATTGCTAAAAGCTTTGTACGAATAGCCATTGGTAAGCTATAGAAGCTGGTAAGCTGTTTAATATACCGGATGATCTACAATTATTTATATAAGGGGA
This sequence comes from Lagria hirta, assembly GCA_947359425.1. Classification (NCBI taxonomy): domain Eukaryota; kingdom Metazoa; phylum Arthropoda; class Insecta; order Coleoptera; family Tenebrionidae; genus Lagria; species Lagria hirta. Next base: position 3,505,487 of record OX375799.1, read on the forward strand.
GGCCGTGAAAAACAAAATCAGAGTGTTAGCCTGATTCAGGCTGTTAGTTTGATATGACAGACGTCAAAAAGCAAAAGTTGATTTACTCTATCATTCTTTCAATTATTTTCAGATGAAGTGCATTGCTGTTCTTCTTGGGGTCATGATTTCCGACCAGATTACAAATACCTCGGACTTCTTCGACAAAATTACCCAAATATTCCATTTCTAGGACTTACAGCAACAGCAACATTGCATGTTTTAATGGACTGTCAAAAAATTTTAAATTTGGAAGATGCAATGATGATTACAGCACCTTTCAATCGTCCAAATTTATATTATTCGGTTGTTTTAAAACCTAATAAAAAAGATGCAGCGGTTGATACGTTGGTTCGTATGATTAACAAAAAATATAAGAATCGTTTGGGGATTATTTACATAGACACTATAACCGAATGCTCAAATTTGGTAGCTCAACTGAAAAGCCATGGGATTAATGCGGCACCCTATCATGCTCAATTAGAAATTAAGGATAAGAAACGTGTGTACCATCGATGGAATTCAAAACACTATCAAATTATTGTTGCGACAATGGCTTTTGGAATGGGGATTGGTGAGTATTTCAACTCACTAAAACAATTACTAAATGTGATGGTTAAATACAAACAAACACTACAACTTTTGAATATTACCATGCCATTCAACGGGATGCTTCCCTGAATAGAGGTGGTGGGGTCAAAAAAAAACAACCTGGGAATTGATATTTTAAGTTTGATTTTGTTGTTGTTTTGTGCTTATAGATAATCCAGATGTTCGATTTGTATTGCATTACGTAGTTCCAAGAAACGTAGAAGAACTCTATCAAGAAAGTGGTCGTGCAGGTCGTGATGGTCAACCTGCTGATTGTATTGTGTTTTTTAACATGACTGATTTTTTCAAAGTCATCGCTCGAGCTAACTCTTTGGAAGAAGAAAAGAAGACTTTAGCAGTATTAGATTACTGTTTAGAAGAGCAAAAGTAGGCTGTTTTACGTTTTTTTGTTTTTGTTTTTATACTTGGGTTATTATAGATGCCGACGTTTATTATTTGCTCGCCATTTTGAGGATTCTTATAATGCCTTACATTGCAATAAGATGTGCAATAATTGCAAAGAGGGCAATCAAAACATGAATGTCTACCAACTTGATAGTGCTGTTAAAAATATTCAGGCTATTCTAACCAATGCCGAATCAAAGGAACAACAGCTTACTTTACTAAAGCTGTTAACCATATGGATGCAAACTTGCCCTAAGAATATAGTGGTTTCAAGTGTCGAGAAACTTAAATTGTCTCCAGAATTGGCTGAGTTTCTTATCGGAGTATTATACAATAATAAAGTAATAAAAATTGATAAGGGCTATAACAATTATAGTACCATTTGCTATATTGAATTTGGCTCATACCCGGGAAGATTAACGTTGACAACAAGACATAATTTAGTGGGATTCCCTAAAGTTGAAGCTGGGGAACCTGCTAAGAAAAAACGGAAAGCAGAAGACGACGTTATTGTTGTTGAATAAAATTTATCAACAGTTAATATTTAACTATTTAGTTTTTAAGTTTTGTTTTTCTTTTGTTTCATTTCTTATTGCATTGTGTGTTGTGATATTAGTATTAGTTTAATATTCGAATGTTTTGTTCCTTGTTTAATAAATTTTGTACGTTTTCAATAGACTTATGTTTTTAGATTCTCTATAGGTTTAAAAATATTAAATTTAATTATCTAGATTGAGAGATTAAAACTGCCACATAAACCAAACTTAGAGCTAAATTTTTTTGGCTTATAGATCCTATTAGATAAATTTATTTTGAATTTCAAAAATTTTTGAAACTGAAGAAATAGGGATAGGATATACAGTTTAGAAACTTGAAGTAATTATGATAGAGGTGGCCAAATAAAAAAAGCTCATAGCCAAGCTTAAATTCATTGCGTCAATTCCAATTTAGAATAAAACAGACAAAATTGACTCCTCGGCTAAAAAGTTTAATACATTAATCGTGCGTTAGAAATTTTACAGCGCTCGGCTTTGATGGTCTGTTACAACCGCTTAAAAATTTTGCAAAGTACGAAGGCAAACACTCCACTAACAATAAAAGATACACAAATATTTATTATATCAATTTTATTAAATGCATTATAACAAAATAAACCTTAATCTAGATAAATTATTATTTAAAATTTTTATTTTTCATACAAGTGTTTAATCACAAATATATAATTTCACTGATTTCCACACCACCTTTCTGAGGTACAGTAAATGGTGCGTTTTTTTTTATAGTGGTGTCCCCAGTAGGCCTAATCCACTGTTAAAAAAAAGAGAAAGCTCTTAAATATTGCAAAACCAAACAAATGTTTGTTGCAATCTCACAATCCGTTTTCTCCCCACAGAAAACGATACCATCCACCTAACAATTATAAAACCTAAAAATAAACGCTGTTTGCTTAGATCTCACATCCGTTTTCTCCCCTCAGAAAACGACACCACTCATTTGTGCGCACTTCAAAATCTGACCGAAGTTTCCGCATTTTTATAGATAAATAAATCATCGCAACACATAATCACAAAACGTCAATATAAATAAAAAAAAAAACACATCGAATACAAAAAACCGCTTTATTTACAATAATCAGTAAAAACGTTTATTCAGTTTAAGATAGTCTGTTACTTACGGTTAGGCACTTATAGTAAATTAATTATCTCTAGACGCCAACTTGTCAGAGATTATTCTTTAAAAAATGTTCTGGACTTTGAAACTTCAAAATAAATGCTATAATTGGATACCCATCATACTAAAATCAAATAATATTAATATAAAAGTTTTTAAACTGTTTTAATATTTTATTTTTTCTTTTTGTATCTATAGTCCACTTCCATATTATTCGTTGCAGCCTTGGTCATATCATTGATATTCTTGTTTTCACTTTTAATTAGTTTGGTTTTTCTTCAGCTACTATTTACATGTACATATTTAAAGGTGCCGTAAAAGGCCAAATAAAAAAATATTTAGAAAAATTACGCGTGTGCAATCTATGCAACAAAAGTCATTTGATTTTTATGATGTTTTATCAATAAATACATAAACAGCAAGAAGCATCAAATGTATATTAATTACCCCACAATGCTGACCCCCCTCACATGCCCTCACCAATGTATGTACAAGACATATTCACCAGAGAGACCATGCCGATTCCTTCTTGCCCCCGCAAGAAACAATCGTTATAAGAAACACTATTATACCTAACTCCTTAACGATCCCCAACGAGTTTTGGAGGCTCGGAATTTTACAAAGAATCAGAGTTGGTACGATCCTCAGTGAGGATTTATCGTGCCCTTACGCGAAGCCAAACAAAGTTAAAGGTGATAAATATACATTTAACACTAATTACTGCAAATGTTTCCATTAATAAAAAGAAAAATGGTGGAAAGCAAAATTGATTCGTTTTCTAAATATTTTTTTTTACAAAACATCAACTATGTCTTGAAACAATTTAATAACGCTAAAACAAACTCACTCTATCTATTTCTTCCATAATGTGTAAACTGTATATTTAAATATTGAACATTTTTTCTATAAGCAAAGTGAACAAACCTTACATAAGACTACAAAAAAGATGATAACAAAGAATAAAACCATTTTGGTTTTTATAGAAAAAAATTGAATTATTTAATCAAGCAAATAATTTCTGATTGAAAACAAGATTGCAACCTTATTTGATTTTTTCAAAATTTCTTAAAAGATTTATGCAAATTATTACTAAGTTTTTATGAGACTACTCTTACAACATTCCTTTTTAACTAAAACAAAAATTATTAAAATCGGTCTATAAATAAACTGACAATTAATTGCAAATTGACTTATCTGTATATTAAAAACTGGACGTCATCCCCATGGATAAAATGAAGAAACAAAATAGCACTGCACTTCACAATAATTATCACAAACACGAGAATTTAATTAATATATTTCTTATTTTATTATCACACACAACCGTATCAAAAGGCACGAAGTCTTATACTAAACCAACGTAGGCTTTTTTTTTAAAAACAAAAGAAAAGCATTACATAAAACTGCAAAAAAGCTGATAACAAATAAAACAAAAGTATTGCTTTTTTTTAAAAAAATCTTTAATTATCTAATCAAGAAAATAATTTCAATCTACATATACGGATTGGAAGAAAAAAACGTAAAATAAATTATTAATTTAAAATTAATTGAGTTCATTTTGCTGAAAAAGGATGCGGCGGTTGTTTTGTTGTATTATTAATTAATAAATATTAGTTTAATACAGATTACTGCGATGATAATCTTTATTAAACGTACTATAGGAATTTTTGTAAATATGACACATTGACAGTTGGCAGCTGTGATTAAAAGAGATAAAATTACGTTGGCTATTCTGACTGATCGTTTCAAAATAGCTCCATTGGCTTCAAATCTAATAAATAATATTATAACACATTTAAAATTGTTAGTTTAATTTCATTTTCTAAAAATGTAGGCTATTGGGTAGGCCAATGACCTACTTGATTTAAAAATAGTTGCTGTTGCAACATCAATAAAAAAAAGTAAATTTTATTGTTTTGTTTAAAATTAACAATTACTAAAAAGTTGAATAAATTTTTTTGATTTAGGCAATAATTTTATCAATTAAGATATAATAATAAATAATCCCATCACGAAAATATGATTGCACTAACCTGGCCAGATGAACAAAGCTGGGGACTGGGGGCTCCTCCTTTGGGACCTACCTGGAACAAGACGCAAAGCGTTATCTTCCAGAACGTCACATAATATAAAAAAAACGCACTACACAAATGACTTTTAATGTTTTTAAACCCGAAAATCCGATTTGAATATTTTTTTTATACCTAAAACTGATTAAACAACCGCTTTGAAAAGTGCCATGTCATTACTAAAATTATTTGTAAAAAAAACAATTAAGTAGTAGCCTAATGTCATAAATCATGGCATCCTTGATTCAAAAATATTTTCCACTAGAGTTTATATAATTAAAAATAATAAATAATCAATTTCCTTTTTTATATTAAAAACTGCATCTAAAGGCAACTTTAAAAAGGTTTCCTAATAAAAGAAATTGTAAATTTTGGCACTTTTTTGGTTCAAAATTGGTGGAAATTACACAAAAAAGTTGAATATCTGAAAACTATTATGATTTACCTAATAATTCTATCTATCAATCAAGATATAATCAAAAATCAACCCAAAAATTTGATTGTACTTTACCTTTTTGATTCCTTCCTAATGTAGGTTCCTTTGGGATATCAGGGACTCATCTGCAAGGACACGCCACGCGTTCTTCACTACACAAACGAATTTTAATGTTTTTAACTCGATTTTTTTAATTAAAAAGATAGAAAAACGGCCGACCGCAAAATTAATTTGTTTTTAATAAATAATTAAATAAAGATAACGTCTTAAAACAATTAATTGCCGCGATATCCGTGACAAACGGCACGAAGTCTTGGACTAAACTAAACTATAGTAAGCAATATTTCTGAAAAGAACAAAAAAACATTACATAAGACTACAAAAAAGCTGATAAGAAAGAATAAAACCATTGGTTTTTTTCTTTTTGAACAAAGGAAAACTGATAAACAAATTATATAAGTAAGTTGAATATACTATACAAATTCGAAAATAAATTATTTAATTTTATTAATTTTTCAAAATAATTACAAAATAATCACTCATTTGAACCAAAATTGAAGGAAACACTGTTTTTTAGCGTCTGCTATAGAACCGATTGAGAATATATAATATTATTGTTTCCAGCAAATTTCTTTTTGATAATAAAAACGACGCCCAAACTCAAAGCAAAATTTGAAAATTTTTGTGGTAGTTTTCCAACAAACAACCCCAAAATGCTTTCACGGAGGCACTAAGCGTTTTTAGTGCAAAATAAATATTAAAAAAAAACACTACACAATTTTAGACCTCGGAAATAAGTTTTAAAACACTTTTTTTTTATCTCTTTTAGCACTAAAATCAGTTAATCTCCAGTTAATAAATCAGTTAAAAAATTGTAGTTTCCTGTCATAAAGTTATGGCCTACTTGATTCAAAAATATGACTATTTGGATGATTAAAAATATCAAATAAAATTTTAGAAATATTTCATTTTTGTTATTTATTTTTAATAAATAAAAAAACAATTAATATTTGCTTTTTTTTTGATTACTGAACAAAGTAGGCTTTATTTTATCAAGTAATAAAGAGCATTTTAATTACACATTCCGATGTAGGTACAGTTGCTACAAAAAAAATTATGAATATTGAAAAAATTATCCAAAAATGGAATAATAATTAATTTGATTTAATATTAACTAAAAAAAATTACATAAATAACAAATATTTCGTCTTTTTTTATATAAAAAACTTGATAAATTAAAATCAAAACAAACTTTTATAGGTAGAAATTATATTCTCACTCAAAAACACCCCCACGGACACTAATTATTTAAATAATTTTCGAAAATTTAGTCACGCTCACGCGTTATTTCACCTCAAAACCCAAATGGCTACTAAATACCACAGCTAATTTCGTTAAATTCGCTCAAAACATAAACCACGAAGGCTTTGGAAAAATAAATCAAGCATTGTGATTGGCCGAGAGAAGTGGTGCGGTGGAATGTTTGCGACGAAAAAGAATAGCCTTGAGACTAAAACGCAATAGATTTCAATGATATTATTTATCCAAAAATATTTTTAAATAAGGTCGAAAAAGAAAAAGTTTATTTTGTTATTTTTTCTCACTTTAGATTAAGAATGATAGCAACTGTCATAGAACAATTTGCTAAAAATTTTGTATTTGGCGTATGATAACTCTCCTAGTTATCCGGTGTTGGTAGCAGGATGGAATATTAATAAAACAAGATTTCACTTAACTAACTTTAATCTATCATTTGAAATCTGTGACAACATTTTGTCTGGTGTAACAACTACTCTTTATCTCTATCTCTACTCTACTTCTAAATATCTCTCTTCTACTGGTAGGGAGTCCACCACTTTATATAGCCTACTCGTTCATTCCTCCCCTTTTGGCCTGGATACATCTTGCAATAATTATCGAGTTTATTGGCATATGAAGAATGCATGACATCGCATTCTGCATAGGCCAATTTCAATAAGTATTTCAAAATGTCCCAGATATACAATTATTTCCTGACGTTACATTTCGTCATTCATACTACAATTTATATTACCCAATATCAATAACTATAAATACAATAAATAATTACAATAATTTACAGGGTGGCTTTGTGTCACCCTTACACTCCCCCTCCAGCTGGAAAAAAAAACAATGTTTCCTTAAACGTTGTTTTTTTTTTTTTTTTTCTTTTTTTTTTCTTTACATAATTAAAGCGTACATCAACTTTTAAAAAGAGAAAAAAAAACAATAAACAATAATTATCCACATTTTATCTTTGTCGTCTTCCAGCACTGAGTCCTTTCTTCGTTCACTTAAATACTTGCACATAGTCGTCTTTTATTCACTGTCCCGACATTTTCGTTTTACTATACGACACTTTTGTACCTGCTCCACTGTTTGTTACTCAGACAAAGTACGAGAATTTTCTACCTAAATCTCTACTCTTAATTAACATTTCTATCTAGTTATAACCCCAAAAAAAAAAAAAATTATTAAATACATTATTATTCCTCTTTTACATGTGGTATAACTTAATCCTATTTGCATGTACCAATTTTTTGTTTCCTTTTATTTCTAATTCTACGTTTGGTGGTACATTTCGCGTTATTTTATATGGTCCATTGAACAAACTGTCCATTTTATTTCCTAACTCATTTTTCAAAAGAACCATATCTCCTACTTTAAATTTTCTAAGTTTAGTTATATTTTTGTCAAAATCAATTTTCCGTGCGTGTTTGATATGTAATAGATTATCCCGAGCTTCAAGTTGTGCAGTTTGCAATCTAAATTTTAATTCTTGAGGATAATTGTTAAATGAATATAAAGGATCAACTGTATCGTGTGTTACGGAAGAAATCAGGCGAGCTCTTTTTCCAAAAACTAATTCGAACGGCGTATATTTAGTAGACGAATGAACAGATGTGTTGTACGCAAAACACCAAAACGGTAGCCAATGACTCCACGAGTTTTCATTTTTTGATATCTGAATTCGTAAATACGCCCCTAAATGTTTATGAGAATTTTCGAGTGAGCCTAATGTCTCATGATGGTAAGCGGTGGAACAAATTTTCTTGATTTCAAGAACCCTACACGTTTCCTTAAATACTTTTGCCATAAATTCTTTCCCTTGATCGGTTACAATCTCAGAGGGTATCCCGTACCGAAGCACAAAATTTTCTACCAATGCGCGTGCCACTGTAACTGCTTCCTTGTTTACTATCGGGTATGCTTCTATATATTTTGATAAGTCACACTGCAACGTAAGAATATACCGATTTCCTTCTTGATCTTCCTCTAAAGGACCTACCAAATCTAAAAAAATTTTTTCGAATGCCGATGTGGCTGTTGTTGTTATTTCTAATGGTTCTGTTTGAGGTCGTGAATGTTTATACCGCTGACAATCTCCACATTTTTTAACAAAATTTTTCACCTGTACGTGTATTCCTGGCCAATAATAATATCTTCTTATATTATTATACATACGACTTACACCTGCATGTCCCCCTGTAGGTAACATATGAAAATCGTTTAATATTAGTTGCTGTGTCTCCTTGTCAGTAATTGTCTCTGCTTGATTTACAATGCTTATATTTATATTAAAATCTTCTATTTCCGATGCGATTTGTTGTAGCATGTTTAAGACGAATGGCCATTCTTCATTTTTCTGCTTAAAAATCATTAAGTTAGGCAGTTCATGCTGACTGCACAATTTTTGCAAGGCTTTCAACGATAGCCGAAGCTTATACATTGATTTAGGAACCTCTTTCATAAAAATAACATTATTTTCCGCATCATACAACACCTGTTTACTGCAAGTACTTCCGTTTTGTTGCTTCACGAATGAATCAAACTTCTTGGGATTTAGAATTTGCAGTTCTACCGCATCTTTCGGCTGTTTCAAAACTTCCACCACGACAGGACGATCAATTCTGTCTTGAGGTTTCAAGTTTTCATTTCGGCTTTTTGCTTGCTTCTGAAGCTTTTGTGCCTCTTGTTTTGCACGTGCCCTTGTTATTACCTTTATAGTACCTTCGACTTGATTACTCATTTCCCGTAAATCATTAATAGATAATTCGATGCGTGACAACGCGTCCGCCGTCACATTCTCTTTACCTTTAATATATTTTACAGTAAAATCGTATTCTTCCAATATTATTCGGAACTTTGTTAGTCTACTACTGGGATTTGTCATTCCAAATAAGTACACTAAAGCTCGGTGGTCTGTCTGTATTGTAAATTTTCTTCCAAACAAATACGGTCTAAAATGTTTGACTGCCCAGACTACCGCTAATAACTCTTTTTCGGTTGTGCAATAATTTATTTGTGCCTTATTTAATGCTCTACTTGCGTAGGCAACTGGTTTGTCGTTCCTATTGCATAAGACAGCACCCAAGGCTTTTCCCGATGCGTCTGTTTTCAAAATAAATTCGTTTTCGGTTGACAGATTTGGATATTCTAGAATAGGCTGCTTTCCTAATGCCTTTTTTAAAGTATCGAACGCTTCTTGACATTCGGGCGTCCAAAGAAAAACGCTGTTTTTCCTAGTGAGCTGATTTAACGGATGTGCAATTTTAGAAAAATTTGGGATAAACCTACGATAATAGTTTGCAAAAGCTACAAAACGCTTCACTGATTTTCCATCTGTTGGAATTGGAAAATTTTCTAATGTTTTGGTCTTTTCTGGATCTGGTAAAACGCCGTGTTCGCATATCATGTGTCCCAAATATAACAACTCTTTTCTTAGAAAATTACATTTGTGTGGATTTAATTTTAAATTTACTTTACGTAAACGCTGTAATACTTTCACCAAATTTTGATTATGTTGTAATAAATTGTTTCCAAACACAATTAAATCGTCTAAATAGATGAAACAACGTTCATAGTTTAATCCCGACATAGCTAAAGTCATAGCCCTCGAAAAACTAGCGGGACTAACCTTAAGACCCATTGGCAATCTTTTCATCTGGTATTGCCCTCTATCCGTATTAAATGCCGTGTATTTTCTGCTTTCTTTCTCTAATTCTACTTGATAATAGCCTTGTGATAAGTCCAAATGCGAAAAATACATTGCTCCTGATAATGAATCTAAAATTTCTGTAATGCAAGGTAACGGAAATTTATCATCTTGCAGCTGTTTATTCAATAGCCTATAATCAATAACAATCCTCCATCTCTTCCGACCATCTTTATCTGCTTTTTTGGGTACTACTAATAGTGGTGAGGCCCATGGTGACCTTGTCGGTTCTATGATATCATCTTTCAACATCTTATCTATTTGGTTGTGTATCTCTTTTTTCTGTGAAAAAGGAAGTCTATATTGTTTCGTATATGTTGGCATAGCATTTTGCTTTAGGTGAATGGTTTGTTTGTAAACATTGTTTACTGTCAGTGGGTCATTTTCCATTTGAAAAACATCTGCAAACTTTGCACAAATTCGATCTAAACTTTCTCTTTCTTCGCTATTTAAATGTTTGTTGTCTATTATATCTAGCAATTTTATAACTCTTTCACGAGAAGCTGAATTCTCTTCATTAAATGAGCAGACATTGTAATCTTTTGCGTTAACTATTTTTGGAATATAATTCTTTACCGCAACCTCTGTTTCGTTGGTGTTTAACATACGTACCGGTATTAAACCCTTTTCTGACCTGACTAACATCCCTGCCACGAATACTCCATTAGCAATTTCCTCGGGTAATGTAAGCATATCATCTTGGATGTTGCTTTTGTAATAGTGAATAAGTTCACTTAGCGGTGCTAATTTTACAATGTTGTCGCGATTTGATTCTAAAGGAATCTTAATAATTTTTTCATAAATACATAAAGAAATCTCATAATTTTGATAATCTATTTTTGCTTAATATTTTTCTAAAAAGTCTGTACCTATAATGCCATCTACCGAATTATCTGAACCTTCTATTAAAAGAAATTCATGACTTAAAGAATTTTCCGCTATGTAAAATATTAATTTTGTACTTTTTGTAGCCGTTATTGTACCCGCAATTCCATTTAGTTTGACGTTAGCTGTTTCTGTTTTTACATTAAAAAATCTATGCTTGCTGAAAAGTACTGAAACTGACGCTCCAGTATCAATTAATAGCTTTAAGTTTTGGCTTTTATATTTCACAACTATGTAATTTAAATTATTTAAATTAAAAACAGTGTCAGTATTTATTGCTGACCTTGTATTTGATACTATTTTGCTATGGTTTTTACTTTTATTGTGAGCCACGAAAAAACTGTCGACTTTGCTTTCTTTGAAAACTTGGCCTTTCGTTGCTCTCTGCTGACTTTGCCTGTCTTGAAAAACTCTGTTCAGTCGGTTTTTGAAAACCAGTATAATTTTGCCGCTGATAGCGCATGTTTTTATTATTGAATGATGTTCCCGACCTATCTTTACTATAAAAATCATTGCCGTCATGTATTCTGTTTTTGTTGTAATTTAAATGCGATTTGTAATTTTGCTGCTCACGCGGTTTTGTTGTTACATAAGTGTTGGAACGATAGCCCCGTCTGAACCCGTTTGCGTTTGCAAAATATGCATTCTCAATTTTTGATGACTGCGGACAATTCTTTTTTGCGACCTCTATTGCCTTACTTAATATCTCGCAATTTTGAGCCTTTAAAATTGTCTTTAATTCCTGAGATTGAAGACCTTCAATGAATATTTGAGTAACAATGGACTCGTTTATTGGCCGTAAGATTTTTTGCGTATTTACATCCCCTTTTGATTGGGACAACGTAAGTTCTACCATTAAAGCTTCCAAATCTCTTCCATAATCATCAATGCTTTTGTTCCCTTGGTTACTAGTATACAATTGTCCAAACAAAACACTCGCTTGTTTGGGCGTTAAGCAATTACATTTTAAATCTTTTATTAAGTTCGCGACTGTTGCGTAATCATCCTCTAGCCTTATTATTGCAGACTCAGATATACACGTTTTTAACACGTACTTAATAAGTAATTTCTTTCCTGCATCATCTAGAAGCTCAGAATAAAATTCAATTGCTTGAATTATTCGTTTTGTTTTGCTTTCTGATCCATCCATTACCGGAATCAATGATGACGCGGTTTTAATATCAAATTTTTCCCCCATTATACCTACGTTAATTCTACTGTCTATAATAAACTTAATCTCGTTTAATTGCCTATTTATATTTTTTAAAATTTGTTTTACTAACTGTACTTTGTCAGAGTTTTGTCGTGATTGATTAAATGTCTGTATTAAACTATCCCTTTTCTTGACAATATCATTAAATTGCAGTAACTTACGGTTCGTAACTTTGGTGTCTTCTCTTCTTCCAACGGGATCCTTGTGTAAATTTGTTAACAGCCGTGTTGTTTCACTTTCCAAAGTTTTCCATTCTTCAACTGACATTTACCCTTAAACTCGTTCGGCTGCTTCCAACATTGAACTGGATGCTGTTATTTCTCTTCTAATTTTCTTGTCTAATCTTCTTTTACACATTTTATATACATAAATTATAATACCCATTACAACCATTGCTCCAAACACCATTTCCATATAATCTCGGAATGAAAACCCATCTTCTTGTGTAGCGTTGGACACACCATTCGCCTGGGGAATTATGATTTTTTCCTCCTCCTTGGATATGGTATTCCCTGACATTATTAGCTTCTTACCGGAACGCTTTTTACTCCAAATTCTTCATCTTTAGGACACTGTCCTAATTAGCAGGATCGCCATATGATAACTCTCCTAGTTATCCGGTGTTGGTAGCAGGATGGAATATTAATAAAACAAGATTTCACTTAACTAACTTTAATCTATCATTTGAAATCTGTGACAACATTTTGTCTGGTGTAACAACTACTCTTTATCTCTATCTCTACTCTACTTCTAAATATCTCTCTTCTACTGGTAGGGAGTCCACCACTTTATATAGCCTACTCGTTCATTCCTCCCCTTTTGGCCTGGATACATCTTGCAATAATTATCGAGTTTATTGGCATATGAAGAATGCATGACATCGCATTCTGCATAGGCCAATTTCAATAAGTATTTCAAAATGTCCCAGATATACAATTATTTCCTGACGTTACATTTCGTCATTCATACTACAATTTATATTACCCAATATCAATAACTATAAATACAATAAATAATTACAATAATTTACAGGGTGGCTTTGTGTCACCCTTACAGGCGCATTCACTATTTTTAAACATTTTTATTAAAAATCTATAAATTATGACAAAATAATGACTTATTTGAATCAAAATTATAAAAAAGACGTTTTTTTTTGGTTATTTCTTCTTACTTTACAAATGATAGCGACTACTATAGCATAATTTACAAAAAAAATTGTATTTGGCGCATCCACCATTTTTCAACTATTTTATCAAAATCTATAAAATATTAAAAGCCAAAATTATTCTTTTTCTTATTTCTTCTAACTCTTCAAGATTAAGAATGATAGTGACTGCCATAGAACAATTTACTAAAAATTTCGTATTTGGCGCATCTACCATTTTTTAACATTTTTATTAAAAATCTATAAATTATGTCAAAATAATGACTTATTTGAACCAAAATTATAAAAAAGACGTCTCTTTTTGGTTATTTCTTCTTACTTTACAATAATGATAGCGACTACTATAGCATAATTTACTAAAAATTTTGTATTTGGCGCATCCACTATTGTTCAACTATTTTATCAAAATCTATAAAATATTAAAAGCCAAAATTACTCTTTTTCTTATTTCTTCTAATTCTTCAAGATTAAGAATGATAGCAACTGCTATAGAACAATTTACTAAAAATTTTGAATTTGGCGCATCCACCATTTTTCAACATTTTTATTAAAAATCTATAAATTATGACCAAATAATGACTTATTTGAACCAAAATAATAAAAAAGACGTCTCTTTTTAGTTATTTCTTCTTACTTTACAAATGATAGCGACTACATAATTTACAAAAAAATTTGTATTTGTCGCATTCACCATTTTTCAACTATTTTATCAAAATCTATAAAATAAAGACGTATTTGAACCAAAATCGTTTTTTTTTTGTTATTTCTTCTCTCTTTTGAAGATTAAGAATGGTAGCAACTGCCACAGAACAATTTTTAATATTTCTACTCAAGTCTTGATTAAAATAAATTTTACTCTTCTTGGTTTGAAGAAATGTGTTTTTTTATTTGCTCGGGTTGTTTATGGATCTAACATAACCTACAAATCCTGATAAATTGTCGTTTTTTCAAAAAGTTGTTAAACAGTTGTTAGAAGAAAAAACTAGCTACAGCCTTAAACAAAGTGACGCAAACAAAAAAGCTGTCACTTCTAGAGCTTCTCTTCAACTGATCGACTGCTTACATGTTATAAAAACCACCCACAATCTAGAAGATAATAATCTATAAAGGCTCTATTCAAAAGACAACTCGTATTAATAATTGTCGCCTGCAATCAACCATGTTTTTGTTGAAAACAATCTTTTGTCATAGCTTAAAATAGTTTTGTGTCACGCTTTATTACATAATTAGAATTTGTTGTAGTTATACGGCAATATAAAAACAAAAAGCTCCAATTACTTGAAATAAAAATGCAAATAAATAATATGGATTTTCGTAAAAATATTCTAATGTGATCATAAATTGGAGGCGGTTTTTGGGTGGTTATGTTTGTACAATTTCATGAAATAATAAATTATGTCAAGCAGATTGTAAGCTGCTTCGCTATTTTGCATATTATTTAGCAACTTTCAACATTAACATACTGATTTCATTTGCATCTACATGTCCTAAAAGAATACATTACTGTACATTTAAACAAGAAATCTCTGTATTTTGTGTTCAAAAAAAATATTAATCTGCGTATGATTTCAACAATGTACGACAAACTAAAACTAATCAAACTTGATTAAAATGGGTAATTTGTTTAGATATTAACAACTACAAATTGGTTGATTAAATAATTATGGTTTCAATATGGCATGGATGAACGAACTTATTATTAGTTTAGAATGGCTTCCCAAAACTTAACTTGCAATATTGCAAACTATTTCATTAATTTTCAGTTAATTTTATAGTAAAATGTGGTATATGTTCCTACAAAATTACCTGATAAACATTAATCGTTTAATTATTAACTAATAAGTACTTTTAAAACAATTCTAGAGAGCATTCACTGGACCCTTATCTCAGCGATTATCCAGTGAAGTTTGTAATATTTAACATTTTCTAAACTTTGATTTTCACAATGCATAAAGCGTAATCGCGTGGAAAATATTGGCTAAACAAAACGCTGTTTGTGCTTGTTACAAATAAATAAATAAATAGCGAAAAGCTCATTAAAACTATATTGCCGGTTTTATTTCTCTATATTTGCTTCTTCTTCTTAGAGTGCCTATCCGTTCCGGATGTTGGCTATCATGTTGGCTATTCGAACTTTGTTAACAGCAGCGCGGAATAGCTGAGTGGTTGATTGGTTGAACCATGTTCTTAAATTTTTCAACCACGATATTCTCCTTCTGCCCACTCCTCTAGCACCATATACCTTGCCTTGGAGGATCTTCTGCAGAAGGACATATCGGCTCTCGTTACGCATTATATGTCCCAGATATTGTAGCTTTCGAGTCTTAACTGTATTCAGGACTTCTTTTTCCTTTCCCATCCTTCGCAGCACCTCCGTATTGGTTATTCTCTCTGTCCAAGGTATTCGTTGGATTCTTCGGTACAGCCACATTTCAAAAGCCTCTAGTTTTATGGAGGAGGCCTCCGTAAGCGTCCACGATTCTACCCCATAAAAAAGGGTCGAGAACACGTAGCATCGCAGTAGGCGAATTTTCGTTATCAGCTGTAAGTCGTGGCTGGTAAAGACTTTCTTCATCCTGATAAATGCTGTTCTGGCTTTTTCAATACGCGTTCTGATCTCCACAGAATGGTCCCAGTTATCATTTATGTTCGTGCCCAAGTATGTGTATTTGTTTACCTTTTCCAAGGGAGTTCCGTCTACCAATAAATTACCGCGGGTGTTTTGGTCTTTACTGATTATCATGAACTTTGTCTTTTTGGTGTTTATTTCCAAACCATATTGTCTACTGTATGATGTAACACTGTCCATTAAGAGTTGTAAGGAAGCTAGGTTGTCTGCAAAAATAACGGTATCATCTGCATACCTTATGTTATTCAATCGTTCTCCATTTAGAAGGATTCCAGCTTCAATATCTTGCAGGGCTTCTCTGAAGATGTATTCCGAGTACAGATTGAAAATTACAGGAGATAGTATGCATCCCTGTCTTACCCCACGTAATATTTGTATCTCTTCCGTTGTCTCTCTGTCTACACTGACACAAGCCCTCTGATTCCAGTAGAGATTTCTGATGATTTTGAGGTCCTTCCCATCCAGGCCAGCTTTTTGCAGAACTTCCATCATTTTTGTGTGTCGCACTTGATCAAACGCTTTCTTGTAATCTATGAAGCATGCGTACACATCGCAGTTTACATCCCTGCATCGCTGAAACAACACCTGGATCGAAAATAGAGCCTCTCTAGTCCCTACAGCACTTCTAAAGCCGAATTGGGTGTCCGATATCTGTTCCTCACATAGTTTAAATATTCTACTGTGAATTATCTTCAGGAATATCTTTAGTAGATGGCTCATTAAGCTTATCGTACGAAACTCGTTACATTTACTAGCATTAGGCTTTTTGGGGAGGGTAACAAATTCAGATTTCAGCCATTCCGTGGGTATGACGCCCGTATCATAGATCACATTGAACACTTTTGTAAGCCTCCTTAGATTCTTCCCCTCGATCAACTTTAATATTTCAGCTGGAATTCCATCGGGACCCAAGGCCTTCTGCTCTTTAGCATTTTTCAAAGCTGCCTGTACTTCTCCTTCCAAGATTAGGGGGCCATTTGTATTATCAATATTGGGTGGCACCGTTCTCACGTCATCAAACAGTTGTTTAATGTATTCTTCCCAGGTTCTTCTTCAGGAGAAAGGTAGAAGAGATCTATGTAAAAACAAAAAGCAAAGTTAGAGCAGGGGAGAAAGAGAGTGAGTGGTTTGAAACGTCAAAAGGGGTGAGACAAGGGTGTCCTCTCAGCCCCTTGTTGTTTACAACCTACATGGCGGATATGGAAGAAATGTTTAGAAAGGCGCAAGCTGGGGGATGTGTGATTGGAAGAGAAAAAGTGTGGAGTCTAGCGTTTTCAGATGATGTGGTATTAATCGCAAAAAGCGAAAGGGAGATGGGAGAAATGATGACGAACCTAAAAAAGTATGTGAGGAAAAAAAAGCTAGAAGTGAATGTAAATAAAACAAAGATGCTGGTGTTCAACAAAAAGAAGAGGAAAGAAGAAAAGAATGATTGGGAATGGGAGGGAGAGAAAATAGAGAAAGTAAAAGAGTTCAAGTATTTAGGGTATACGTTTAATGAAAGAGCTACGAACAAAGCGAATGTCAGAGAGTTGGCAAGGAAAGCAAACAAGATAGTGGGATGTGTATGGGGAATAGGAGAGAGGAAGTGGGGAGGGGATTTTAAAAGGAGAATAATGATGTTTGAGAGCTTGGTGGAGAGCGTATTGATGTATGGGGCAGAAATTTGGGGGTGGAAAGAACAAGAGGAAATAGAGAGAGTACAAGTGAAGTATTTGAGGTGGGTCCTTGGGGTAGACAGAGAAACCCCTGGGTATATAGTAAGAGAAGAATGTAAGAGAAACAAGCTGAGAGTGAAAGCGGGGAAAAGAGCGACTAAGTTTGAGGATAGGATGAATGGAAGGCAAGAATGTAGAATATTGAACGAATGTTGGAGAGAAAAGAAAAAAAATTTGGAGATAAACGAAAGAGAAAAATATTACAGAAGAAATGGGTATGCAAGTAAAGAAGTGGAAAGATTAAGAACAGAAGGCAAGTGGATGAACGCAGAAACGAGCGAAAGAGACAGGGATGTAGATAAGCAAGAAAGAAGAGAAAAAATCAAAGAGTCCAGGTACAACAGGAATTATGAGAAATGTATGACAGAGGAGATTCCGGTGTACCTGGGAAGAGAAAGTGCGAAAGAGAGGAAAATAATGGCGAGGTTCAGGTGCGGAAATGAGGAGAGAGAGAATAGGTATTGGATGGAAAAGGAAGAGAGACTGTGCAGAATCTGCTATGAGGAAAGAGAGACAATAGAGCACATGTGGAATGAATGCAGTGATATGAGGGAGAGAGAAAGAGCAGAAAGAAGAGAAATATTGAAAGAAAATGGAGCGGAGATAAAGTGGATGAAAGAAGTATGGGAGAGAAGGAAAAGGAGGACAAAGGAAGAACAGGGGGGTAGAATAGAAAATTAAATAAAGTGTAGATAGAGTATGTAAGCCGGTATAGGCAACAATAAAGCTTATTATTATTAAATTAAAATGTATTCTTCCCAGGTTTGCTTAATTTCCGACTTCTTTACTATAACTCGGCCTTGGTTATCCTTAAGTACGTTAACTGCTCTTCTCTTAACTGATTTGCTGAACAATATAAAACACTTTTTATATTGAAAACCAAGTTTACATTATTAAATAAATAACATTTACACAAATAATTAAAATAATAAAATGTAATGCTTTTAATTCAATCTGCTATTCAAAGCCACTGATCTGAATAAAAAATATAAACTGTGTCCCTGATAAATTTTAAAAAATCTTGCACTCTTCAGAGAAAAACAACAACAACTTTTGCAGAGATGGAAGACATACACCCAGAGAAAGAAAGAGAAACAAAAATAAATGTCTAAATGATGAAAAGAGTATAGCTAAAGGTACTATTCTTGGCCATAGCAAATAGAATAAAATTATGGAATTATTCCATATAAGCTTGTCTTTTCCGACACAATTAAAAAACTATATTGTTTTAAAATATTTATTTTTCTTACGTATTATTTTTAAGCTTCAACGACAAATCTATTCATGGCAGTGTTTCAGCCAACAGTAGATGTGTTTTCAAAATTTCAGCAATTTTTCTAAGTTTTGTCAAATTTCTAAAAAGTATTCAATTTTCACAAAAATATGGTTTTAATTGGGAGTTTTAAGAGTTATTAATAACACTCACTTTGCTATTATCTGCCCCATTAGAAATGACAAAAGACGACTACTTTAATATTTTTTTACAAATAAGTTCAGCAGTATGGTCAATGCATGAGAAGCTTTGGATGCATTGAATCTTTGTAATAAATAATGTATTATGTATTGTTTTGGTAGAATATAAAACTTATAAAGGTCGTTTTCAAGGAAAACTACATCTCAGCAAGATAATAATAATTGCATAAATCAAAATAGATAGATTGTGCATTGATTTTGTTTATGAGCAATAACAATTTGATGTGTATCAAATTATATCAACACGTTTTTGCCGTTCTCTCAATTATTTTGATGTGCACCTTCATCTTTCGAATTTATTTGTCAAGATTTATCTTGAATTGTTCATTGTTAATTGTTTGAGTGTGACCGTGTCCATATTGCTTTGCCGCCCAATAGTACTAATTTACAAAATATGATGCAATTTTAACGCAATATATTGTGTTTCTATGATGATTCCATAAATTTAGAAATGCAATTATGTGTAGAGAAGGTTATAGAAAAATTTTTGATTTATACTTTGTAGGTAATACATAACAGTAGTGAAGGTGTGCACACCTGAATGCTGTGTATGGCCAACAATATGCAACGATTTATGTTTGGAAAAATTCTGAAGGCTGTTCTAGGCTAAATGAAAAGCATTTTGCAATTAATCGAGACTTGAATCAAACATTTTTTAATATACTCGATGATGTATTAGGACTCTAAACGGTTCAATACTTCACACTCACATTCTTGGTAAATTATTAAACTCAATGAAAGGAAATTCTTAGAAATACATAAATATTATATTTTACTTACTACATTCATGGTCTTTTGATCATTTTCTATCATGATATTTATCAGAAAAAAACTGAGAAATATGTACAACCAAATCGCTTTCATAAATCAAATCGAAAATCTTAAATAACAATCCTAAAATCAATAAATTATTATAATTATCAAAGCGCAATTAAAATTAAATCACTGAAATCTTGCTTGCAGATTAATTTTTTTTATGACTTTTAAGAAAATTCTTCAAATACTTTGATTCAATCATAGTTAAAACGCAGATAAGACAAAGATAAGTAAAACTACTGAAACAACCTAAAAACTTTCTATTTTCAATAAATAAATTTTTTTAAATATTTATCAACTGTAGAAAAAGATAAAAATAATTTTATAAATAAGAAAGAAGAAGATATGGATACAATAGTAATCAACATACATAAGTGAGAAAGAATCTATAATGAAACAATCATCCAAAGAAAATTGTGTCATAATTCAAAATATTTGAGAAAAAAAACAATACTGTAAAATGTTAAATGTAAATGATAGCAACTGCTATAGAACAATTTACTAAAAATTTTGAATTTGGCGCATCCACCATTTTTCAACATTTTTATTAAAAATCTATAAATTATGACAAAATAATGACTTATTTGAACCAAAATAATAAAAAAGACGTCTCTTTTTAGTTATTTCTTCTTACTTTACAAATGATAGCGACTACATAATTTACAAAAAAATTTGTATTTGTCGCATTCACCATTTTTCAACTATTTTATCAAAATCTATAAAATAAAGACGTATTTGAACCAAAATCGTTTTTTTTTTGTTATTTCTTCTCTCTTTTGAAGATTAAGAATGGTAGCAACTGCCACAGAACAATTTTTAATATTTCTACTCAAGTCTATACAATATTATAAATGTTTATTTTTTTACTGATCTGCTGATCTCTGCTTGTTTGTACAAGAGTTTGTACAAATCTGTAAAAAGTTACAGCACTTTAAAAACGAATTAAATCGTATAAATGAGATGTGACTTTATTTAGATTAACGGTTTTTATTTTACCTTTCTATCTTTTTGTCATTTTTAAGAAATATATTAGCAGTCTGTAAAAGACTACAGATGTAAAGGAAGAACAATTTCAGATTGGAATGTAATGCCACATAGACCGTAGTCTAGGTATTAAACTATAGTTTCTGCCGTGGTTGTTTCATATTAACATAATAATACTTTACTTATTATTCCTCTGAGACTGCAATGAATTCATAATCCTCCTGTAATTATGGCACAAAATAACAGTTTATTTAATAATCAATCTAAAGGTAATTAATATATAATAAAACCCGATGTAGTTGCTCTGTCGGACAAATTTTAGATTTTTTAAAAATTTTTTTCTTTTTGAATGAGTTTTTGTATGAAAAAGTAGCTATCCTAAAAATTACAATGTTTTTTTAATAAATTCTAAAAATTTTTTTCAAATTTGATAAATCCCTTGAACGTAGGAGGGATCAAAAGCAGAGTTTGAGAAAGAGATAGAATGTGTCAAAATCGCGATAATAACGTCTAAACTTACTATGGCTAGATTCTATATCACTAAGAATTTTCATCAACAAATGTCGTAATTTTGGCAAAAATCTAAAAAAATACAGCTTAAATCTATAAAATATCTATTAAATAAACATGGGGGTTTTATTTATAAAGGTTTCCCATCAAGAGATTTAATGTAATTTTGCCAAGAAAGAAGGTTTTACAATTTGTCGCCCCCCAAACTGTCAACGGACTGAAGTGTGAATATAATGGGAGAACAATTCAATAAATATTTAAATGGAAACATTGTTTAAAAACTATTTTGAAGCGACCGATAAAGGTTTGATTAATTTTTTAAAAGATTTCAAGGCATTTTGTAGAGAAAAATAAGGGCCTCATTCTGTCAACAGAGTGAAGTGAATTTAATAGAAAATCTACGTAAATACAGCTCAAAACAATTAAAATATTGGTTAAATAAACAATTGGCACTCACCAAAAAGTTAGAAGCAAAGATCGAAAAGGCGAAAGGAGTCTTTTTTTTGGTTTCGGTCAAAATATCAAAAGCTCACAAAAAAAATTGTCAAATTGACAGTTTTACTTTATTATAAATTTGTTATAGTTGAAAGAAAAGATTTTGGGTTAATAGTTCTTCTAAAATTGAGCCCCAAATTAATTGAAATGCTTTTTTATATTGGAAAAGATAGAAGAAATATAAGAAAACATAGCTTCAAAAATTAGAAGTAAAGATTAAAAAGTCGAGAAGGTTATTATGGCTGAAAGAAAAGCTTTGGGTTAATAGGTCTTCTAACATTGAGCCCCAAATTAATTAAAATGCTTTTTTATATTGGAAAAGAGAGAGGAAATAATAGAAAGAAGAGTCCTGGGTATGTCTGTTGACTTTTTTTTATTAAATACTAAAATCTTATATTGATAGAGCATGCCCCCGGAAATGTCGAAGGGATGAAGCGAATATAATAGAAATTACAATGAATATTTAAATGAAACGACGTTTAAAGAGTATTTTGGAGCGAAAAGAACAGCTTTGGGTTAATAGGTCTTCCAAAATTGAGCCCCAAATTAATTGAAATGCTTTTTTATATTGGAAAAGATAGAAGAAATAATAGAAAGAAAAGCTCTGGGTATGTTTTTTGACTTTTTTTTATTAAATACTAAAATCTTTTTTTGATAGAGCATGCCTGAAAATGGTATTTGAAAAGGAAATAATGAGAGACAATTTTAAATTTACCGCTCTAATATTTTTGACATCGTTGTTGTTAGCAACAAAAAAAAATAACAATAAAATAATTATTTTTAGAATTTTCAAGTATTTACATATTTTACAAAAATAAGTGTAAAAGTGTTAATTTTTTTGTAAAATATAAATGAAAAGATTAAAATAAAGTAAGTTTAATAATTATTTAATCTCATTGTCTATAATTTTTTTTTTTAGACAAGGTTTGATGAAAATTTTTGAGGAGACACCTAATTGTTTTGGCCTGTTTTACATTTTTTCCTTTATTATA
This sequence comes from Lagria hirta, assembly GCA_947359425.1. Taxonomy (NCBI): domain Eukaryota; kingdom Metazoa; phylum Arthropoda; class Insecta; order Coleoptera; family Tenebrionidae; genus Lagria; species Lagria hirta. Next base: position 3,528,571 of record OX375799.1, read on the forward strand.
ATATGGGAATATAATACGAATGGCTAGAAGAGCTTTTTTGATTATATTATATAAGATATAGAACTGTGGTTGTAGGAAAATTTATAATTATGTATACGAAAAGTGAGAATAAGTTGTGTTTGAGACCAATCGATGAAAGAAGATTTATATAAATGAATTAAAATCAGATAGAAGTGGAAAATTATTTTCGAAAAGTATCTATACAGAATATATATTTTTTTCTCAATCGTACGTACTTATTTTTATATTTTTAAATAAGCAATTAAATATTTAAAAAAAAAATACGATGTCAATTGTCAATTATTATTACAACATAATCAATTAAAAAATACAAAGTGATCACTTAATATTAATGATTTATATTTTATAACTAACATGAAATATGAAACGTTTTTCTGTCAATTTTAATGTACAAATTTCTATAGAGTGGTCGTTTTTTGAAATTTGATATATAATATATAACTAAAATATAAATAATTTTTTTTGATTTTTTTTTAGATTATGTATGATTGTAATTGAATGATTTTAGAAAAATTAAATAAAAAATAGGAAAAAATTAAGAAAATTAGAAAAAGAAAACAAATAGAAAAAAAAAGAAAGGAAGAATAAAGTATATAATTAATAAAATGTAATACAAACTTTTTTAATAAAAATAAAATATGGTTGTTTTATTGTTGCCTAAGGCAACCTTATATATATAAGAGAGCAAAGTAAGCTAGCAAAAGGGGGAATAAATGAAAAAATTTAATAATAGAAACAACAAAAAATATATAAAATAACAATTTTTATTTCGAAAAAAAAATTAAAATAGACTTGCTTTAAAAGAGATTAAAGAGAAGAGAAAGAAAGAAACAAATTGGAAAAAAAAGAAAAATAAAAATTAAGTATATTAAATAAAATATAATGCATTTTTTTTTAATAAAAAAGAAATATTGTTGTTTTATTGTTGCCGAAGGCAACATCTTACATATAAGAAAAAATGGTAAGCAAAAATATTGGAGAGTATGGTAAGCAAAAGAAGGAATAAATAAAAAATATATACATAATAAGTGAAAAAAATTATATAAAATAATAATAAATAGTAATATTATTTTTAAAAATTATAGTAGTGTATTAAATATGAAAATTAAAAAAATCAAAAGGAAGAAAAAAAAATATAATGAAGAAAATGTGATATAAATTTTTTTAACAAAATCCAAATAAGGTTGCCGAAGGCAACCGTTTTCGTATAAGATAGTAGGGTAAATACAAAAAAAAAAAAAATTAAAAAATATGAGAAAAAAAAATATAAAATAATAATGAATAGTAAATTTTTTGTTAAATATAAATGATAATAGATTTATATATGTTGCCGTAGGAAACTATTACAATAAAAATAAAAAAAAAGCTTTAATCGTAATTAATAATATGTTTGCTTTATTACAACAAAAAAAAATGGGAAAGATAGAAAAATAATAAAAAAGGAATAAGTATAATTTATAAAATATAATAAAAGATTTTTAATACATACAAAATATGGTTGTTTTATGTTTGCTTTACATGTAAGAGAGTAGGGTAAGCATAAAAAAGATTGAATAAAAATATATTAAAATAAAACACAAAATAATAAAAAATCATATAATATAATAATAAATAATTTTCATTTTAAAGGTAAATAATACCAAATTGTTGCCGCAGGTAATAATCTAAATCAGAGAGTAGAATAAGCACAAAAAGAAATAAATAAAAATTTATTAAAATAAAAAAAATTATTAAACAATAGTCCAATAAAAAAAAAAGTGCGTTTGCTCTACGGTTGCCGAAGGCAACCCCTCTAGGTTCATACACGTTGCCGTAGGCAACCCTCTACTCAAGAGAGTAGGTAAGCACCCGGAGGGTGCGAAACCATACTCTCGTTTATAATAATGTCCGACCGACTCACTGTCCGGAGACCTTTTTTAATCGTCATCATCCCTCTCAGTTTTACAAATTGTCAATCAACCACTTAGCTCCGTTTGGCCTTATTGGCGCAGTTTACTGTAAAATTAAAATATAAATCATGAACTTTTACAAATGTTTAAAAAAATTATCATCGGAACTGAAGTATCAAGTATCTTACTGGTTCTACCTACCACCTAATTACCTAACTAAGAGTTTATTATGTTTATTATTTTGATGTGAATATCTAATTTAATTAATTAGTAAATATCTTATCAATACAAATGTTTTCAAAATTTAATGCGAATATTCGTTTTTTTCTCACAAATGATAACGTAAAATGATGAAATAAATTGTAGTAACTAACTTATCATCTTTCTGCTCTCATTGAGGTCATTGAATATTATATGATATTTTAAATAATTCTATATAATCAATAATATATTTGGTATTTTATATAATTTTATTTATTTTATATAACTTTTTTGCACTATCTTATGTATATTAAAATCATATCAGCCAAGTTTCTTGACTTCTACAATCAACCATATCAATACATAATTAAGAAAAATAAACCATTTTTGTTATTTTCATATAAAATAAGCCACGAAAAAAAATTCAAAGATTATTTTAAAATTCTGCAGCTGTTTAGAAGTTAAAAGAGCAAAATGGGGGCTGGACAGTCGCTGGAAGTTGAAAACATTAAAAAGTATTTATTCCCTTTTATTAAAAAATTCGTTTTATTGCATAATTTTTAAGGCTTGATCACGTAACATTTCATCTGGAAGATGTGGAGCACACAGGTGAGTTTTTTGAAATTTATCAAGAATATTGGTTTAATAAAAGATTTTTAGTTAAAGCGGTTGATATCTCACCAAGTACTAGTTTGAATTCCTATATTCGGAATACTTTGCAATTGACAGGCACTAAAGGAATGTGCTACGAAGGGGGCTGTGGGGCTTGCCTAGTGGTGCTTCAAAGACAAGATACAACGACGCACCAGAATATTACTAGAATTGTCAATTCTGTAAGATTCTCAATTTGTTTTGAAAATTATAGTACTTAGTTCTTCCTTATAGTGCTTGGTTCCAGTGTTATCCTGCAGCGGTTGGAAAATTTACACAATTGAAGGAATTGGAAATGCTTTATCCGGATATCATCCCGCCCAGCAAGCACTTGCCACTTTTAACGGCACCCAGTGTGGATTCTGCTCACCTGGAATGGTTATGAACATGTACGGTCTTATGCAATCGAAAAACATGACCATGGAGCAAATAGAAAACTCTTTTGGGGGAAACATCTGTCGATGCACTGGCTATAGACCAATTTTAACCGCGTTTAAAAGTTTAGCAACAGATGCTAACACTGATCTTCTTGGTACTTATCCTGATATAGAAGATTTGAAACTGTGTAAGAAAGAGTGCAAGGAAAAATGCTTAGAAAAATGTGAGCTATCGAATCAACTACAAGAACCTTTCTATCATCAACTTGCGGTCGCCAAGTGGATCAAAGTTTATTCTCTGCAAGATGTTTTGTCAACTATAACGTTTTATAAAGGTTTGACATATAAGCTTGTAGCTGGAAACACCGCCAAAGGTAAGTAAACTTACGTTAGCTTTATTCAATTGCGGTTTCAAAGCTTTTGAGGTTAAGAAAGTTTTTACAATATAGAGTCGCCGACGAATCACTTTTTGATGTTGACACAAAACTGCTTTTCAGATAAGATTCCACCTATGTCAATCTAAACGCTTTTTCCAAGAAAGCTGCAGGAAGAGAAACAGAATTTGACAATTTTTTTTCTTAGTTTTTCTAATTTATAAGTAACTAGCAGGCCCGGCAAGCTTTTTTCCGCTTTAGTTTTGTTATTTTATTTTTCATTTTTCTTTCTTTTGTCATTTGTTTTGTTATTCTATGTCAGATGCGTTTACGTTTTATATTTTACGTTTTATGTCACGTAACACGGAACGGGATAAAAAGTATTCTTTGTTAGGCTACACAAGCACTCCACCAATTTTTAGCCAAATCGGTCATAAATAGATATAGATTTTCAAAATAAACGACCCCAAAAACTTTAAAAATGATACCCAAATTAATTATTCACATTCATTTTGCAACCCTCTTTAACATAAATATCATTTTCAAAATCTACGACCTGAAATTCCTCGAAAATAATACCCATATTGTTTTTTTACATTTTTATCCTTAGAACACTCTCTTTTCATCCTCCTAAGAGTAATTTTTTAGAAAGCAGGAAACATACCTATTAGAACTTAGGCAATTTATGAGAAAAATTATGAAAACGACATCAATGTTGATCTTTAGACGTTTCGATCTCTTTCCGCCCCATTAAGGAATGATGATATTTTACTTCTAAAATTTCGGATTTAAACATAGATATTATTTTTAAAATAAACAATCCAAAGTCTTTGAAAAGCATACTAATATTGATACTTGTCATTTTTTATCCTTATCCCACCCTTTTTCATCCCTTTGTTAATAAAAAGTATCCTATCCTTTTCATTCAAATCCAGTCATCAGTTTGTAATTTTCCATACAAACTTTCACCCAAAGTTGGTATATGGAAAGTTGTCTCATGCAAGACGATTAACATGTAAACGCATGGTCTGACTTTGGTCCGTGGTGGAGGAGTGTATCGATTGATTTGGTCATAAACGTTATAAACAGTAATTTGCAAACGTTTCCGACATCGCAATTTCAATTTTGACTTTTACCCTCTTTTAGAGGGTGGTTTCCGGGATAAAAAGTATTCTATGTCCGTCTCCTGGCTTTAAGCTACCTCCTCACCAATTTTCAGCCATATCGGTAAAGCCTTTCTTGAGTTATAAATAGTGTAACTAACACGACTTTCTTATATATATATATATATATATATAGATTATAATTTTTAATATAAATGGTGGATGCGCTAGATATAATTTGGTTGTAAATGGTTCAGTCAGTGTGTTTCTATTGAATTAAATTCACAAGTCACTGAAGTTATTATGAGAATAGTCTAAAAAATCAGTAGAAAGTTTGACATTTATAAAAACGTTAAATAATGATGGAGGCGCCAGATTAAATTAAATTTTCAAATAAGAAAATTAGAATTAAAAACAAAAACTGCTTATGAAAGTTGAATAGATTATTTATTTATTTCCAGGAGTTTACCCAGCTTATGGTGCGGCTGTAGACATATATATAGATGTTAATTTTGTTCAAGAATTAATTAGCTACGAAGTTCAAGATCTTCAAGTAGTTATTGGAGGCAATACGACTTTAACAAAAACAATAGCACTCCTGACCGAAATTGGTACGTCACACAATCAATTTAACTATTTTAAGCAAATGGCAAAACATATAGACCTAGTTGCAAACGGACCAGTCCGAAATGTATGTATTGTTTTTGATTGTAAAAACAAAATAAAACGAATTTTTGTAGGTTGGAACTATAGCGGGAAATTTAATGATTAAACATGATCATCCTGAATTTCCTTCTGATATATTTCTATTGCTCGAGACAGTAGGCGCAACGTTGACCATTGGTAATCCAAATTCTTGTCAAAATCATATAATTAAAATATTATTTTAGTGGACATAAATCGCGTAGCTGTTCATGTGGCCCCTCGCGATTTCATAAATTTCAACATGAGGAATCACATTATTCAAAATATAGTTTTGCCCAGCTGTACAAATACTGTCAAGTTTCAAAGCTATAAAATAATGCCTCGAGCTCAAAACGTTCATGCTTATGTTAACGCTGGGTTTTGGTACAATCTAAACGGCCAACTTATAACTTCTGCCATTGTAGTTTTTGGTAATATAAACCCCAAATTTGTACGAGCCACCAAAACTGAGCAGTTTCTGGTTGGAAAAAATCCTTTTGATAATGCCACATTACAACAAGCGTTTACAATTCTGGCAAAAGAGCTGATTCCTGATGTAAGACCTCCCGAACCAACGCCGGAATACAGAAAACAGCTGGCATTATCCCTTTTTTATAAAGTTATTAAATTATAATCTTTAATTTTTTGTATTATGCAAGACTTTCAGGCTATTTTAAGTTTTGCTCCAGATGGTAGTATAAAAGCTAAAAACCAATCAGGGGCTACTCTAATGGAGAGACCAGTTTCATCAGGAGCGCAAGATTTTGAAACTAATGAATCATTATATCCTTTGACGCAAGCAATTCCAAAATTAGAAGCTTTAGCACAAACGTCTGGTCAAGCAGAGTATATTATTGATATGCCAGACATGCCACATCAACTATTTGGAGCACTGGTTTTAGCTCAAGCTCCAGCAAATTCTGTGATTTCAAAAATTGACACTACTTCAGCTTTAGTAAGACTTTAAAGTAAGCTATTTTTTGAATCAACTAATTTTTCAGGCATTAACTGGAGTTGTCGCTTATTACGATCAACGCGATATACCAGGCGAAAACAACTTTCAGATTGTTACTGTTATTTCTATAGCACAAGAAGAGATATTTTGCAAAAGTCGAGTTTTGTATTATGAGCAGCCCATTGGAATTATTGTTGCTACCAGTCAGCAAATTGCTAGCAAAGCTGCCAGTTTAGTTGCTGTAGACTATATAAAACCGAATGTTTCACCTCTTTTATCAGTGCGTCAAGTGTTGGCCGCTGGTCGTACAGATCGAGTTCAAGAGAATAGAACAGTTACAGCCACAAGAAAAGGCACTGACGTTCAAAAAGTCATAACTGGAAGTTTTGATATTTTACAGCAATACCATCTTCATATGGAAACTCAGACTTGCCAAGTTATTCCAACAGAAGATGGTTTGAAAATCTATTCTTCTACACAGTGGATGGATTTAGTGCAAGTTTGTGTAGCAAAAATGCTTAACATTGCTGTTAATAAAATATGTGTGACTGTTCGACGATGTGGAGGAGCTTTTGGAGCTAAGATTTCTAGAAGTGGGTTAATAGCGTGCGCTGCCGCTTTAGCTGCTTGGAAGCTGCGAAAACCTGTCAGAATGCACATGAGTCTTTCTGATAATATTGCAGCTTTTGGTAAACGATGGCCATTGTCTACAGATTATGAAGTTGGCTTGAACAGTCAAGGTGTTATACAATATTTAGATTGCACTCACTATACCGATGTTGGTGCTATTTATTCTGAGGAATGCGTTGATCAGATACAATTTTTGTTCCAAGACAATTACGTTTCTGATACTTTTACTATGCATTTTTGCAAAGTAATTACAGATACGGCGACAAACACTTGGACACGAGGGCCGGGATCTACAGAAGGATATGCAGCAATTGAAGCAATCATGGAACATTTAAGTTATGCTCTTAATATTGATCCATTACAATTTCGATTAGCTAACATTGCATCATCGGCACCTGTTCTAAAATATATTGCTGATTTCCGTACTTGGGCTGAAACAGATAAGCGAAAACAAGACATTGCCAGTTTTAATAAATTAAACCGCTGGAAAAAGAAAGGTTTTGCAATTGTGCCAATGACCTACGAATTTGTCGTTGCAGGACCTTACACAGTTATGATTAGCGTTTTTTGGGGAGATGCTAGCGTACAAATTCAACATGGTGGCATTGAAATCGGGCAAGGAATTAACACTAAAGTAAGAAAAAGCTTGAATGGTGAAATACGCTTAAATTTGTTTACAGGCTGCACAGGTATGCGCTTATAAGTTTGGGATTCCATTAGACAAAGTAGCTGTTATTCCTAGTACAAGTTTTGTAGGTGCCAATAGTACAAACACTGGAGGAAGTGCTACATCTGAAGCAGTTTGTTATGTATAAAAATCTTCAAAGTTGCGTTTTAGTGTAAACTTGTTTATATTTAAGGGTGTCATTCAAGCATGTGACGATCTTCTTGCAAGAATGAAACCTTTTCAAAAAGCTACTTGGGATGAAACTGTATCTAATGCATATAGCAATAACGTTCGCTTGTCTTCTCTTGGATTTTACAGCACAACATCCCCAAATGTATCTAACTATCCCATTTATGGCGTTTGCGCTTGTGAAGTTTTACTGGATGTGTTAACAGGACAACATATTGTGTCGCGGGTTGATCTTTTAGAGGACGTGGGCCAATCAATGAGTCCTGTTATTGACATCGGTCAAGTTGAAGGCGCTTTTATCATGGGCTTAGGATACTATACAATGGAAAAAATCGTATTTAATTATGAAGGGAAAATCTTGACAAACAACACTTGGACGTATCATCCTCCAGGTCCAAAAGACATACCAGTAGACTTTCGTATTAAATTTCCTAAAAATAACCCTAATCCTGTTGGTGTTTTAAAATCTAAAGGTAAGTGTGGCATATCCGGATGTGATACTTTTTTTGTTGAAAAAAACACTTTCAATTGTTTTAGCTATTGGTGAGCCTCCTCTATGCATGAGTGTAGCAGTACCTCTAGCTATACGTAACGCTATGGCATCTGCCAGAACAGATGCCAAAGCTTCTGCTTCAAAATGGGTTCCTTTTAGTAAGTAAAAGACAACTTTACGTCAGTTATGTATCTAACAATGGATTTTTTTCAGCGGGAGTTACTGACGTGGAAAATGTTTTTATGAATAGTCTCAACAATACTGCTCAGTATACGTTGTAGATCTCAGTTTCTATATATTTTGCTGATATAAAACTATATGAATAAATGATAATTGCTGACTATTTGATTATTTGTGCGGCTTTGAGGGATTTTTATCGATCTATAGCCGTGCCGAAACCCACCGCATTCCGTGGCGACATCGGCTAGCTAGAGTTTAATTAATAATTGCCAATTTCTAATCTCAAGGTACCTAAATTATATTGTTTACCAAAAATTCATAAACTTGTAAAGGTGTTCCATCTTATTTCTTACAATGGGATCGGAATAATTAATAGTAAATACAAAAAACAATACTTATAAAAACATATTATTCCTATTAAAAATTTATAAGCCAAGTAAAAAACTCAGACCAATTGTTTCAATGATAAACAGTCCCACATAAATATTTCCAATTGGATATAGTGACTTAATTCAAAAATTTAAATATGCCTTTAGAATTTTTTTCAGTAAAAAACTCACATAAGTTTATCAATAAAGTAAAAACAGTTACAAAAAATTAGTGTGGTTTAATGTCATTTCATTATATCCAAGCGTTCCAATAGAAACAACAATGATTTATTTCAAAAACTTGCTCGAATTCAATGAAATTGAGCCAAATTTAATTAGCGAATACATAAAATTAACAGAGCTATGCGTAAAACAAAATTTACCAATAAATTGTACAAACAAAATAAAGCAGGTATAATGTCATTTTTAGCTGAGTTATTTATGCATCATTTTGAAAATAATGCAAAAGACAGTTTACAATACTTTCCTAAAAGATGGATAAGGTACGTAGACGACGTCTTTGCAATATATAAATTTTGAAAATTTAACAAATTTTGTGTTAAATTTAAATAATTGTTTTCCTTCAATTAAATTCACTTTTGAAGAGGGAATCAATAACAAATTATCTTTTTAATATGTAAACGTAATTAAAAAATTAACAGGCGATTTAGAGTTTAATATATTTAGAAAAAAAGCAAGCACTTTAAGATTGGTTTCAACATAAAATAGCAAGCTTGATTTTTTTAGTAAATCGATTATTTACTTTTCCTTTAAATCAAAAAACTTTAATAAAGAAAAAGCGTTTATCAAAAAAGTTGCTAATATTAGTTAATATAATGAGGTAATAGTAGTAAATAATATTATAAATAAACAAAAGCTGAACACAAATATTAAAAATTGCACAACTTTTCAAACAAATAAACAATAATTAAAATTTATTTGAACTTAAGATAACCAACGGACTTGACATTGTTTTTAAACATTTAGGATTTAAAGCGACTCATCAGTCCGGATCAAAATCTAAAAGTTTGTAAGGAGGTCCAAAAGACAAAAGATCATTTTTAGAACAGTCTGGAATAATTGCATAGAACAGCTCCTTGGTCAGATTGTTAAAAAAAAACCTAACCAAGGTACGTAGACGACATCTTTGCAGTTTATAAATTTTAAAAGTTTAACAAATTTTGTGTCAAATTTAAATAATTGTTTTCCTTCAATTAAATTCACATTTGAAGAGGAAATCAGCAACAAACTAACTTTTTTAAATGTAAACGTAATTAAAAAATTAACAGGCAATTTAGAATTTGATATATTTAGATAAGAAACAAGCACTTTAAGATTATGACTCAAACCATTGTTTTCAACATAAAATAGCAAGTTTAAGTTTTTTAGTAAATAGATTATTTAACTTTTCCTTTAAGTCAAAAAAACTTTAATAAAGAAAAAGCGTTTATCAAAAAAATTGCTAATTTTAATAGATATAATGAAGAAATAGTAAACAAAATAGAAAATAAACAAATATTTTTTAAACTTTATTATCTGTTTTGTATTGAATAAAAAGAGGGGTTTAAAGAATGAAGGATTTAAAGCGACTCATCAATCAAAAGATTTATTAGTAGGTCCAAAAAACAAAAGATCATTTTTATAACAGTCTGGAATAATTGCATAGAATATAAACCGCTCCTTGGTCAGATTATTAAAAAAAAACCCTAAACCAAGTAAAATTATTCATTTTTACTCATCTTTTGATAATGACCACTTGGGAGCCGAAAGAGCTCTCGAGGCAAACTTTTTGGCAAATAGTAAAACTGTGTAACTAACTTAATGTTCTAAAGATTGCAAACCAATTAATTAATTGAATAAACAGTCATTACTTTCAGGAAAAAATTAATAAAATTTAATTTTTCTATTAAAAATATAATTTTTTAGTTAGTTATAAGCCATAGATTGTTGATTTATAATGGAATTTTTTTGATAATTACTGAACAGTTGGATAGAGCGGAAATTTGGGGATAAAAAAAGATAGAAAGATTGCAAGAAAAATATATAAGATGAATGCTAGGGTTAAGTACAGAGACCCCAGATGATATAATAAAAGAGGAAGGAGAAAGAGAAAACGTAAGAATAAAGGCAAGAAAAAAAATAGTAAAATGAAATATAGAAGAGAAAGTGAGATACCGAAAGAATGTTGACAGAAAACCAAACACAAAAACAAAAAAAAGAGAAAGCAATACTATGAAATAAAGGGTTCCGTGTAGAAGAGATTGAGAGAAAAAAAGAAGCGAAGCAATAGAGAAATGAGAGACAGAGATAAAGACATAGAAAGACAAGAAAAAAAAGGAACAATTAAAGAAGGCAGTTATAACAGAAAATATAAAAGACTAATAATAGAAGAACTTAAAATAGAGAGGAAAATGATTGCAACATTCAGATGTGGGAATGAAGAGAGAGAAAACACATTTTAGGTGGAGAAAAATGAAAGAAAATGCAGAATGTTTGAGAGAGAAAAAGAGACACTAGAGCATATAATGAAGAAATGCGTGCAAGATAAAAAAAGTATGGTAGCAAAAGAGAACAGAAAAAGAAAGAGAATAGAAAAAATTAAAATGGGTGATTGAAGTAGAATGAGAGAAAAAAAAAGAACAAAGAAGGAATCGTAGAAAAAAAAAACCAAGACGGATTAAATAGAGTTTTTTTAGGTTCAATTTCTTGTTTAAGTCAGTATACATAAATGTAAATATTTTTAAATTAAAAGTATTATCAATTTTGAAAACAACATCAATTACAAACAATAGAAGGTGATGATAAAAGTCATTAAAAGGAGCAAATGTCAAATGATTTATTTTCTCTGCCTAATTAAGACTAGTTGGGTATTTTACATGCAGTTAGATAAAGATAATAGCAAGTGACGAAAACATGAGTCGCTGAAAACCAAATTTGAGTAATTGGTTTAGCTTTTGAGATATAATTACAAAGTGCTAAAGATTTGTAAAGTATAAACGTTTTTTTCGAAAAATGGGAACCACACAATCGACTCCTCCTCAAGAAATCAAAAAGTAATACCTTGCTTAAAATCTGCAGAATTATAGAATATTTTTTCAGACTTGACCATGTCAAAATTTATTTGCAGGGAGCAGAACATACAGGTATGTTATTGACTTTGAAGAATATTCAAAATACGCAGTTTGTCAAAAATTTTTGGATTATCCAGGAAGTTTATGATAATTTGAGTTGATACGTTACAGTTGGCCATTGACATTTGTTTAGCTATTATTTTTAATCTTTGTTAGTTTAGTAGAGGTTAAGTACCTCTTTGAGAATAGTTTTTAATTACAAACAAATTTTGTTTATTGTTAAAAACACAAAACAATAAATTAAAAACGTTTTTTAGCACCTAAATGTTTTGTACTCTTTAAATTTTTTGGTTTCTTTATAGAAAATTGCATCTCTATAGACTTTTTTCTTTATTTCTTTCTTTTTTCTTTTCTTTCTATCATTTTTTATTTGTATCTTCAGCGGCATATGGCCTGATTCAATCCTTTTGCCTTTTCACTTTTTGGTTCTCTATCCCGCAGTCAATTACATATGTTCATCTCCTTTTCTCCTCTCCTTCTTTATTTTTGTTTAAAATCTAAGTATCTCTCTCTTCTGTTTTCTCGTTTTTTTTTCTCCTTTTTACTAGTTTTTTATCTCATTTGTCTCTTCTTTAAACTTTTTTCTTTTTTTTTTCATAATTTTTTTTTATTTTGTTGTTTCCTCCTCTCAACTTCTTTATTCCTTTTATTAATTGATCTAGCTTTCCTTATTTTTCCCTTTTTTTAGGGGACTATTAAATGGTTTTTTTTTTCTCTTCTATTATTTTTTTCTCTTTTCCTTTACGCTATGGGACCGTAACTTGTTTTTGCTCATTTGCTGTCTTTGTTGTCATCATCAAGCACCGAATGTTTTGTCCTCTGTTTATTGAACTTTAGTATTGCAATGACCTTTGTGTATACAAAAGTGGAATTATCAAAAATGAGTTAGATAAACAAGATAATATTTTTTTATTAAAAATTAAGGAAAAATCATTACGCAGTAGATGTTTTAAGAGAATTAAATTAGATGGGATGGATGAAAAGCTTGTATTTCTATGGATTAAGAAAAGTCAACTTTTTCCAGAGACTGAAAGTTTAGTTTTTCCTATTCAGGATAAAGTAATTAACACTAAAAATATTACAAAATTTATAATTAAAGAAATTTGTTGATGGAATTCGTAGAAAATCTTTCAAACTCGTCGGAAACAAATGAACACATTTTATCTGCTTCTTTAATGCTAGACAAAAAAGCATAGCGCGGTTGTAAAAATTGTTTATTTAAATTTCGCTTTTCATTTCAATTCAGTGAAAAATGTTGCACTATATTATAACTATACTTCACAAAACTTCTTTGGAAAATAATATCATCAGGGTTAAGGTTTACTAACTTTTCCAAAAACTGAAGCCAATAGACCAATTTTTCACTTTTTTAGTTAAAACAGCTGAAATTTCCCCAACCACCACTTTGAATGACTATATCCGTGGTATAGTACACCTTAAAGGAACAAAGGGAATGTGCTATGAAGGCGGTTGCGGAGCTTGTTTAGTAGTACTAGAAAGGTTTGATGCAAAATCTAAGAAAAAAATTGTTCTAGCTGTAAATTCTGTAAGTATATCTATCAACTTTTTTCACTAATAATAGTAAAAAAAATTTTTAAGTGTTTGATACCAGTTTTGGCATGTAGCGGTTGGAAAATTTATACTATAGAAGGCATAGGAAGTCTATTGGCTGGATATCATCCTATCCAAAAAGTCCTAGCCGAATATAATGGAACTCAATGCGGTTTTTGCTCACCTGGAATGGTTATGAACATGTACGCTTTAAGCGAAGCGGGAAAGGTTACAATGGAAAAAGTTGAAAATTCATTTGGAGGAAATATTTGTCGCTGCACTGGTTATAGACCAATTTTGGCAGCTTATAAATCAATGGCGTCTGATGCTGACGCAGGTCTTCTTGGATCTTTTCCGGATATAGAAGATTTAAAACTGTGTAATAAAGAATGCAAAACTAGATGCTTGCATGAATGTGCTGACATGTTAGAAGAAGCTAAAACACCTTTCTACCATGAAGTCGGATCGGCTAAATGGATTAAAGTGCATACTTTACAAGAGATTCTATCGTCATTACTATATTACTCCAACTATACCTACAGACTAGTAGCTGGAAATACAGCAAAAGGTTTAAAGATTAGGTTTAAGTAAAGCTAATCTTCTCTTTTATCACGTTTTAGGAGTTTATCCTTCGTATGACGAACCAGTTGATCTCTATATTGACATCAATTTTGTTGATGAACTTCGATCTTATTCGCTTCAATCAAATAAATTAGTGATTGGTGCCAGTACTACCCTAACCGATGCTATGGCCTTATTTGAGCAAATTAGTAATACTAATCCACAGTTTAGTTATCTCAAGCAAGTGGCGAAGCATATTGATCTAGTTGCAAATGTACCGGTTAGGAATTTTGGAACATTAGCAGGAAATTTGATGATAAAGCATGACAATCACGAATTTCCTTCAGATATTTTTCTATTGATGGAAACTATTGGAGCTTTATTTGCTATCAGTAAGATTGCCAAGCTTTTGTAATTATTAAACTTTAAGTTATTGGGCATGATTGCTTGTTGAAACTAGGAGTAGGTACTAAGACTTTTGTCGTACTAAGAAGAATGCAATAGACCTCATAGAAGTAGTTTTGCACCAAATAGAAAGCTTATAGAAGTAAAATAATTTTTGGAAAAAAGCTTATCGTTCATCATTCTTAATTTTTTGCAGCTTTTTCTATAATTTTTTTAACCATCAATTGTTTTTGCTATATGAGTACTCTTAAGTCTTGATATTTTATTAGTTGTTTTGGTTTTTTGGTTAATTGCAAATCAGTTTAAACTTCTAGATGCAATAGACTTTTTGTGATAAATTAGCACATCAGAGAAAATTAGAAACCAAGTGGACTTAAGTTTTGTATTTAATTTTGTTGTAGTCAAAGAGCTTACATCAAAATATTTTTTTGACGTATTTTGGCCAATTATTATTTTGTTTTTGTTTGACTCGGTTGTTTTGTTATTTGGCGTTGATATCAAAACGGCTATGTTTGTTGTTTTGCCAAATATTGGAATCAACACTGCATACAAATTTTGCTATAGGTTTGTAAGACCTATAAGCAGTATTTTTTTTGTTAAAATGGCGAAACTGTTACAATACTCTTTCAAAATGTGTTTTAGCCAATACCAACCACGAAGTAGTTCTCCTATCGCCTCAAAACTTCATTAACTGCAACATGCATCAACGCGTTTTCCAAAATATAATTTTACCAAGTTTTCCAAGCAACGTAAAATTTCAAAGTTACAAAATTATGCCTCGAGCTCAAAATGTCCATGCTTTGGTTAATGCAGGTTTCCTTTATTCTTTCCAAGGCAAAATCCTAAATCACGCAACTATAGTATTTGGAAATATAAGCCCGAATTTTGTTCATTCAATACAAACAGAGACCTTTTTGAAAGGAAAAGATTTGTTTAATAATGTAACTTTGAAGAAAGCGTATGCTTTTCTGGCGAATGAATTAACTCCAGATATCAGACCACCAGAACCATCGCCAGAGTTTAGAAAGCAATTAGCTATTTCTTTGTTTTATAAAGTAAATTGTTTTAAATTAACAAATCACTAGATTTAAAAGGTTTTTTTAGAGCGTCTTATCTATTGCACCTGTAGAAAGTGTTTCCGAGAGAAACAAATCTGGCGGTACTTTAATAAAACGCCCGGTTTCAAATGGACTTCAAGACTTTGAAACGAATGAATCTTTGTACCCTTTAACCAAAGCTATTCCAAAAATAGAAGCCCAAGCTCAAACTTCAGGTCAAGCCCAATATATTTTTGATATGACAGATTCTCCCCATCAGCTGTGGGGAGCTTTAGTTTTGGCTAAAGCGCCACCTAATTCTCTTATTAAACATGTAGACGCCAGTGAAGTTCTGGTAAGTGGGTATTTTTCCAAAGATTTATTATAGATTTTTTCTTAGAAAATTAGTGGCATTGTGGGCTATTTTGATAAAAATGATATCCCAGGAAAAAACAATTTTCAATTGATAACCCCGATATCTATAGCAGAAGAAGAAATTTTTTGCAAAGAACGAGTTTTATACTATGAACAACCAATAGGGGTTCTTGTAGGAACTGATGAAAAGCTGGTTAATAAAATGGTAGATTTAGTTCACGTTGAGTATGAGCAACCAAATGTGTCACCACTCTTATCTATTCGCCAAGTTTTAAAAAGCGATCAAAAAAATAGAATAATAGACATTAAAACTGTCACGGCAACAAGAAAGGGTAGCGATATCAAACATGTTATTAAAGGAAATTTTGATATTTTACATCAATATCATTTTCATATGGAGACGCAAAGCTGTTCTGTAATACCAACAGAAGATGGTCTTGATATTTTCCCAAGTAGTCAATTTATTACTTTGGTTCAAAATGTAGTAGCTGCAATGCTAAACATCCAACATAATAAACTTAATGTTACTGTGAGACGATGTGGGGGTGCATTTGGTGCCAAAATTTCTAGAACTGGGTTAATTGCGTGTGCAGCCTCACTAGCTGCTTGGAAATTGAATAGACCTGTCAAAATACACATGAGATTACCAGCCAATATGGCTGTGTTCGGCAAAAGATTTCCCTTGAGTACAGACTATGAAGTTGGGTTAAATGATGCAGGAGTGATTCAATACCTAAATTGCACTCATTATACAGACGTAGGCGCAATCTATTCCGAAAACAACATAGCTCTGTTACAGGCTTTGTTTACAGAACATTATATAAGCGACACGTTTACCATCCGTTTTTGCAAAGCTATTACAGATACTGCAACTAATACTTGGGCACGCGCGCCAGGTAAGATCATTTGGAACTGTAGCTAAAAATAACGACATCTATGAGAAGCTTTTTACATCAAAGTCGAGAAACCAGGTTTATATCGATTATGATAGAAATGATATTGACACTGCTGATGAAACAATCAAGTTATCACATTAGCGTTTTTGCCTGAAACGCATATGTAAGACACGCAATATTCTGTATCAACAAAATAAGGTTAAAGCAAATTATTTGAAGACTTTGACTTTTCAGTCAGAATTCATCTTATTTGTTGGTTGATAGAAACCAAAGTGAATAGATGATATTGCATATCATATGTATGCGTTTCAGACATCTGTCATATAGCATCGACATGTAAAAACGTGGTTTCTCAACTTTCATGTAGAAAGCTTCAAATTGTAACAAATGTTATTTTATTGGTTAAGGATCTACAGAAAGCTTAGCCGCAATAGAAGCTATAATGGATCACATAAGCTACGCTCTCAACATCGATCCTTTACAAGTGCGTCTTTCAAATATTGCATCTAATTCACCTATCTTAAAATATATCACCGACATTCGATCTTGGGCTAATATCGATACAAGAAAACAAGAGATTCTTAAATTCAATAATCTAAATCGATGGAAAAAAAAGGGGCTATCAATTGTCCCTATGACTTTTCGTTATGAGCTTCCTTTTGGTGCGTTTACTGTGATGGTTAGTGTTTTTGTGGGCGATGGAACAGTTCAAGTTCAGCATGGAGGTATAGAGATAGGTCAAGGAATTAACACAAAAGTAATCTAATACCAGTCTATAATATAATTTATTACAAACATGTTTAGGTGGCGCAAGTTTGTGCTTACAAGCTTGGAATTCCTCTTGAAAAAGTAGCTGTCATTCCTTCTACCAGCTTTGTAACAGCAAATAACAGTGTTACTGGTGGCAGTAACACGTCAGAAAGTGTGTGCTATGTATGATTAGTTGGAAATAGTAGATAAAAACTCTGTATCTATAACAAATTTTAGGCTGTTATACAAGCTTGTGATGAGCTTTTGGAAGGTCTAAAGCCATACAAACAGGCTACATGGGAGCAAACAATTCTAAGAGCTTTCATAAGCAATGGACGTTTATTTTCAAATGGTTATTTTACTTCTACATCTCCTAATATACAACCTTATCTTATATATGGAGTCTGTGCCTGTGAAGTTCTTCTAGATGTTCTTACTGGACAGCATATAGTCTCTCGAGTGGACCTTATTGAAGACATTGGCGAATCTATGAGTCCTTTGGTCGATATAGGTCAAGTTGAAGGCGCTTTTATAATGGGATTGGGGTACTATACAATGGAAAAAATAGTGTTCAACTACGAAGGTAAAGTTCTAACCAATAACACTTGGACTTATCACCCCCCGGGTGCAAAAGATATTCCGGTAGATTTTCGCATTAAGTTTCCAAAAAATAATCCAAATCCTCTTGGAGTTTTGAAATCCAAAGGTAAATATTCAATTACAGAATTTTATCGAATTAAGAAATGTTCTTCAGCTGTTGGAGAGCCCCCTTTATGTCTTTCTTTTGCTGTACCTCTTGCGATCAGGAACGCTGTAGCTTCCGCAAGAAGTGATTCAAGTTCTTCCGCTTTTAAATGGTATCCTTTTAGTAAGTTGCCGGCAAAAATGGCGTTTTTCAGATAATGAGTATAATGTTTCAGCTGGTGTCACCGATGTTGAAAATGTTTTTCTCAACCTTCTCAATAATTCAGATCAATATGTTCTATGAAAATCAAAAAGTTGCTACATGTTTTGTTATACTTGCTTTTATTTTTTTCATTTTGCATTTGTTTAATAGTAATGCTTTTGTTTTTAACTTAAGACTTTTTTTTACATAGCCAGCTTTTTGTTTTATATAAAAATATATCTATCTTGGTTGAAGTCAATATATAGGTAGTTTGACTTCTTTAATATATGATGATTGTATTTACCAAAAAATGCTCTATTTTCTTTCAAATTAATTATATTTTAATTACATCGATTAATGTATTTCATAAACATGGAAAATCTTTCCTGAAAATAAAACATTGATGTTTGTTTTTGAATTTTTATTATTATTAATCGTGATTTTGGAAGATTATTTTATTAAAAATTAATTTTACACCAAGAGAGCATTTAGATATACTTTTTTTGGCAATCAGTTATGTACTTGATTCATTCAAAAAAAAATTTTTTTTTTGAGACATACTGTATAGTAATAGATTTTCATGTTCGTTATGCAAACAAATTTTGTTCGTGAGAATTATAGGAAACCAAATTATAAGCCGGTAAATAGATCCGGACCAGCCAAAAATATATATAATTTTTAAATTTTATTAATACGTTTTAAAATTACTAAAAGTAAAAACAATTTACTGTAAACTTGTTAGAAAAAATATTTTAATGTTTTGAAATGGTTTAAATCTTTTTTAATAAGAAATAAAGATTATTTTTAATAATTTTTAATTTAAAAATATTTAAATGTCTTCAAAATTTGTTTTAACTTCTATAAAATATATGTTAAGGTTTTTTTTTTTAATTTTTTAATTAATTTTAATAATTTTTCAGAATTTTTTAGAATTTTCAAAGAATTTTTAAAAATTTTTAAATAATTTAGAAAAAATTTAATTAAACTTTTTATATATAACTTTTAAAATTTATTAATACGTTTTAAAATTACTAAAAGTGAAAACAAATTACTATAAACTAGAAAAAATATTTTGAGGTTTTGAAATGATTTGAAAGTTTTTTAATAAGAAATAAAGGTTATTTTCAATAATTTTCAATTTAAAAATTTCCACCATTTTTCAACTATTTCATCAAAATCTATCAAATATTGTAAAATTAAAATAATAATGATAATAAAGTTTTAGCTTTTCATAAAAACGTGTGAAAACTAAAAAAAAAACAAAATTTAAATCATATTTGTACTATTTCTGTTTGAAAAGGACTGATATATTTAATTTTATTAATATCCTCTATCTCCAAAATTAATTTTTTTTAGAAAATTTAAGAAAAAGCTGCCATTGATCAAAAATTTTAACAAAATCTGTCAAAAATTGTCTACTAATTTGACTGAATGGTAACGACTGCATAGAACAGTTTACTAAAAATTTTGAGTTTAGCGCATTCACCATTTTTCAACTATTTTATCAAAATCTATTAAAAATTACAAAATAATGATAAAAATGCTCTAGCTTTTCATAAAAACGTGTAAAAACTATAAAAAAACAACAAAATTTATAGCATATTTGAACTATTTCTGCTTGAAAAAGATGGAGAAATCAAAAATATGTTTAATTTTCTTAATATGTATAGCCTATGGCCTCTATCTTCAAAATTAATTTTTTTTTTGAAAAATTTTGATAAAAGCTGCGACTATCAAAAATTTCGACAAAATCTGTCAAGAATTTTCCACTAATTTGACTGAAAAGTAGCGAATGCCATAACACAATTTACTAAAAAATTTGAATCTGGAGCATTCACCATTTTTCAACTATTTTATAAAAATCTGTCAAATATTACAAAATTATTATAATAATAATGATAATAAAGTTTCAGCTTTACAGAAAAATGTGTAAAATTAAAAAAAAAACAAAGTTTATAGCATATTTGTACTATTTCTATTTGAAAAAGATTGAGGAATCAAAATTATATTAAATTTTATTAATATCCTCTATATTTAAAATTAAATTTTTTTTGGAAAATTTTGATAAAAGCTTCCACTATCAAAAATTTTGACAAAATCTGTCGAAAATTTTCCACTAATTTGACCGAATGGTAGCGACTGCTATAGAACAATTTAGTAAAAATTTTGAATTTAGCGCATCCACCATTTTTCAACTATTTTATCAAAATCTATTAAAAATTACAAAATAATGATAATAAAGTTTTAGCTTTTCATAAAAACGTGTGAAAACTAAAAAAAAAGAAGGAAATTTAAATTATATTTGTACTATTTTTGTTTGAAAAAGACTGACAAATCGAAAATAATTTTAATTTAATAATAATTAATTTTAAACGTCATTAAAAATTGTTCTATGCATTTTTAATAATTTTTTAATATCTTTAAAAAAATTTCATTAAACTTTTTATATTTAATTTTTAAAATACAACAAATACGTTTAAAAAATTTTAAAAGTACAATTGAATTACTAAAAACTGCTAAAAAAGATTATTTAAATGCTTTGAACTAGTTTAAAACATTTTCAACACAAAATTCGAATAATTTGCAATAATTTTTAATTTAAAAATTTATAGACGTTTTTAAAATTTGTTTAAACTTTTTTAAAATAAATGTTTAAAATTTTTTTAATTTTTTATATAAATTTAATAATTTTTCAAAATTTTTTAAAATTTTCAAAGAATTTTTAAGAATGTCTTAATAATTTTTTAAAAATTTAATTGAACTTTTTATATATAATTTTTAAAAATTATTAATACGTTTTAAAAATACTAAAAGTGAAAACAATTTACTGTAAACTTGTTAGAAAAAATATTTGAATGTTTTGAAATGGTTTAAAAGTTTTTTAATAAGAAATAAAGATTATTTTCAATAATTTTTAATTTAAAAATTTTTAAACGTCTTTAAAAATAGTTTTAAGCATTTTTAATAATTTTTTAAAAGTTATTTTAAATAAGTTTTAAAAGCTTTTTAGAATTTTTTAAGAATTTTTTAATAATTTTTAAAAAAATGGCTTAAACTTTTCATATTTAATTTTTAAAATTTAATAAATTTGTTTAAAAAATTTGAAAAGTACAAATGAATTACTTAAAAGTGCTTAAAAAGATTATTTGAATGCTTTGGAATGATTTAAAAAATTTTTAACACAAGATTTGAATTATTTTCAATAATTATCAATTTAAAAATTGTTAAACGTCTTTAAAAATAGTTTTAAGCATTTTTATTAATTTGTTGAGGTTTAATTTATAATTTTATTAAGTTTTAAAAGCTTTTCAAATTTTTTTAAACATTTTTTAAAAAGTTTTAAAAAATTTCATTAAACTTTTTATATTTAATTTTTAAAATTTAATTCTACGTTCAAAAAATTTTAAAAGTTTAAATAAATTACTTAAAAGTGTTTGAAAAGATTATTTAAATGCTTTGAAATGATTTAAAAAATTTTCAACACAAAATTTGAATTATTTTCAATAATTATCAATTTAAAAATTTTTAAACGTCTTTAAAAATAGTTTTAAGCATTTTTAATAATTTTTTAAAGGTTATTTTAAATAAGTTTTAAAACCTTTTTAGAATTTTTTAAGAATTTTTTAATAATTTTTAAAAAAATGGTTTAAACTTTTCATATTTAATTTTTAAAATTTAATAATACGTTTAAAAATTACTAAAAGTGAAAACAAGTTATTCGGAAATTAGTTTGGATTGTAAACAAATGTAATTTCATAAAATTGTGTTTCAAAATATTAAAATTAAGACTGCTAAACTATTAAATTATTTTATTTAGAAATAAATAATATGTTCATGTTGAGTACCGTGCGAACAATTTCAAAACCTATTGCCGACCTACGGTCAAAACTATAAACATTCCAAAAAAGAGACGAAGTCACCCCCAAAGTGTAAAAATTCTATTTTTTATGCTCTTTTTGGAATTTGGTCAAATAAGACAAAAGACTTGACTGTCAAACAATTTTAGGATAAACAGGGTGCGAAAAGTAAGGGAAGGAACCCCATTAAACCAAATTTTCTAGTCATGAAAAATCAAAATCCTTTCTTTCTTAGAAACCTTGGTTTTTTAGCAGCATAATATTGTTTGGATTGATTTAGAAAAAGTTGCCGTAATTCCAAGTAACAGTTTTGTTTCACCTAATAGTACTACAAGTGATGGAAGTGTTACATCTGACGCTGTTTACCACGTATTTAACAATTAAAAATGTAAAATTATTTCTAAATTTATTATTTAAGGGAGTAATTCAAGCTTGTGATCTATTAAACGGAAGGATTCAGCCCTACAAAGATCTTAATCCTGAAGCTGGCTGGGAGGATATAATAAAATTGTGTTTCCAAAGCTTTGTTAATTTGTCAGCGTCAGCAGTGTATCATGTATGTATTGTGTATAAAAATAATTAGAAAATTTGTAAGTTTATTTTTATTAGAACAATGCCTAATGAGGCCAGCTGGCCAGCATACATAATTACAAAGTTTATGGAATAGCGGCTACTGAAGTTTCAGTGGATGTTTTAACCAGGCAGCATTTAATTACTCGAGTAGATCTTATAGAAGATACAGGAGACTCATTAAGCCCTCTTATTGACATTGGTCAAGTAGAAGGTGCTTTTCTAATGGGAATGGGAAAATAATAAATTAAAGGTATTTCAATTCCACAGCAACTGCAGAGTAGGAACGCATCAAATCCAAAATGAAGTCCTATTTGTAATGATAAAAGAAGTTACTGGTCAAATTCTAATTTTATTTTACTTTATTTAACAATAAACAGTATTTTTTGTAATAAAACTTCAATATTCTATTACTTTTTTGATTAAATCAATCTAACAATAATTGTGCTTTTTTTTCATTTTTACAACTTTCCATTTTTTTTTATAATTAATACTTTTTAAAGTATTGTTTATAGTTTTTCAATCATCTTTTTGAGATATTTTTTACAAATTCTTGCTTGAAATTTCTTTCAATATTGTTTTTCTTTCTTTCAATTGTCTTATTTTTATTTTTTATCTGTAGTTAGAAGCATATAGGGTAAGCTTTTTGTTTCTCCTATCTCAAATCTTTCCAATTTCTGATTTATTTGTACATTTATAATGTGTCGCGCCCTGTATATTTATAATCTTAAGCACAATCAACATTTTAGAACACTACACTTTTTTAAATAAGACCAGTAGTTTAATTGCTTTTCATTTCTAACACTTTATGTGTCTCTCTCTGTATATAAATCTTTAAACTTGTGTCTCAATTATTTTTAGATATTCAAAAGCTCAAATGTTATGTGCCTCACCCTGTATATCGATATTTGACAAAATTAACATTTTAGAATACTAATTTATTACACTTTTGTCTAAAACATTTTTAAATATGAGCAATAGTTCAAAATCTAATCAATATTCTCATTCTATGAAAAACAAAAAACGAAACAAATAAACGATGCATGTTTTGCTCTCATATAAGCTCATCAGTCAAAAACATTTTTTTAAACAAATAATCTATTCCATTGCAATAGAAAAAACAGGATATTATAGATATAATCTGTCTTACCTTTTTGACAAATCATCCATTTTGTTTTTATCCAAATATCATTTTTGGTTTTAATTTGAAAAACAAAAGAGTAAATTAGCAAATAAACGAGGATAAGTGTGATTAAATGTTTTCAAAATGTTGAAAACATTTTTAGATATGACCAATGGTTCAAATTCTGTATTGAAATGTAATCAATCTATGAAAAACAAAATAATACTTTTTTGTTTAACAAAAATAAGCGATGCATGTTTTGCTCTTTTATAAGCTCATCAGTCAAAAACATTTTTTTACACAAATAATCCATTCCATTGCAATATAGAAAACAGAATATTATAGATATAGATAATCTGTCTTACCTTTTTGACGAATCATCCATTTTGTTTTTTATCTAAATACCATTTATGGTTTAATTTAAAAAACAAAAGAGTAAACTAGCAAATAAACGAGTATAAGTGTGATTAAATGTTTTCAAAATGTCTAAAACATTTTTAGATATGACCAATGGTTCAAATTCTATATTGAAATGTAATCAATCTATGAAAATCAAAATAATACATTTTTGTTTAACAAAAATAAGCGATGCATGTTTTGCTCTTAAATGAGCTCATCAGTCAAAAACATTTTTTTTCACACAAATAATCTATTCCATTGCAATAGAAAAAGCAGGATATTATAGATATAATCTGTCTTACCTTTTTGACAAACCATCCATTTTGTTTTTTGTCTAAATATCATTTTTGTTTTAATTTAAAAAACAAAAGAGTAAACTAGCAAATTAACGAGAATAAGTGTGATTAAATGTTTTCAAAATGTTTAGATATGACCAATGGTTCAAATGTTATATTGAAATGCAATCAATCTATGAAAAACAAAATAATACTTTTTTGTTTAACAAAAATAAGCGATGCATGTTTTGCTCTTTTATAAGCTCATCAGGCAAAAACATTTTTTTAAACAAATAATCTATTCCATTGCAATATAGAAAACAGAATATTATAGATATAGATAATCTGTCTTACCTTTTTGACGAATCATTCATTTTGTCTTTAATCTAAATGCCATTTTTGTTTTAATTTTGAAAACAAAAGAGTAAACTAGCAAATAAACGAGTATAAGTGTGATTAAATGTTTTCAAAATGTCTAAAACATTTTTAGATATGACCAATGGTTCAAATTCTATATTGAAATGTAATCAATCTATGAAAATCAAAATAATACATTTTTGTTTAACAAAAATAAGCGATGCATGTTTTGCTCTTAAATGAGCTCATCAGTCAAAAACATTTTTTTTCACACAAATAATCTATTCCATTGCAATAGAAAAAGCAGGATATTATAGATATAATCTGTCTTACCTTTTTGACAAACCATCCATTTTGTTTTTTGTCTAAATATCATTTTTGTTTTAATTTAAAAAACAAAAGAGTAAACTAGCAAATTAACGAGAATAAGTGTGATTAAATGTTTTCAAAATGTTTAGATATGACCAATGGTTCAAATGTTATATTGAAATGCAATCAATCTATGAAAAACAAAATAATACTTTTTTGTTTAACAAAAATAAGCGATGCATGTTTTGCTCTTTTATAAGCTCATCAGGCAAAAACATTTTTTTAAACAAATAATCTATTCCATTGCAATATAGAAAACAGAATATTATAGATATAGATAATCTGTCTTACCTTTTTGACGAATCATTCATTTTGTCTTTAATCTAAATGCCATTTTTGTTTTAATTTTGAAAACAAAAGAGTAAACTAGCAAATAAACGAGGATAAGTGTGATTAAATGTTTTCAAAATGTCGAAAACATTTTTAGATATGACCAATGGTTTAAATTCTATATTGAAATGTAATCAATCTATGAAAAACAAAATAATACTTTTTTGTTTAACAAAAATAAGCGATGCATGTTTTGCTCTTTTATAAGCTCATCAGTCAAAAACATTTTTTTAAACAAATAATCTATTCCATTGCAATATAGAAAACAGAATATTATAGATATAATCTGTCTTACCTTTTTGACAAACCATCCATTTTGTTTTTTATCTAAATACCATTTTTGTTTTAATTTAGAAAACAAAAGAGTAACTAGCAAATAAACGAGTATAAGTGTGATTAAATGTTTTCAAAATGTCTAAAACATTTTTAGATATGACCAATGGTTCAAATTTTATATTGAAATCTAATCAATCTATGAAAAACAAAATGATACTTTTTTGTTTAACAAAAATAAGCGATGCATGTTTTGCTCTTTTATAAGCTCATCAGGCAAAAACATGTTTTTACACAAATAATCTATTCCATTGCAATAAAAGAAACAGGATATTATAGATATAATCTGTCTTACCTTTTTGACAAATCATCCATTTTGTCTTTTTTCTAAATACCATTTTTGTCAAAAACATTTTTTGTACACAAATAATCTATTCCATTGAAATTTAAAAAAATAAGATAGATATTATAGATATAGATAATCTGTCTTACATTTTTGACTAATCATTCATTTTGTCTTTTTTCTAAATAACATTTTTGTCAAAAAAAATTTTTTTACTCAAGTAATCTATTCCATTGCAATATAGAAAACAGAATATTATAGATATAGATAATCTGTCTTACCTTTTTGACGAATCATCCATTTTGTCTTTTTTGTATATAGAATTTTAGTTTTAATTTTGAAAACAAAAGAGTAAACTAGAAAATAAACGAGTATAGCGTGATTAAATGTTTTCAGATTAGAGTTTTTATTTGAATTTTTCATAAAAGCTTACTATTCAATAAAATATACTGCAAGGAAGAGCAAAACTCTCTTTTCTATCTTTACTCTATTTACTATTTTGTTTAATCTTTTTATTTTCATGTTTTATCTTTTTATTTGCTTACACACATTTTTTCATTATATTTGCTCTAATGTTTCTCTTTTTATTCTGCATTTTCTTCCATCTTTCTTCATTTAACATTTATTATGTCTCTCTTGCATCTAAATCTTGCAATAATTTTTTTCTCTCTTCTTTTCTCATTCTCTCTTTTATCATTAATTTATTATATTTTCTGTTATACCTGCCCGTTCTCTAAGTCCTTCTTGTCTGTGTCTCTATTTTCATTCATCTATGCACTCATTGTCCCGCTTATATTTTCTCTCAATATCTGCTAATATTAAAAATTTTTTTATCGTGTTTTCTCTTTTTTAGTTTTTCTATGTGTGTAAAAAATAAATAATAAATTCTAGTTTAAAAAAAATATTGATGTAGCAGGCATGCATGCTTTGCTCTTCTTATCTAAGCTCACATATTTTTTTAAACAAATAATCTATTTTATTTTAGTATGAAAATATAAAGGGTATCATAGATATACAGTATGGTCCCAAATTGAGTTCACAAGAGGAAAGAAAATATTTTTAATTTTACAAATAACATTTTTTGCTTAATTTATAAGGGATAAATCTGCAATTATTACTGGTCTGTACTCTTGAAATCATTTCTTTCTTATTTTCAATAGAGTAGGTTTATTTGCCATCTACTTTTTGGCATTACGGGGATATATATATATATATATATATATATATATGTATCAACTATACAAAATTGTTCTATTTAATGTGAAAAAGGTTGTGATTTATGGAAAGCAAGGATAACTTGTGAGTAATTAAAAATATTTCCAACGCCTTCTCTAATCTGTTCTACCAACGTATACTGGATGTTTAATCTTTCTTGCCTTATAAACTGTATAAATGTTATACTAAATGAAAAGAAATGAAACAGCGTTTGTTTAGAATGAGAAAAATTTAATTTAATCAAGCCTAAGTAGCTTTAATTCTGTAAAAATAGCTGGTACAATTTAAAAATATGAAATGTTGAGCTAAGTAATACTAAGCCTTTTCGAGACGCTATTTTGTGTATAAAAAAGCAATCAAACTTGAAAATGTCATATATTTTATATATCTAACTTACCTGTCACCCTTCGTTCGATACACTACGTGCAGTAGGTTTACGACAACAAACGGCATCCCAAGGATTTTTATGAAGCTTTTGTAGGGGATTTATCTAGGACGAATAAAAAACCAAGCATTTTGTAAAACATAATTTATTAGAAACATGTAATTTCCAATATAGTAGGATAAAACCATTAAATCTATGGAAAATAGAAGGGAAAATAAAAGACATTTAATTTTTATTTTAATTTATTATGTACATATAGTGGGTTCAGAAAATATAAGATATGCCTAGTAGTACAAGGTTTGAAAGAGAAATCACCATTCCATTTTTAGCCTAATCTTGTTTTTTTTTTCATAATGAATAAAATAAGAATAGTGAAATTTGCTCCAAAAGTGTGTATAGTAGGGATGATTAAGATAAAAAAAAAAAACAAGATTATTCTAAATCAGATATGAAAGGACATAGATTGAAGATAGATTAGTGATAACATAGTACAGATTAGTGCCAAGTAACATTGTATTTTTTTTTTTTGGTATTTTTTTAACATCTATTAAATAGGGCACATTTTCAACAGTTATACGGCGGATTATATTGAACATCTTGCAAAAATTTAATATTACAATGTGCGTTTTTTCTAAGCAGCATATGAACTAACAGGAAATCTCCCGTAAACAGATAACAAGCATAACATTGAATTAAAAACTTTTTCTAACAGCACAATTAACATTTATCTAACATGTATAATTTTTTGGGTACCCATTGAAAAGAGCAACATTTACACAGCATTTGGTGGTACAAAAAATATATTTAACATAATTGGATTGTCCAATTTGAAATTTTTAATTTACACTTTTCAACAAATCTTAATTATTAACTAAATCACGTCGCTTGCTAGCCAATTATATAAAATTAAATTTAATATTTGTAGGTGGCAAAGTACATCAACGGTTTAACAAAATAAAAAAAAACATAAAAACATAATCTAACAACTTACCAAGGAAAAAGAGAGCAAAAAAAATACAGTTAGACTGTAAGCTAATGTTGAAACTTTAAGAATATTATACATTTTTTAAAGACACATCAAATAGGAAGGAAGTTCTACAATAATAAAATTACCGTTCTCTTGTTACCTTCTCAAAAACCAAAAATAAAAACTTAAATTGATAAAACCTACAGCAAGTGGGCATTTTTGTAAACTTATTTTAGGAACATTTGGGTATTTTTTTCAGTCTGAAGTGGTAAGTGCATTTTTAACTAATTGGAAAAATGATATTTTTGAAAAACACCATGTCGAAAAGTTGTACAGAAAAAGTAAAAGTAGAAACAAGCACGGTGACTCTACGTGTGAACCAAAACTTATTTTGAATATGTTTCGCCGCTAGCGGGGTCTACACGTTGAGTTTTCGTGCTTACTCTCCCTTCTATTTTGTTGTCATGACGCCTTCAATGATGGAGTGCGAAACGTCGACATTTTCGACATGGTTTTTTCGAAAGATAATGACGAGGATTGGTGAATGACGATGATATATGAAATAGTGCAAAATCAAAACTAGAAGAAAGAAAACAAAATCTTTCTCTCTTGTTCTTTTCAATCTATCATTTCACCATACTTCCGAAGCACCTCAAACTCAAAAGTTGGTAAATTGAAACATTATCCTATTTTATTTCGGCTTGTAATAGTGCATTGTTCAATAAATATAGTTATGTTTCAAGTTAAAGACGAATAAGATGTAAACAAGATAAATCACGTGATTGGAGAGCATTAGAGCTCTTATTAGTTGAACCAGCACATGACTTAGCACAAAGTGTGTTGATTGGCTAGCTGGACAACTCAATCACGTGATATTGCTTACTTCCATTTCGTCTTTAACTTGAAAACACTATAGATAATTGATGAATGACGAGAAGGTTATATAGTACTCAAACTAAAACTAGAAAAGGGGAAGCAAACTCTTTCTCTCTTGTTCTTTTCCTGTTCTTTTAATCTATACCCTTCAAGATACTTCAAAAACTCAAGTTGGTAAATTCGGTATTAGGGCATTGTTGAATAATTGAAGTTGTGTAGATATACAGCATTTTCAAGTTGAAGACGAATAAGATGTAAACAAGATAAATCACGTGATTGGAGAGCAATAGGGCTCTTATTGGTTGAACCAGCACAACTTGGCACAAAGTGCGTTGATTGGCTGGCTGGACAACTCAATCACGTGATATTGCTTACTTCCACTTCGTCTTTAACTTGAAAACACTATAGATAATTGTTGAATGACAATAGGGTAGTATAGTACTCAAATTAAAATTAGAAGAAGACAAGCCAAATCTTTCTCTCCTGTTCTTTTAATCTATACTCTTCAAGATACCTCAAAAACTCAAATTGGTAAATTCGGTATTAGGGCATTGTTAAATAATTGAAGTTTTGTTTATAGTATTTTCAATTTATAAACGAAGTAAATGTAAACAAGATAAATCACGTGATTGGAGAGCAATAGGGCTCTTATTGGTTGAACCAGCACAACTTGGCACAAAGTGCGTTGATTGGCTGGCTGGACAACTCAATCACGTGATATTGCTTACTTCCACTTCGTCTTTAACTTGAAAACACTATAGATAATTGTTGAATGACAATAGGGTAGTATAGTACTCAAATTAAAATTAGAAGAAGACAAGCCAAATCTTCCTCTCCTGTTCTTTTAATCTATACTCTTCAAGATACTTCAAAAACTCAAATTGGTAAATTCGGTATTAGGGCATTGTTAAATAATTGAAGTTTTGTTTATAGTATTTTCAATTTATAAACGAAGTAAATGTAAACAAGATAAATCACGTGATTCGAGAGCATTAGGGCTCTTATTGGTGGAACCAGCACAACTTGGCACAAAGTGCGTTGATTGGCTGGATGGACAGCTCGATCACGTGATATTGCATACTTCCACTTCGTCTATAACTTGAAAACACTATAGATAATTGATGAATGACGAGAAGGTTATATAGTACTCAAATTAAAATTAGAAGAGGGAAAACAAAATCTTTCTCTCCCGTTCTTTTAATCTATACTCTCCAAAATACTTCAAAAACTCAAATTGATAAATTCGGTAAAAGTGCATTGTTAAATAATTGAAGTTTTGTTCATAGTATTTTCAAGTTGAAGACGAATAACATGTAAACAAGATAAATCACGTAATTGGAGAGCATCAGAGCTCCTATTGGTTGAACCAGCACATAACTTAGCACAAAGTGTGTTGATTGGCTGGCTGGACAACTCGATCACGTGATATTGCATACTTCCAGTTCGTCTTTAACTTGAAAACATTATAGATAATTGTTGCATGACAATAGGGTAGTATAGTACTCAAATTAAAATTAGAAGAGGGAAAACAAAATCTTTCTCTCCTGTTCTTTTAATCTATACTCTTCAAGATACTTCAAAAACTCAAATTGGTAAATTCGGTATTAGGGCATTGTTAAATAATTGAAGTTTTGTTTATAGTATTTTCAATTTATAAACGAAGTAAATGTAAACAAGATAAATCACGTGATTGGAGAGCAATAGGGCTCTTATTGGTTGAACCAGCACAACTTGGCACAAAGTGCGTTGATTGGCTGGCTGGACAACTCAATCACGTGATATTGCTTACTTCCACTTCGTCTTTAACTTGAAAACACTATAGATAATTGTTGAATGACAATAGGGTAGTATAGTACTCAAATTAAAATTAGAAGAAGACAAGCCAAATCTTTCCCTCCTGTTCTTTTAATCTATACTCTTCAAGATACTTCAAAAACTCAAATTGGTAAATTCGGTATTAGGGCATTGTTAAATAATTGAAGTTTTGTTTATAGTATTTTCAATTCAAAACCAAGTAAATATAAACAAGATAAATCACGTGATTCGAGAGCATTAGGGCTCTTCTTGGTGGAACCAGCACAACTTGGCACAAAGTGCGTTGATTGGCTGGCTGGACAACTCGATCACGTGATATTGCATACTTCCAGTTCGTCTTTAACTTGAAAACACTATAGATAATTGATGAATGACGAAAAGGTTATATAGTACTCAAATTAAAATTAGAAGAGGGAAAACTAAATCTTTCTCTCCTGTTCTTTTAATCTATACTCTTCAAGATACTTCAAAAACTCAAGTTGGTAAATTCGGTATTAGGGCATTGTTAAATAATTAAAGTTTGGTTTATGGTATTTTCAATTTAAAACCAAGTAAATGTAAACAAGATAAACCACGTGATTCGAGAGCATTAGGGCTCTTATTGGTGGAACCAGCACAACTTGGCACAAAGTGCGTTGATTGGCTGGCTGGACAACTCGATCACGTGATATTGCATACTTCCAGTTCGTCTTTAACTTGAAAACACTATAGATAATTGATGAATGACGAAAAGGTTATATAGTACTCAAATTAAAATTAGAAGAGGGAAAACTAAATCTTTCTCTCCTGTTCTTTTAATCTATACTCTTCAAGATACTTCAAAAACTCAAGTTGGTAAATTCGGTATTAGGGCATTGTTAAATAATTAAAGTTTGGTTTATGGTATTTTCAATTTAAAACCAAGTAAATGTAAACAAGATAAACCACGTGATTCGAGAGCATTAGGGCTCTTATTGGTGGAACCAGCACAACTTGGCACAAAGTGCGTTGATTGGCTGGCTGGACAACTCGATCACGTGATATTGCATACTTCCAGTTCGTCTTTAACTTGAAAACACTATAGATAATTGATGAATGACAAGAAGGTTATATAGTACTCAAATTAAAATTAGAAGAGGGAAAACAAACTCTTTCTCTCCTGTTCTTTTAATCTATACTCTTCAAGATACTTCAAAAACTCAAGTTGGTAAATTCGGTATTAGGGCATTGTTAAATAATTGAAGTTTTGTTTATAGTATTTTCAATTTATAAACGAAGTAAATGTAAACAAGATAAATCACGTGATTCGAGAGCATTAGGGCTCTTATTGGTGGAACCAGCACAACTTGGCACAAAGTGCGTTGATTGGCTGGCTGGACAACTCGATCACGTAATATTGCATACTTCCAATTCGTCTTTAACTTGAAAACACTATAGATAATTAATGAATGACGAGAAGGTTATATAATACAAAAATTAAAACTAGGAGAGGAAAAACGAAATCTTTCTCTCCTGTTCTTTTAATCTATACTCTCCAAGATCCTTCAAAAACTCAAGTTGGTAAATACGGTATTAGGGCATTGTTAAATAATTGAAGTTTTGTTCATAGTATTTTCAAGTTGAAGACGAATAACGTGTAAACAAGATAAATCACGTAATTGGAGAGCATCAGAGCTCCTATTGGTTGAACGAGCACATAACTTAGCACAAAGTGTGTTGATTGGCTGGCTGGACAACTCAATCACGTGATATTGCTTACTTCCATTTCGTCTTTAACTTGAAAACACTATAGACAATTGTTGAATGACAATAGGGTAGTATAGTACTCAAATTAAAATTAGAACAGGGAAAAAAAAATCTTTCTCTCCTGTTCTTTTAATCTATACTCTTCAAGATACTTCAAAACCTCAAATTAGTAAATTTGGTATTAGTGCATTGTTAAATAATTAAAGTTGTGTATACAGCAGTTTCAAGTTGAAGACAAATAAGATGTAAACAATATAAATCACGTGATTGGAGAGCATTAGAGCTTCTATTGGTAGAACCAGCACATGACTTAGCACAAAGTGTGTTGATTGGCTAGCTGGACAACTCAATCACGTGATATTGCTTACTTCCACTTCGTCTTTAACTTAAAAACACTATAGATAATTGTTGAATGACGATAGGGTAGTATAGTACTCAAATTAAAATTAGAAGAGGGTAAACAAAATCTTTCTCTCCTGTTCTTTTAATCTATACTCTTCAAGATACTTCAAAACCTCAAATTAGTAAATTTGGTATTAGTGCATTGTTAAATAATTAAAGTTGTGTATACAGCAGTTTCAAGTTGAAGACAAATAAGATGTAAACAATATAAATCACGTGATTGGAGAGCATTAGAGCTTCTATTGGTAGAACCAGCACATGACTTAGCACAAAGTGTGTTGATTGGCTAGCTGGACAACTCAATCACGTGATATTGCTTACTTCCACTTCGTCTTTAACTTAAAAACACTATAGATAATTGTTGAATGACGATAGGGTAGTATAGTACTCAAATTAAAATTAGAAGAGGGTAAACAAAATCTTTCTCTCCTGTTCTTTTTAATCTATACTATTCAAGAAAGGTCAGAACGCCAAGTTAGTAATTTCAACGATTAACCAGTTGGTAAGTGTGCATTGTTGAAAAATGACGATGATATAAAATAGTACACAAATTAGAACTAGAAAAAGGAACACAAAAGCTCTCCTGCTCTTTTTTCTATAGTTTTTATGTGTACATTGTATTTAAATAAAGTTTTTCTTCAATTTTTATCTTTCTTTTTATCAATATCCATTTTACAGATTTTTTTTATCACAACATTCGCTTTTAATCAGGACAAGTGTTTAATGTTCAAGCAAAAAACGTACAGGAAAAGTTTGTCTAAAAATAAGTGAATTTTATAGAAGGTATTATGGATCATATTAAAACCGAGAACATGTGATCACCCATATGATCGCTATGGACTGAACAAGTAAACAGAGTGAACAATTATACATTTGAAACATAAAAGATGAAAAATTTATAGTAGAGTACATAGATAATCTGTTGAGGTAGATTTGTCCTAAATGACCCAAAAAGTCAGCTCCAAATTAAACCAAAAAATTGACATATCTTTAGACAAATTATTTGTATGTTAAATACTTCGAAAGACCAAAGTGGTTTGCCGTATTCAAATTTCCAATTTAGAAAAGTAAGCTGCTTTTTGTTATAGTTTTTTTTTCTTCATTCATTTTCTTTTTATCATTATTTTTGTGGTCGTAATGTTCTTATTCTGTTCTTGAAAATTAAAAACCAAATTTTGAATTTATTATCGCAACTATAATTCCAGATAAACTTTCGTAAAATTATTTTAACGTATTTATGATATTTTTTAGCTAAACGTCAAATTGTTTTTCAAAAATTACTAAAGATAAATAAAGTGTTAACTAAAAGTAAAATTGAAAAATCGCCAAAACTAATAATCAAATTAAATTTTGTTTATTTTATACTGTAACAAAACAACTATAACTAAATGTTGAGTCAAATAACTGATAAATAAAAAAATCTCTTTTTAAACTGCGATGGTAGTAAGAAATAATTTATAATAATTATGATTACAAAAAAAAATGTAAACGTATTAATGATTAGTTTAAACGGATTAAAAAAAATTGCATTAATGTACTATTTAAAAAAAATACTATTTTTTGCAAATATTGTTTTGATTCTGCTAATATTTAAAAAAGTTTCACCAAAGCACTAATGACCGCTAGATGCTTAGGGCTGTCTTGAGGTATTTATGATAAAAATGGACGGTTTTGCATATAACAGCCTTCTAAGCAAATAAAGCAGAAATTAGACGATAATTCAAGTAAAAAAAATAGATTGATTGTTAAGTGTGCAATTTTGAATAAAAGTCAATTGCAATAATGTATCTATTTTAATATTAAAACCTTAATTCTAAAGCTAAATCTAGTTTTTTTGCAGACTACATTAAAACTGCAAAAATGCTAATTGTCGACTAAGCCATATTCGCTAAATATTGATAACCAAACTTTACAAAAAAATTGACTTTTGGTAACAGATTAGTTATATATAATAAATTAATCACAAAAATAGGGAATAATTTAACTTTTCCAAAAAAGATAAACAAATAAAAAAATTTTGACTAAACAAAATCAAAAAAAAAATGCGATTTTTGACAAAAAATTCATAGTCTAATCTAAGTCAAACGTGTGTAAATCATTGTTATTAATAAGAAAAAATATGTTCCTTTAGCGCCAGTCAAAAAAAAACGTCAAAAATTTTGACAAGCTAAGCAAAACCAAGTCCAGTCAAACCCATATGATAAAAATAGCAGTTTTTGAGTGTTTAAAAAAATCAATATGTAACAGTACAATACTTTTAATACTTGTCGAAACGACCACAAAATACAGCAGCCTTACACTGCTTTAGCACCATTATACAAAAAGTAGTACAAAAAGCCGTTTTTGAGCACAAAAAACTTAGAAATGATTAAAGAAGAGAACATTTACAAAAAGATGGTAGATGAAATGGACCATAGAAAATGTTAGCACCAACATTCTCAAGGAAAAAATATTTGAACACTATGAATGTGGTCTCAGATTTAATGATTTTCAACAAACCAAATTTTTACAATCAGGCAAACAATAGAAAACCTTTTTTTCACTTTTAAAAAATTTTTCAAGTTTTGCTACTCACTGTAATTACAATTTGCTAATGCTACACTGACTAATATTAAGCACAAATTTTTGCTACTTAACGTTATTTTTTTGGCTGAATACATGTTTTTTCCTAAATCTACCAACTATACTATCACGACAAAGTGATCTATTGACCATGCTAATGTTTTAACCATTTAAATTTTTTTTTTATTTTATTTTTATAATTTTTTTGCTGTTTTTTTAATTTTTTTAATCATTTTTTATTTGTTTTTCCTTTTAAAGTTTTTTTTTATAGTTTTTTTATTTTATTTTTTTATTGTTTTTTTATTTATACTATTGCGTTAAAGCCTTAGCATTTACCATGCTAAGGATTTAACATTAATTTAATTTTTTTTTAATTTTTGTTTCTTTATTTTTTTATATTTAATTGAAAAAATTGAGGAGAATTGAGAAAGAAAATTTAATTAGTCGTTAACAGACAAAACAAAGTACCGAACACTTAACAGAAAACAAAGCGCAAATTAAGAAAAAATGTTAAAATATATTATTTATTTAAATTAAATCAATTTATGTAAATAATAATTCTCTAAAATAATAAGTTTTCTTGTCAAATGTTTATAGATTTTCATATTAAAACCTTAAAAGTATATGAAAAAAAAAGCAGCTGATTAACTTTTCGATATAGCAACAATAGCGCCCTCATTCTAATACAGCCAGTGACGAAGTTTAAATTTATTATATTTATAGACATGCATTATATACCGTGCGTCACATAAATACATTTATTTTCGTTATTTACATACAACCAGTTTAATTTTGACATAAGCGCCTCATGTCATAACAATAATTTTAAAAATTACAATTTAAGTTGGCCTAAAAATGTGTCAATTTAAATTAAATAAAAAATGAAACACACATTTGACTTACATTATTTTTGTTTTTTGACAGTATTATATACAGGGGTTTCTGGACCGTTTTCTCTGACATTAATAACAGCCAGTGCTTAATCCTACACCTATTTTAAAATGAAAAATCGCAACCGCAAAATGCGATTTGCAAGCTAAAACAGCTAAAACTATATAAAAA
The DNA here is from genome assembly GCA_947359425.1 of Lagria hirta. NCBI lineage: Eukaryota > Metazoa > Arthropoda > Insecta > Coleoptera > Tenebrionidae > Lagria > Lagria hirta. The sequence continues at coordinate 3,565,850 of OX375799.1, forward strand.
TCTACACATCTAAAACTACTTTCGAGCTACTTATACGAATCAGTCTTGATTTTTTTACCTATAAACTGCTAGAAAAGACTATTCTATACGATAAATAGTGTGCGCTAATTGAAAATCCCAAAAAAGCAGTATTTTGCATGAATTAAAAAAAAAATTTTATCAAAAAATATCTGTCACACAAAAACGCAATTATTATAAGAGACAAGATATCAAAACATGGATGACTAATCCTATGAAAGATTTTGGTAGCATTGATTCAATTGCTAGAAAAATTTATAAAAAAATATTAACAAACGCTTAAAATTTTAATGATTTATTATAATTAAAACAAAACCAGATAGATTCAATTAATTGATAGATAATACTACTCAAGCTAAAATAATACCTCTGCAAAGTGGTATACTGTAAGCTGCTGTCTATGCTAATAACACATTAATCTCAAAAAAGCTATTCAATTATAAATTAAATACACAGAATAACCGCTGTAATTAAAAAGCAAAAATTTTATAGAATTTTGTAAAAATAAAATAGTGTCACAAATCTTATATTATAAAAAACTGACTAAAAAAAAATTTGCAAATTAATAAAATAAATAAAGCTTACCGCTGAAAACTTTTAGGCCGATTTACATGCACCATAATATCACAGTACAGACAAAATTTTATATAAGAAGTCATTTAAAAAAAATCTGCTTATTACTGAGCTTTTGCTAAATTTAATTATAAGGTTAAGTAGTATTGCAACTAGTTTGGCATATATAAAAAAAAATCATTGCTTTTTATAAACTGCACAACAAAAATCCATTTTTTTGACCAACCAGTGAAAACGACTATTTCCCAGGCAACTGTTTGCCAGAGATTTAATTGTATAGTTGAATTTTATCATTTTTTTGCATATATAGAAACTTTACATATATACATTGTTGAACAATTATTAATCTATATACACATAAGATTACGTGTTTTTTTTTTGGTAATTTAAGCGCGCGTGAGAATGTGAAATTAGGTAAAAGTTATCACTAAAAGTGCAAACGGCAAAAAGCTAAATTACCCAGCATTGAAATTCTTAAGCTATTAATAAGCATACTCTGTGCAACAGTGTTAAGCTGTCTTGTTTTTGAAAAACAAGAGAAACTTTAAGTATACTAGATAAAACAAGCAATAAATATTGCTATTGCTTACAAATCAATCAATAAAACAAATAGAAGCATCAAACAAGACTAAGAATTTGCTTAAATAAAAACAATAAAAACCCTAAAATACAATTCAAAAAATTATTTTGAAAATACGATAGCCGAAGGGCAGAATAAGTTAATTCAAAAAAAAAAATTTTTTTAAAATTAGTGAAACGCTATGGAAGATGAGAAATAGTTTGAAATCATCAATTTTTTTGATAAAACATGCCTATGCGATTTGTAGTTAATATAATTAATTAATTTTTTGCCTTATTGGTCACTTTTATTTAATATGAAAGATAATAACAATATTTTTATAATGATAATAATTATTGAAAAAAACTCATTGAATAGTAAATGCCAGTTTATTATTTAAACAATTTTGAGTTTAAAAATGTATTAAGAATTCTCAGTTCAGTGTCAATTAAAGCTTTTTTTGTAAAGTACCTTTTATAGCACATTAAAATCTCCAAACTTATTAACTTTAGGCAACATGGTGAAAAAAATGCACTATTACTAGATATGTACCTATTTTATATGACTATGCGGAAATTAAAAAAATGTATTATGACATTAATACCATTTATTATTTTAAATTATTATTATTTACATTGAGCAATTAATTATTGAAAGAAATCACAATAATTTTTTTTTGATTATAATTAAACTAAGGAATAAATTTTTGTGCGATTGATTTGTAGTATGCATCACAAATAGATATGGCTGGATATGAGAGTATGACTAAAAAATCCTTGCATATAATGCTTATTTCTAGTGCGTATTTTTTGATTTTGTAGTGAAAGTGCATATTATAAAAAATTGCAAAAAAAGGAGATAAAAGCTGTTTTGATTTTGCTAATAAAAGAAAAATTTTTATGTAAAAGCTTATAAGTCAAATAATGATAGTTATACTGTCCTAGATGCATACTAACATTTGATTAGTGCTTACATAAGCACTTCAAATAAATTTTTTGTACTTACAGCAGCTGAAAATTTAAAATAATTCATAGATTCTAATTGAACCTGAGTTTTATCAAAAACTTAGTGCAACAAAATGCCTTAGGCTAAACAAAGATTTTGATTTATTATTTTGCCTCGCCTTAAACTGAAAATTTTTAGAATCGAGCAAATATTAACATTAGCAATATTTTACCATACATTGCCTTGCTCGTAGCAATCAAATATTAAACCTTTGTAATTCAAAAATAAATTCCCAAAAAATTGTTTTCATAATGTTCGAAAAAATATTTGTTTCGGTAAAAGATGCAATAAATATCAACAAATTTGTATTATGATAAATTATCGAATTAATTGATAAAAAATAAATTTGTTTTTAATTAGTTTTGGCCTAACTAGAATGATTTTTGCAGTAAATTAAGTATAATGTTATGATGAGTTGCAAAGATTTTATATTTTGATCAAAAATGGTTCCCTGAGCTCACTCACTATCATTGTCAAAAACAACAAGACTAATTATAGGAAATTAAAATGTAATACTGCAAAACCATCAAAATACACATATTGTTCTATTTTAACCCGTTTTGTTCCTACACGTGAATAACGCGAAATACAAAAAACGACTTATATCACTTTGATTCAGTTCTGTATAATTTACATTATGTAAATTATTTTGAATAAAAAAAAAAAGCTAACTGCTACTATTAATTATTATTTCAGACAGCAATTGTGGCAGTTGTTACTTGGCTAGCTTGTTGTTCTTTAATTCTAACTATTTAAAAAAAAAACACATCAATGGTAGATTTAAAAGTCACTGACAGCTCAGTAGACTAAAGAAATTTATATTGGCAGCTAGGAGTAGCCAAAGAGTAAAGATCCAAAAGTGCCAACTGTTTTTCTTTTAATAGTTACTACTGTCAATTGTTATTATTTAGCAGTGATTGACCAACAACAAAAAATGGCTCAAATTATTTGTTGTGTTATCAAGCACCACTGTAAGATATTTTAAAACTAAAGTTCCATCTTTTCCTATTAGAGCAGACTCTTCTAAAAAAATGTTTTTTTGAAAAATACTACTTCTATAAATAGCTGTCAATATAACATTCCAGGCTCATAGCTTACTGAGATTACAATCATTTTAAAACCACCTATACATCAAACATTAAAACAAGAAGCTTCCAAAGTATTAAAGCTTTCTCCAAAAAGAAAACTGGATTGTTTTCTACAAAAGGTTTGATTCGTTGTGTGATTAAAGCTATCAGCCTTTGAATAGATACTATCGACTAGACACTAAATTCTAGAACTAGCTACTTTTGTAACATTGATGGTAATTGAAGCCTACTACTATTACATTGAAATGTGTGTAAAATAAACAAAAACTTGCACAGATCAAATAAAAAAAATTAATAATCCTATAATTCGTTATGTGAATAAAGCTATAGGGTTCTAGTATTTAACACTAAACACTAAACTCTAAAACTAGCTATTTTTGCAACATTGATGGTAATTAACGCCTACATTTGGTAAAGATAAACAAAAAATTGCAAAAATTTAAATAAAAAGCCTAAAAATACTATAATTCGTTGTATATTTAAAGCTAACACTAGACACTGAACTCTAAACTACCCCTATTGTAACATTGATGGTGATTGAAGACCTTAACAATTCGAAAGATGAAAGTAATGTTACGGAAACCAAATAGTTTTATTTACAAAAACAATTTTGGGCTTTTATACACTTTATTGAATGGTATTTGTGGCTGGGCAAAATAAAAACTGAGGGAAAGCAATGGTTAAAAATCTGGCCACCGAAAAATACACCAGAAGCAGCGAGGTTTTGATTCAACCCTTCAAGTCGGATAAAGAGCCGTAATAAAAAATTATGCTACACAAAGTTAACAAACACTTACACTTTAAGTTTAAGTTGAAAATTCTTTTGTGCGTACAAAGTGCATAAAAGAGGCACTTCTACAAAAGATGTAATTGACACTCTCGAGAACCAATTCTTATCCACAACTATCAAATATTTTTTAATTTTAAGCAAAACATACCAATAAAATGAAATAAGTTTTGTTTTGTTTTACAGTTTACACTTTTAAATGATCAACTTTACAATAAGCCTAACTAAAATGTTCAAAAACAAACTTTTTTATAATATTCACAGAATCTCCTACAATAGATCAAAATATAAATTTTGACTTTTTACTTTTGCTAAATTTGACTAATTTTATAATTTGGAAAAACATTTTTTTTTCAATTTAGGGACTTGTGTTAATATAAATTATTTTCAAACTTCCAATAGCATTAAATTGTTCTTAAATACCATAAAATTTATAAAATAAAAAAATTAAACATATCCTAGATCCAATGATAATAACAAAAAAAACAACTATAAAATTGGAAAAACACATTATAAAATTGCTGAGAAAATGAGAACAGAATAAGAACAACTTTGCGAAAAAAAAAAATTATATTTACAAACATTTCACCAAGTACAATTATTTTTATATATTTTTTAAACAGCTTACTGGAATTAGAAACCCAAAATTTGAAAACAGCTCACACAAACGTCGCTCAACATTTCATTTAAATCAAGCAACATCAAAAATGATTTTTTTTATTTTACAAGAAAGCACGGATTGTAGAAGACTCTAACACAATGTAGATTCGGTTAAGAATTGAGACAAGCATCGTAATTTAATTAAAATTTTGTAAAAAGAAGACAATTTAAAGTTTGCTGAGAGTAAAAACAAATCCAGACCCACTCTCAAACAAAAAAAAACAAAACACACTATAACAGAGCTTTAAAATCAATTAAAATCAAGAAAAAAAAGTTAGATAAAAATAAAAAAGTATTAAAATACGCTAAAAACAATGTTTGAGGCAAGAATGTATTGAATATTATAGCTAATAATAATCAAAAATTGGTTGACAGCCTCATAGAGAAAAAACAAATCCTAAAACCCTCTAAAAATTTATAAAAAAAACAAAACACACATAAAAAAAATAAAAATGGAAGAGATAAAAAATAGATGAAGAAAGCGTGGAAAGAAAAAACATTGTTTTTTTAACGACAATAAAAACAATAATGTATATATTATAATTAATAATCGTCAATAGTTGATAAATCACCTTCATCCAATATTTGATATTTTAACGTAAAAAGTTATTAATTTATCAATAAATTATTATTGAGATTGTTATAATTTTTTTTACAAATCTTCCGGCAAGTTTAACCAACTTAATGAAGTTCTTTACTGCAATTTACTGCAGGTAAAACCAAAAACTAATTTTATAAAAAATAATCACACATAATCTTTTAAAAAATTATTCAAATTAAGCCATTCTAATGTTTTTTTTATATTTAATAACTTTATACCAATATAAATTATTCACGAACCTTCAATAGCATTATTGCTAAGTTCTAAACTAAAAAAAATTATAAACTAGATAATCCTATAGCTTAAAATACAATTTAAAATTAGAATAAAAAATCAAAAATGTTTTACGTCTAAGAACCTTATTATTAAAAATTCAAAAAAAAGGTACATACAAATATTATAATATGTGAGAAATCTAAAAAAAAAATGTTATCCAATTGCCGGAAGAAAGCTTAAATGCAGCTTACTAATAATTTTGTTTATAAAAGAAACCATTTAGATACAAAATACGACATAGAAAACAGAGAAAACCGCTTATGACTTTCTAATTTACAAAATAAGTTGAATTTTCTCAAAAATAAAATATTTAGAGGAAAACAAATTTAGATCGAGTATTAAAAAATTGGAATTAAAGGATGATTGTGAGTGCAAATAAGAAACTCACCAAGAATGTATTTGAATAAATCTAAGTAAAGGAAAAACACAAGATTTCAGAGTTTAGGTGTAAAAATAAAGCACACATGTTTGAATAAACAACGACGAAAATTTGTCTAGAGGTGGGTCAAAAAGTATGAATCAATTTAGAATTGAGAACAACAGAAAAAGATGAAGAAAACCATATGCAAAAATTTAGGAAGAAAAACATAAAGATGAAAGAGAGAATGAAGAAAAAAAGTATTACGATATGAACAAAGCCAAGAATTAAGGCATTAAAACATTTAACATCCTAACAATACTACTTACTGATGATAGGTTAATACTTGGTTGGGAGCTTTTAGGTTTTTTTTTTTTAATAATTTTAAAAGACAGTAAAAGCGACTTTATTACTATTTTGAAAGCAAAAAATGTACTTTGCCTCCTACAAAGCATAATGTAAGAGCAAGCGACGGTAGTTTAACGCCAATTAGTTTATTTTAAAGTTTTCGATTAGGTCTATATTAGGCATACCTCTATATTATTTAAAGCTAAATTTTGTAATAAAAAATTATCTAAAAATGTTTTTTTTTTAAGTTTAAACTTTTACGACTAGGAAGAACACCGTCACCATTTAACATTACATCAAGACATCTTTTAAGCCGGGGAATTACTTAATTAATGGTGAATTTTGGTTCTCGCTGAAGTCAAGGGTGTAATACATGTCGGCCGAATCAAGTGAAGGTAAAGCACGGCTTGGGGTGGCCGTCGAAGCTTTTTCTTTCTTAGTAAACCATTCACTAGCCAAAAAAAGAAATGCATTAAAATGAACAAAATTTTCCAAGTTATTGTAACAAAATTGATGAAAAATATTTGCCGTTTGTGACGAAAAAACCAAGAAAATTTATAATAACTGTAAATAATTGAAATTTTCCATTACTGGACAATGCATCTAATCACTCAAACAAGTTACAAATAATGTTTGAAACGTCGACAGATTATCCAGAGTTTTCCATATAACGTTATTTCACTGGGACTAGTATAAATTAAAAGATTTTTTAGAGTGGCTTGATAAGTTTAGGTAGAAATATGAAAAATTAAAAAGTAAAAGCATAAACATCCTTTGTATTAAAAGAAAATGGAAAACATTAGTTTAGTACAAAATTGTAAACGTTATTAGTCTATTTACTTGAATTTTAATGTTTGATATTGACGTTTTTGATAATCGGTTTATTAAATAAAAAAATTATAATTGAAAATTGATCTTTTTTTAATATAGTCATCAATTCTGTAGATTTATTGTATTAATTCCCAGATGTTGAGAAGATAATAACTATATTTGCATTGTAATTCTCATGTCAATTCAAAATTAGATGCAATTCAAAATATTTGCGCTGTCAGCAATTCATCAAAAATAAATATATACTTTTATAATAAATACAGCTATATTTGTAAATTTAGCCACATTAGAGGTTGCCAACATTTAAAAATGTTAGCTTTGCCAACATTTTAGGTATTTTAGCGAAACGATGAATAATATATAGAGCAAAATATCTCTTTGTATTTAATATCCTTTATTGTATGATATTTGATAATATTGATATGGAATAATTCCAGAATTAAAATTAATCCCTTTTCAATAATATTTCATGAATAATTTATGTTGCACAATACGAAAACGCAGTTACAACTTTTTGAATCACATATTATAATGTTAGGATTTTAGAGGCTTAAGTTGCAGCAGCACTCCTAACAAGCAAGTATTCTCTCAAAATCTTATTTTGGCAGATAAAAAATTTAATTATATTCTTTATGTTCTTGAAAATTTCTAGACGAAGCAATAGTATAATAAACAATAGTCAAAAATACCATACAATCAATTAAAACACAACAAAAAATGACTAGGAATTATCAAAGACATAAACAAAAAAAAAGAAAAAAGTAGAACATCTAAAAACAAAAATTTTACCCAAAAAACTTTCAATTTATTGACAGCTCAAGAATATAACGGTTCACTTTTAAAAAACAATTTATGTCTACGGGTCACCGTAATTATATTATTTCTAAATTTAAGCCGGAAGAAAGTACATATTGAAGCAGATAAACGCAGAAGAATATAAGTACCAAATAATCAGATTTTATCACAAAAAACTGATAAATTAGAATAAAATAAATAAAAGAATTATGAAACGTAAGCTATAAATGGCAAAAAAGAATAGTGGTTTATACCCAAGCAGACATTTTGTTATAGACTCTATTATAAGAGAAAAAACAAAGAGATATATTTGCAAAAAGACTGCTGTGTATAAAATTATTCAAAAAAGTGCATAATTTTAATTTCGAGTAGAGCGTGATTTTTATTATTTCTTAAAATGCTGGAAATCGAGGAGATTATTTTTCCTATTAGTAAATTCACGTTCTATTAAATTAAAATGTAGCAAAACAAAAACTAAAATTGTAAAAGCGGTTCGGAATGTGTACTTGAAAAAGTATGACGAGGAATATTTTACATATGCAGTAAAGGGTATTAATTAAACTAAAGAGAACGTGACATGAACAAGAGTTTGAACATTATTTGCTGATAATTGCAGAGAATGAAGAGTTGTAAAGAGCACTTACCTATTAGGGGCAGGCTTTGGTTGGACGGCTTTTCCAATTTTGCAACCCCAAATATCCAACCGCTTATATGTTTTATGCAGCCGGCAGTGGCACGCTGTCACCTACACAAACAGATTTATGTGTAATATTTCTTTGAGAAAAAAAAATATCATTTTATTTTAATCACAAAATGAAAAGCTTTTTTTGAGTGAACTCTATTCTATAATATAGTAAACTCAAAACTCTAAGATTATTGGAAGTTGTAATTTACACAATAGGTTGGTAAAAGTACTTAAGAGACTCATGGAGCTATTGTGTACCATAATACCACAGCTCGTGATCACTTATAACCATACCTGTACAATAAAAACCTACAATTTTACTATTCCAATTACAACCCCTGATAATCTTAGAATTTTGGCTTAACTATGCTTACGATCAAAGCTACGAGCAGAAAAGCACAAGCCAAAGTTCCAGTAGCCACGTAAACATTATGCAGATGCTCAAACTGGATCGTGATTGGCATTCTAAAACTCAATCCATTATCCTTATTAATTGTCTGAAAATTTGTTATTGTTTCAAGAACAAAAGGATCTGTAAAATATAGTGTAATAATTAGAATTCGCTTTTTATGTTTAACCACCTTCGCAAGTTGTTCCTGCATAGCCGGGCTTACAAACACAATAAAACGATTCTATATTACTCCAACAAGTTCCGCCATTCATGCAAGGGTTAATGCTACATACCTAAAATTTAAAATTATTACCACAAGCAACTGCTAATTATAAACTTATCAATAATCTACATCAACTCGTTCAAATTCACTTTTAATTATAATTAAAAATCGCAAAAAACTCTTTTTTTTAACTTTGATTATATTATGATTGTTTCTATTGTACTAAACAAACAAATTTTTTTATTAATCAATGACGAAAACACGTAAAGCTCTGTAGAATTGAGCAAAATGGCTTATATATGTGTTTAATCAATTTATAATATAATTTTCAAAATCCAATATTATTCTATTGGATTGGGTTAATGCTACATACCTAAAATATATTTAAAATTTTTACTGCTAATTATAAACTTATCAATAATCTACATCAACTCGTTCAAATTCACATTTAATTATAATTAATTTTTTTAATTTTGATTATATTATGATTGTTTCTATAGTACTAATAACAAAATGGCTTATATATGTGTTTAATCAATTTATAATATAATTTTCAAAATCTAATATTATTTTTTTAGAAAATGAATTGATGTAGGAGATTGTATTGTAATTGAATTCAAAAATACTATATACATAGTATTAGAAGCGTTTGTATTTACAATTATATAAATATTAAAAAAGTGTCGTTTACACCTGAAAAATAATCAAAAATGTATATTACACTGTCAGGTCAGGTAAGGCTACGATTAATTTCAATGAATTTAATTTTGGTTTAATAACTTACGGTTAGCGATGGAATTAGACAATCAGTTCCGTAGTATCCTTCGGGACATTCGCACGTGTAGTTGTTGCCACGATCCACGCAGAAACTGGGTTCTATGCACGGGGCTCCCTTGCAAAGGTCCACCTGATACCATTTTATGAATTTTGCGTAATAAAAACATTATGATTTTATTATTATTCCTAATTTCTCAGCCGTAGGTAAATAGTGTGCATATGAAACTAATAAAATAATATGAAACTAATTTGCTTGGAAACTAAATCCGCGACCCACGCCAACAAATTTAATATCGTCAAATTTCACTGAAATCTTATTCAAGCGGAAGAAGTGAAAATAAACAACGGCAAAAAAAAAGAGAGAAACTTTCGAATAATATATTTTTTGAAGCAATTTTGGCTATATTTATTAAAATTTTTAATACCTTAATTTGACAATTGGTTCCTTTAAATCCTGGACCACAAGCACAAATGTGTCGACCAGTAGAACGGGTGCATGTCCCGCCATTGAGGCAAGGAGATGTCTGACAGTCGATATATTCATCTTCGCAATGAGGACCAGTGAATCCTAGGGCGTATGTTGTTAATTAAACAATAAAATAGTTGGAAAATAATTAAAACAAAAATTATCTTTATTATAATGAAAATAATACTAAAAATAGTTTCTGAAGTAACTCAAGAACGAATCTGGGCTGCAGCCATTTGATATCGTACTATATATCATGTTTTTAGATAAAAAAGCAACTTTTTGCTTGATGCATCTCAAAATTCAATTATGCTACATTTTTTGATTAATAACTAAACTCCATTCATTAATTGCTTTACATTTTAATTTTATTTCTATACCAATTTTTAAAATTGCCTTTTGTTACTAATTTTCTAACATAATCCAATTTTCCACATGAAGAAAACAAAATGTATGTAAATTCTATTAAAGCCTAACAAAAACGAAATAAAATAATAAAAGATGCACAATATGATTAGCTAAAATCGATTCAGAGTTTACAAAATTTGGCGCAATCTAGAGTCGTTTTATTTTTTGAATTCTGCCTTAAACTAAAGCTTTAAAAGAGAAATTTCCCTTGTCAGTCTTTCGAAGCTCGCTTTGTGTCAAATTGGATTGCTGTAATCCACCGATTTTTTAATAAAATAAAAATACACTGTAAATACTGTATAGTTCTTTTGAACTTTTCTAATCAAGTAATTCTTTTTTGTTTTAACTTTTTTAGACAAGCAGCACGTGACAAAGTAATTTATTGATTCTAAAATTAGTTTCCAGATAACTTCACAGATTGATTTTCAACGAATTTAAGATTTGGCAGCACTCAAGTGTTATCAATTATGAAATTAATTAATATTTATTTCACTGGAACCGCATTAACAATGGAATCGTCGAGATATGGCTAAATTTCCTGATCAGCTATCGTTGCCTGCTCGCTTTTAGAATGTTGAAATCATGCTGTTATAAGGGACCTTACGCATTTTGACTCTTAACTTGACTTTTAACTGGATAATGACAAAATCTGGCGCACTGTTTATAAACTCTGCCACTCGTGGCGCTGTTATCAATTGTTGCAACTGCAAAGTAAACTCAAATTGCTTTAAAATCCAAATAAGACAGAAAACAAAACTAAAAAAAATTGTAGCTTAAAGACTCAGAAATAAGAAAAAAAAATTAGAATGTTTTATATAAAACAGTAGTCAGGCAAAAACATTTTGAGATTATAATGAGAAATGCGATAAAATAAATTTTTAAGAAGAATTAATAGACTGAAAACGGACAATATACAGCATAAACAATGTTAGAAAAATATATAAAAAAAATTCATAAATAAAACAAGCACGACTAGGAAATGCAAAACAAACAGAGTAAAGCAAGATAGAATATAAATAAAATCAAATAGCAAAAATGATAAGAGAAAATAGCTGAAAAAAATAATCAACTAAAAGAACGTATAAAAATTCTACCAATGAATTAAAAATAAAAAACAGTTTACCAACTACGAAGGATATTTAGCAAGGACCGAACCAGAAATCTTATAAAAACATTACAAAGAAAATTTTTAGGCAAATTCCAAAAGCTTGCTAAAGCGATAAAACAAAGAAAAAATTACAAGAAGGTAGAGAAACCAAGAATGGAAAAGTCTTGATAAGAAAAAGTAAAAAAAAGATGTAAAAAGGCAATATTAATTTTTTGGTTTTGAATAATTGCAAGAAAAGCATTATAGATGCAAATTTGTCACTGCAAATGTATACAAATCTGAATCTCTGGCAACTTGATCAAGAGTTTACATGTCCATTGTCCAAGTCTACGGATCCAGTTTGAATGAATTTGCTTTGACCTTACTTTTTTTAGAGACAACATTTAGATTAAATTAAAACTGCATTGATGGAAATGATTAAAACAATTGTCTGAAGGGAAAATACCACACTAATATTGATTTTAGTGATAAATGCTTTGAGATAAAAAACCTTATTTTGTTATTTTGATACTTTTTTTGTAATGGTTGCTTATAATCGCATAAATATAAAGTTCAAGTTAGAGAACTTGGTTAAGTTACATGATTGAATGACTTTTGACAGGTAGTTTTATAAAAACCTCAAAATCCATGTTATTTGCTGGTGAACCCAGCTATGTTACTGATCCAGAAACAAAGCTCAAAGCCAAATATATTTTGAGAAAAAAGAATATTGCTATAAAACTTTTAAAAAAGTGGAAGCTGAGTGCAAACGTATAATAATGGCTGTTGTAAAGTGGAGATATGTGCTTTTGAATTGTGTCTATAAATAAATGTTCCAGTCGGTATTGCCACATCAGCTGCTTCTCATTCCTAATAATATCAAAGTTGCAAAACACGTAAAGGGTAACCCATTATAAAAAATATTGTGTCAACGTGTGGTTTGTCTATGAAAGACATTTTGTTGCACCAACCACTTACCGGGCTTACAGAAGCATTTGTATCCATTTTCATCGTTGACACATATCCCATTGGTGCAAGGCGAAGACTTACAATCCTGGTGACTGTATTCGCATAGTGTTCCCGAAAATCCTGGAAAACACTGACATTTAAATTGTGACACTTTGGCAATGCAGGGACCTCCATTTTGACAAGGCTTCGAAGCACAAGGATTTGTTCGCTCTTCGCATGTTTTCCCGGTGTATTCTGAAAGTTGCTTTTATTCGAAACATTAACAAAAGCACAGAAAAAATCCTACGCATTTCTTTTGTCATTTTCTTAGACATAATATCAAGATTAATAAATATCAAGACACGACAATATCTGACAAAGAACAGTAAACACAACAAGAAAAAAACTAAGTTCTAAATCCGAGATAATCCCTTACCAAGAAATACATCTACAGAAAAACATTATTTTCATAAGAAAACGAAACTTAATTTTAAATTTATGCATATGAAATCACAAAACCGTGACTAGACATTTTTCTTTCGACAAATCAGTGTTTTCTGAATTAGGGTTTTGGTGGCGATAATTCTCTTCAAACTAATACTTTTCTAGAGAAATTATTTTACAGTTTTGATACCCAATTTTTTATTTTACTAAAAGAGGTCTTCCTACGAATAATAAAACGGCATACAATTTTGGAAAAAAGTAGGTCATTTAGGGATTGTACTGGTCTCCATGGCAACAAAAAATGATATGACCTCCAACGTTGTTGAGCTTGATATCACTTGATAGATATTGTTTTTGGACACCACGTCTTCTCGATTAAAGAGCTTCGATAAACATTGTTGGAGAAAAAATGGTATTTTTCATCTGTACCAAAAATATGTTTTTTGAACTCGTCTCAAAAACTCACATTTTGTCCTTATGAAACAAATGACTATATTGTTACTAGCTGGCCCGGGAAACTTTGTTCCGCTTCAATTTTGCTATTTTATTTTTCATTTTTCTTTCTTTTGTCATTTGTTTTATTATTCTATGTCAGATGCGTTTACGTTTTATACTTTACGTTTTATGTCACATCACACGAAACGGGATAAAAAGTATTCTTTGTTAGCCTACTGGTTCTAAACAGCCACTCCACCAATTTTCAGCCAAATCGGTCATAAATAGATATAGTAAAATAAACGACCCCAAAAACTATAAAAATGATACCCAAATTAATTATTCACATTCATTTTGCAACCCTCTTTAACATAAATATCATTTTCAAAATCAACGACCTGAAATTCCTCGAAAATACCCATATCGTTTTCTTACATTTTTATCCCTAGAACACTCTCTTTTCATCCTCCTAAGAGTAATTTTTTAGAAAGCAGGAAACAGATACCTATTTTATTTTTTTTTGAGAACTTAGGCAATTTATGGGAAAAATTATGAAAACGACATCAATCTTTAGACATTTTGCCCTCTTTCCGCCCTATCAAGGAATGATAATATTTTACTTCTAAAATTTCGGATTTAAACATAGATATTATTTTTAAAATAAACAATCCAAAATTTTTGAAAATCATACTAATATTGGTACTTGTCATTTTTTGTTCCTATCCCACCTCTTTTTATCTCTTTGTTAATAAAAAGTATTCTATTCTTTTCATTCAAATCCAGTCATCATAATTTTCGATACAAACTTTCACCCAAAGTTGGTATATGGGAAGTTGTCTCATGCAAGACGATTAACATGTAATCGCATAAACAGTAATTTGCAAACGTTTCCGACATCGCAATTCCAATTTTGACTTTTACCCTCTTTTAGAGAGTGGTTTCCGGAATAAAAAGTATTCTATGTCCGTCTCCTGGCTCTAAGCTACCTCCTCACCAATTTTCAGCCGTATCGGTAAAGCCGTTCTTGAGCTATAAATAGTGTAACTAACACGACTTTCTTTTATATATATAGAAAATTATGCGTTATATTTTATACAATTTAGAAACGTTGTTCTCGAGACAGAAACTTTTATAAAATTTGCCAAGCGTACAGAAAAGAATTGTAGTACCAGCTAACAAAACCAGTTTATATGTGTATTAGGTATATAAATTGCTTTCAAAATGGCGTAAATCGTCCTAATTATTAAAACCACCAAGTAAATCAAAGATCTTGAATATATAAATGAAAAAGTGATGACTATTGTGCGACTTCCTGCAATATCTCAACATGTGAAATATTGGAGTGACTTAAATTGGATAGGCCAAAATGGTTTTGTGTTTTGGCCACCAAGGAGCCCTGATTTGACTATAGCTGATTTGTATCTTTAGGGCCGTTTGAAACAAATAGTTTATGCAAATAATCCCCTTCCGATTGTGGAGAGTTTAAAGGAGCGGATTAGAGACGCTGTGACGCTTTAACTCTCAAAGAAATTAGAGAATTGCTTAAGACTGGAATTATGCGTTGAAAATGGCGGTAAATAGATCGCGTAGAATAGTAGTTATTGGTTATAAATTAAAATTTAGTTACATAAATTGAGTTAATTACCAATTGCCCTTGAAAGAAATTGGCCGTTTTTCATGCAATTTTCTTGTAAAATGCAAAATACAAAAGTTTTTCCTCTTTGAAGCTCGATCCGTGGACGAACTGTATATGAAATTAGGTTTTCTTATCAGGAATAGACATTCTAATCGAAAAGAAGATCAAGATTTACTACTAAAATTAGCAACACGACAATTTTGATTGCAAAATTGCTAATAAAAAAAAAACAAAACGAATTAAAAAATACTGAACTTTATATCCCAAAATGGTAACTGAAATAGATTAGCATTTCTTTTTTGAGAAACTTTTACAAACTTTCTGTTACTTGATTTATCTAAGTTTCAGGAATATTTTGTCGCAAAACTCAAAACAAAAAAACATTTTGGAAGCTACGCGATTAACGATTTATAGTAGTGGATATTGATAAAAATTCAAAAGCATCAACCAATAGTTGCAAAATTTGATTAGTTTTTTTATATAAAAAGCTTAAACTCAGTGTTGGACATAATTATCATAATTAGATTCAGAAATTATAGTAAATTTTTGCATTGTTGACTTACCATAAGGGCACAAGCACTGGAAAGTAGATCCTTGATGTCCTTGAGAAATATCCACACAGATTCCATTATTTTTACAAGGACTAGGATAACAAGCGTTCTGCTCTTCGCAGTGTTGTCCAACAAAGCCAAAACAGCATTGACACTCGTATCCATCCTGAAATCAATATGTTTCTTATTACTACTTCAAAATGACGCTGATATTATTCATTTGACAATCGGTAAATACCGCTATAACGAGTTTTATTCTTTGCCCCTCGTTGCTGGAGCTTTAATGAAAGACATAAATATCAAGCATAAGAAAAGCTTTTTAAAAATGAAAGTTGCCGTTTTCTTGCTGAATGCGTAAGCCCACAAGAAAAAATACTACTTTGAAGTTATAAATTTACGTTTTAGAGGAAAAATCATTATAATATTTCCTTGCAGTCGAATGCAAAAATCAAGCAATAGGCAAAATAAGATCGTTATTATTGAACGGTCCAGAAAAGCGGCAATTTTCTTTTATTGAGTTTGCTTCCAAGCAAGGTTTGTTGGTTTCATTTGTTTTCATTTGATTTTATCGCCATCCGTTAGAGGCAGGTGCTCTACAGATGCTGCTCCACGTAATGTCAAAAATCAAATAAAATAAAAAATATTTTCCAAACATTCACTTTATAAAAAAAAAACACTAAAAATTACTTTAGCTACGTCATATTAATGTAAAAAAATATAAGAACAATCTTAAAACAACTACTATAAGAAAAAAATAACACGTAAGGCTCGGAAAACGAGGTTTTGATGAATGTTTCCTTTAAAACATTTTTTTTTCATTATGAATATAATAATAATATTTATTTATATAAATTTGGAGGCGCAGTGGTCTACGTTCAAATTTGTGTCCACTAGCTGAGCTATAATATGTCAAATGTATTTGCAAAACGGAAATATCCCATTTCATTCAAAAGAACTATAATGTTAATACCTAACACATTTATAAAAACAAAAGTTTTTTAATTTTAGAAAATTGTATCACTTTTGTACAAAAAGTGGCTCAAAGTGCTCAAACTAATCTCACTAATGACTTTTAAATTTCAATGTAATTCAGTTTAATCTACAACAAAAATCCTATTAGTTCAAAACTCAAAAAAAAAACTCGCTAACTGAAAAACTCTATTAATTAAAAGATAGTTTTAAAAGCAAAATTTCTCTTTTAAGAATTTACCTATTATCTTTATTTACGACGTTAAAAATAAAATTTGTTGTTACGCAAGCAAGACGTTTTTGAAATTGTAAACAAAAGTAAATTTTTCTTATTTTGTAAAATGACGTCAAATTTGAAAAAACAAGTGTTCGAAGGTTTCACTCGAGATACTGATTTTTAGTGGCGGACCTACCAGGGTTCCGCGGCATTAGGGCCCGTGGCTACATAAGCCCGGATAATACATATTATTCTTAAGAAAAAAAAAAAAATTTTTATACATTTTGTAATATTTGTGGAAAATTTTGATTATTTTAATGACAAAAATGTCTAACTTTCAAAAATAACATAACATAAAACAATTTGTTACGCTTTAAGCTGGCAATCCTGGAATGTAATAGAAGGACAGGCAATAAAAATGACCCAGCTGTAAAGAGTCTCTTTCCCTTGAAAATATTTTTAATGCCCTTTTTTGTCATTTACAAGTTTTTTGATTTATGCGATTCAGATGCACAATTGTATAACATAAGACAAGTCTAGTCAATATCTATTAATCTATTTGTATTATAAGATGGCTTTTAACTGAAAAAAAAAACACTTGAGCTTTACAAATTACTAATATAATTATGTACAAATAATTAACACTTTTTAAAAAATATACTATCATTAGATAAAGTATTCTTACTAACAAACTAAATACTCAAAATAAATCGATAATAAATTCTTTTTTTTCGGCCACTTTATGAAGTAAGTCAAATTTTTGCAAAAACTTTTATTTCAAGTTTATTAAAATTAATTGATTTAACAAAAACTTTTTTAATTTTTTTAGAAAAAATATTTATTATGATGCCTTGATTTAAAGTAGACTTTATTAATTAATTTTTCTCAAACAACTTATTTTTTATTAAAAATAATAATTTAAAATTGTTGTCTTTACGCAAAAAATGTTATTTAAATTAGTAAACAAAAACATTACATTACATTATATATTACATAAAATAGATAATTTATAACAGATTTAATAAAAGTGTTATAAAAAAATTAAAAACAAAGAAAAAGGGTATAAGACCTATCACAAAGTTCAATATTTTTTGAACCCGGGCCCGCTATTGAGTTGCTACGCCACTGCTGATTACACATAGAAAATAGTTTCATTTCCATGAAATATCTACAATACCCTTTATATTATATAATTTCGTTTGTATTATTTTTAATATTTAAAAATAAATAAACAAGAGAAGTTTTTGTTCAATATCTATTGTCATTTTATTTTCGTATTCTCCTTGACATATCTTTTTATTTAATTAATCAAAATTAAGTAGATCGCCATTTTAGATTTAAGATTTTATTTAGCTAACCATGCATTGTCATTATATAACTTAATACTTAGATTTTTGCAATTGATAAAATAGCTTAAAGCGAGAAGTACCTGAAAAATTCAGATTAAAAATTGACGCAAAAAAAATAACTTAATAAATATTGTACCTATTACATCCGTAATAAGATAAGAAAAAAACAAAGAAACAAATGAAGATTTAAAAGCAGCAAATTTTGTTTACAAAGCTTTTGCTTTTGGTGCTTAGAGACCAGATCTTTTTTAAACGTCAACTTTTAAGCTATATCAAACTAAAATAGCAAAAACGCTTACCATCGAGATGTTAGAGTAGCAGATGCCTTTACCGGAACAGTCTTCGTTTTCTCCGCAGTTATCAGACTTCACGGTCACTTTGAGTCGAACGCATTCCGCTCCCCACAACTCAGAAACAACTGAAACAAATTTTACACAAATAAATTTCAAACACGATTAAGTGTTACAAATTTGCGAATTTATTGACACGACTGACATTATTGTAAGTTGTAAGCTCTAAGTTTAAAAAAAAATCAGCGTTTTAGAGTAAACATAGGTAGCCTCTCGATTATCCGGATCGCAATTTACCGAAACGTTGCGTTATCCGAAACGAGTGAAGACAAAACTCACTAATATCCAAAATTTGCACCTGCACTTTTTAGAATTAATAAAAATCTGAAACCTTTTCCGAAAATTGACTCTTTTTTTTTAAACAAACTAATTACTATAAATACGTATGTACATAAAATGTACTATGTAGTTTGTATTCAACGTCTTAAAATGTATGTAATGTACATATTTAGGATTATATGCAGCCATACAATGTAATGGATGTGTGTACCTAAAGTTTTTCTTTTTAATATCAGTTATATCCTAAAATAACTCTGTATTAACCGAAATTTTAGTTATCCGAAGAGGCTCCGGTTCCGGCAGTTTCGTATAATCGGGAAGCTGCTGTATTTGCAATTGTCCACTTCAACAAGTTAAATGGTTACATTAATTAATCTGTTTTTAAATTAATTACAAAATTGAAAAAGCAATAAAAAACTACAATTTCTTAGAAATGATAACACAACGTAAATAAGCCGTCAAACTGATAACGAGCTTACAGTTTAGTAACTCAATTTATGTTCTCTAAACAAAAAGAAAGATTTGCATAATTCAGAAATTAATTTAAGCTAGCAGCAGCATTTTAAAAATTAAGAATGGTAGCGACATAAAACAATTTACTAAAAATTTAATATTTGGCGCATCCACCATTTTTTACCTTTTTTATCAAAATCTTTAAAATAATGCAAAATATTGATTCATCTGAACCAAAATTTAAAAAGAAACGTTTTCTTTTTGTTATTCTGTCTCACTTTTAAAGGTTTTGAAGAATAGTAGCAACTGTCATAGAACAATTTACTAAAAATTTTGTATTTGGCGCATCCACCATTTTTCAACTATTTTATCAAAATAGTTGAATTGTGTGCCAAAATTTAAAAGAGTTATGTACTTATAATCGATCCAATGGTTAAGCACTTAAGCAGTTTATTTTAATGGATCAACATAAAATGATTATAAAATAACCTTTTTTTATTAAAAAATAGACCCACAAAATTGATTTTTGCAATACTTTGCTATTGTGTAGGCCAATAAAAGAGAATTAAGCGGCTAGGCAAGTTCACTTTTGAAAGTAGAAGAGCTCTCGACATTTATTAAGCAAACTTTTTGGCAAGTGGTAAAACTGTGTGAATAGTTTATTGTGTAAAAGATTCCAAAGTAATCAATTAGCATTTTATGGTTTATTTTTTGTAGCTGTTTGCATGTTTGTCAAAGCGTAGATATTGTATTTCAAAATCAGGAAAAACAATTTTGAAAATTCGTACACGCTTATACTCTAGGCGAATAGAAGTGAATTTAATAGATGTAAACAACGTTTTGACATGTTCAACATTTATTCTGCATATAAAAGTTATTTGACAATAGAGAAGTATTTGAAGAGAAGCAATTATAAGTTACGTTAATTAAAGCTAAAAATCGATTTTAGGCTGTAAATATACATTTTACCTTGAGTTAAAGCTCGCATTTCAGTTTGAAGTGACTAATAACTAATTAATTTAGAATAAAATTGCAAAAAACAGGTGTGAAAGCTCCGCAGCTTTACATTAGGTTGCATAATTTTTGCTACGCTTTAACGCTTTAAGATCGTCGAAATACAATGTTACAATTACTTATTTTATTGGGTTCTCTCTTCATCAAATAATTAATGTACCGCTTTAAATTTCACAGTTTTCTTATTTCTCTTTTGAACGCTTTTCTTTAAAGAATTATTCTACGTTCCGTGTCAATAAAAGAAATCCGCAATGAATTTTGTAATCTAAAAGCTATTATTCTTTACTAACTTACCAATAAGTAGATTGATACCCAATGTTAAATCTTTATCGTAGAGTGTAACAACTTCTCGATTGTCCACCTTCAAAGGTGTGATGTCGAGAAGAACGCCATCGGTAGCGTCGCAATTGTCATGACCATTTCTTGTCACTTGGTACACTGCTATGGTGGAGTCATGCATTCTCCTGCAAAAGATATTCCCCATAAATAAAACAAATATTTATTTAAAATTTCAAGTTCGAGCCGACTGCACAAACGTCAATTAGCCATTTGATGACGATTAAGCGCTAATCGGCAATCCTAATAGATAGACCAAACTTTTACCTGAATAATCTTCACAGCTCAAGTTGGAATTGCAAATAATTTTACTACCAAAATAATAATTACTATAGTATTTCCAAGTCAAAGGCGAACAGGAAACAGCTCGTGATTAGAGATCATTGGCGTTTCTATTGTTTGAACCATCACATGATTTAGCAGAAAGTGCGTTGATTGGCTGGCTTGCCGTGATATTGTTAACTTGAAAATACTATAGTCTTAGAAATTAAATCTTTAAAAATTTTAAAACCAGTTAAAATAAGTAATAATATTGATAATATTCACAAAATTGATTTTCTCTTAGGCTAAATTACCAATAGAATTCCAAGAATCATAAGAAATTGTGCTTTTGAACAACGAAGGGGATGTAAACAGAAAAGAGATCATGTTTGGAGATCATTGGCGTTTCTATTGGTTGAACCATCACATGATTTAGCAGAAAGTGCGTTGATTGGCTGGCTAGCCGTGATATTGTTAACTTGAAAATACTATAGTCTTAGAAATTAAATATTTAAAAGTTTTAAAACCAGTTAAAATAAGTAATAATATTGATAATATTCACAAAATTGATTTTCTCTTAGTCTAAATTACCAATAGAATTCCAAGAATCATAAGAAATTGTGCTTTTGAACAAAGGAAAATCGTCAAATGAACATTTCAGATGGTTTCATTTCTGTATCTAAATGTTCCGAAGGCTGAAGAGAGATTATTATTTTAATTTACAAACAGTATTTAGAAAAAATAAAATATAAAGTAAAAGCGAAAAAGAACAACCTAAAAATGTTACAATCTTTAGAAATCTCTTGAAGAACAGGAACTATCAACTCGACACTAATTCCCGAGCTCTAAATATTATCACACTTCACCGCCAGAGCTCCCCAATAAAGAAATCATGAGCAAAATACAAACAATTTGAAAAAAATTGAGTGCCTGCACTTTCATATTTTTATATTTTTAATCCCCGATCGATACAGAAAGACTGCTTATTAACAAAAGACCGAAAATAGGGTGAAGACACCTTACTTCATTATTTTGGTTGATTCTTACATTTGATATTCCTGTTGGATCAACTCAAAGATAGAAATCATTTCAGCTTTAGACTATTTGATATTTTGGCTTAATTTCGATTTGATCTACTGCCGTCATTTGACGCTTTGAGTAGTTCTACGTAATAAACATAAATAAAGAAAGAACAAAAACAGTTTCTTTCTGTTCCCACGTTATTGCTCTTACAACTTCAAGTTAAGAAGAGACAAAATAAAAAATGCGTAAAGAAAAGCAGAAGAAGTAGAATATGGTCAAAACAATGGTCAATTCGTAAGTGTCAAGGCTTTGGTTCGCAGAATTTGGTTTTAAATTAGAACATCCAGTCTTTTTAAGAAACCATCTTGAAGAAAAAGCTAGAATTCATCTTGAAGAAATCTGAAAAAGCTTATAGCGTTGCTTTAAGCCGCGGATAGAATGACAATGGTAGAACAAGATTTTAAGAATTTGAGAGCATTTCTCTCATCCCTTGGTAGATAGGATTTTGGAGGTTTTTCAGAAGACAATATCTTAGCTGCTTTTTTATATTTTTAGGTAGAGCTTTGACAGATGTCTCAACAGCACTGACAATGGCTTCTTTTGGAATTTTGTGTGGAGCAACCGCATAGTTCAAACTTTTTGACAGGACTGAAACACCAGCTATGCATAGGATTGTAGAAGATTAACTACAGTTTTAATGTTAAAATTTGATAAAGACATTTAATATATTGAATTGTTGAATTGGGATTTGAGATTTATGATTAAATCATTTGTAGAGTTTTACTGCATAACAATATTTAAAATTTCAAAAATCAAAAAAGTATCCAGTCTTTGTTTTATTTTTCAATTATTAAATCTAAAATTTGAAAAAATTACAAACAAAGACAAAAAAACAAGTTTGAAATAATTTAAGACCTGTCTAAAGATTTTTTCAAAGCCTTTGATAAGATAATGTATAATAAACTTCGTTCAGAATCCAAATTTTTGATTTTTTTATAAGGTTTATCAAAAACCTTAAATACTTTTTTACTCTTCATACGTTAGATCATATTGGAAATTAGATCTGGAGGAGTTAATTAACATTTTTGAAATCTGATACAAGATAATGTCTATTAATTATTGCACAGATCTTAGATTTAAGGGCTTACTATAATATTAATATAATAATCACTCCAAGTGTTAATTAATTAATTAATTAACTAATGAATAAATTGAGAATAATTGAACAATTGATGTTGTTGATAGAAACTAATAATTTGTATTGCACAGTAATGGGAATTTGATTGTGTTATTGTTTTGTCAGAGCAAAGCTGCCTTATTATAAAGAGCTTTGCATATTTATTGAAATATTCAGTCATTGAAACAGCTTAGAAATCTTCTTTAAAATTTTTATATTTTAAAATAAATGGGGTGTATCTCTGAGAGACGACAATTATCCTGAATTGCTGCACACATTTTATTTTATTTTCTTAGAAAAGCGTAGGAATCAAGCATCAGCTTTATTTTTGTACAAACTCTATATAGCAAAATCGATCTCCTATGTTGTGATCTTGCCGAAACATTTTGGTGGGTAGATTAATGTCCAGATATCAAAACATTTTTTTTAGCAAAAGACTTCAAACAAACCTATTGTTAAAGCACCAACTAACACCATGACACAGCAACAGAATTTCTTATTTTTCCAGCATTTTATCTTTTTTATTGAATGGCAGTGGCGTCGCCTAGTAAACATTTTATGAGCAATAAGTTTCTTATATTTGTTTTTATAAACAAAATACGGTTTTTTGAGTACAATTTGTTTAAGCACTTTGTCACAATTTTTTAGACTCTTTAGACCGTTTAATTTTGCCAAATCACTGAAATTTGGTTAATAATTTATTGAATATTTTAACTGCTATCAGTTAATTGAGAAATTACTAAAAATTACATTACATTATTATTTATGATTCTAAAACAAATCGTTTTTAGATGAAAACTTTTCATTTGAGTCTGATTTCGATTTGAGATAATTTTCTATATTTTATTTTTATTTGATTGTGACCATGTAAATTTGAAGAGTACCGGTAACTAATTTAAAAAACAATATTTGGTTTCCTTTGTTTAATGTTAGCACGGCCCTGATTGTTGTAACGCTTTGGGCTGTACATTTTTCCTACCATTGTAGTCCGGCTCCGCAATAGAACTTTCTGTTTGTAGCAACTACCTACATGTTTGATAGCTTCCAAGAAATGTGCAATAATTATAAACTTATCTCTATTTCAAGCTTGATTAAACTACAGACACTGTGTGTGTGTGATAACAAGAGTCGAGTTTTTTGTAAAATAAAGGTTATTAGTATTATTTCTAAAAATAAAATTATTAAAATCTGTCAGGCAAGTGAACTATTTTAATTGAGACTCATAATAAATAAAAATTGAGTTATTCGCATGCCCAAAGTTGGAAAATATCTAGAAATTTCCGTGAAAAACATCAATGTAGGTAATTTAGTCTCCGTAAATCCGGTTCTGCTCAATAACCTTTATCAGAAATGGCTAATTTTGCTTGGGCTTTGTCGGCTTTATGCTTTTGTTCTTACCTGTCTACAGAATGGTCGGTGTCATTAGTTGAGTCCAATATAATAGCTTGTTGATGAATGAGAGTCGAATCGTCAATCCGTACTAAAAGGACATCGCCACTCTGGATCTCAATCGAACCATCCCAGCTTAAGGTTATAGGATGAGGGCAATTCGATGTAGATGTTTCACTCCCATTCACTACATTTGCTTCCGATGAATTCCCTTGGCCCAGCGTCTTAGATTCCAACGACGGTTTCAAGCACTCCCTCGGGACCTGCTCCCCAAAACCAGCATTAAATTTTATTTCTTTGTGGCATAAATGTTTACTAATTAGAAAACATCTTTCTAGTTCAACTACAATTTTCAAACAAAATGTACGTCACACTCTATGACTATATTATCCACTTTATCATATTATTTAAAACATATTTTAAAAAAAAGACAAATTTTATTTTTCATCTGTGTGGTACATAGTCCGTCCCCACCTCTAAAGAAAATGTGTCTAATTTACCCTTGCCCCTATATCCAATGGTTACAACAAAAAAATAACTAAAAGTAGCTGCTCTATAAAAAAATTAAGCTCTACTTGTTTAACCCATTGCATGCTAAAATCAAATATACTGTTTGGGTGTCAAAAAAGCAGCTCCAATATTGGACATTAATTGCATTTAGTGTGTTTATAAAACTTCGCTTATTTTATAAGATTGTTGGTTTTGAATTATTACAGATTTTTTGAATAATTTATTAAGTAACGTTTAATTTATGTTAACAAAACGTGCTCAACAAATTCCTTCGTAACCGCCGAATTAAACTTCCTGTGAGATTCTCAAGTTGTGCTTAATAAACAGTAACATAATGTAAAATAAGTGCCTAAAGCTTCGCGTATATTGCAGCTTAGATTTCCGCCGTGAAGCCTAATAGTGTTGTATAATAGATCTATAGGCTTAAAGTTCAGGTTAACTTTTAGCACTACACATATTTAATGAAATGAAAAAAATTTTTGCATCCTCACAACTTTTTTATTTCCAATAAAACATATTGATTTTTTTTACTAAGCAATTTAGTATTATTAAACTTACAAAAATTAATATTTAGTCTTAAAATTGATCACAAAGCTTCGTTTTTTAATTATTCAGCTGAAAATAGTGTGCTGTGAAATTAAAATTGTTGACAAAAAAGATATTAGTGTAAATTTTAATACTAAATATAATGAAAAAAGCTTTACAATAGTCCAAAATTGTAAAAAACAATTCACAAACCCAATACTATACCATGTGATAATGATATCAGAAAACACACTGACCTGACTTGACTAGTCTGGCAGAATTAGCAGAATTAATCATGTTGATTAATCATTGATCAGTGATTAATCAATAATTAATCACTGTGTTAAAATAAATCAGAACTGCAGAATAGATAAAGATAAAGATAAACACTAATACCTAGTAAAAATAAATAAAAAATATGATTACCAAAGAAAAAATAAAGAAAATTTTAAAGGCGTTGCAGCCAAAAATAAACAATATATTAGTCGTCCTCGCAAAATTAAACGGTTTGACAGCGCCTGTCAAAAAAAAATAAAATTTTTTTCGTTAAAAACTGTTGTTTTTAAAAAATCGGCTTATTTTTAGTTTTTTAGTCATAACTTGCTTAAAAACAGCTCAATTTGGGTTTTTAAATGGCTTTTATAGAAAAAAAATATAAGAAAAATTTAGCAAGCTTTTTCGGCGAAAATTTACAACCACCCGTACCTCGATTGTGCTGCTTATCTAGCCAATGGCACGCTTCCATTCTTAACTGAGGTAACGCCATTCAAGTGCTTTACAATGGTCCAAAATTGTAAAAACCAATTTACAAACCCAATACTATACCATGTGATAATGATATCAGAAAACCCACTGACCTGACTTGACCAGTCTAGCAGAATTAATCATGCTTATTAATCATTAATAAGTGATTAATCAATAATTAATCACTGTGTTAAAATAAATCAGAACTGCAGACTAGATAAAGATAAACACTAATACCTAATAAAAATAAAAAAATTCTTCGATTACCAAAGAAAAAATAAAGAGAATTTTAAAGGCGTTGCAACCAAAAATAAACAATATATTGGCCGTCCACGCAAAATTAAACGGGTTGGCAGTGCCTGTCAAAAAAAAATAAAATTTTTCTCGTTAAAAAATTTTGTTTTTCAAAAAAAAACGGTTTATTTTTAGTTTTTTTAGTCATAACTTGCTTAAAAACAGCTCAATTTTTGTTTATAAATGGCTTTTATTGAAAAAAAATACAAGAAAAATATAGTAAGTTTTTTGGAAAAAATTTTCAAAATAGAAAGTCGAGATTTAAATCTGATCGGAAAGAAGATTTTCAATGAAACTCTATTTTTTATAGCTGTTACCTCAGATTTTTTTATGGTAATTTGATTTTGGTAATTTTTTTTTTAATTTGAAAGTTAAATTTTTTGAATAATTAAAGTTAAATAATTGGTTTTTAAGTTATTCTTAATAATTTGGTTTCTAACATTATTTTTGGCACTAACAAATGATTATACAAATTCAAAATTTTTGGCAAATAAGAAATTTTTAATAAATTGTTTATTTTTGTTAGATTTTATTGATAAATAATTAATTTAGTTTATGTTATTGTGAGAAAAAGTTAGTAAATCAGTAGAGAGTTAGACATAACATATTGATTTTTTTTACTAAGCAATTTAGTATTATTAAACTTACAAAAATTAATATTTAGTCTTAAAATTGATCACAAAGCTTCGTTTTTTCATTATTCAGCTGAAAATAGTGTGCTGTGAAATTAAAATTGTTGACAAAAAAGATATTAGTGTAAATTTTAATACTAAATATAATGAAAAAAGAAAGCTATATATATAAAGCCTTATACGCATTCAGCATAAAGCTGTTTTGAAATTTTTTTAATCAATTATCAATTTTTATTGATAATTGAAAAAAATTTCAAAACAGCTTTATGATGAATGCTTATAAGGCTTTATAGCGTAATGAATGAGGTCTATTGCTCAATGCCATCGTAACCAACTCAAAGTTTTTCTTTTTCTCTCTGCAATTAGCTAATAGTCTCTTCTGTTTGGCTATTTTATCAATATTTTTTTAAATTTTGTTGCAACTTATCAGCTATGATTAGTTTTATGATCGGAAAACAAATTTCTTAGCAATTTTGTGGCGGATCTGCCAAGATTCCGCGTCTACATAGACCCGGAGAATACACATTATTCTTACAAAAAAAACAATTTTTTGTCATATTTGGAGAGATTTTGTTTATTTTAATGACGAAAGTTAGAAATAAAACTCAATTAGCGATCCTGGAATGTAATGGCAGGCAAGAGAAATGACCCAGCTGTAAAGAGTCTCTTTCCCTTGAAATTCTTTTCATAGATCTTTTTAGTCATTCACAAATTTTTTGACTTATGCGACCCAGATGCATAATTGTATAACAAAAGACAAATCTGGTCAATATCTATTAATCTATTTCTATTAGATAACGTATTCTTACTAAAAAACTAAATACTATAAATAAATCTATAATAAATTGTTCTTTTTCAGCCACTTTATGAAATAAGTAAAATTTTTGCAAAAACTTTTATTACAAGTTTATTAAAATTAATTGATTGAACCAAAACTTTTTATTATTTTTTTAGAAAAAATATTTATTATGATGCCTTGATTTAAAGTAGACTTTATTAATTAATGTTTCTCAAACAACTTATTCTTTATTAAAAATAATAATTTAAAAATGTTGTCTTTACGCAAAAAATGTTATTTAAATTAGTAAACAAAAGCTATCTATTTATAAAAACAATAAAATTAAACTTGATTTTTGTTTTTAACTATACCGGTCACAGTAGCATCTGCTGAACGCAGTTTTTCGTTAATAAAAACGTACTTACGAAATACTATGGACCAAAAACAATTATCAAATTTATCCTTGATTTTAATTGAAAACTTTAAGCGAAAGAGTTAGACCTATCGAATTTAGTGACACATTTTGCTACCACGAAAGCAAGAAAAAAATCGTTTTTATAGTTATAATTTGATTGTAAAATATAATAAAATTGTTTTTGTTTTCTTTCAGAATTATTAAAAGTATTTTTTATGTATGATGACAATGTTTTATTTATTACATAAAATTCTAGATAATTTATTACAGATTTAATAAAAAGTGTTATAAATAAATTGAAAACAAAAAAAAGCTGGGCCTGCTATTAGCATGTTTTTTCCTATTTCTCTCCAATTTTGTACCTTTCTTGTCATTTTCTTTTTCGTGGAATTTTTCTTCCTCATTTCTATTCCGGTCTTCGTTTACTACACGAAGTATTCTTTCCATCTCGCTATAATTTCTTTTTCTTGTCGTAGTGTTGTTTGTCTCTTCCTTCTTCAATGTTTTTTAAATCTTAAAAAAGTTTTTGATTGCCTTTGCTGTGATTTTCAGTTTTTTTCTCAAACTCTTTATACGTTTTTATTTTTGCTGCGGTTACCATATCTTTTACTTCTTTTCTTTCTTTTTTACAATTCTTATTGTTCTCAGTGTTTTTATTTTGTAGGTACTTTTCCATCTTTGTTTCTTTGATTTGATTATTGCTTGCATATTTGTGTTTCACGATGTTAATAGAGATTTTAATTAATTTTAAGTTACGTATTTCTTTGAAATATCTCAATTTTCACTGATATGTTGCATTGTTTATAGAAAAACGTAAAAGAGAATGTTTGGTAAAGGTTGAAAAACTTTTCTATTAGCTAATGAACACTCTGAAACACTCCTATTCTATTAATAATTGATTGCTTTTAAAAATTTATTTATAAAAAAGCGAATCTTAATTAATAAATTTTAGAATAACTTCGGATTAGTAAATTAATTTCGTTTAAAGGTGGGTAATTAAGATATAATTATATTTAGAAGCAATCTATTTCAAAAAGGGTGGCATATTCGCGCCTCTTCACTATTACTATTCAGGTAGCAGGAAACAATCTTCTGTGCGAATAGCAAGTAAGTTTTTAAGCGAAACTTCCAAGCAAATTTTAAGTTAGTTGGAATATTCGACGGCAAAAGCTTTTATTCCATTTTTAAAAACAGTTCAAATACCTTTACTCTATAACTTTTCTAAAAACCGCGAAAAATAGGATTAAGCCTTTAAAAAAATAATCAGTGCCACTAATAGAATTTTAATGCAAAACATCATAATCCGGTAAACATTGGTAATGCTTTTGTGCGGAAATTAGTACACAAAGTAAAAACAATGTATTTGTTCTACTAATTCGTCATAAGGCTTAAATTAAGCCTATAAAAATAGTAATACTGATTATGTACGGAAAAATAAATTCCAATATTCGGTACAAAAACATGCAAGGAATATAGATCGCAACCTTGTTGATAAATTCAAGCATCCATGTTGTTTAATACAACTAGATTTTGAAACATATTTATCTTTTTAAAAAATGTAATCAAATTTTTATTTTTTTTTTGAATTATTTATTATGTATAATTGTCTTTATTGAAACTAAACATAATTTCAATGCAGTACACATAATTAATTGAGCGCCAAAGTGTAGCCAAATCTATATAATTAAAAAAATTAATAACAATTAATAGAATAATATTTGAATCTTAGCAATAAAAATCTTAACATTAACCACTGGTCAAAAAATACTGATTACCTAATGCTTTAAAGGAATCTGCTGGTTTTAATTTAATAGTTTTAGGCAATGTAATGTAAATCTTTACAAAATTGTAGGAGAAAGATCTACAGAAAAAACATTTGGATTCGGTAGATCAACACAGGATGCTGGAGGCTTTGGCAGAGTGTCGTACAGACCACAGATATTTTACAATTATAAAAAATGCATATTCTAAAGCTACAGCATGTGCAGAAGACATAGTATTAGTCTACATAATGATATACCAGTTCAAAGATGATGTGGTTAGACCGCAGCAGTCTTACTTCTTGGCCCGCCAGACCCCCAGATTTAAATCCTATAGACTTTTTTTATGAGGCCATATCAAAGACATTGTCTTTACTATACCAATGCCGAAAAATCTAGCAACTTTGCAAGAGTTTTTGTAGCCTTTAACTCATTTACTCCAGATATGTTGGAATAGTCTACAAATTTTACTCCTATTTATTAAATTGCTTCTTTTTTTCCTAAATTGGTTTTCTTTAAATTGTAGTAAAATTATCTATTTCTGGTTTCCAAGAAAACATTTGTATCCGATCATAATATGACCCAATGTTGCCGCTTTGGCAA
This sequence comes from Lagria hirta, assembly GCA_947359425.1. NCBI lineage: Eukaryota > Metazoa > Arthropoda > Insecta > Coleoptera > Tenebrionidae > Lagria > Lagria hirta. Next base: position 3,596,878 of record OX375799.1, read on the forward strand.
ATATTTTTTAAAAAATGTCTGCACACAAAAAAACCTCCAAATTAGTGATCTCTGAACTACCCCCCAGCCATGCGCAAAAGTTTATCCGACCTTTTTAACAATTTAGAAAAAAAACATAAATTTAGTTTAAAATATTTCATATTCTAAAAATGTATAATCAAAAAATAGTCTTTTTTATAAAATTTTCACAACAGTTTTGCGTAGAGGGCCTTAAACTATTTAATAAACCTCAAAATCTGATCCTATTTACCCAACTTATATAGCGCCAAATTATTAAAAAAAAAAATCCAAATCATAGTTTTCAAGATAATTTCGGTAATTTACATGCACAAAACGATTTGAAAGTTTGAAAACAACAGGGAATTTTGCTGAAAAACTTCAAGGTAATTTAGTTTCCATAAATTCGGTGCCGCTCAATGCTCAATACCTTTGTTCCGAATGGTTAATTTTGCTTGAGCTTTGTCGGCTTTATGCTTTTGTTCATAGATAAATAAGATACGCAAAAACAAAACAAAAACCAAAACTCAATTAAGAAAATAATAATAAACTATTTAGTAAGCCATCAGGTACATTGCAACCTTCTAATTAAAATCTTACAAAGCATTTTATCTTTAACGTTAAAACTAATTACATTTTAATTAAATTAACGTCTAAATTCAATAAAGTTGAAATAATTGCACAAAGCAGAAACTATTCGCATCAAAAAAAAACAAATTTGTTTTGCGAGTTTCTTTTTTTTTGCAAAATAAAAGTGGTTTTTAAAAAAGTTTCTTATTTCTGCATCAAAATGAATGCTTTTGTAAACGCAGTGGCTTACTTTTCTACATATCAACTGATAATTCGGCAAAAAAATAATTTTTGGAAAGAATTCGGCCGCTAGATAGAGTATTCCAGCATTATACTAAATTTTTGCCTAAACTTCATCTATAATTTTGAAGCTACATTTAGAAACACACTTGTCTTTATTGAGAACCTTAATTATTGTCATTATTAAAGCTTGAGAACCTAGGTTTTCACATATAGGTCACTTTAAATGACAGATGTCATTGTTGATAGACACAAATTGAGATAAAAACGCATCTATCTTTTTTGGTTAGTACCAAAATATCTGTTGCGACTTGCTGAAGAGTTCCAATAAAACCAAACATGTTCAAGTCTACAGTTTAAGCTTGAATGATTTTTGATCTTATTATATTGCCACTATTCAATAATTAAATTTGTTATAAATATAGCTGTCACAGCCTTATAGCCCGCTTTTATTATTTTTATTTTTAATAAAAGATGAAAGTGGAATAAAATTGTCAATTTAAAACTAATTTAAGATTATTAGCAAAAGAGATTGAATGTTTTTCAATTTATAGATTTACCTGAAAATTTTCAAAAAATAAACAAAACACTCTAGTAGATTCTGTTAGGAGATTTAAAAATAAATAAAAATCTCTATGTTCAACTGTAAGAATATTAATTTGTTTTCAGTACAATTATTCAATTAAAACTAATTATTATTTTGTAAATTAACTCGATTTAGTAATTTTTTATAAAGTAGTTTATATTGTCTATTTGAAAATTTACTTTTTCTTATTCAGTTTTCATTTAAATGCATGAACAAGGATAGAAACAGTTGTTTGCAATATTTGTGCTAATTCAGTTCAATATTTCTAAATAAATTGGTTTCAGGTTGGAATTTTCATTAAAATCATACGATCTCAAAATATTGTTGTTTGAAGTTGATTTCGTACTATATCAAACGCAGTTTTTTTAATATAAATCATGAGTTTCATTATACGTTCATTAAAATCAAATTTCTATGAAATAATATTTTTACTTTAGTGGCTTTGTGTTGTTTACCTACTAAAAAACACTTGTAGAATGCGACAATTTTTGTGAAAAATCTAAAAGCTTGTCGACGAAATAGTAGTTTTTATACCAAAAAATTTAAATATACTTATAAATATTTTACTAAAATCTATATAATATTATAAATATTTATCTTTTTGCTGATCTATTGACTTCTGCTTGAAAGAACTTGATTAGCTTAAGAGTTTGTACAAATCTTAAAAAAGTTACAACGCTTAAAAATTAAAAAAATTGTACAAATGAGAGATAATTTCAGTAAAAAGCATGCTATATTACAAAATAATGACTCATGTGAATCAAAATAAAAGAAAAACGTTTTTTTTTGGATATTTTTTCTAATTATTATAGATTAATAATGATAACGACTGTCATAGAAGATCACACGGAATAAATTACTAAAATTTTTGTATCTGGCGCCTCCGCCATTTTCAACATTTTTACTAAAATCTATAAAATATTATAAATAGTTATCTTTTTACTGATCTCTTGACTTCTGCTTAAAAGAACTTGATTAGCTTAAGAGTTTGTACAAATCTTGAAAGAGTTACAACGCTTAAAAATTAAAAAAATTGTACAAATAAGAGATAATTTCAGTAAAAAGCATGCTATATTACAAAATAATGACTCATTTTAATCAAAATAAAAAAAAACGTTTTTTTTTGGTTATTTTTTTTAATTTTTAAAGACTAAGAATGATAACGACTGCCATAAAAGATCACACGGAATAAATTACAAAAATTTTTGTATCTGGCGCCTCCACCATTTTCAACATTTTTACTAAAATCTATAAAATATTATAAATATTTATCTTTTTACTGATCTCTTGACTTCTGTTTGAAAGAACTTGACAAGCTTAAGAGTTTGTACAAATCTTTGGATACAACACTTTAAAAACTGAAAAAATTGTATAAATACAAAATTATTTTAATAAAAACTACATTTTATCATAAAATAATGACTTATTTCGTATATCATTCAATCGGATCAAAATATATTCATGATAATTAGAGCAACAAAAACAATAGAAAAAAGACTTATCAGACTAAATTTCATAAAAACAAGCAAAAAAGTAGAATTTGGCTCCTAATTTTTGACTAAAGAATAATAAATTAGTAATAATTTATTCTAATTTTAATTTAAAACATTAGCTTTTGTAGAATAATTTAAAACCAAAATTAATATTCTCTCAAGTTTTTGTTTAAGATTCAAAATGTTTTTAGTATCAAACTATTGTCTAATATTTATGTACAAAAAAATAGAAATATTAAGATTAATGCAAATTCATTCGTACTAGATCTTGGACATGTTTTGTTCTTATTAGAGTTCGTATTAGAACTCTTCAGCAAGTAGCAACAATTAAATAAATTTGAAGTAGCAAATTTAGGCTTTTATTTATCTAATCATATGTCAACATCACAAATATGTCATTTAGAGTGACCTAAATGCATTAAAACAAGTAACAACCTGGCTTCTCAACTTTTTGATGTGAGGTAGCTTCTAATAGATGTCGCTGGTTTTATGCAGTGTGAGCTCGCTTGTAGTATTATGGAAAACCTTTTTTTTTGAGTTATTAAATGGCTTAATTAAATTGAATGTCAAACAGTATAAAAAAGTCCACTCTTGCTGATCATTTGAATTGATTGTGGGGCAAGATCTGGAAATGTTTGCATTTTCGGCGTCGAATCAGAAAACTTAAATACTTCGACGGCACTATCAGTTCAGAATAAAGTTTGAAACTATTTTTTATTTGTCAAGCTCACCGCTGTCGCTCAAACCATTAAGAAACTTTGAGAAAACCTGTAAACTTTAGAAATTCGAGCAAAATTTTAAATTCTTTCCATTAATTGTTAATAATATAGGAGCTTTATTTCACAACAATACAGTTGAATGTCATAGCAAAATAATGTTTTTAAATTTTTAATAGTGAACTATTCTTGTTTTGTAGAGAATTGATTTAGAGTTTTTTTTTGCTTGCGTTGAAGCATAAAAATAAATATTTGCCTTGTTTTCTTCCTGTCAATTTAATATAAAACTATTGGAGAAATGGCATATCTCCGTTTCTTTCAAAAATGATTCCATAGAGATTTCGAATTTGTTTTGTTAAGTAGGTGCTTGAATGCAAATGATTTGTGAGCTTTTTGCCGGTTAAAATACCAAACCGACGAGGATCTATCAGATTTGTGACTTCGTTTTTTACTGACTGAAGTTACACCCAATTTGAGACAACTCGACGAAGTTTCAGTAAGTAATACAATATTCCAACCACGACTTTTATTTTATTCTTCAACTCACAGCAAAGCGAATAAAAAGTAGAGTGACAAGGATGGAATTATTATTATTATTACAAAAGGTTTCTAAGTAGATATTTCTCTGGGAGTTTAAGCAACTTCTTTATAAGAGTTGAGTCTGTGATACTTATCAATGAATTATGAGGACAGCTTAATTATCTACAGATGAGATTGTGTATGGACAAATCCATCGAACATACTGAATTAGAACTGATTATTCTAATTCAAATAGTTCGAATACAAATAACAATTAAACGCAAAATTGAATTCATTGCTGAAAATCACACAACAAAGCTTATTTGTATTATTGCTGATTATATGTATTTGTTTCCACGGATCATAATTTGCTAATCTATTCTATAACTAATTACTGGTTTCAGCAAATTTCAACTATCAATTGTTTAAACATTAGCGAGTTTTCAAACCGATTTTTGTTGTTCAATATTTAATATTTATGCAAAATAATTGAAAATAATTTTCTATTGAGGCTTTCCCTATTGTACATTCAGTATAAATGATTCAGTCATGTGAGAATGTCAATTGACATAATGACATTCACTAACTCGCATATTGAAATATTTTTAACAGTTTGAATTGAATCTGATTCTGGAAATGCGAAACTTTATTGTTACTTATTTTTAGAAATCCGGAATAAACAGCGGATTATCGTTGATATTCTGTGAAAACTTGAAACTGAAAATAAAAACTCGTTCATCTGTAAATATTATAATAAAGTTACAGTACCTCATTAGCTTCTATTATTAAAATATTTTCAAAACTGTATCATTATGAGTGAAATATGCATAGAAAATAGCTTGAAATAAGCACTTGAAAATAATAACAAAGCATTGAAAAGTAAAAAAAATGCCGTATTTTAACGATTTTGGTGGGAATCCTTTACAACAGCTGACATGTCTCAAATTTAACAAGAAATTGAGAACATTCTTGTTAACAAAAGCAGCCAATTTTGAACACCGAACTAATACTATTTTGAAGACAAGTATTGAAAGCAGTAGGTTTTTGATTAAAAAGTGCGGCAAAAAAAATTATAAAAGCTCAAAATAAGCCAAAAAGCATCTGAAAGTCAAAAATTAGCTTAAACAATGTAAATATTAAAAAAACGCCGCAAATCTAATAGTCATAAGTGATAGGCTGTTCCTTTCTAGAGATCAACAAATCTTTGCATTTTATGTTTAATTAAAAAGTCTTTTGGTTGTTTTTGGAAAATTTTAAAATTCTTATTTTTTTTATATCGGATTGAAAAGCTTTAACAAAATTACTACAAAATTAATAGGAATTAGATAAGCTGATGCATTGCTTATAAACATTAAAAATACCATCTTTAATTTTATTAATTATTGTTTTTTTTATGTACTTTGCTAATTAAACACTTTTAATTCAGTTTTTGAAAAAGTTGTGAGACAAAAAAATTTATAAAAGCTCAAAACAAGCCCTTAAAATTGAGAAAAAAGCATCTGAAAGCTAAAAATTTACGTAAACGATGTAAATATTAAAGAAACCTCATAAATCTAATAGGCATAAGTGATAAATGGCTGTTCCTTTCTAGAGATAAACAAATCTTTGCATTTGCCAATGTTTACAAAAAGTTTTTTTTTTTGAAAATCGTTATAATTATTTTTTTTTTTTGTATCGAATTAATGTTTTAAAAAAAAATCACAAAGAAACTAATAGGAATTGGATAAGCTGTTGCATTAAAAATACCGCTTTTATTTTTATTAATTATTGTTGTTATTATGAACTTTGCTGATTTAACACTTTTAAGTCGTTTTTGAAAAAGCTGTGAGGCAAAAAAAGTTATAGAAGCCTAAAATCAAAACTGATTGAAAAGTGAAGAAAAAAAATTATAAAACCTTAAAATTAGCCCTTAAAATTGCCGAAAAAGCATCTGTAAGTCTAAAATCCGCGTAAACAATGTAAATAATAAAAAAACCCCGTGAATCTAATAGTCATAAGTGATAGAAGCTGTTTCTTTCTAGAGATGAACAAATCTTTGCATTTGCCAATGTTTGAGAAGTCTTTTGATTGTTTTTTGAAAATCTTAAAATTTTTATTTTTTTTATATCGGATTGAAAAGCTTTAACAAAATAAGCCCTTAAAATTGAGAAAAAAGCATCTGAAAGCTAAAAATTGGCGTAAACAATGTAAATTATTGAAGAAACCTCGTGAATCTAATAGTCATAAGTGATAAATGGCTGTTCCTTTCTAGAGATAAACAAATCTTTACATTTTCCAATGTTTAAGAAAAGTTTTCTGTTTTTTTTTTGAAAATCTTCATAATTCTTATTTTTTTTTATTTCGAATTAAAATGCTTTAAAAAAGTCGCTAAGAAAGTAATAGGAATTAGATAAGCTGTTGCATTGTTTATAAAAATTAAAAATACCATCTTTAATTTTATTAATAATTTATTAATTATTGTTGTTATTATGTTCTTTGCTGATTAAACACTTTTAATTCCGATTTTGGAAAAGTTGTAAGACAAAAAAATTTATAAAAGCTCAAAACAAGCCCTTAAAATTGAGAAAAAAGCATCTGAAAGCTAAAAATTTGCGTAAACGATGTAAATATTAAAGAAACCCCATAAATCTAATAGGCATAAGTGATAAGGGCTGTTTCTTTCAATCTTTGCATTTGCCAATGTTTAAGAAAAGTTTTTTTTTTTTGAAAATTCTTATAATTCTTTTTTTTTTTTATATCGAATTAATGTTTTAAAAAAAAATCACAAAGAAACTAATAGGAATTAGATAAGCTGTTGCATTAAAAATCCCATCTTCAATTTTATTAATAATTTATCAATTATTGTTGTTATTATCTATTTTGCTGATTAAACGCTTTTAATCCGTTTTTAAAAAATTGTGGGGCAAAAAAAGTTTTAGTAGCCTAAAATCAGTACTGATTGAAGAGTGGGAAAAAAAAATTAGAAAAGCTTAAAATAAGCCCTTAAAATTGACAAAAAAGCATCTGTAAGTCAAAAATTCGCGTAAACAATGTAAATAATAAAGAAACCCCGTGAATCTAATAGTCATGTATTAAAAATTTTTTAAAAATTAAAAAAAAAGTGATAAATGGCTGTTCCTTTCTAGAGATAAACAAATCTTTCCATTTTCCAATGTTTAGGAAAAGTTTTCTGTTTTTTTTTTGAAAATCTTCATAATTCTTATTTTTTTTTATTTCGAATTGATCTGCTTTAAAAAAGTCGCTAAGAAACTGATAGGAATTAGATAAGCTGTTGCATTGCTTATAAAAATTAAAAATACCATCTTTAATTTTATTAATAATTTATTAATTATTGTTGTTATTATGTTCTTTGCTGATTAAACACTTTTAATTCCGTTTTTGGAAAAGTTGTAAAGCAAAAAAATTTATAAAAGCTCAAAACAAGCCTTTAAAATTGACAAAAAAGCATCTGAAAGTCAAAAATTAACGTAAACAATGTGAATATTAAAGAAAACTCATGAATCTAATATTCATAAGTGATAAAGGCTGTTGGTTTCTAGAGATAAACAAATCTTTGCATTTGCCAATGTTTACGAAAATTTTTTTGTGTTTTTTTTTGAAAAGCTTTATAATTCTTTTTTTTTATATCAAATTAATGTTTTGAAAAAAATTACTAAGAAACTAATAGGAATTAGATAAGCTATTGCATTGCTTATAAAAATTAAAAATACTGCTTCTATTTTTATTAATAATTTATGAATTTTTGTTGTTATTATGCACTTTGCTGATTAAACACTCTTAATCCGTTTTAGGAAAAGTTGTGAGGCAAAAAAAGTCATAGAAGCTTAAAATCAGCACTGAATACACAAAAAATAATAACAATAATAATTAAATTATTTCAAGTTTTATTATTTATAATTAATATAAAAGGAGCAATTTTTTGTCAGAAAAAAGAGCAGCAAAAAAATTTTAAAAGCTCAAAATAAGCGCTTAAAAATCGCTGAAAGCATCGAAAAGTCAAAAATGTAAACATTTTGCTTTTTGCACGGTTTTAGGCTTATTGGATTATTTAATTGCAACAACACCTGATTGGTCTTTATTGAATATTAAGCCGATTTACAGGTCAAAATCCATAAGCCGACTAATTTTGATGAAACAAAAACTGACATTTCATAGGTAAAACTCAAATAATATGAGCAAGCCACGTTTATAATCTATATGCTATAAAAATTAAAGTTAGACAGTAATGTTTTATAATCATGCGGTCAAAAGTGTTTGAGAAGTCAGTACAAATTACATCAATCCATAGGATCGGCGACAAAATGCGTAGAGCAAACAAAGTTTGTGGCAGTAGAAAAACCAGGCAGCTGTTTAATGATAGACTTTTCTACAAAGTTGTAAATGTGATTATATAAAATATCTTGTTTAGAAAAACAGTTCTTGTTTTTGCAAATGCAATGTGAATGAATGTTTGTATAAATACAATTATTAGGTATAATGTGGACAAAATTTTGCATTAAAAGTTTAAAGTTTTAAATAAACATTGTTTAACATTAAGTGCAATAGAAGTTTGTTAAACTAATGATTAACGTTAAACAGAAAGAGCCAGGCTTTCTATGAGCTAGAGCGTGAAACTCAAGCAAATAGTTGCAAGCGTCGAAACTAAGTTATACAACATTAAACTGACAAACTTTTAAAAAAAATAGTATGTTTTATTATTATTCATTACGGTTTTGAGTGGGTCACAGCGCTTTAGTCGTTTTCTAGCCAAAAGCCAAAAAAGCTTGCGTTAGCTACCTGCTAGACTTTTCAGTCTATTTAAAAACTTTAGTATATTGGAAACGTGTAGGCAAATTAGTGTTTCTAAATCCAGCTTAACTTCCAATGGATGTGTATATATGCTTGCTAGATTACGTACATTTTGTTTGCACGCGTTATACAAAGTTCAAGTTTTCGAGCAATTTATTATTATTTACAAATTACAGTAATCGTGCATGAGTTATCTGAATCAAACTTACCAATATTGGCAAAAGAAGTTCGTGAGTTTCATTCCCTTTCCAGATTCTACAGTCGTTCGGCAAACGCGGCAAATTGCACCCTAAACTTTCAGCTTTTTCGTCAAATGCAGAAGGAATTTTATGGACAGAATATGGCCGGCGAAGCTCTTCGGATGCAATATTCAAAATTGGCGAAGTTGCAACAGACCCCGGGTCACTGGCAGTTTGACTCCGTTCTGAACCATTTAACGTGGGATACTCAGTTGTAAACAGCAGATTCGATTTATCTGGCAGAGAGGATGCATCGCACCCGCCACCCGATAGAGCCCAAAAAGCCGATATTATACTAACAAATTTCATATTCATTTTTACTGCTTTCTAAACTATCAATAGACGCCAAAAACCTGAAACAATGTGAAAAAAATTGTTGCCAGATACAAATTTAATCAAAAATTTTTAGTGATAATAAATAAACAATTAAACATAAAAGATTGAATTAGAATCATTTAAAAAACTTAAAACCTATGCTGCGAAACATTAAAAAGCGCAGTATCAGAAAGAGATATTAAATTGTGCGACAAAAGATTGTACATTTAGAAAAAAACAAATTGGATTGAGTTCAAGCACGAACAAAAATAAAGAAAACTCATGCTTGTCAACAGCTTAGATCATTGTAGGTTATTAGTGCTCGACTGGTAAACATTTTATCTATTATGAAATAAGTCAAAACACTTGATAAAAAGTCAAAAATCTAAACATAAAGTAAACGTTGTGAAGAATTGCTTTTCAATATAATCAAAATTTCATAAAAAGAAAACATTTTTTTTTGATTTAACGGTTGCTAAAGATGAATTTTACCTTATTTCAGAATATTTAAAATGCAACATAACATTGCAATTTGGTTTTTGCTTTTAGTGTGAACATGACTGTTATGCACACTTGACAGAGCCGAAAGGGCAGTTTTACTCATAAGCTGTTGTTTACCACACAGGACGCAGTAAAAAACGCATTTGCAAACTTTTAGGAATTGTTAACATATATTTTATTTTTTAAATATATAATAACAATGCCATTTTGACGTTGGAAAGTTTATAAAATTGACTTTCAAATTGGAAAACCTTGTGTCATAAAAATAGCCTGTTAGGCAGAAAAACCACCAAAAATTTGTAAATTTGGGTAAATTTAACCTTTTTTCCTCAAGCATTAAAAAATATTTTTTTTTATTTTAAAATTTCTCAACTAAAAAACAAATCAATTATTAAAAAATCAAAAAAATATTTTGATGTTATTCGCGATTAAAGTTAAAAGATTTCGATTACTTTTCGGGTATTTTTTTGATGTCAAAATATATTTTCAATATGTTTTTGCATAAAAAAAATAAAAATATATTTTCGATAATATTCCTGTTTTTTTTTGTCCTATCTATTCTACATATTTGAAAATAACAATGATTAGTAGTGCCCAAACACTACTTTTGTGACACAAATTGTACGAACAGAAGCAATTGGTACATAAAAAAAAACTGTAAAATGACAAAAAACAGAGAATTCCGGATAGATTTCCAAGAAAAAACAATTTCTATATTTTTTTACAGATTTTATAATATTTATCAATTAATCAAGCATTTTACCTCTTGACGACATGATTGTCAAAAAATCTCTCAAAATTAAATAAAATTTGTTTTGACAAATAGTCTAACTGTAAAAAATACCAAAAAATTAACCAAACCAATTTAAGTAAGTAATAAATTTTAGTTGTAATCTAAAAATTTATTTTTGCAAAAACGCTTTTTCACTAACTTCAAAAAAACAAGGAGGCTCACAATTTGTCTGTACTTTTTTTATGAGTGTTACCTTATAACAAAATAACAAATTTTGATAATTCTTTTTTTATTTGAAAGCTGGTGCTTTTCATTTAGTGCCATATGAATTTTTAGTGAAATTTTGCTTCAATTCAAAAAAATAACAATGCCATTTTGACGTTGGTGAAAGTTTATAAAATTGACTTTCAAATTGGAAAACCTTGTGTCATTAAAATAGCCTGTTAGGCAGAAAAACCACCAAAAATTTGTCTTGAAAACGTGGGAAAACTGATCATAATCCACGTTTTAAAAACATTTTCATCTTTTTGTTACCGTTATTCTTTTATTTTAAGCACCATTTTTGTTTTAATATCAAGTTTAGCATAAACTTTTACTGTTAGGTTTCAGTTTTGATTGTTATTGTAAGGGATATAACAATTATTATTAAATTAAATTTCTATCAGACTTTGAATTTTTTTGCAACTGTCGACTGTCACTGATTGATAAAAAAAATGTTTATTTTGACAGTTTTGATAAAAGTGGAATAGGGTTGCCTGCAAAAAATCACTCCTAAATTCCGGTTGTCTAAGTTTTAAAAATAATACAGCGAGTTAATACACGTCTTAGCAAACCGATAGAAATAGATTGTCGCTATAGTTAAAATTAAAAAACCGTGCTACTATTTAGTTATTTTTGTAAAAAAATTACCAAAAAGTGTTTTTTCAAAGCAACAATAACGTTATTTTTGGAAAAAAATTACCAAAAAGTGTTTTTGGTTTATGAAAATGATGTGCTTTCAACGTAATCTGTAATATATAAATAAAAAAACATTATTTATAATTGTTGTAAAACTAAAAATATTATTGAAAAGTATGATGACATCTGTTAAAAATTTTTCTCCAAAAACTTTTCTTACGCATTTGGTACCACATAACTAAAATTGCAAATCAAAATACGTCTCGTTAGCAGGAGTTTTTTTAAAGCAACGGAAACGTTTAAAATGAAAGATTTCGCTTAAAGATGGGAGCATAATCTCTAGTTTACTTTAAACGAAGATGTAACCGTATTGTGTGAGTGACCTTGCATGGCAATTTATTTATTTTCTTCTAAAAAATGTTTGGTTTCTGTAAAAATTTAAAATTTTTTTTCTAAAACTTGCAAAGTTTGTTGTTAATATTTAAATTTGTAAAACTGAAAATAAGCTTAAGTTTGAATGAACAAATCAACAATCCGTTGTTTATTGCTAATTGCTTAGCTCAAGCCAGCAGCGTGCTCTGCACAAACAATTTGTAATCGGACTAGCGTACACATACCTACATGGAAGAGGTAATGTGTTTACGCAAATCAATGCACAAACATATACCACATATATGTTGCATACTAAGGTACATACTATTGTGCTGCTCTATCAAACTTTTAATGATGTATGACAAAAAATAAGCTAACTTTTGTTTTGTAATAAATACGAAAAAAATCCTAAGCATAGTTGTCCAAAAACTAGTTTGCACTTAAGACAGTGCAACAACAATTGACTTTTTCCTAACGAGGAAACGAAATCCTAAACCAAATCAGTTTCAAAACTGTACAAAACCGTCTTTATCTGACATTTTTTTTTTGCAAAAAATATATAAATGTTGCTGTTTCTTCAAAAAACGTAATACGTTTGCTTTTACCTCTTCAGATTTTTGGTTTTCATGCCTTATTTTAAATACTAATAACTTATACACAATAGACACCCCAATAAAAACAAAATAGTTTTTCGACAACTATACAAGCCTCGTTGACGCAAAAAGCTGTCAAATTTCTAAAATTGACAGAAAATGTCACCTAATCCTAAGATCTTTAAACTTATAAAAAGTAGCTTTATTATCATATTGTCGCTTATATTTTCTATTTGGCTTGTAGTTTTTGTTTTTAATTTAATTCTTGAATTGGTTCTTAAACAAATTGAAAAGCTTATATTCGAACAATTTTTATATTATTGGAAAAGTAACATTGTCACTATCATTACTTGTCAAAAAACGTAATGATTTTTAGATACAGCAGAATTGCTGTGCCTCTGAGGCAAGAAAGGCAGAACAATAACAATAAAAAACCGAAAACATCGAAGAATTTAAAGTAATAAACGTGAAAAAAAAAATGCCAAAAGAAAAATTTTGAAAATTTTTTACATTTAAACTATATTATTGGATTGTATAGCATTTTACATGAATTACTTTGATATTTGTGAGTATTTACCGATTGGCGAAAATTAAGGCAAAATTACTGATTAAATTCTAATTTATGATTCATAAATAAAAATTTAAACTTATAAATGTAAAAGGTATTTTTTGACGCTATTTGCATAAGAATAATGGCGGAGGCGCCGGGATAATTTTATTATTAAATTACCTAGTTTTATTAAAATACAATAACTGTCAGATTGTTTTACCATTTTCTTTATCTGATTATAAATCCAACGTAACAAACTGCATCATTGTCAACAATCTACTACAACCTTTGTGGCCGTCGTTAAGAATTTTGTATTTTTTTGCAGAATAAAGTCTAATTGAAATTTTTGTCAGACTAACCGTTTCCGAGTAATCAGGCTTATCTTTAAATAATAAATTATGTAAAATTCAATTTTTTTGTATATCTTTTGGTAAGTTTAACCTTTTTTCCTCAAGCATTGAAAAATATTTTTTTTTGTTTTAAAATTTCTCAACTAAAAAACCAATCAATTATTAAAAAATCAAAAAAATATTTCATAATGTACTTCTTTTGATGTTATTCGCGATTAAAGTTAAAAGATTTCGATTACTTTTCGGGTATTTTTTTTATGTCAAAATATATTTTCAATATGTTTTTGCATAAAAAAAATAAAAATATATTTTCGATAATATTCCTGTTTTTTTTGTCCTATCTATTCTACATATTTGAAAATAACAATGATTAGTAGTGCCCAAACACTACTTTTGTGACACAAATTGTACGAACAGAAGCAATTGGTACATAAAAAAACTGTAAAATGACAAAAAACAGAAAACTCCGAATAGATATCCAAGAAAAAACAATTTCTATAATTTTTTACAGATTTTATAAAATTTATCAATTAATCAAGCATTTTACCTCTTGACGACATGATTGTCAAAAAATTTCTCAAAATTAAATAAAATTTGTTTTGACAAATAGTCTAACTGTAAAAAATACCAAAAAATTAACCAAGACAATTTAAGTAAGTAATAAATTTTAGTTGTAATCTAAAAATTTATTTTTGCAAAAACGCTTTTTCACCAACTGGAGGCTCACAATTTGACTGTATTTTTTTTATGAGTTTTACCTTATAACAAAATAACAAATTTTGATAATTCTTTTTTTATTTGAAAGCTGGTGCTTTTCATTTAGTGCCATAAGAATTTGATCAAAATCTGACGAGGCATTACTCAAATTGGTCAGATCTTGATCAAATTTAAATGGGACCAAATGGAAAGCACCAGCTTTCAAATAAAAAAAGAATTATCAAAATTTGTTATTTTGTTATAAGGTAAAGCTCATAAAAAAAATACAGTCGAATTGTGAGCCTCCTCGTTTTTTTTGAAGTTGGTGAAAAAGCGTTATTGCAAAAATAAATTTTTAGATTACAACTAAAATTTATTGCTCACTTAAATTGGCTTGGTTAATTTTTTGGTATTTTTTACAGTTAGACTATTTGTCAAAAAAATCATCAAAATCGATTCGCCCAAAAAATAATTATGAGATAACACACACACAAAAATACAGTCAATTTAAAAACTACCTTTTTTGAAATTGGTTATAAACAAGTATTGTTAGGAAAAAATCAGAAAAAATTGTATGTTTTGTGTTAATAAAACTGATTTTTTTTCAAATAACCACTTGTTACAACGAAATTTGTAAAAATTTTAATCTAAAATGTTATTTTGAAATTTTTACAATTATCGTTGTAACAAGTGGTTATTTAAAAAAAATCAGTTTTATCAACACGAAACAGACAATTATTCAGAATTTTTTCTAATTTTTACTACATTTGGTACTTAGAAATGGCGTTCAACATAAATTTCAAATAGACTTTTGGTGTTATTTTGATAATTATATTTTTTTCGCATATATGCAGAACGCTACAAAACATTTTCCTATATATTGACTTATATCAATAAAAGCAAATTTTCATCATATTATTATATTTTCAAAATAGTTAATTGTTTTACAAGTTAATTTCAATGATTTTTGTCATTGACCAGAAAAGACCATTTAAATAATTTCCTTTCTTGTCAATGAAGAAAAATTTTGAAAAATATTTAAAAAATAAATGCTTGATAAAAATTTTTGGAAAAATACATCAGGTAAATTTTGAAAATTTTGCCTTAGGTTTAAAACGCTCAATCTAATTATATTACACCGCTTTTAAATTTTCGCAAAAGTATGTTAATTTTCTTGCATAAAAACTTGTTTAAAAATCTTTTTAAATTAATTACACGTATAAAATTAAATTCGGAAAGTAATTTTGCCAAATTTGATTAATTTATGATCCAGAGTGTGTTTACACAACACTTGAAACTCTGTACATCTATAAATCAAGTTTAAAAGTTATCTAAATCCCGTATTTACTATCAACCCTTTCGGATTTAAATTAGTTGTACACATAGGAGGCATGAACATACAAAAAAAGTGTCAAACACAAAAATAAAATTTTGGACTTTGAAAATGAAGAAGTACAATGCAACTTACCGCTTGAAGTTTGATGGACCAGCGTTGTCGACCTGCACGTTGTTTGCTTGACGAGAAACTGGCACGAATACGAAAATTACCTTCTGCTGCACATTTTATACAATTCTGCTGAAATTGGTCCAACGCAACGCAGAATCCGTGGGAAATTGAGATTCTGCGCGGATCCTGCAGGATCGGAGACGCCTTACTGCATCCTTTTCTCTTGCAACTCCCGCTAAATTGACACAATTTCATGAAGTGACTTCATAAGCTTCAAATGCCAAATGGATAGAGACAACACTACGTTGAATTTTCAACCAATTAGCATTTTTTTTCAAATTTTTTCAAAAATTTAAACTAGAAAAATCCAAAAAAATAATATATTATCAAGAACATTACCACACTCGAAATATAAAGTAAAACTCATGAGAACCCCAAAGCGACAAATTTCTCAAACTTTAAAGCAGACTTCAACTAAAATCATAAATAAACTTTTAAATTGTTTAAAACATAATTAAATTGTTCTCATACACAAACCTTTATATTTTTATAAAACTTAAGCTTAATTTCATAAAGAAAACATTAAATAATCACAAAAAAAACAATGTCGCCAAGTAATCCGCTTCAAACAATCAATCAGGATACGGCGTAGAAGTTAATATATCATCAATAACTTGCTTATGGCTTAAAGCTCGAACCAGCGTATTAAACTACTTTGTTCAAATAAAAGTTCTTTTTGTCGCAAATTGTTTACTCTTCAAATGCGTTTACAACAAAAATATACCTATCGAAACGTCAGATACACAACTTTTTATTGATAAACGGAAAAAATGATATGATTTTAATTATTTTTTAGTTTCAGTTTAATTAGCGTCATCTCGCAAGACTTTACTGATTTATTTGATTTTGTTCGATTTATAAATTATGCTATAGAATGTGAATTTCCGTCCAAAACCAACAAAAGTAATGTCGAATCAAACGTCAAAAAGGATTAAAACATTTTTATTTTGTTTGACACAAAATGACGTTTATTTTGAAACAAATGAATGAAAGAAAACAAGTTCTTTCTCAAATCTAGCAATATTTAAAACTTTTTTAAAAAGTGTCGGTCATAAAGTTTAATACTTACTTTAGCACTTGAAGATTAAAGCGCGCTGGTTATCGCAGATGAATGTTCAATGATTGATTAATAATCAATTAATAATTAATTATCAATTAATCAATGGTTGATCAATGACTAATCAACTTCTCTGTCTATCTGCTTTCTATTCAATTAAGTAACATTTATAATCTGTGCAAACAAAAAACTATATAGAAAATCTAACTTATCAAAAAACAAAGTTTGAAAGCAGAAAGTCTCTAAAAAAGAGTTAAAAAACAAAGATTCAAAAAATCAAAAATTTTATTCAATAGAGAAAAGAGTAACAAAGAAGCAGAACTGTAATTATTATCTGTATATTTCAAAATTGGATCAACTGATTGTAAAGATTCCCCAAAATCTACAAAAACAAATTGAAAAGCTCAAAAACATTAACATAAACGTCATAAGCCCTATTAAAAAAAAAAATTAGATATAATCCGAAAACAATATAATATGGTACAATTTTTTTTTATTTAGCAGGTTTTTAAAAACAAATAATCTTGTTAGTTCATTTATTTTTAATTTTATTTACATCTTAAAATGACAATAATATTCTAAAATTAATTTTTGTTAATTAATTATATTTCAAAACTTTAATATGCATCTGGTTTTTGATTTGCGTTGAAGTTAATTTTAATTGAGACTGATTGCATATGCATAACTATTGCAAATTTAAATTTGATTGCTTTGCGTTTGCAATAAATATTTATTATTTTGAGTGGCTTGCTACGCAGAAATTTTGAAGTAGCTGGTTAATCAGAAAACATGCAGCTATAATCGAAAACATCGAGCAGAACCATATATTTTAATTTTAATTCAAATTAATATTGGAATCTGGTTTGAATGAATTAGCTTTAAATAATTACTTTAACCAATCAATGAGGTTTACATACACGCAGCATATGGATATTTTTTAAACCAAAAAAGTTTTTTCACAAATATTAACATTTTTAAAAAAATAACCTAATCACGAAAATAAACTTTTGAAAATATTTTTTTTTGGTCTACTTTTTCTCCGATATCGTAGCTAATAAATGTTTCTATGCACATTCCAGATAGCTAATAAAAGAGTTCTGCGGCACCCGGGCCCGTCGCTACATTGGCTCGGATAATACACAATATTCTTAAAAAAAAAAAATTTTTTATACATTTTGTCATATTTGTGGGAAATTTTGTTGATTTTAATGACAAAAATGTCTAACTTTCGAAATAACATAGCCTAAAACAATTTGTTACGCTTTAAGCTGGCGAATGTAATAGAAGATGGGTGGCAGGCAATAAAAATGACCCAGCTGTAAAGAGTCTCTTTTCCTTAAAATTCTTTTTATTAGCCTTTTTAGTCATTTACAAGTTTTTTGACTTATGCGACCCAGATGCACAATTGTATAACATAAGACAAGTCTAGTCAATATCTATTAATCTATTTGTATTATAAAATGTCTTTTTACTGAAAAAAGAAAAACACTTGAGCTTTACAAATTACTGATATTATTATTTACAAATAATTAACACTTTTTAAAAAATATACTACTATTAGATAAAGTATTCTTACTAAACAAACTAAATACTATAAATAAATAGATAATAAATTCTTCTTTTTCAGCCACTTTATGGAGTAAGTCAAATTTTTGCAAAAACTTTTATTTCAAGTTTATTAAAATTAATTGATTTAACAAAAACTTTTTATTATTTTTTTAGAAAAAATATTTATTATGATGCCTTGATTTAAAGTAGACTTCAATAATTAATTTTTCTCAAACAACTTATTCTTTATTAAAAATAATAATTTAAATATGTTCTGCTTATGAAAAAAATGTTATTTAAATTAGTAAACAAAAGCTATCTATTTATAAAAACAATTAAATTAAACTTGTTTTTTGTTTTTAACTATACCGGTCACAGTAGCATCGGCTGAACGCAGTTTTTCTAAACTGGAGCTAATAAAAACGTACTTACGAAATACTATGGAGGACCAAAAACGATTATCAAATTTATCCTTGATTTTAATTGAAAAATCTATAGCAAAAGAGTTAGACTTATCGAATTTTGCTACCATGAAAGCAAGAAAAAAATCGTTTTTTATAGTTATAATTTGATTGTAAAATATAATAAAGTTGTTTTTGTTTGCTTTCAGAATTATTAAAAGTATTTTTTAATGTATAATGACAATGTTTTATTTATTACATAAAAATCTAAATAATTTAATAAAAAGTGTTATAAAAAAAATTAAAACAAAAAAAAAGAGTATAATACCTATCACAAAGTTTAATATTTTTTGAACCCAGGCCCGCTATTGAATTGCTACGCCACTGGTTTTCATCAACATCTTAAACGGTATACAGGCTGGTCTTGATTAGACGTGCAAAAATACATTCAGTTATAATTGACCATAAATCATCTCATTTACAAGAAAAAGTTTTAGTAAAAGTTTTTTCGCTTTTGAGATAGAAATAATTAAACATTTGACAAAAATTTGCTTCACGTATTTGATTTAATCGTAATTAAAAATATAATGTTGATTATTTAGCAACAATAGTAACGACTAAGTTTAAAAGGCCCGCAAATATTTTTTGAACCCGGGCTCGCTATTGAGTTGCTACGCCACTGAATACGAAATCCAAACTGTCTTGGTTTTGAATTTCTACCGAGTAAAAGTTTTCAAAAGTTAAATTTTTCTAAATGTTTTGTGAAATATACAGTTGTAACATTTATTACTGAAGTAAATTTAAAAGCCAAGTTTGAATGAACTATTTTTGCAACCGCGTCAGGTCATTTTTGTAATGTTTATTAACCAGCACTAAACAAAAAAATAAACTGTGTTCAATTGTTTATATATATATATATATATATAAACGATTATTAATAAAAGAGTAGACATAACTGGTTCTTAATCTGCAAACCAAAAGACCGCATCCCTGAAAAAATTCCTCCACTATATAAATACATATATATATATATATATTAAGTTAAATCTTATAAATATATAATGTTAAGTCTTATAATATATATATAGACTCAAGTTTAATGTTAATTATCCTATCCTAAACAGCAAAAACAAGACTTACACTTTTTGAAAATAGTTATTTTTTTTAATCTATAAGAACGATAGCTTTCCGATCTAAATTATTGCTTTTTTTATATCTACTTATATTTTTTTTTTGATACAAAAATATTATTTAGTTTACCTAATTTGTTCTTAATAATTTTACTTTTAGATTCAATGATGTAAAGCTACCATTTCTGTTAGCAATGAATTTTTGTAATTTATTATCTGTTTTATAAATATAAAAATAACATATTTTGTGACTCAAAATACCTCTTCCTCTGTTGTTCTTAAAAATTAAAATGTTTATTAAATTTAGTAAATATTATACAAATTTTGATATTAATATTAGTAATATCTGCCATCTATTTAATTATAAGTTAATAGAAGAAAGCTTAAAAATTTATTTTGTATCAAATTTTCCCCATTCAATTATGTTTTCAAAAGTAATAAAAACATTTGGCTAATACATATTCATTTTGGTATTTTCATTTTCGAATTTTAATCATGACCTAGATTTTTGTACAGTTTTTCCTTAATTTAAACTGATAATAATTTTAATGTTGTCAATTTTAAAAAATTGAATAAAATTTATTTATACCTTTATTTGCGCTTCAAAGTATACATTTGTTGACAATATTAATATATTCGACCCTGTCATTTTTGATAAGTTTATTTATTGGGTTTTCAATGTATGTCATCCATATACATAAGATGACTAATAGTTGAAAAATTAATGTAGTTATTTAAAACCGCAACCTGAATTATTAAAAAGATTCATCAATAGTGGATTAATTTCTAAACATCACAAGCCATAAAAAACATAGTGAATCTCCTTGAAATATTTGACAATTATGTAGATTTATTTAAGTAAAGTTTACCAAAGTTGCATTATATTTTTTAATGTATGATTTAAATTTAAAATGATTTTATGCACCTGTAATTTTTTTATTATCCAACAATGAGGAACAGAATCATAAGCTTTTTTATAATCGATAAAAGCAGTAGATGTTCATTTATTCAGTCAAGCTGCTTCCATTAGTAGCGAATCAATAATTGATATTCCTTTATATGCAAAAAACCACTAATGCATCTTCTCTCTTGAATATTTACAATATTATTATTTATGCAAGCAATGGTCTAAAATTATCGGCTAATAAGTGATAAATCTATAATTTGATAGATTTTTTGTGCTATTTTTTTAAATACGTTATACATTTTTGAAACATTTTCTAAATTTTACATTCTTTTTTCTGGCAAATTTCTCATTAATTTTATTTGATAAACTTTTGTTTATTATTTCTAATAATATTCTATTCAACCTAAAAGAAAACGTTGTATTCCTTAATAAATAAACTGTTGAAGACTGCACTTGTTAAAGACATTTCGAACATAATAAATAATGAGTAATTTAACCTAAATCTTTCCTAATTGAATTAATTTGTAATGGTTGTAATGGTTGCATTTAACCTACTTATTATTCTGTATTTCCCCATGTCGATTTCTACTGTCAGATCCAAATTTAAAATTATTGCTTTTCCAAAGTGATCAAATAAGACGGTTTGAGATGGCAATCTCACATTCTATTTTAAAATGATACACTTCCTGTTGACAGGACATCATTGACAGATGCCAATTGGAACGTTAGTCGCTGTGACATAACCTACAAGCGTTTTTTTGCAACTTGGCAGATAAAAAAAGTCTCTAAAGTGTTGCATATGAGAAAGATTTGAGTTTAGATTTTTTGGAATAATGTTTGTGTTTAAAATGGAGTTTAATGCATTAAATTTTTTTGTGTTTATATGGCCTATTATTGGGACTGATTAATTTAGGGTCATCTAAAGCATTGATAAATTCTTCCTCTAGCTCTATTTCTATGTTTTTTATGATATTTTGCAAAATATGTGCATTATTTACGATATTACAATAGGTCGTTTTCGACCAAATATTAATATTGAGATGTATTAGCCTAAAACTATTGAAAAGCTTTTCTCTATAACAGGGACTTTTGCGTTTGATGACAGTAATCCGTAAGTACTTACCAATGACAAACAAATTTCAATCATATGCCGATTTTAATCGCTTTTCATTGCCGCTAGGTTGAGACGATTCTTTTAATTTGAAGCAGTAAAAGCTTGATTTTTTAAATTTCTCACATTTTGCAAAATATATCTATTTTTGCCGTAAACCACATAAAATTTGAATTAATTTTTAATTTTAAATGGAAATATTGATATTGGAATATTTTATCCTAAAACTATTGAAAAGCTCTACTCTATAACCACGTATTTTGCGTAATCCGTAAGTACTCACGAATGACAAACAAATTATTATTATCATTAGAATAAGCCGGTTTACAGGTTGAAAACCATTTATAAAACAGCTAAAAAGCAGTACATTTTGTACATAAAAAAATCAACTAAAATTTGGATTAAATAAAATGTCCAGCAGCCACAAAAATACTGCGGATTTTTTTAAAAACACAAAAAATTATCCAAAATAACAAAAATTATCTCAGGGCATTTTTCACTATTATAAAATTTTGATAAATAATTTTTTTCTAAATAATTCTTAGAACTCTGGCGTAAACAGCTGATTTTTTTCATTGCTATTCGGTTAAAAGTTAGAAATAAGACCAAAATCTCTGTCATTTGGTCTACTATTTTAAACAATTTACACAGTTTTGCCCCTTGCCAAAACATTTGTTTAATAGATCTTGTGAGCTCTTTTGACCACCAAGTGGTCATCCTCAGAAGATGAATAAAACACAGTTATTAATTTTGATCCTAACTGATAAACCGCTCTAAATCCTAAATGTTTGAATACAATTTTTTTTTGTTTAAAAAATTGCGCTTTTTTTGATATTTGTTTTAAATTTTTGTTTATTTACAATAAACCAAATTAGCACCTTTTTCAATAAATGCATATTTTTATTAAAGCTTTTTTGACTTGAAGTGAAGCTAAATAATCTACTTAATCAAAAATTTTAAACTTCAAACAAAAAAATTTATAATTGAAAAGTGCGGCAAAAAAAATTATAAAAGCTCAAAATAAGCCCTTAAAACCGACAAAAAAGCATCTGAAAGCTAAAAATTTACATAAACGATGTAAATTTTAAAGAAACCTCATGAATCTAATAGTCATAAGTGATAGAGACTGTTCGTTTCTAGAGATAAACAAATCTTTGCATTTGCCAATGTTTGAGAAGAGTTTTTTGTTTTTTTTTTGAAAATCTTTATTATTCTTATTTTTTTTTATATCGAATTAATGTTTTGAAAAAAATCACAAAGAAACTAATAGGAATTAGATAAAAAAACCGCGGCATTAAAAATACCGCTTTTATTTTTATTAATAATTTATCAATTATTGTTGTTATTATCACTTTGCTCATTAAACACTTTTAATCCGTTTTTGGAAAAGTTGTGAGGCAAAAAAAGTTATAGAAGCTTAAAATCAACACTGATTGAAAAGTGGGTCATAAAAAATTATAAAAGCTTATTATAAGCACTTAAAAATGGCTGAAAGCATCGAAAAGTTCAAAATTAGCGCAGCCAATGTAAATATTTTGCATTTTCCACGGTTTTAGGCTTATTGGATTATTTCATTGCAACAACACCTGATTGGTCTTTATTAAATATAAAGCCGATTTACAGGTCAAAATCCATAAGTCAACTAAAAGGCAGCATATTCCATTAGTGTACAAAAAAAATAATATATGGAAAATGTGCAAATATCCAGAATAAACAAAAATACTGCGAGGCACAAATAGTACAAATTTCTAAATAAAATACTATTTTTCTCCTCATCAAAACAATTTTTCTATTATTTTCAAAAATATTATAACTTTTCTAAAAAAGAGAATAGATGAAAAAGTAGAAATCTTAAAAATTGATATGTTTAAACAAAAATAGAAAAAGAAAAATTCAGTGAAGACAATGAGAAAACAATGATAAATAATTGACACTTTACACTAAAAAGTGTGACGATTTATAAAGTAGAAATAAAAAATAAATGACCAAAATAGAAAAGATGCAAAAAGTGAGTGTTAAAACCAAAAAAAAAAATCAGCTACATCATAAAAAAAAGTGTAAAAGGTTAATAAAACACAAAAGTATAAACCCAAAATAAGAAAAAGATTGTTAAAAATCCAAATAATAATAAAAATTAAGATTTGAGAACTCTTTGAGTCGTTAGAGAGAGAAGATAAAGATTTTGAAACAAAACCATAATTCGACATGTCTTCTGATGGAAATTTATTAAACTTTAAGCCAAAAATATTCTATAAAGAATTAATTTGTTTTAAATAACTATGAGACCAAATGACAGAATAATATTCAAGACGAGATCTGACTAAAGTATTAAATAACATGCCTTTTGGGAAAAATTGTGAATTGAATCAAGAAATAAACCCTAAAAGCTTACAAGCTGATAACTGAATGTTTTTGATGAGGAAATTAATGTATAATTAAGACTAGCGACATCTGTTGGAGGCTACCTTGCATCAAACATTTTTTAAGAAAAAGATTTTTTCTACATGTTTGAAAATGCAACAGTTCATACAGTAAATGATGTCAGTATTGATAAACAACAGTTTATATCGCTGGTTGGATAACCAAGTTATCACATTAGCGCCTTTTTTCTCAAACGTAAATCAATGATACAAGGTAATCTGTCTTCTTTGGTTGCCCACCAACTCAAGACCAATGCAAATTTATGTAAACTTGAGTATGTTTCGTATAATAGATATCTCTTAGAGCTGCCATTTGCTCTAAGATTCTCTTTAATCTAATAGTCAACTGATAGACTGTTATTTTGTAGAGATAAACAAATATTTGCATTTGCAAAATTTAAGATAAGTTTTTTAGTTTTTTTGAAAATCTTTATCAAGAAATTAAATTTTTGGCATACAGCTGTTGCATTGCTTGTAAAGATTAAAAATATCTTCTTTAATTTTTATTAATTTATCAAATATTAAATAGTTTGCTTATTAAACCATTTTAATCCGTTGTGCACATTTCAGATTAATCCTGCCAAGTTTCTGGCCTTTTTTTTAATTATCTATTAGAATTTTTTTGTACGCTTTACACTCTTATTTGACCGTTTCTCTTTTTAACAGCTTAAGAAGCGTTTTTTATTTATGTATAACCGTATAGGTCTAATATTCTAGCTTGATAAATGCTTGGCAAACTCAACAGCTCGCACTATTTATCCACATCTTCTTCAATCTTTGCTGTAATTTCAAGTATCTCTCAAAAAATTACCTAACCTTTCTAAATTCAAATCTGTTATTGGTTTTTTTTTTCTGACTGGTGGACAACTTGACTGGTTATGTAAAAAAGTGTGATAAAGGAGGAAATAACAGAAGCAATATTTTTTTAGAAATATTTATTGCGAACACGTCAAATCACTAAAATCTATAACATATAACAATTTATTTAACTTTCTTGGCTTCCTCAGCCTGTGGAGGTATCTTCTTCTTGAAAACTTCTGCAAATAACAAAGTGCCAACAAAAACAAGTGCTGTACCAAACCAGTGGTAGACAGTGAACGGATTTTGGAAATATACAATAGAAAATATCAAGGATAGGAATTTTCTTAGAGTTATGACCAAGGTAACAGTCAAAGATGAACATTCGGTAGTTAGAACATAGACAGAGCTAATGCACAAATACTGAGTAACTACATTTAAAATTAGCCATAACCATAACATTGGAATTATTAATCCTATAAATGGTATTTCGTAAGGTTCTGATTGAGTAGCAATTATCATGTGCTCCCAGATACTTTGTGCATAAATGGCAAATCCAGGAAGCGAACATAAATGCTGCAAAATAAATAATTAATATATTATATAGATAGTTTGTACATCATTTACAGTATAATATAAAGCCTCTTCAGGATGTTTTCCATGATGCTTATAAATTGACTCTTGGTAAATCCCCATTCTTGCTGACAACAGCAAGGCTCCTGTCAATAAAGCAATTCCAATAACCCACCAGAAAAAATGATCCTCATCATACTTCTCTACAATGGGTTGATCACAGTCAGTACAAGTCTAAAAAAAAACAAAACTAAAAAACAAAGTTTAAGGAACCATTCTGTGGGATACTTTATTTGGTATCTTTCCACCACTCGACATAAGAGTGCAAATAATTATTCCTAAAGTAATCATTCCTACTGATACAAATTTTTCAAAAGTATATTTCTTCTTCAAAATGAGAATGCCCATTATCATATTTGCAATCAAGGATCCCTGAAAAAAAAATTGTAAGTCAAGGTTTACAGCTGCTAACTCTAATATTGATAAAAAACTATAGATATAATCAATAATGACCTGGCCAAGCTCAGGCTTATCGCTCTCAAAAAAGTTTTTTCCATAAGACGTTATATAAGTTTCATTGATTGAGGTAGATGTGCTTATATAATTAAGATGCGATGAATTAATAAAAAAAAATAAGAGAAATATTAAAAAAACAATTCTTAGAAAGCAGCGTAAAAAAGTGTAACTGTTATTTTCTTTGGTTATGTCCAAGTCTACGAATCTTGTTTGAATGAATTTACATTTATCTAATTGTTCCTCTTTTTGGAAGTAACCAAAGAAGATAGATTACAGTGCATATCATTGAGACAAAAGGCGCTAATGTGACAACTTGGTTGTCCAATCAGCGATATACTTTTTATCTGTGATATCAGTATGTGATTTAGAGTGACACTAAAAAGACGCTATATAAGTTTCATTCATTGAGGTAGATGTGCTTATATAATTAAGATGCGATGAATTAATAAAAAAAAATAAGACAAATATTTAAAAAACAATTCTTAGAAAGCAGCGTAAAAAAGTGTAATTGTTATTTTCTTTGGTTATGTCCAAGTCTACGAATCTTGTTTGAATGAATTTACATTTATCTAATTGTTCCACTTGTTGGAAGTAACCAAAGAAGATAGATTACAGTGCATATCATTGAGATACGATTGAGGCAAAAGACGCTAATGTGATAACTTGGTTGTCCAATCAGCGATATACTTTTTATCTGTGATATCAGTATGT
This sequence comes from Lagria hirta, assembly GCA_947359425.1. Taxonomy (NCBI): domain Eukaryota; kingdom Metazoa; phylum Arthropoda; class Insecta; order Coleoptera; family Tenebrionidae; genus Lagria; species Lagria hirta. The sequence continues at coordinate 3,623,712 of OX375799.1, forward strand.
GATTTAGAGTGACACTAAAAAGACGTTATATAAGTTTCATTCATTGAGGTAGATGTGCTTATATAATTAAGATGCGATGAATTAATAAAAAAAAATAAGACAAATATTTAAAAAACAATTCTTAGAAAGCAGCGTAAAAAAGTGTAATTGTTATTTTCTTTGGTTATGTCCAAGTCTACGAATCTTGTTTGAATGAATTTACATTTATCTAATTGTTCCTCTTTTTGGAAGTAACCAAAGAAGATAGATTACAGTGCATATCATTGAGACAAAAGGCGCTAATGTGACAACTTGGTTGTCCAATCAGCGATATACTTTTTATCTGTGATATCAGTATGTGATTTAGAGTGACACTAAAAAGACGCTATATAAGTTTCATTCATTGAGGTAGATGTGCTTATATAATTAAGATGCGATGAATTAATAAAAAAAAATAAGAGAAATATTAAAAAAACAATTCTTAGAAAGCAGCGTAAAAAAGTGTAACTGTTATTTTCTTTGGTTATGTCCAAGTCTACGAATCTTGTTTGAATGAATTTACATTTATCTAATTGTTCCACTTGTTGGAAGTAACCAAAGAAGATAGATTATAGTGCATATCATTGATATACGATTGAGACAAAAGGCGCTAATGTGATAACTTGGTTGTCCAATCAGCGATATACTTTTTATCTGTGATATCAGTATGTGATTTAGAGTGACACTAAAAAGACGCTATATAAGTTTCATTCATTGAGGTAGATGTGCTTATATAATTAAGATGCGATGAATTAATAAAAAAAAATAAGACAAATATTTAAAAAACAATTCTTAGAAAGCAGCGTAAAAAAGTGTAATTGTTATTTTCTTTGGTTATGTCCAAGTCTACGAATCTTGTTTGAATGAATTTACATTTATCTAATTGTTCCACTTGTTGGAAGTAACCAAAGAAGATAGATTATAGTGCATATCATTGATATACGATTGAGACAAAAGGCGCTAATGTGATAACTTGGTTGTCCAATCAGCGATATACTTTTTATCTGTGATATCAGTATGTGATTTAGAGTGACACTAAAAAGACGCTATATAAGTTTCATTCATTGAGGTAGATGTGCTTATATAATTAAGATGCGATGAATTAATAAAAAAAAATAAGACAAATATTTAAAAAACAATTCTTAGAAAGCAGCGTAAAAAAGTGTAATTGTTATTTTCTTTGGTTATGTCCAAGTCTACGAATCTTGTTTGAATGAATTTACATTTATCTAATTGTTCCACTTGTTGGAAGTAACCAAAGAAGATAGATTACAGTGCATATCATTGAGATACGATTGAGACAAAAGGCGCTAATGTGATTATACTTTTTCTCTGTGATATCAATATGTGATTTAGAGTGACACTAAAACATGTAAAAACCTGGTTTCTCAACTTTAAATGCTTGATAGCTTTTAATAAATAATGTTATTATTTTTACCATATTACGCAGGCAACAGACACTTGGGTAAATATAAGCCCAAATTGTCACTGTAAATAAAAATATGTTGCGACCTAAAGCTGATGAGCTTTCAATAAGAATGAAACATGTACAAGTCTACGGATCTAGTTTGAATGAATTTGCTTTGATATTCTAAAAACGAAAACAAAAACAAACTTTCACAAATTAATTTAAAGAGCAACCAATATTGTTTTTGTAAAACATTATAGCCCTGTGCTATAAATAAGTAGCAAATTAAGTTTGTGCTGCCAGCAACATACAATTCTGTTAATCGAAAAACGTTTGTTTTCTTTTTTTGAATTTGCTGAAGTTGCCTATAGTTGCAGCAAGGTTTTGAGAAGCCTGAGAAATATAGAAACATAATATGCAAGGTTTGTATCATTTCAGCGAAAATGCATAAAGAAACGTAGTAAGTTTGAAAGTTTTTAATGATGAGGTGCTTTCGCATATTTTTCAAACTTGTTGCTTCTCAGATCTCAATTAAAATAGAAAAATTAATTAAAATCATACAAGTTCAAAACGCTATTTGTGAAGTTAATTCAGTAGTGCATCAAACGCTCTTTTTCCAGGAAATAGAGAATTTTCATTAATTAAAGCAACCTTTGTAAAATCAAAATGGGAAAATCTTTGTGCTTGGCATCATCACAGGCGTCCATGTATATTTGAAAACTAATAGTGTTTCCTGGCTGAACAACGCAAAGCAAAAATGTTAATAACGCAATATTTAAAGCTCCAAAAAAAGCATGCAGCTTCACCCTCGGCTCCATTCTTTGTTTCTCGGAAATCATTTCACAAATCTTTTTTTAATACTTTTTTTGGAAAATATTTTCGTTCAAAAGGTTTAAAATTCTCCGGTTCCGGGAAACTACCAGGAGGTCGCCGCCGGCGACTTTTCCCACTCAAATGACATTTTTGAGTGAGTTTTAACGTATTTTTTTATAAGACTTTGTTTTTATTTTGACATTTTAAATAATTTAAACAAATGAAATATTTTATATAATAGAAATATAAAATATTTCAATAATTAATATCATAGGGAAATGTACCCCTCCCAAAATTCTAGAACTAGAGGAAACAGAGCAACTGAAAATTTATTACCTGATAAATCCGAAATAGTCCAACAATTCTCAAAACAGCGAGGTTATAGCAAAAACATTATTAAGCTTATAAAAGACTCAAATTCGAAAAATAAATAGTGCGCTCGATGTCTGAAACGTTTTGAAAAGATTGAAAATTTGAATTAATACTTTTGTCTACCTGCATAAACATAAACACAGATAGTAGACAATAGACATAATGCTTTGTCCGGTTGTTGGGACCAAATCAGAGATGGTGTTAATTATGTCCGGTATTTTTCAAACAAACTGCTCGCAGATCCAAATTAAAATTGAACTTTTAATTAAAAATCCACACGAAGGCAAAACTATATTGTCAACGTTGATTTCGCAGTATTCAAAAATAATTTTTCTTTGAATTTAAAATTTGTTTTATTACACCTTTATTAAAAACAAATTTCTGCGAAATTGAATTTAAAATAGCATTTTTGCAGCTCATCCTATTGCGAGAACTTTGAAATAAGAAAAAAAAAACACGGCTTGTTAATTCTGTTCTAAGAAATTCTATTGTAGTGAAACATAATATACGTCTCTTGTAGAGAAATATGGAAAAATGTTTGTCAGAACGTTCCTTGACAACTGAAAAGTTCGTAAACAGCAAGTTTTATTTATTTCAAATCGAGATTTTGCACTATTGTGTACAATATTTCTCAAAAAATGCAAATTTTTCCAGGTCAAAATTCTTCATAATTATTAACCCTTTTTCGACTACCATGTGGTCATCTTAAGATGAATAAAACTTTTTACTTAAAACGTTTTATGCATCTCCTGATGATGACTACATAATAATCAAAAAAGCGCTCGAAATTAAATAAAAAACTTCTTGACAAGCGATAAATTATTCCGTAGCATTTATTTATCTCTATTTTTTCTCAAGATTGTTAATTTTGTGTTAGTTGGTACAATAATGAAATTGAAGCAGCAAAATTTCCCAATCAAACTTATTATAACAACGATGAAATGCGTATTGTGTTCATTCATTTGAAGCTGGCAAAACTTTCCGCTAGGTGTTACCTAGCGGCTGTAGGTGTTACCTACATTTGGCTGGATTTGACCCAATATGTTCTATATCACACGACAAGGATAGAGAAAACCCTTTTATACAATATTTTCCCCACTTCTACAAGGCTTCAAGCTGTCGATTGACCGGGCTTTAAACAATATTCTCCCCACGCGGACAAGGCTTCAAGCCCGGTCAACCGACAGCTTGAAGCCCTGCCCATTTTCATTCCGAGTGAGACAAAACATCATGAAACAATAAAAAGCAATGACCTAATTTAAATTATTTATCTCAAATCAAGTACGGACATAGACTGTGCTTCTACTGTAAATGTTAAAACATTTTCAGAGCATATCTCAAGCATGCCATGCAGATGAGCGCACAAGACTCTTACCTTATGCCTCCTGGCTGGTGCACACACTTCCCATTGAAATATTAATAATTGAAAAGAAAATTATTTTTTGCAACAATAATAACAGCTAAATTGTGTAAAAAAAATCTGATGCTTATCACGAGAATCGAACAAGTCCAAAAACCTTTATTTTGCTAGGTCTAAAATAATGGGAATAAATTCAGAACTTTTAAATAATAAATACAATTTGATGTTTTTACATATGACGTTGCTAGAAAATTGTGATCATGGCCTCATCAGTCCAATTTAGTCGTTACTATTGTTGCTAAATAATCAGAATTATATTTTTAATTACGATTAAATCAATAACGTGAAGCAAATTTTTGTCAAATGTTTAATTATTTCTATCTCAAAAGCGAAAAAACTTTTACTAAAACTTTTTCTTGTAAATGAGATGATTTATGGTCAATTATAACTGAATGTATTTTTGCACGTCTAATCAAGACCATCCTGTATACCGTTTAAGATGTTGATGAAAACCAGTGGCGTAGCAATTCAATAGCGGGCCTGGGTTCAAAAAATTTTAAACTTTGTGATAGGTCTTATACTCTTTTATTTTGTTTTCACTTTTTTTATAACACTTTTTATTAAATTATTTAGATTTTTATGTAATAAATGAAACATTGTCATTATACATAAAAAAATACTTTTAATAATTCTGAAAGAAAACAAAAACAAGTTGATTCTATTTTACAATCAAATTATAACTATAAAAACGATTTTCGATACGAACGACACTAAATTCGATAGGTCTAACTCTTTCGCTATAAAGTTTTCAATTAAAATCAAGGATAAATTTGATAATCGTTTTTGGTCCATAATATTTCGTTTTTATTAACTCCAGTTTAGAAAAACTGCGTTCAGCAGATGCTACTGTGACCGTTATAGTTAAAAACAAAAAACAAGTTTAATTCAATTGTTTTTATAAATAGATAGCTTTTGTTTACTAATTTAAATAACATTTTTTGCGTAAGGACAACATTTTTAAATTATTATTTTTAATAAAGAAAAAGTTGTTTGAGAAAATATAATTATTGAAGTCTACTTCAAATCAAGGCATCATAATAAATATTTTTTCTAAAAAAATTATAAAATTTTTTTGTTAAATCAATTAATTTTAATAAACTTGAAATAAAAGTTTTTGCAAAAATTTGACTTACTTCATAAAGTGGCTGAAAAAGAAGAATTTATTATCTATTTATTTATAATATTTAGTTTGTTTAGTAAGAATACTTTATGCAATAGTAGTATATTTTTTAAAAAGTGTTAATTATTTGTACATAATAGTATCAGTGATTGTAAAGCTCAAGTGTTTTTCTTTTTTCAGTAAAAATACATCTTATAATACAAATAGATTAATTGATGACATCTGGGTCGCATAAGTCAAAAAACTTGTAAATGACAAAAAGGTCAATAAAAAGAATTTCAAGGAAAAGAGGCTCTTTACAGTTGGGTCATTTTTTTGCCTGCCGCCCATCTTCTATTACATTCCAGGATCGCTAACTTAAAGCGTAACAAATTGTTTTATCTCTAACTTTCGTCATTAAAATAAACAAAATTTCTCACAAATATGACAAAATGTATAGAAAATTTTCTCTTTTTTTAAGAATATTGTGTATTATCCGGGCCCATGATGCCGCAGAACCCTGGTAGATCATAGTACAAGTCATCCCATTGCGTTTGTCATCGAATTGTAACTAAGTTTTAACAATATCTTCATCAAATATGTCTTTATTGGCGAAGCTCGTTTTTGCACATGTTGTAAACTTTAAAATAGCTTTAAAAGCAGTTTATTTATAACCTTAATTAAAAGGAATAATTCTAATAAATACGAAATAAACCAGCTATAACGGTGCATTCAAGTGTTTCCAACAATTTTCATTTCAATGTACAATAATAAAGAAATGACATGTATTCTACACAATCTCTATCAAGTCGAATTTTTCGGAATTTTCACTAATTTTCTCTGGTCTTAGCGAAAAACATAATATCTGAAGGATGTTCGGAAGCGGCACCGTCTACCAGTCGTAAAGTGAATAACTTTACCTTTCTTTTACAATACAGAAACTAGTGTTACTGTATTGTAAACCCGGCGCCATATTGTTTAAACAATTCCAAAGAATTGTTTTTTAATCAGACAACTTTTATTTATATTCTTTTTTAAAACTCAAATAAAAAAGACAATAAAGTTGATCTTTTCAGAGATATGAATTTTGAAAAATCGAAAAATCTTAAATTTGGGTACTTTTGACCCATGAAAAATTCATATATAAAAAAAAATCTATTTTTTGTATAAGATTCGTCGTTTTGGTTCGACATCGCCTGCTATTGCAACTAATTACGGTTTTCTAACTACTATAATAGTTTATATTTTTAAATTTAATAGTTTATTTTAGGTTTTTTCCTTTCGATCAGTATAATATATAAATTAAAATTAGTTGCTTGATTAGATAATTATCAAGTTTTTTTTTTATATAAAAACCTATACATACTTTTGTATTATTTCTTATCTTTTTTTTTGCAGAGTTATGTAATGCTTTTCTTTTGTTTCCAAAAGAATTACCTACGTTAGTCCAGTTTAAGCCTTCGTGGTCTTTGTATCGAATATTTATGCGTAATAATAAAATAAGAAATATATTAATTTAAATCCTCGCGCTTGTGATAATTATTGTAAAGTGCAGTGCAGTGCTATTTTGTTTCTTCATTTTATCCATAGAGAGGATCAAAAGCTGTCCGGTATTAAAATATATACAGAGTGAGTCAGTTTGCAATGTTATATCAGTTTATTGATCGATTTGAATAATTTTTAATATTGTTTGAAAAATAATGTTTTACGAATGATCTTATCTTAAACAAATTTGGTAATAATCTGCAATTCTGAATAAAACTTTTAAGAAAATTTGAGAAAATCAAATAAATTTGCATTCTTTTTTTTAATTAGTACCTAAATAATGGAATTATTTGCTTGATTAGAATAGATAACTCATCAGGTTTTTTTTATATAAAAACCAATTCCTTTGTTTAATCTGTTATCAGTTTTTTTGCAGTTTTATGTAATGTGCTTTTCTTTTGTTTTCAAAAGAATTATCAACGTTAGTTTAGTTTCAGACTTCGTGCCCTTTGCTACGGTTGTGTGTGATAATAAAATAAGAAATATATTAATTAAATTCTTGTGATTGTGATAATTATTGTAAAGTGCAGTGCAGTGCTATTCTGTGTCTTCATTTTATCCATGGGGACGACGTCCAGTTTTTAATATACAGATAAGTCAATTTGCAATTATTTGTCAGTTTATTTATAGACCGATTTTAATACTTTTTGTTTTAGTTGAAAAGGAATGTTGTAAGAGTAGTCTCATAAAAACATAGTGATAATTTGCATAAATCTTTTAAGAAATTTTGAAAAAATCAAATAAGGTTTCAATCTTGTTTTCAATCAGAAATTATTTGCTTGATTAAATAATTCAATTTTTTTCTATAAAAACCAAAATGGTTTTATTCTTTGTTATCATCTTTTTTGTAGTCTTATGTAAGGTTTGTTCACTTTGCTTATAGACACAATGTTCAATATTTAAATATACAGTTTACACATTATGGAAGAAATAGATAGAGTGAGTTTGTTTTAGCGTTATTAAATTGTTTCAAGACATAATTAATGTTTTGTAAAAAAAAATATTTAGAAAACGAATCAATTTTGTTTTCCACCATTTTTCTTTTTATTAATGAAAACATTTGCAGTAATTAGTGTTAAATGTATATTTATCACCTTTAACTTTGTTTGGCTTCGCGTAAGGGCACGATAAATCCTCACTGAGGATCGTACCAACTCTGATTCTTTGTAAAATTCCGAGCCTCCAAAACTCGTTGGGGATCGTTAAGGAGTTAGGTATAATAGTGTTTCTTATAACGATTGTTTCTTGCGGGGGCAAGAAGGAATCGGCATGGTCTCTCTGTGAATATGTCTTGTACATACATATGTGAGGGCATGTGAGGGGGGTCAGCATTGTGGGGTAATTAATATACATTTGATGCTTCTTGCTGTTTATGTATTTATTGATAAAACATCATAAAAATCAAATGACTCTTTTCTTGCACAGATTGCAAACGCGTAATTTTTCTAAATATTTTTTTGTTTAGCTTGTTAGGACACCTTCAAATATGTACATGTAAATAGTAGCTGTTGAAAAACCAAACTAATTAAAAGTGAAAACAAGAATATCAATGATATGACCAAGGCTGCAACAAATAATATGGAAGTGAACTATAGATACAAAAAGAAAAAAGAAAATAAAAAAACTGTTTAAAAAATTATATATTAATATTATTTGATTTTAGTATGATGGGTATCCAATTATACCATTTATTTTGAAGTGTCAAGTTCAGAACATTTTTGAAGGGATAGCCTTTATTACAAGATGGCGTCTAGAGATAATCAATTAATTAATTATAGGTGCCCAACCGTAAGTAACAGACTATTTCAAACCAAATAAACGTTTTTCACTGATTATTGTAAATGAAGCTGTTTTTGTATTAAATGTTTTTTTTTTATTGACGTTTTGTGATTATGTGTTGCGATGATTTATCTATAAAAATGCGGAAGTTTCGTTCAGATTTTAAAATGCGCCCAAATGACTGGTGTCGTTTTCTGTGGGGAGAAAACGGATGTGAGATCTAAACAAATAGCTTTTGTAGTTGTTAGGTAGTTGGTATCGTTTTCTGAGAAGAGAAAACGGATTTGAGATTGCAGCAAACATTTGTTTGGCTCTGCAATATTTAGGGCTTTTTCTTAATTTAACAGTGGATTAGGCCTACTGGGGACACCACTATAAAAAAAAACGCACCATTTACTGTACCTCATGTAGGTGGTGTGGAAATCAGTAAAACAATGAATAATAATTAAAATTTTACATTTCAATATAGTATTTTTGTGACTAAATTTTTAATTTTTACAAAAAGATGTAAAACATGTTTTTGTTTAAATTTTTGTAAAAAGCTGTAATAAAATCTATTTCCTATATATTGTTGTTTTCTTTTCAACCGACAGAATAAAGAAAGTTTTCAATTCAACCAGTATAATTTTTGTTATAACATTATTATTTAAAACGAAGAAAAGCCGATGCAGCGTATAAGTCAGAAAGAAACGGCGATACTGAAAGGTAAGCGAGGCATACTTAAAACCGCTTGAAATTAACTATATGTGTAAATAATTAAAAAAAGATATTTTCATATTAATTTTTTTAAAACATAAAACTCATATCTTCCAAAATGTTAACTTAATCGTAAAAAGTCATAGGATCTTTTTTGGAACCTTTCAGCAAGTAGCAACATATTCAGATTTATATAAATTTGCAGTGATAGATTTGAGCTTATATTTACCCAAGTGTATATTCCCTGTGTAAAACTAGCGACATCTGTTAGAAGCTAGCCTCCCATCAAAAATTTGAGAAACAAAGTTGCTACATATTTTAATGCATCAGTATATCGCTGATAACTTGATTGTCCAATCAGAGAAATACTTTTTATTTCATGTGTGTCTGTTAAAATTGACATCTGTCATTTAGAGTGACCTATATGCATTAAAACATGTAAAAACCTACATGCTCAATTTTTTATGTAAGATCAACTTCTAAAAGATGTTGCTAGTATTGTCATAATTGAAATACCTACCATATATTTCTTAATGCTTAATTGAACAATTAAAATTAAAATAATTTTATGTAAGATGCTTCTAATTCTAATAGATGTCGCTGTTGTTGACTGACTTATGGAAAATTGAAATAATCGCTCTGTATAATAATATAGCACTCACCGCTCGGAAAATCATATGTAGAGGAACTGGAATGTTAAAGCTAAATGCCCAGTTATTGATCACACTTGTTAAGAAAAACAAAACAACCAAAATGAGGTAGGTTCGAAAAGGAATTTTCGGTTTAACCGTTCCGAACTTTGATGTTACAATGAAGCCATGAATTGCAATAAAAATGAATTGGGCAAAGGTAATAAGGTGGCCACTGCCCGGGTCTTGTCTGAAATTTTATTATAGAGAAAAATGACGAAAAAAGGCTGATCAAGTACTCACTTGATAATATATTCCAAAAAGACATTGTTTAGCATACACCCCAAAAGTGTGGTTATGATAGCAGAGACAGCTTTGCTATTCATTTCGAAAACTGTTATACAATTTATCAAAGTTCTAGGTGAGATATGAATTAGCGAAATAGTGCTTGATAATCTTGTTGAGTCATAATACTTTAAGTGGTTTTTGTATTGCGGCTATTGAAGCTGCGAGACATTTTAGAATTAAATTTCTAACTGATGAAACCTATGACAGCACTAGAAAAGTAAAAATTAATCATTATTAACTTATTAAGTACTGTTTTCTCACCAATATAACAGTTTTCTAATTTTAGATAAGATATGTTTAAGTAATTCGTGTCGAGGTTACTGGAAACACCAACCACGGAAATAACACAAAACATCAACAAACAAAACACGACTGCACAACCCAAAATACAACAGTAATGTCACTAATGTCACCTCTAAATGTCACTATAAAAAGTAACACCAGCAAGAAAAAACACTAAAAATTGCGCAAGTTTAATTAAATATGCCGCCAGAAACCAAAATTATAGATCATAAAATCAAAAGCATAATAGCAATTTGCAAATGTTATTTATTGAACGATTAGTCCAACACGTTATTGAGATTAAATAAAAAGCACTTGAAATGTTATAACATACAAAACAATTTGCTAAAAGTACCCGTCCACAAAATTATCGTCATAAAAATATGCAAAGAGTAAAATCTCCTCTCAAGATCATGTAGCAATGTTCCATTAAAAAAAAATAGTCTAATAATTCACCATCAACTCGTAAAATAAGATTCCATCACAAAAATGTTCTGTTCTTGTCAGAAAACCATGATAAATTCACAAATAAAGAAAGGCTTTTGTCATTTCAAGCAATTGTTTTGAGAATTATGGTCTCTTCACACAAACTCATAGGCATGGCCATCTATGACGTCAAATTTTATAAAACACCCGATATATAAAGTGCAGCAAATAAAAAAACTGCAGGTGTGTAATTACATAACTGTGAAATTTCAATTGATTTTAGACGATAAAACTACATCATCGTGAAGTTAATAGCTATTTTTAGCCAAATTTTTAGTGAGGAAATTAATAAAATTATGATTTTTTGTGATGTAGACTATATTGACTGAAAAAAAATAATCAAGAGAGATTTTTTTTATTTTAATCCCTAGAGTTTTGTTCACGTAAGCTCGCTGATGCGTATTTTGTCGCTTTTTTAATTTATTTCACTAAAATTAATGAAACAGGACGATAGAGTCGTCCAGATAACGTCAGAAAATGAATAGCAGCTCATGATATTGTAGACATAAGCGATCTACAACAAAACTACGATACAGAACCGTATTTTTCAAAAATATCTAGATACATTAATAACTACATCATCGTGAAGTTAATAGCTATTTTTAGCCAAATTTTTAGTGAGGAAATTAATAAAATTATGATTTTTTGTGATGTAGACTATATTGACTGAAAAAAAATAATCAAGAGAGATTTTTTTTATTTTAATCCCTAGAGTTTTGTTCACGTAAGCTCGCTGATGCGTATTTTGTCGCTTTTTTATTTTATTTCACTAAAATTAATGAAACAGGACGATAGAGTCGTCCAGATAACGTCATAAAATGAATAGCAGCTCATGATATTGTAGACATAAGCGATCTACAACAAAACTACGATACAGAACCGTATTTTTCAAAAATATCTAGATACATTAATTGATATGATACATTTTTGACAAATTGCTTTTTTTTACATAACGAGAAGAGTAAAATTTTAATTTTTTTCTGATTTTGAGAATGTAACACATGTTGATCTTTTTTTGTTTCAAAAAGTCAAGAAATTTTGTTTTATTAACACCAAAAATTACCTAATGATCATACCTAATATCTTTTGAGTCTTACGACTATTTGAGTTGTCCATTCTGTGTCAATCTACCACTATATATTTTATTATGTCTTTTTAGCACTTACCTGTCAATATTTTAGATTCTTTAAGGCTTATTAAGTTCGAATTTTCAGAATTACAATCTGATAATGTATTTCATTGCAATAATAAGAGGAAAAAGCCCGCATTTTTAAATTCTAAAACGCCTAATAGGGAATTCTTGTCAAGTCCTCTAGAAAAAACATAAAGACTCAACTCCTCGACAAGTGTTTATTGATGGTTGTGTTAACAATTTTAAGTACTAATTTACAACAATTAAAAATAATAATTCACAGCCGTAATACAATGGTAATGTTTTAGCAAAGTGCATGCAATAAAACACAACAGCATGTGTTTGAAAATTCATATTTAAATCTTTAAGATACAGTTATACAAGTAAAGCAATTGCTTTAACAATCAAATCAAGGAGATAAAATTCTTTAATCTTAAAACTAGCATCACTGTAAAACTTAACTAAACAATTGTTAAAAACACACAAATAATATTGCCACTTGAAACTATAAATTAATAATACTGAATTCTTCTCAATACACAATCTAAAAAATAAACAAAAACTTGTATGATTACAAAACTTACATAACCTGCTGAAAAATTGTATCATGTACATTATTAAATAATACTCGAAAGTGCATTATTTAAAGCTCAACAAATAATTAGATGACTAGACTTAGTTCACAACACTTTTTATGAGTTAGATTAAAAAGATATCATTATAAAAATTTAATTAAACCTGATGTCCACTAATAGAATGAATTGGCTGAAAAAACATAACAGTCAGCATTAAATTGAGTATTAACAAGAAAACTTAGTTCAAGAACGCCAAAATCAACAATAACAACAAACAAAACAATGTGAAAAGAAGGTGCAGTTCTACTCAAAACTAGAACTTACTCTATGAGAACTTGCCCTCAGATCACTATTAGTAAAATCATTTTCTTCTATACAAAGATCAGAATCTGAATCTCTGTTTGGTTTATTTTGCCCCTCCTAAAAATTCGAAAATTTTTAGCCAACCCAAAAAAGTAAAAACCCAAAAAATTCCACCTCAGCTACAAATATGAGGAGAAAATTTTGAGAAATCATAGGGAGAAAGTTATATATAATTATGTAACTACCAAAGTTCTAGACTAAAAACTGTGTACCTGGGTCATTTGCTCTGTAGTAGTAAGCAATCGAGCTATCGGGTTACAACAAACTGGTAAAGTTTCCAGAAGTGTTGGACGCGAATGAGTTAAAAAAGGTTTCATATAGCGGGTATCAAAAGAGCCCCATATCCTTGCCAAAAACGCTTTTTCGTTCTGTCGTGATAAATCCGGCTCAGAAGTCTCATTCCAGTCTGACCTGGGAGTCGAATTTCCCTGCAACATTTACAATTAAATAAAAAATATATTTTATAATCCTCATTTTAACATTAATTTAACACCTACCCTAGACATGTTCTCCATAGAATTGTAAACCTAATAATTCATAAAATTGTAAAAATTTACGTGAATATTATAACTTAAATAAATACATAAGATTTAAACTTACATTCTGTCCTTGGTGTGACAAAGCCTCCGTTTCTTCATCGATACCAATACTAATAAAACTAGTTAAATAATGACATTAATCACATAAAAGCTACTTACGGAATTTGAAACCATTGCAACAAATTCATCGCTGCGCCTCCTTGTATTATTACAGTAATTATCACAATTAGAGAAGTTGTGGTTAACATGGCTTGCCGTGCTTCCGACACTGTATTCCTTATAGCTAAAGCAAACGACATAGCACCCCTTAAACCTTCAAATAAAAAATTAATATAAGATAAACAACAACAACAACAACTTTCTTACCCGCAAAAAACAACATATGCTGAAAGTTTGATGGAATCTTAGGTTTCCTACCTAAATTAAGCAAAAAAGAAAGTGGATATACGTTGGCAGCTCGACCAATTGCTGCACATGTCTGAATTTGTTAGTTAAAGTTACATAATCATAGATGTCTGTCCTTATATAAATAATTGTGGATCATACGGTATCTACAAAGCTTTAATCAACCGTTCTGTACAAGGTTATTCACTATAAATTACCCACCTCTTATCATCGTTATTATTGTCAATAGAAAAAAAATATCGTTTCAACTGAATTTTCTTAAGATATTTAATTAAAAGACCAGTTACTCGCAGGTTACAGAGTGAAACAAAATTATGATGTATTTCAGACAATGCAACCCCCTGTATATTATTATTATAGGTATAACAAAAGGTAATATCAACTTGCTAAATTTGTAATTTATTTTTTGACATTAGTAAGAACTGTCATTAGACGTACGTTTTCTATATGATACAAAGACTTTTTGATCGCACGGTATTATTGAAATTATATTAAAATACATTAAATCATTGTAAAGGATACAAATCCAGTCAAAATAAACAACGGATCAAAATGATGTTTTGGAAATGTAAACATCGACACTCCAATATAAGAAAATATAAAATTTTCGGCCAAAAAATTCAATAATTCGAACATCTGCTTGGTCCGAATTCTAGTGTCATCTGACAAATTATTGTAGGTGTAATGCGCTTGACAGATTCCGCAAAAAAGCACAGCCACAACCCCTGAAACAGATTTAGAATACATTGAATATCTGTAGCTTTCCACTACCAAAAACATTTTTTTCTTACATAAGCAAATTTTTTTATTACAAAAAATAAACTTTACCTGTTAGTTCAGAAGCTTCAGCAATCAAAAATGTACTATATGACATTAGAACAAACAATGCTGATTCTAGCAGAGGAAAATCACGAACCCTTGTAAACTTAGTCATGTAATAATTATTAAGGAAAAGAGCATAACACATTTTTTATATAAGCATCCGTGTAAAAGCGTCAAATTTAAATTTTCTTTGTTACAAAATAGCAATAATCAGATAAGAAAATATCACCCTATATAAACAAAAGTAAAAAAAATATCATAAAAAAACCAGTTTCTGGTATAGTGATAAATCAAATAAAAGCTCTATATCCTATATAAAATTATGAGCTTTTCCCAAGAGTTTAGGGCAGTCATGTTTATGAGCTTTAATGTTAGATGAGGTACCAAACACTACAGTCATAAACCACTATGGACTACCTCAATTTTTGTTTGTCGCACTATACTTATTAAAATAATGTATCTAAATCCGATGCTTTTACGGACACATTCTAATGGAGTGGTATAAAAAGGATATTAATGCAGTAACACATCCCATCACAGCTCCAATTAGTAAGGAAAGCATAAAAATACCAAAGAAGTCTCCAACAGCTCTAAAAAACGCTTTAGTTTCAAAACCTCCATCTCTTGATTGATAACGTTCTCCATAATTTTGAATCGATCTAAAAAATTATGAATTAAATAAGTGTAGAGAATTTTACTAATATTATATGTATATTATAAAAATTATTAGTCTAAAAACGAATATATTAGTTAAATTAGTAATCTCTTACCCACTAAGGACAATCGCCACAGCATCGTTTAAAACACTCTCGCCAAAAACTAAGGCATACAAATTAACATCAACATGTAGATCGTTAAAAATAGCAAGAATTGTCAGTGGGTCAGTGGAAGAAATAAGAGCTCCAAAATATAAAGTATCCAAAAATGTAATACTAGTTGCTAACTTGGCAGGCATCAATTGTACAAAGCCATACATCAGTGCCCCTACAATAAAGGACGATATCGTCGTACCAATAATCGCAAAGGTTAGTATTGCACCCAAGTTACGAAAAAAATATTTCTGAAAACAGATACCAATCATAGATTATAAAGCTTTTATCTTCTTTTTTTTTTCATATAAATCTTGCTTGTCTGCTTTTCACGTATTTTTCATATTTTTACTACAAGTTTTGTTTTTAAAAAAGTACAAAAAATGACTTAAAAAATTGCAAAAATCAGCTAATATGATACGCCGAGGTCAGAATTGTCAAAAAACTTCATCTTGTCTAAAGAAAATAAATTATACAATCAACACCTACCAAAAAAAAAATCTTATACAACAGATACAAAATCTCAAACGTCTTAATATAGAATAATAAAGCCTTTCAACAAATTATAATAATAAAATACGTTTCAATGTCATTTTAAATTATAAAGCAATATACACTAGTCCCAGTGAAATAACATCATATGGTCGTACTTTCAATTTTGGTATAAGGCCTCATAGGTAAAAGATAAAAATTTATAACTTTTGCAACAAAAGAAAGACCATAATATAACGTTATTCCATTTGCACTACTCTAAACCAAAAAAACAGCAGAATTTGAAAGAATACAAAAATATAAAACAAAATAAAGACACTAGTCAAATACGCAAAACCTTTATTTAAATAACTTAAAAAAGTCAGCAACTATTAAAGAAAATGCGATTTAACAGACCATTTTTTGCCGTTTTTTGGCAATAAAAATAGCAGCAATTCTCAAAATAAACCGAAAGTGCCCTAGATATTATACAACGAAATAAAAACGCAATAAATATAAACTTTTTATCGTACTAGTCAACCTTCAATACGTGCAATAATAAATTTTGATTTATTTAGTTTTCGATAACAATTCAATTTAAAAGCCAAACAAAAAAAAACGCTAATTTAAAAAAAAAAATTTTTTAAAAATTCCAACGTACTTCTTGAAAATGATCTGAAAAAATTATAAAAAGCATGTTTAAAAAAGTACAATAGGTGGTAAAAATTAAAAAAAACTAAATAATAGGTGTTGAATTTGTCATAAAACCAATATTATATACAATATTTATTATATTTTATATGAGTCAAAACTATGTTATCTGGATTACATAAATTATCATATTTTTTGTACGTAAACGATAAGAAAATGATATCATTCCAAACGACTTTATGAAAAACGTTGAAAAAGCAGACAAACATTAAAATAAATTATAATAAAAAATTCATATCGTTGAGTTACTGCAAAAACTTGATAACTAACTCTATTGCATGCCTAAATTAAATGCATTTTAGAACCAAAATACTTAAAATATGTACAAAAAAGCGATAAAAATTATTATCTAGTGACAAAAAAAATCCCCTGCAGTAATAATTTAATTTAGGTCAAGTCAAATTTTGATAATATAACTGACGTCACTTCACACGTCATAGCTCATACGCTAAAAAATCGGTTAATTGAAATAAGAGCTCAAAGTCGACTTCTAATGCCTGGTCTTAAGTGTCATAATTTTTTCCATTTTAATATAATATATCTAAAAATTTATACAATATGGTGTGTTAGCAGGCTTGCAGACGATATCTAATAATATTTTGCTGTATATTTTAAAAAAATACTTTCTCTGTACGGTTACCATGAGACAATTTTTTCGGAATAGTATATTATGATACAAGTTTAATAAGACATTACAGAACGTGTCAAAAATACGTCCAGAATAGAACGACGACTGCTACAATACGTCTTCTGAAGGAAGTGTAATAAATACACTATTTTATCTACCTACTTTATTTTACTAATTCTTAAAATTTAGACTCCTTGACTTCCCTTAAGCTTCAGATTAATAGAGATATTGCACTGCGACCTTTATATTGTGCTCCCCATGGCCAAACAACAAAAAGACTCCCCCCTTCGCCACTCATTCGGCCAGGTTCTAGACGCACTATAGTCGGCCACCTGCCCTTTTGAGTTGTATTATTAGTCTAAGGCCTTTTACGTACAGTTGCAATGTGAAAACCGTCATATTATTATATTGAAGAGGCTTCAAATAAATAATGTCAGGAAAACAATTTTTTCAATGTCAGCTCACCAATTTAACGCGGCAAAATCAGTTTAATACTGCGATCCATTAATGAACTATTTTCAATATAATGGGTCCATTATAACCCAAAGTAGGTAAAAAATTATGGTTACATATGTTAATTGTTATTTTGTTTTTGTTTCAATTTATATCAGATACTTTACTTTTGTTAATCTCAGACTATGAAACCATGACTTATCTTATTTCCGCAGTAACCGCGCGATATGATAAAAAAATATAAATCTGATACCCTTTATCTCAGTCTGAGCCCATTCCAAAGCCTTTAAAGTTAATATTTGAGAGAATGATAACTTACCCTTTTCAAAGAATATCCAGCGTGGAAGATAATTGGCGGTAGGATAATATTAAAGAAAATTTCTGGATCAAAGGTGGCTTTTAGATCAATTTCATTTTCTACTGGATCGGCAATTTCGCCTCTGAAAGTGTATTGAAAAGTCTTGTTGGTTCGAATGTAAGGCCCTTGCACAGGAAAGTGGAGCGATACAGTGTCTGGAGGCAAGCTAGAGTTGTATTTAGGATCATTACCAAAAAGTTGCATATTTAAGACATGGGAAGGACTGGCAGAATAACGAATAATTGCCCCTACAATTAATCCTAGAAACAATTACCGTAAATAATAATGTGATACAAGAACTTTTATGTTTCACCATAAATAACAGCCAATCCTGTCTCATGTAGGAAGCTAACCCTTCGGTGTTTAAACAGCCAAACTGTTAGCACAGTTAAAATGAGTAGGAACGTATACGATAGAAGATTTAAACTATCTATTCTGTGTGTAGATTGGGCTTTTGCGTCTAATTGTATATCCGAAGCAGCCCCCTCACAGAGAACTATAATATAAGACAAAAAGACAGCCGCAAACACAACCCCACTTTTACACATTTTCTTCTTTTTTAAATATCACTCTTATGAGACAAATAATAAATATCTGAATTTTCACAAAACTTTTACAACTAATCCGTAATCTTTTCAATTATAGTTGTCATTGTGTTTGCAATTCATTATTATGATGATCTACAACAGACAAGAACGACTGTCTAAAAGTGGAACTTTTGTTTATTTTGGTAAGCGATTCAAGGGATTTTTGGACCGCTGAGTTGGCACTAATAAACTATACGCATTCTCCCTAAAAGCCTTGAACTATATCCACCATAATTAAATCTTTCCATTGAATTTTATTGTTGTTTATTAATTGCTTCGAGAAACATTTCGCACAAACATTAACTAGGCCGAGCAGAAGGACTTATGTAAAAATCTTTACATTTTAATATCCATCTGTGGGACAAATTACAAATCAATACTTTTCCGTAATAAATGACATCGCAG
This sequence comes from Lagria hirta, assembly GCA_947359425.1. Classification (NCBI taxonomy): domain Eukaryota; kingdom Metazoa; phylum Arthropoda; class Insecta; order Coleoptera; family Tenebrionidae; genus Lagria; species Lagria hirta. Next base: position 3,642,865 of record OX375799.1, read on the forward strand.
TGTTGCCACATTCAGAATTGTGTCAAAGTTAAAACACTTGTCAATTTTATTTAAAATTATTGTATTGAGTCATCAAATTTTTTCCATTGATTGTTAACGCTCAAGGAGCTATTATTTCAATTAATTGATAGAAAAGGTCAAATTTGAATAATTTTTTTTGATTAACCTTTGTCAATTGACAACGTTGCTAATTTATATGGAGCCTTCATAAACTATTGTTTGCATCAGGTAGAAATTCTTCTTTAATTATCTGATAATTTGTTATAGAATAGTGTTAATACCTCATATCTTTACGTCTACATATTTTATTAAGTTATAATAATACGTTCGGCTTATTATGACGTCACTTTTAGTACGATATTGCGGCGTTGCCAATGCCAATTGGTCAATCAGTGACTGAAATTTTACAAAATTTGAATGAAAATCGCAAAATTTTGAAAATATAATAGAATGACTTATATAGCTGTAGTAGCCCTATAATTTCTTGAGAGTAAATGTGATAAGTTCCGCTTATGTAATTTTTAGATAATAATTAATGTATACAGAGTGATCAAACAAAAAAACAAGTAAGAGTGCTAGAATACCTCATCTTTGTTTTAGTTAGTCTATAAACTTGTTGCGCAGTGTCCTTTTACTGGCTGCCTACTTGCAAGAATTTGTCATATTTTTTTGCTTAGTTTGATAACAAACGGCTTAGAAAATGTTATTTGTGATAAATTGAGAAAAAACTCACGCAGTTACAAACAATATTGAAAAGATTTATCACATTTTTTTTTGTAATCACATTCTTAATCTTGAAATTGTTTGTCTAATTTGGTTGATCTACAATTCTCAAGAACAAACAAATAAGTTCTTACATGCACAATAAGTGGTAAAACCTATTTTACAAGTTATTCTGTGATTATTGTTGTTTAAGTAAGTTACAAGACTTAAAAAAATGTTTTTAAGGTTAACAACAGCCATCCGTTTAAAATTGAGATTTCAGCAAAAAACGGTTTATCAGTAGCGTCATATGTGGTAATAAAGTTGGTTACTTAACTATTCTTACGAATGTAAAATGTAGCTCTTCTTTATTTTAAAAATGTTTAAGGTTTATAAGATATAATTTAATAAAGTAGCGTATGAAGCATCGAACGCTTTTTTGCATAGAATTGGCTCTAATGTGTGTTCTTTTTGATCACACTGTATTTAGTATTATTATTATTAGCGAATAATAAATATATAAAATTCTTAAGAATTATTTATTCAGATCACAAGAAACCTTTAGATTTCTTGTGATTTTTTTAAATAGCCTAGTACGATGTAGCATTAATAGATAAGATTGCACGACATAAGTACGCGTTTCAGATGACAGGCGCTAATGTAATAGCTTGGTTGTCTAATCAGGGATATACTTTTTGTCTCAAATTGTGCCATTTAAAGCATTAAATTATATAAAAATTTTATTTTTTTAAATGTTTGATGTTGAGGTAGCTTAATAGATGTCGCTATTTTTACCATATTACGGCCAGTAATCTATACTATTATTATATATGTATTTGTAGAAATCAGAGAACGCTACTTGAGGTTAGAAGTGAACTTGAATTGTCCACCAAACAGTCCGGATTTAGCACCTTGCGATTTCTTAATGTTTCCGAAGATGAAATGGGTGGAATCACTTTGTTGACATTAGTTTAAAAAGTAGCACATTATTAAATCTCTCATAAATAAAACCAATTAACACAATGCTAATAAACATAAATTTCAGTATATACTTGAAATCGAAGAAAACATGTGTCTTAATAGATAATAAAATACAATTTAAAATTTTTTTTTTCTTAGATGACCATTTGTCCTCTTTATATATGCGCATTTATCCTGGCCTATCTTTTTTCAAAAATTTAAATAATTTTGGAAAATTATTTTCAATCAAGCTTGTATAAATTGCCATACCAAAATCCAAATAAATCAGCACAAGGTCAATAAAAGAAGGTCGCCTACGTATTTTGCCTATTTGCCATATTTTGAATCGAAAAAATCTGTTTGTTGATTTTATTCTCAACTTTTTGACGATTATTACAGATTTGTTGTTTTCAAAATGACGATTGAGGCACATCAATCGCTAAAAAGGCTTAATTATTGAGCCATGTGTCTGCTGTCACAAGATTAAAGTAGGATTTAAAAACGAAATAAACCAGTTGGCTGAAATAAGGATTATAAAACCTATGACTTAGTTGGTCTGATCACACATACCGAACTCTTAGATTTAATAAAAATAATCAAAAAAAAAATTATTTAACGTTTTATATGACAATAATCAATATTTTTTATGATTTCCAGTCAAAAATTGTGCTTAAAATGCCAAATAACCTAATAAATTCAATTTGAATATTCACATTATGGGCAAAACGCTACGAAAAAGTAAAAAAAAAGTTTTTAAATGCGGTTAAAAAAAAATTGCTGTAGCCTTAAAAAAATCGCAGAAATCAAAGGTGCTGTCCTAATGGTCTCATTACTCGCAATGTGCTATTCATAAAAAAAATATTGATCCTAAAGTGACTAAACTTAACTATTTTCATTTTGTTCAGAGATTTGTTTTAAAAAATTACCCAATCATTAACAATTTTCGAAAAAATTGCAACATTTTGGAAAGAAAAGATATTTGCTTGTTGAAGTTTTTTTTTGATTTTTCAATTTCGTTTCTTTAAAAAGATCAGGGTTCCGCGGCACCCGGGCCCGTGGCTGCATGGGCCCAGATAATACACATTATGCTTACAAAAAAAAAAGAATTTTTTGTCATATTTGTGAGAGATTTTGTTTATTTTAATGACGAAAGTTAGAGATAAAACAATTTGTTACGTTTTAAGCTAGCGATCCTGGAATGTAATGGCAGGCAATAAAAATTACCCAACTGTAAAGAGTCTCTTTCCCTTGAAATTCTTTTCATTGTTCTTTTTTGTTATTTACAAGTTTTTTGACTTATGCGACCCAGATGCACAATTGTATAACATAAGACAACTCTGGTCAATTAATGTATTTGTATTATAATATGTATGTTTTTTTATTGAAAAAAGAACAACACTTGAGCTTTACAAATTACTGATATTATTATTTACAAATAATTAACACTTTTTAAAAAATATACTACTATTAGATAAAGTATTCTACTAACAAACTAAATACTATAAATAAATACATAATAAATTCTTCTTTTTCAGCCACTTTATGAAGTAAGTCAAATTTTTGCAAAAACTTTTATTTCAAGTTTATTAAAATTAATTGAATTAACAAAAACTTTTTATTATTTTTTTAGAAAAAATATTTATTATGATTCCTTGAATTAAAGTAGACTTTAATAATTAATTTTTCTCAAACTACTTATTCTTTATTAAAAATATTAATTAAAAAATGGCCTTTACGCAAAAAATGTTATTGAAATTAGTAAACAAAAGCTATCTATTTATAAAAACAATAAAATTAAACTTGTTTTTTGTTTTTAACTATACCGGTCACAGTAGCATCTGCTGAACGCAGTTTTTCTAAACTGGAGCTAATAAAAACGTATTTACGAAATACTATGGACCAAAAACGATTATCAAATTTATCTTTGATTTTAATTGAAAACTTTATAGCGAAAGAGTTAGACCTATCGAATTTAGTGACAAATTTGGCTACCATGAAAGCAAGAAAAAAATCGTTTTTATAGTTATAATTTGATTGTAAAATATAATAAACTTGTTTTTGTTTGCTTTCAGAATTATTAAATGTAACAATGTTTTATTTATTACATAGAATTCTAGATAATTTATAACAGATTTAATAAAAAGTGTTATAAAAAAATTGAAAACCAAAAAAAGGTTATAAGACCTACCACAAAGTTTAATATTTTTTGAACCCAGGCCCGCTATTGAGTTGCTACGCCACTGTACCTACATCTAAAATTTAAGAAAAAAACTTTTTTTTTTGTTATTTCTTTTTTCATTTATAGGTTAAGAATGATAACGATTGATGTAGAACCGATAGAAAACTTAAAGATTTATACAAAAACTAGTTTCTAATAATAGAATTAGTCTTCTCTTAGAAACTATTAGAGCGCAGTTTTTCTCGGCTTGATTTCTATTAGTTTTTCAGATTTTTTTCAGAACAATCAGACTTAATTTTTAAAAAACTAAAAGAATTAAAAATCTTTCAATAAAATCAAAAAACATCAAAAATGCTGAAATTTAATGTTTTTTAATATGTGAGGTCTATCTTAAAGAATTAAAAAATTTACACTTTAAAAACTTCAAAAATTGCAAAAACTAAAAATAATTTTAACAAAAAGCACGTTATATTACAAAACAATGACTCATTTAAGCCCAAATTAAAAAAAAACGTTTTCTTTTTGTCATTTCTTCTCACTTTAAGAATGATAGCGACTGCCATAAAGCAATTTAATAAAAATTTTGTATTTAACGCATCTACCATTTTTTAACATTTTTATCAAAAATCTATAAAATCTTACAAAATAATGACTTATTTGAAACAAAATTGAAAAGAAACGTCTTCTTTTTCTCATTTCTTTTCGCTTTTTTAAATATTATGAATGGTAGGGACTGCCATAGAACAATTAACTAAAAATTTTGTATTTAGCGCATCCACCATTTTTCAACTATTTTATCAAAATCTATAGAATTTTACAGAATAATGACTTATTTGAACCAAAATTATACAAAAACATTTTTTTTTAACCATCATTTTTAATAATAGAATCACACATATTCTGATGGTAGTATTTTTGTACCGTGCGATTAAAAACTCCGTGCTATTTTAACTTCATTTGTTTCAATAATTCAAAAACAAAAGACATGCAAAATAATTCCAACGCCTTCTCCGATCGGAAAACTAATTGCTCAATATTAACATTAAACAGATTAAATATTGAATAACTATGAATCAAATTTATTATCATAAACAGAAAAATAATTTTAAAAACCACTGCCAAATTAAACAATGGATAATTTGTATCAACGTAATTACTTAAATCTGTTTGAGAAGAGATTAGTGTTTTAGGAATGGTCAATAAGATATTGTGCTTCCAAGCAAACGTGAACTAAATTAGCAAATTCAAATTAACAAATCAGAAGCTGATAAAAGATGAGCACGAAAGCTTAAGCGCCTTCCGGCCACGCCCCTCCAGGGCTTAAGTTTGCTTGGAAGCACTGTATGATAGCTCGGTTTCTGTAATAAAAGTGCTTCAACAGGTAATAAATGTTCAGAAAAACTCTCAAGTAAAGTAGTCTCAAGTCTGGATCTGGATAATTTCGAAATTTAAGTGATAAGATTGAGTTGCGCGCAGTTGATTGGATAGGGATTGAAAACGATGTAATTACTGGATTGGATTGGACAATCAGAATGTGGATGTGGAGTGTCGAGGATACTGCTCCTACTCCTACGTCTCCTACTACCTAGATATTCTACTAGTTTGTTACGTTACGTTTCTGTGCGTTACGTTACCAGTTCCCATTAGTTTTTCTATCTAGTTCGTTGTGAGTTCGCATCCTAGTTCAGTACCACTATTTACAGACAAAATGTGTACCATGCCGCTAGTAGTCATAGTACTACTTAATATTTAGTATAACAGTAGTGGGCCGTAGAAAAAACAAAAAAGAACCTGTCTGGAGACTTGGAGAGGACAATCTTCTAACATACGCGGCCGTATCGTGATCATCGTAAGATGAGCCTAAACGTTGTTTTGTTCGACATCGACTGTTTTTACCCAGCCTCCTCAGCCTAGTCAAGGCCGTTTAAGAGTTTTTGACATGTGCCCTGTGTTTTTATATTTTTGAAATATTTCTGAGATTACCGTTCAATCAGTGATTGTGATTTGTGCTTGATATCAATATTATTAGTGATAATTGCTCATTTATAAACAGATTTTTGATGTGATGGAAAGTTGGACGATGTCTTACCGCTCTCCTCCCCTCTTTACTGACCTCACTCGGCTTCGACTATACTCATAGAAAATCACATTTGTAAGTTTCTTTTTTTTTTTAATAAGTTGCTTTTGTTTTATTCATTTTTTTTTCAATTTAATTATCCAGAAAATCTAGTTCACAAGTTTCTGGCAACGCAGGTTTTGTCTATTATTTTACTTTTATTATTCTACTACCTGCAGGTACAACTGGACAGAAAACGGTACCTGTACCTTTTCTCAAACTTTACCTTTAAATAATTTGGCTTTTCATCTACAGAAAACTAATAAATTAGATATCCTTGGTTTTATTTTCCAAAATAAACAATAATTAATGTTTTTCAAAACATGTTTTCATGTGACGTGACTATAGGTCAATAATGAACTCTTTTATACAATTTTCCACGAAGTCCCTAAAAATCTTCTGTGATCTTGCCAAATTTTCATATTGAAAATAATAGTACCTTTTATTAAACTCATACAGGGTGTATGGTAAAAAAGACCCCGAGCTATTAATAATCTGATTTCTAATAGAATATACATATATTGGAAAACACTCAATAATTTTTCATTTTTTTTTGGTTTGAACAATGTGACATATCATTTTAAGAAAACAAAAGCTTGGAAAACAAAAATTACAGCGGTTTTGTTTTGTTTTTTTTTTTAATTAAAAATTGTAATACTTTACAAGGCTGCTCTAGTAAGTAGTAAGAACATTGTTACCCAGTAATAATAGAACAGCAGAGGCATCAGCATGATATAAGAAAGAGAAGAAAAAAAAGGACAAAATTTACTGATTGGGGGTGAAGGGACAAAATTAGGGAGAAGACGAAAAAGATACAATCAGAAGATTAAAAGAAAAACAGAAAAGGAATTTAAAATGGTAGAGAAAAAACGGTGTGGGATTTAATAATAGAGTGGGGCGAAAAATCAAAATTGATATATAGCAAAAAGTTGGAAAGGACAGAATTTAAAGTACAGAAATTAGAAACAAAGTAAAAGAGGCTGAAAAGAAAAAAATTTGAAAAAAAAGTAAAGATAAAAAAATAAATGCTGCGATACTGAATGCAAACTATAAAAAAGAGTAGTTGAAAACAAATTGAAAGAATGGGGAGAGAAAAAAGGAACAAAAGTAAACTACATAAAAAAATACAGGAAAACTTGGAAGAAAAAGAGGATGTATTTAAAAAAATAACAGCAATAACAACGCAAAATAAAATTTGAAAATACTTATTAGAAAGGGAAAAAGAAGGAAAGATAACAAATAAGATAGAAATGAGCATCTGATACAACATTTTAAAAAACTACTGGAAGGAGAAGAAGAAAAAAACTAGCAAGAAAAACTAGAAGAGGAGAACGCAGAAGAAGAAATAACAAGACAAGAGATAGAAAAACAGCTCATAAAGCTGAAAGAAGAAAGTGGGCAGGAACGGAAAAAAAAAGAATAGAGTTCAGTGTAGAAAAGATTGAGAGGAAAAGAGTAAATGGAGAAATTAGAGAGAGAGATATAATGGAAAGTATAAGATACTGATTATAGAAGAACTACCAAATTATCTAAAAAGAGAAAATAGGAGAGAGGGGAAAATGATTGCGGGATTCAGATGAAGAGAGAGGAAACAGATTTGGAGGAAAATGAAAGAAAATGCAGGATAAGTGGAAGAGAGAAAGAGAAACATTAGAGCACATAATGAAGGAATGCGTGGAGGTAAAAGTAAGTATGGTAGCGAGAGAGGACATAATGAAAGGAAAGAAAAAGGGAATAGAATGGATGAAAATGATAGGAAAGACAAAGAAAATGATTAAACTTGATGAATGAAGTAGAATGAGAAAAGAAGAAAAAGAAGCTTGAAAAAACAAGAATGTTTGAACTAGATTTTTTTTTTATTTTATATTATGTTATTTAAAACACTGTACAGTAAGGAAATAACAATGTTAAACAGCTATCAATTTCACTTTTTTTAAATGGAAACCTATGATTTTTACGTTTCTTTTTTGTTTTTAATGGCATTTAAAAAAAAAAAAACTTAAAACACAAAAATTTTTATAATTTTTTTAACTAAAAATTTTAATACAAAACGAAGTTACTGTGGCAAACAAATTTTGAATGACCCCAGTAATATTGATTTTTCAATAGAATTGTTGACGCGTTGATTTAGAAAAATAAGATCAAAGCCAATTCATTCAAACTAGATTCATAGACTTGGATATGTTTTGTTCTCATTTGAACTCTTAAGCAAGTCGTTTTGATTGAGTTTAAATTATTTTTGTGGTCAACAGAAATTCAATGTTAAACATCTATAGACATTATTTTTTATAAATGGAAAACTACTTTATTTTTAATTTTTTTTTTAAAGGGAGACTAAAAATTAAAGCACTTTTTCTAATTTTTTCATGGTATCTTGATAGAAAGTAAAAAATTACTATGATTAAAAATAATATTTTTTATTTATATTATTGTTACCTTCGAATAATAAAAAAATAACTAAATTATCACTAAAAATCAGATAGGCTTTGCTTCATCAAAATAATGAAGAATATTTTAATTACGCTACTGTACATCATAATGAAAAAAACTACTATATTCTTCAAAAAAAGCCATAAACATTTAATAAATTATTTAAAAACTAACGTTTTATTAATTTAATTGAATATTTATTGTTAATAAATAATGTTAATTCCAATTATTTTGTTTTTTTTTTAAATAAAACAAAAGCAGAATTATATACATGAAATATTTCTAAGAATTTTACATCTAGTCATCCATACTCAAAAACAACCTCACAAATGCAAAATTAAAAAAAAAAAATTATCGCCGTTTCACTTTGAAGCTCAAATAATTGCTAAAAAATGACTTCTACTTTTTCGAAAAAATAAAACCACGATTGCCATGAAAAAAACAATGAAACATTTAATGACAATTATACAATAAATTTAATTTTGACTTGACCTGACATTAGAGTAGTATTAGTCTATCGAGTTTCAACTAATTATAAATGTGAGTTTGTCCATGCTGACTTGAACCACAGACGCATCTGTTGGCTACCAGTTTTACGCAAGTTAGGGGTTGGTCTGTTGTATTTAAGGAGGGAAAGTTATAATCGCATTAAAAGTTTTGCTAAACTTTATCATTGTTACCAAAAGCTGTTGAACTTGTGTAGGTGACGATTATTTTGTTTGTACAATTTGTTTACAAACAAACTGAGGAATTGTCGATTGACCTTCAAATTTTTTCTGTTTTACAAATTATTAATTACTTTATTGGATTCCTTATTTGGAGAATGTGTGTGTTAGTCACAATTATGATAAAATTTTGCCGTTGTCATTTATTTTTGAGTTTTAACGACATTTTTGTCGTCTTTTCAGATCTTTGATCTTAATACTCCCAATATTCGATTTCTTTGAATCTTTGATATTTTTCATTTTAATCTCTGAATTTTGGCACTGTTTGTACAACTTTGAAAGTCTCTTATCATTGGGCCTTACTAGAATTTGATTTTCTAAATAAACCCGACATTTTGGAGCAATTGAGATCAAAAGCATAGCCTTCTTCATCATTTTAATGGGTTAACTCAACAAAGTATTGGACCTACTAGACCCAAAAATATTTTAATTACTGTTGTATTTATAAATTCTCCCCTATTTTCTTGTTTTTCTATGCCTCTATCTCTCATTTCTTAATTCACTCATCTGAACTCTTTTGTTTTTCTGACTTTCTTCTGTTTAGTTTTATGAGCTTTTTTTCTACCTCTTCTTTTTCTTCTTCCTCTGCGTTCTCCTCTTTTAGTTTTTTGTCAGTCTTATTCCTCTTCTCCTTCTAGTAGTTGTTTAAAACATTCTACCTATTTCTATATTTCTATCTTATTTGTTATCTTTTCTTTTTCTTCTCTTTCCAAGTATTTCCTAATTTAATTTTTCGTTGTTATTGTTTTTATTTTTTTATTTACACTCTCTTTTTTCTTCGCATGTTTTTCTGTATTTTTTTTTTTTTTTGTTCTTTTTTCTTTTCTTTCTTATATAATGCTGATGCTTCTGCTATTCTATTATTACTAGGTAACAATGTTCTTAGTAGAGCAGTTTTGTCAATCACAGCAACTTTGTTATATATGGAAATTTTTAATAGAAAAAAAAACAGCAAAATTGGTGTAATTTTTTGTTTTTCAAACTTTTGTTTTCTTAATATGTCATATGCGCATTGTTCAATTTCTTTGATATTTTATTTTAATCTCTGAATTTTGGCACTGTTTGTACAACTTTGAAAGTACTCTTATCATTGGTCCTTAGTAGAATTTGATTTTCTAAATAAACCCGACATTTTGGAGCAATTGAGATCAAAAGCATAGCCTTCTTCATCATTTTAATGGGTTTACTCAACAAAGCATTTAACTTACTAGACCCAAAAATATTCTAATTACTGTTGTATTTATAATTTATAATAAATACTCCCCTCTTTTCTTGTTTTTCTATATCTCTATCTCTCATTTCTTAATTCACTCATCTGAACTCTTTTGTTTTTCTTTTTTTTTCCGTTCCTGCTGACTTTCTTCTGTTTGATTTTATGAGCTGTTTTTCTACCTCTTCTTTTTCTTCTTCCTCTGCGTTCTCCTCTTTTAGTTTTTTGTCAGTCTTATTCCTCTTCTCCTTCTAGTAGTTTTTTAAAACATTCTACTTATTTCCATATTTGTATCTTATTTGTTATTTTTTCTTTTTCTTTTCTTTCCAAGTATTTCCAAATTTAATTTTTCGTTGTTAGTTTTTTTATTTTTTTATTTACATTCTCTTTTTTCTTCGCAAGTTTCCCTGTATTCTTTTTTCTTCTCTTTCTTATATAATGCTGATGCTTCTGCTATTCTATTATTACTAGGTAAGAATGTTCTTAGTAGAGCAGTTTTGTCAATCACAGCAACTTTGTTATATATGGAAATTTTTAATAAAAAAAAAACAAAACAAAATTGGGGTAATTGTTTGTTTTCTTAAAATGTCATATGGTTTAATTTCTTTGATATTTTATTTTAATCTCTGAATTTTGGCACTAATTGTACAACTTTGAAAGTACTCTTATCATTGGTCCTTAGTAGAATTTGATTTTCTAAATAGATCCGACATTTTGGAGCAATTGAGATCAAAAGCATAGCCTTCTTCATCATTTTAATGGGTTTACTCAACAAAGTATTGGACCTACTAGACCCAAAAATATTTTAATTACTGTTGTATTTATAACTTATAATAAATTCTCCCCTATTTTCTTGTTTTTCTATGCCTCTATCTCTCATTTCTTAATTCACTCATCTGAACTCTTTGTTTTTCTTTTTTTTTCCGTTCCTGCTGACTTTCTTCTGTTTACTTTTATGAGCTTTTTTTCTACCTCTTCTTTTTCTTCTTCCTCTGCGTTCTCCTCTTTTAGTTTTTTGTCAGTCTTATTCCTCTTCTCCTTCTAGTAGTTTTTTAAAACATTCTACTTATTTCCATATTTGTATCTTATTTGTTATTTTTTCTTTTTCTTTTCTTTCCAAGTATTTCCAAATTTAATTTTTCGTTGTTAGTTTTTTTATTTTTTTATTTACATTCTCTTTTTTCTTCGCAAGTTTCCCTGTATTCTTTTTTCTTCTCTTTCTTATATAATGCTGATGCTTCTGCTATTCTATTATTACTAGGTAAGAATGTTCTTAGTAGAGCAGTTTTGTCAATCACAGCAACTTTGTTATATATGGAAATTTTTAATAAAAAAAAAACAAAACAAAATTGGGGTAATTGTTTGTTTTCTTAAAATGTCATATGGTTTAATTTCTTTGATATTTTATTTTAATCTCTGAATTTTGGCACTAATTGTACAACTTTGAAAGTACTCTTATCATTGGTCCTTAGTAGAATTTGATTTTCTAAATAGATCCGACATTTTGGAGCAATTGAGATCAAAAGCATAGCCTTCTTCATCATTTTAATGGGTTTACTCAACAAAGTATTGGACCTACTAGACCCAAAAATATTTTAATTACTGTTGTATTTATAACTTATAATAAATTCTCCCCTATTTTCTTGTTTTTCTATGCCTCTATCTCTCATTTCTTAATTCACTCATCTGAACTCTTTTGTTTTTCTTTTTTTTTCCGTTCCTGCTGACTTTCTTCTGTTTACTTTTATGAGCTTTTTTTCTACCTCTTCTTTTTCTTCTTCCTCTGCGTTCTCCTCTTTTAGTTTTTTGTCAGTCTTATTCCTCTTCTCCTTCTAGTAGTTTTTTAAAACATTCTACCTATTTCCATATTTGTATCTTATTTGTTATCTTTTCCCTTTTCAAGTATTTCCTAATTTAATTTTTTGTTGTTATTGTTTTATTTTTTTATTTACATTCTTTTTTTTCTTCGCATGTTTTTCTGTATTCTTTTTTTTTGTCCTTTTTTCTTCTCTTTCTTATATAATGCTGATGCCTCTGCTATTCTATTATTACTAGGTGACAATGTTCTTAGTAGAGCAGTTTTGTCAATCACAGCAACCTTGTTATATATGGAAATTTTTAATTAAAAAAAAAAAACACAACAAAATTGGTGTAATTTTTTGTTTTCTTAAAATGTCATATGGTTCAATTTCTTTGATATTTTATTTTAATCTCTGAATTTTGGCACTGTTTGTACAACTTTGAAAGTATCTTATCATTGGGCCTTACTAGAATTTGATTTTCTAAATAGATCCGACATTTTGGAGCAATTGAGATCAAAAGCATAGCCTTCTTCATCATTTTAATGGGTTTACTCAACAAAGTATTGGACCTACTAGACGCAAAAATATTTTAATTACTGTTGTATTTATAATTTATAATAAATTCTCCCCTATTTTCTTGTTTTTCTATGCCTCTATCTCTCATTTCTTAATTCACTCATCTGAACTCTTTTGTTTTTCTTTTTTTTTTCCGTTCCTGCTGACTTTCTTCTGTTTAGTTTTATGAGCTGTTTTTCTACCTCTTCTTTTTCTTCTTCCTCTGCGTTCTCCTCTTTTAGTTTTTTGTCAGTCTTATTCCTCTTCTCCTTCTAGTAGTTTTTTAAAACATTCTACTTATTTCCATATTTGTATCTTATTTGTTATTTTTTCTTTTTCTTTTCTTTCCAAGTATTTCCAAATTTAATTTTTCGTTGTTAGTTTTTTTATTTTTTTATTTACATTCTCTTTTTTCTTCGCAAGTTTCCCTGTATTCTTTTTTCTTCTCTTTCTTATATAATGCTGATGCTTCTGCTATTCTATTATTACTAGGTAAGAATGTTCTTAGTAGAGCAGTTTTGTCAATCACAGCAACTTTGTTATATATGGAAATTTTTAATAAAAAAAAAACAAAACAAAATTGGGGTAATTGTTTGTTTTCTTAAAATGTCATATGGTTTAATTTCTTTGATATTTTATTTTAATCTCTGAATTTTGGCACTAATTGTACAACTTTGAAAGTACTCTTATCATTGGTCCTTAGTAGAATTTGATTTTCTAAATAGATCCGACATTTTGGAGCAATTGAGATCAAAAGCATAGCCTTCTTCATCATTTTAATGGGTTTACTCAACAAAGTATTGGACCTACTAGACCCAAAAATATTTTAATTACTGTTGTATTTATAACTTATAATAAATTCTCCCCTATTTTCTTGTTTTTCTATGCCTCTATCTCTCATTTCTTAATTCACTCATCTGAACTCTTTGTTTTTCTTTTTTTTTCCGTTCCTGCTGACTTTCTTCTGTTTACTTTTATGAGCTTTTTTTCTACCTCTTCTTTTTCTTCTTCCTCTGCGTTCTCCTCTTTTAGTTTTTTGTCAGTCTTATTCCTCTTCTCCTTCTAGTAGTTTTTTAAAACATTCTACTTATTTCCATATTTGTATCTTATTTGTTATTTTTTCTTTTTCTTTTCTTTCCAAGTATTTCCAAATTTAATTTTTCGTTGTTAGTTTTTTTATTTTTTTATTTACATTCTCTTTTTTCTTCGCAAGTTTCCCTGTATTCTTTTTTCTTCTCTTTCTTATATAATGCTGATGCTTCTGCTATTCTATTATTACTAGGTAAGAATGTTCTTAGTAGAGCAGTTTTGTCAATCACAGCAACTTTGTTATATATGGAAATTTTTAATAAAAAAAAAACAAAACAAAATTGGGGTAATTGTTTGTTTTCTTAAAATGTCATATGGTTTAATTTCTTTGATATTTTATTTTAATCTCTGAATTTTGGCACTAATTGTACAACTTTGAAAGTACTCTTATCATTGGTCCTTAGTAGAATTTGATTTTCTAAATAGATCCGACATTTTGGAGCAATTGAGATCAAAAGCATAGCCTTCTTCATCATTTTAATGGGTTTACTCAACAAAGTATTGGACCTACTAGACCCAAAAATATTTTAATTACTGTTGTATTTATAACTTATAATAAATTCTCCCCTATTTTCTTGTTTTTCTATGCCTCTATCTCTCATTTCTTAATTCACTCATCTGAACTCTTTTGTTTTTCTTTTTTTTTCCGTTCCTGCTGACTTTCTTCTGTTTACTTTTATGAGCTTTTTTTCTACCTCTTCTTTTTCTTCTTCCTCTGCGTTCTCCTCTTTTAGTTTTTTGTCAGTCTTATTCCTCTTCTCCTTCTAGTAGTTTTTTAAAACATTCTACCTATTTCCATATTTGTATCTTATTTGTTATCTTTTCCCTTTTCAAGTATTTCCTAATTTAATTTTTTGTTGTTATTGTTTTATTTTTTTATTTACATTCTTTTTTTTCTTCGCATGTTTTTCTGTATTCTTTTTTTTTGTCCTTTTTTCTTCTCTTTCTTATATAATGCTGATGCCTCTGCTATTCTATTATTACTAGGTGACAATGTTCTTAGTAGAGCAGTTTTGTCAATCACAGCAACCTTGTTATATATGGAAATTTTTAATTAAAAAAAAAAAACACAACAAAATTGGTGTAATTTTTTGTTTTCTTAAAATGTCATATGGTTCAATTTCTTTGATATTTTATTTTAATCTCTGAATTTTGGCACTGTTTGTACAACTTTGAAAGTATCTTATCATTGGGCCTTACTAGAATTTGATTTTCTAAATAGATCCGACATTTTGGAGCAATTGAGATCAAAAGCATAGCCTTCTTCATCATTTTAATGGGTTTACTCAACAAAGTATTGGACCTACTAGACGCAAAAATATTTTAATTACTGTTGTATTTATAATTTATAATAAATTCTCCCCTATTTTCTTGTTTTTCTATGCCTCTATCTCTCATTTCTTAATTCACTCATCTGAACTCTTTTGTTTTTCTTTTTTTTTTCCGTTCCTGCTGACTTTCTTCTGTTTAGTTTTATGAGCTGTTTTTCTACCTCTTCTTTTTCTTCTTCCTCTGCGTTCTCCTCTTTTAGTTTTTTGTCAGTCTTATTCCTCTTCTCCTTCTAGTAGTTTTTTAAAACATTCTACCTATTTCCATATTTGTATCTTATTTGTTATCTTTTCTTTTCCTTCTCTTTCCAAGTATTTCCTAATTTAATTTTTCATTGTTATTGCTTTAATTTTTTTTAATGCTTAACTACACCGGTTTTGTTTTTCAAGCTTTTGTTTTCTTAAAATGCCATAGGCACATTGTTCAATTGTTTTGTTATTTTATTTTAATCTCCGACATTTTGGAGCAATTGAGATCAAAAGCATAGCCTTCTTCATCATTTTAATGGGTTTACTCAACAAAGTATTGGACCTACTAGACCCAAAAATATTTTAATTACTGTTGTATTTATAACTTATAATAAATTCTCCCCTATTTTCTTGTTTTTCTATGCCTCTATCTCTCATTTCTTAATTCACTCATCTGAACTCTTTTGTTTTTCTTTTTTTTTCCGTTCCTGCTGACTTTCTTCTGTTTAGTTTTATGAGCTTTTTTTCTACCTCTTCTTTTTCTTCTTCCTCTGCGTTCTCCTCTTTTAGTTTTTTGTCAGTCTTATTCCTCTTCTCCTTCTAGTAGTTTTTTAAAACATTCTACCTATTTCCATATTTGTATCTTATTTGTTATCTTTTCTTTTTCTTCCCTTTCTAAGTATTTCCTAATTTAATTTTTTGTGTTTTTATTTCTTTATTTACATTCTTTTTTTTCTTCGCATGTTTTTCTGTATTCTTTTTTTTTGTTCTTTTTTCTTCTCTTTCTTATATAATGCTGATGCCGCTGCTATTCTATTATTACTAGGTAACAATATAGCAGTTTTGTCAATCACAGCAACCTTGTTATATATTGAAATTTTTAATTAAAAATAAAAACAAAACAAAACTACACCGGTTTTGTTTTTCAAGCTTTTGTTTTCTTAAAATGTCATAGGCACATTGTTCAATTGTTTTGTTATTTTATTTTAATCTCCGACATTTTGGAGCAATTGAGATCAAAAGCATAGTCTTCTTCGTCATTTTAATGGGTTTACTCAACAAAGTATTGGACCTACTAGACGCAAAAATATTTTAATTACTGTTGTTGTATTTATAATAAATTGCGTTCTTCAAAGAAATCCTTGCATTGAATATCAATGGGTCAAAAGGTTATAATCGCTTCATTAATAGCGTGTTAAATAATCTACTAGAATGGAGAATATAATTAAAGAATTATTTAAATGAGACACCTTGTAGATAGGTATGTCAGCTTAAAACAGAGTAAATTTTTACAATTTGTTTGCAATTTGCCGTTTTGACAAGGGTTTTTGACTAGAAATGTAATAGATAAATTGACAGTTCCAAGGTTTTTACAAAAAAAAATGAAAAACTATCTATAAAAAAGTTTTAGGTAGTTTTTTTAATGTTTTTCTAAATTAATTTGCAATTATTGGCTTTTTCTTTATTTTAAATTTTTTTTTAGTTTTTCATTTCTAATGAGATATACAGTATGTCTCCGGATTAAGTTCTATGGCAGTTGAACTCTATTTTTTTTCAATATATTGAAATCTATGTTTTGCTCTTATACAACATTTTTTTTTAACAAATATTGAAATATTTTGCAAGCAAGCTCGAAATTATTCTCTTTTCTAACGTTATTCTACTTTTGTTTAATCTTTATCTCTATTTTTATAATTTTTTTATTATCATTATGTTTTTTCTTTTTATTTTACTTTTATTTACTTCCACACATTTTTTCATTACATTTGCTCTAATATTTCTCTTTTTATTCCGCTTTTTCTCTCATTTTTTTTCATTTAAAATCTATTGTCTCTCTCTGCATATTTTTTTTCTCGTTTTACATACCCCGACAACTCTTTTATGGTTAATTTATTATATTTTCTGTTTTACCTGCTCGTTCTCTAATTCCTTCCCTTCTTTCTTATGTCTCTATCTCTATTTTCATACCCATTGTCCCGCTTTTTTCTTTAAATATCTGCCATCTTTGTCTTCTATCGTCTTCCTTGTTTATTTTTTGTTATGCTTCTTATCAATATCTCTTATATAAAGTAATTGAGTTTTGCTTAAAAATAAAATTTTTAATAATGACATAAAAAATTTAAAAAAGAAGCTCAGATATTGTTTCCTAAACATTCACACGAAATAATTGATATTAAAATGATTATATAATAATTTCAGTTTCTTAAACTATAGAAAATAATGGAAAATGTTAAAAAAGATTTTTTTTTGAATAACAGATCATAATTATGTATTTTTATAAATCTTTAATGGCATCAAAAGATTTTTTCAATGTTTAGGTTGATATTTTCAGTTGTATCTTTATAGATAATTCAAAATGTTTTTTTTTTCAACATTTTGACTCACAGCTGCAAGAAATTGGCCTTTCTCCTTGAGATTAGCGTTGTTGTTGTCAACATGTTATTTCTGTTGTCAGATAAAGAAAAAGTTGACTTGATGGACGTTATTGATCGCTTTTGTGGATCTTTGACAGTATAAAATATTAACACAGTTTTACCATTTTCCAAAAAGTTTTTTATTGGTTCACGAGAGCTTTTTCGAGTGCCATGCAGTCATCACAAATCAGTGTTATTCATTTCCTGAGGATAATTACTTGGTAATCAAAGAGTGGGAAAATTATGTGGGAAAAACGCAATTTTGAATTTCCATACTTATATTGGATCTGTAAATTAATAATATGGGAGAAATAGTTTGAGAAAGCTCAAAATTAGTTTTTTTTTGAAAGTATTGTATTTTTGTGGTTGATGTTATAATTTTGTTGCAGAATATGTACCAGAATGGGAAAGCTGAGTTTATCGTTTTGTTTTTCAATACTTATAAAAGTGTGTATTTTCGCGGAACATGATTTTCGATATATCTCATTTCAAGGTAAGTTACAATTTGTGATAAGATTAGATTTTTTATAGTTATGAAAACGTTGAATACGTGACCATTGACATTTCTCTTGTTCTATAAGTAGTATCTAAAAGAATAGATCAAATTTTTCAAAAAAATGTCTGTGTAGAATTGTTAAACGTATAATATACATCAAAGAATACAAAAAATAAGCCATAATAGTCTTTAAATTTTTGATCTACTACATAATAATATAGGGCGTAACAGAATTTGACCCAGAAACTTATAGTATATCTGATAAAAATAAGCTTAAAATTTTAGATAACTTAAGTTATCTAAATTGATTATTTTGCAAAATAATCTTTACAAGATTCAAAATATTGTTCAGGAAAAACCTTGTTATTTTCCATAACTCTTTCGCTATGATCATTAAAGTCATATCAATTACAATCTCTATAAAAATTTTAACTATTCAACCAGCTGAGTACTACCCTGAACAGAGAACGGTTTTTTTTTAATTTATGACTGTAATTTCGAGCGTCAAAATTGGATTAATGCAATAAAATTTACTACCGGGTATATCTCAAGCGTTTTTACTATACATGGAAAATTTGGGATTTTTCAGAGTATTAAAATAAAGAAAAAAATTTCAAAATTTTATCAATTTTTTGTGATGTATAGAGCGACATCTATTATAAGCTCCTTACATCAAAGTCGAGCAACTATGTTTCTACTTGTTGATGCTATATGCCCCTTCTAATGACATTTATCGATGTTTGCTTTGAGTTTATTTTACCATTTGTTGGTGAAACTGAAAATCAAAGTAGACAGATGATATTGGATATACACTTCAGGCAAAGGTGCTAATGTGACAGCTTGGTTGTCCGATCAGCGATACCTCTTTGTCTTAAAAACTATTTTCTATCCAATTATCTGTCATTAGGAGTGACCTCTATGTAGAAACATATGAGCTACAGATAGCAAACATTTTCATTAAGAGCCGATCGTATAAAGGGAAATCAAATTTCTCAGATGATGGGTTTTTAATTATGATGGATCGGAAATGTATTAACAATTTTGAGTCACCCGGCACAATGTAAGCCTTTTTCGGTCGATTTTGGTTACGCCCTGTATATGTATTTTAGAAAAACTTTGTGTAAGCTATTTGCTTTCTGATAACAGTTCATTCTTGCTCCATTTATATGTATATTAGTTGAGATGATAACTAGTGTTTGAGTAAATATTTACGGTTTCAAAAAATCATAACTGGTTTGCTCAGTTTCCACATTTTAAAAAATATTTGTCAATTAACAATGTCAAATATAGTATTTTTATAGCGAGATTACAGTAAGTCGAACAATAAATCATAATCACTTAAGACAAATTATACAATTTGAACATTTCCGTTCTAGATTTACAGCAATCCCTTAACAAATTCTCTCACGAAGATGCGGTTTCATATTCGCAAATGTTATTTGACGTTGCCAGAAATCAGGTGCTTGTTGGTGCAAGGTATGTTATCACGATTAAGAAAGGTCGTTTTGGCACAAAATTGCTTTCAGAGACGCCTTATTCCGCCTGTCGTTACCAAAGCTCGAACTTCTAGAATCAACAACATGGGCAGCCCCAAGCGAAAAAAGAACTCAATGCATAAACAAAGGCCAATCAGATGAATCGTGCCATAATTACATCAAAATTCTATTAACCAATGGACGCTTTGTGTTTGCTTGTGGCACCAATGCGTTCTCGCCACAATGCTCAAAACGAAAAGTAAGTGTTTTCAACTTGAAAAAATTCGGTGTTTGTCTATCAATTCTCTAATTAATAATAATTCTAAATAAAGAAAATCAATATCTGTTCTTTGGACTGTCCTATAGCATTGCTATGCAGAAACCTGGTTTCTCGACTTTGATGTAAGGAGCTTCAGATTCCAAAAGATGTCGCTATTTTTAACAATCATATGCACTTTTTTGTGATTTTTGGGCAGGAAGGTCGCAATAAGTTATGTTTCCTTTTAGATAGAACACATATCTGATGTGATAGATTGGGAGGATGGTCTAGCCAAATGCCCTTATAACCCTGCGGCGAATATAACAGGGTTTATGTCAGAAGAAGGAGAGTATTATTTCGGAGGACCAACGGACTTTTCCAGCTCCGATGCAGTGATTTCGAAAAATTCGGGAACCGATGTAACAATTCGCACAATGCAATATAATAGTTTTTTGCTGAATGATCCGCAATTTGTGGGGTCTTTTGAGACCGAACATTTCGTCTATTTTTTGTTTAGAGAAGCAGCAGTGGAATTTATGAATTGCGGCAAAGTAATAAATTTTTTATGATTTAATAGGAGATTTAATGGTGAATAATTTCAGACAATATACTCAAGAATTGCACGAGTTTGTAAGAATGATCTCGGTGGCCATACGAAGGACAAATGGACAACATTTTTAAAGGCTCGCTTGAATTGTTCGATAAGCGGCGAATATCCTTTCTATTTTAACGAGATTCAAAGCATGTCTTATGTACCTGATGAAAATGTTGTTTATGCAATGTTTACAACACCTAGCAATAGTATTTCAGGATCTGCTATTTGTGCCTTTAATTTAACGGCTATTGAAGCTTCTTTTGCTGGACCCTTTAAATACAGGAAAAGCAGTGATGGTGAGTGGGGGAGACATTATGTTCAACACCGAGATCACTTTGACTGTAAATCGTCTATCCATAGTAGCCATTTATTAGAGACTTCAGAATACCAGTTGATGGATAGTGCCGTCCAAGCTACCACTTTAAACCCATTACATGTAGCGCAACTAGAGAGATTCACTCATATTACAATCGACGTACTTTCAACTAAACTACACACCGCTGTTCATGTGATTTATGCCGCAACAACGGAAGGCCTAATTAAAAAAATTTCTGTACTACCAAGAACGCAAGAGACCTGTGTCATTGAAGTGTGGCAAGCTGTTGAAAATCTAGCAACGCCAATAAAAAGTATTCAATTTCTAAAAGAAACTACATCGTTATATATAGCCACAGAGAAGGAAATTTTAAAAGTTCCAGCGTATCATTGTATGCGACATACTTCGAAAGGAAGTTGTCTTAACGCCATGGATCCGTATTGTGGGTGGAATGAACTTTATGAAAATTGTTCTTCTGCACCAAATAGTGATCCGCTGAACAAATATTGGAAGCAGTCTGTCACTTCTTGTCCTATTCTTGACGCAATTATAGATGGTTCTTGGAGTAGCTGGTCTAGTTGGACCCCTTGCGTTCATCGTAGTTTTATGGATTCCGAAACTCCAGACAACTGCATGTGCCAAACACGCCAATGTAATAATCCAGCTCCTCAAAATGGAGGCTTGCAATGCTTAGGTTCATCCATTGCAGTAACTAATTGTACAGCTCATGGGGGTTGGTCTGACTGGTCAGCTTGGTCTGCATGCTCTGCAACTTGTGGACAAGCCGTTAAAACAAAAAGCCGGACTTGCACTAATCCGGCTCCTGCACATGGGGGAAGGGTTTGTGTAGGTCAAGATCACTATGAAGCTTTCTGTGCAGAACTACCGCCTTGTCCAGCGTTGCCACAAGATGGAGGCTGGAGTGAATGGACCGAGTGGAGTGATTGTTGCTCGGGCGCTTATCGCGGCTATCGTAATCGAACACGGATCTGCGATAATCCTCCTCCAAGAAATGGTGGTCAGGTTTGTTTTGGAAACGACGTTGACCTCGAACAGTGCAATATGTATGAATGCGCCGAACACAAAAAAGTAGAATGGATTACTTGCGACAAGAAGAAAGTCAAGTACGTTTCAATAACCCCACGAATACCGAGTATATAATTTCAAACTTTTTCTAGGATTACATGTAAAGCTCCGGTCAAGTCATCTTTGATCAAAATTGAACACAGTTATGGAACAAAAGATATTGATTTGTCTCACTGGAGCTCGTGGAGCTCATGGAGCGATTGCTCGGCGCCTTGTGGAGGTGGTCAACAAAACAGATCTAGAAGCTGCGAAGGAATCAGCTGTCATGGTTCTAGAATTCAAACGAGAGATTGTAATTTGCATGCATGTCAAAGCAAATGGGGCTGCTGGTCAGAGTGGTCTCCATGCAACGTTTCTTGTGGTTGGGGCGTCAAAACAAGGTATCGAGCTTGCTTGGGCCAAAACTGTTCAGGAATAGATCAAGAACGGCATCCATGTGAAAATGTTCCCTGTGATTGTAAGCATGAAACTTATTTTATTTAAACTTTTGTGTGTACTATAAACTATTAACACCGTTTTACCACTTTTTATTACGTATTATACATAACACATGTATAAGAGATACTCGAGATTATACATATAATAAGGTATAATCTTGAGAGCTCTTTCGACCACCAAGTGGTTATCAGTAGACGGATAAAACTAAATTATTATAACAGATGTTGGAAGAGGCTATTATGGGTTTGACTTTTTATTTTTTTGCAGCAATGCTTGGCTGGAGTAATTGGACTGTGTGGTCTTTATGTGATAAGAATAACGAGCAACACCGGAAAAGGCAATGTCGGACATTAAATCCGGGTGCCAAAATGTGCCAAGGAAGCAGCACTGAAACGCGAATGTGCGTAGAAGAGGATCCTAATAGTAAAAACAGGTATCTTGATAAACTATTTTTATAAATTATATTTTTATAGATTATTCCAAGTTGTCGCAAACAGACGTTAGATTTGCATCTGCTGGTGGCGTTGTCCTGTTTCTTTGCATTGGTTTCTTTGTGGGATTTCCTGTTGGAGCTATAATGGTCCATTATTATCACAAAAAGAAAAGAATTAGGATTCCTAGCTCTCCTCACTACATGAACTCGAAACAAAACCCGTACATCACAATGCCTTTGCAAGAAAGGCCGAAGAAGCATAGTGCTTCAACCTCAAATAACTTTCTCAATAATGGAACATTGAAATCAGGGAAATATAATGATTATGAACTAACTGCAACACTTAAACGAAACAGTCATGCGCTAAACAATGGACATGCAAAACAGGATATACTTGTCGATGATAAGTTTTATTATGACTGATTTAAACTAAATGTGATATAAAAATTCGATATTCAACAGTTTGTACGTGTACCTGTCTCTTAAAAACTAATGCAGCTTTCACACTATCAAAAAAACTGTTTTTAGTCCAGGAGTGGAATCAAGAGTCAGTATCGACAGTATCCGCTTTTTGATTGGCTGCTAGGCCAGCTAGACACCCAATCATAAGGCTGGTTTAGTCTGGAAACTCTAAATCTCCTTGCTTAAAAACAGAGTTTATAGTTACTTAATAGGGAATATATTTATGGCACAGTTGGTTCTAAATAAAATTACTAACTGTGAATTTCTTAATCGTGGCAATATAAAGTGCGTTTGGTGCGAAATTTTAACCAAAAATTGCTCATGTAAATAATTATTGTTGGCTCATATTGAGTTTGATTTTATATAAAAATAAAAAATATGTTACAAACTATAAATGATGCTTTTATTTAATCATAGTACTACGCTCTAAATTTTTGAGACAATACAAAGATTGGTGGAAAAAGGCACTAGACAGCGCGCAATATAAGTATCAAAAAAAGTTTTTTGGAAATTACTAGACCTGTTAAAAATTGTGTGGATTATCTAGCGATAATTGGATTATTGCTAATGTGTGAACAGTATTTGACTGCGTGGTGTTCACTGGGTCAATATCGAGTTTCGGCTTCAGTCATTTATTCTTTAATTTTGTGTTTTTATATTTTTCAACAGATAAGTATTGCAGTTTTGTTTATTTATTCTATTAACAAATAAAATATTATTTTTGTTCAGTTGGTCAGTCAG
Organism: Lagria hirta; assembly: GCA_947359425.1. NCBI lineage: Eukaryota > Metazoa > Arthropoda > Insecta > Coleoptera > Tenebrionidae > Lagria > Lagria hirta. Next base: position 3,666,865 of record OX375799.1, read on the forward strand.
CAAATTTTGATGAGTGATAAGAAAAACGAATTGGCCGGTTCTATAGCCGGAGGATATATGTCTTGCATATTTAATTTGATAATTATGTAACTTAATACTGTGTAAACAGGTAGGAGTAGTAGTAAAAAATGCTTTATTGTTTTATGTTCTTTTATTAGATAACACAAATAAAAATGACAATGGTCATTCTCCTAATTGCTATGAAAGAATATGGCACAAAAGATGGCGGAGCCTTTGCATCAAACATGATTAAAATCTTAGATCAACAAAAAAAAAACGTTAAAATAATTGAATCATAACAAAATCTCACTAATATGTCAATTTTCGAAAAAGTTGAGTTGGTAACCAGAACAAGTGGTTATTTATTGTGAAAGAGCCATTACGCGTAAATGGTGCTTTCACTGCATAATTAAAAGCTATATGAAAATTATTGTAGAATTTTAGAGCATTTATAATACTGTCAAATGAAATAATATCAAGATAGAAAATTTTCAAAATAATATGAATTGTATTCTAAATTCCTAGCACAGCCATTATTGGTATACTCTACCATAAAGCTTTATATGCACATCTCCGCTTATCAAAAACCACCCTCCATGCATAATCACTTCCTAATTGTCCTTATGGTCATAGCCATAGCTAATAACAACTACTGTCCTTGTGTTATGGGCTACGCTAATCTTATCATTAATAAATCACATTCCATATCACCCATTTTTAGCATTCCTCTGCTTCATTAGGACAAAATCATTTCCATCTTACTGACATGGCAGATTACGGATAAATAATGATGTGCAAGTAAATAGTAGTAGATCTTATCAAATCAAAAGCCGTGATTTTCTATCCAATGCCAGGAAGATGGATTTACAGTGAAAGAGAATGAATTAGTAGCAAATATCACTTCTTTTTGCATGATTTTCGAAATTCAAATGCGTTTCGTTTTTTGGAATTTATTACGCAATTTCAATTTGAAATTTTTTTATCATTTCTCTTTCACTAAAAACTAAGTATAATACAGAATAGAATAATAATTATTACAAAAAATTTAGTCCTCTTCATTCCTAACTCGCAGAATGATAAGCACTAAACTTTACTTTATCTTAAAATTAGGTTCCACCATTCGTTTGATTACAATCAAGCAGCCAAACGCTGCTTTGATAAATATTGTCGCAATGTAAACATAAAGTATCTTTTCTCTCTAAAATTCAAATAAAAAAAAACAAATTGGAACAATTAAAAATAAAATTATCAGAATAAACCCTTAAGATTAAGATTTAAATAACAAATAGTTAACTCTTAAAATAGAATTCTCGATTTCCAACTCGTTAACACGGCCTTCCAGAGTACTGACGCGCGTCTTCAAAAAATCTACTTCTTTGTGCACTGCCACCATTAGATGTGTTTTTACCGCATCCTGAAAAATGCTAAAAATTAATAAAACCACATACGATATAGCACAGGAAATGGAGGATTTTGTCTTGCATAACTCCAGGTAAATTATTTTTTTTACAGATAGGTGCAGTCAGTGGCGGATCTACATTGGCCCGGATAATACACATTATTCTTACAAAAAAAAGAATTTTCTGTCATATTTGTGAGAGATTTTGTTTATTTTAATGGCGAAAGTTAGAGATAAAACAATTTGTTACGCTTTAAGCTAGCGATCCTGGAATGTAATGGCAGGCAAGAGAAATGACCCAGCTGTAAAGAGTCTCTTTCCCTTGAAATTCTTTTTATTGATCTTTTTTGTCATTTACAAGTTGACTTATGCGACCCAGATGCACAATTGTATAACATAAGACAAGTCTGGTCAATATCTATTAATGTATTTGAATTATAATATGTTTTTTTATTGAAAAAAGAAAAATACTTGAGCTTTAAAAATTACTGATATTATGTACAAATAATTAACACTTTTTAAAAAATATACTACTATTAGATAAAGTATTCTTACTAAAAAACTAAATACTATAAATAAATAGATAATAAATTCTTCTTTTTCAGCCACTTTATGAAGTAAGTCAAATTTTTGCAAAAACTTTTATTTCAAGTTTATTAAAATCAATTGATTTAAGAAAAACTTTTTATTATTTTTTTAGAAAAAATATTTATTATAATGCTTGGTTTTAAAGTAGACTTCTTTAATTAATTTTTCTCAAACAACTTATTCTTTATTAAAAATAATAATTTAAAAAAGTTGTTCTTACGCAAAAAATGTTATTTAAATTAGTAAACAAAAGCTATCTATTTATAAAAACAATTGAATTAAACTTGTTTTTTGTTTTTAGCTGTACCGGTTACAGTAGCATCTGCTGAACGCAGTTTTTCTAAACTGGAGTTAATAAAAACGGACTTATGAAATACTATAGACCAAAAACGATTATCAAATTTATCCTTGATTTTAATTGAAAAGTTTATAGCGAAAGAGTTAGACTTATCGAATTTTGCTACCATGAAAGCAAGAAAAAAATCGTTTTTATAGTTATAATTTGATTGTAAAATATAATAAACTTGTTTTTGTTTGTTTTCAGAATTATTAAAAGTATTTTTTAATGTATAATGACAATGTTTTATTTATTACATAAAATTCTAGATAATTTATCACAGATTCAATAGAAAGTGTTATAAAAAAATTGCAAAAACAAAAAAAAAGGGTATAACCCCTATCACAAAGTTTAAAGGGCCCGCAAATATTTTTTGAGTTGCTACACCACTGGGTGCAGTCTGACGTACCAAACTTAAAAACGCAAATAAGTGCCGCCATTTTGCAAAAAACCCTTGGGCCTATATCTCCGTAAGCGTGCACTTGAGGCTTATAATTATACCGACTTTTATTACAGACAAATAAATTTCCAATTTTTTTTTTGCTTAATAATTTTCTTATCACTTCCCGTTTACGATTTATAAGATCATTACTGTTTGTTTATTGACTTTTTTATCAATATCTCTTCTAATAATTGCTTAAATAATAAATTACTGATAATCAAACTTTTAAATCGATCAATTTTCTACAACTTTTAATTCAAACTTTCTTTTCTAAAATCAATATTTTTTAAGTTATAACGCGTTCAATGTTGTCCTATCGAGTACAAGGTTAATATGAACGAAGTATACATAAAATTCAATGAATATTTAAAAAATACAGTATTTACCCGGATTTTGTTCACAAGAAGCAAAAAAACTTTTTTATTTATATGAAAAAAAGTGACAAAAGAATATCATTAGAATAAGAAAAGATATTGGAGCCAGTCTAATAGACTAACTCTTACGACTAAACGTCATTATTATAAAAACGTGTGGTGAGCTGTTTTTTATAACAGAATGATAGGCTCATACTAACGCTAACCAGCTAGATTGAGACATTTTCATCGCGATGGTTTAGGTGGGTTAAATTTGGAGATAATTGGATAGGCAGAGGTGGTCCAGTTTTATGGCCGCCAAGAAACCCTGATTTAACAATTTTAAGTTTCTATCTGTAGGGCGTTTAAAACAAATTGTTTACAAGAAAGTCTTACACAATAATGTCCAAGAATGAAAAAAAAACGTATAAGAAATAATAAAAATTGAGAAAATTCGTAGAGAGGTAGTGCTGTGGGCTGAAAAAGGCGGTGGGTTAATCAAATAGTAGAAATTGGTTTAAATTAAGCAACAATTTGTATTCCTTTCTAATTTTTTAGTTGAAAATAAAAAATCTTTAGGTACTTTTTTTATTTTAAGATTACAGCCTGATAATATTAAAGTTTTGATAGCAGATTTATCCATTTTGAATTAAGCAAAAAATTTTTTTCTTTTGTCATTTCTATGTAAAATTAAAAATAAAGTTTTTTTTCCTCTTGTGAACTCAATCCGAGGACATGCTGTATAAATCACTTTTCAAATTGTCAAATGGCTTACAATCATCTCAACTTCAATATTGGTTTTCATTATTGAGATGATTCCAGTCAGCTTTAGTTAAATATAAAAAACATAAAATGTCTATCTTACCAAAGCTTCTTCAATCTTTCTGTCGATGTTGTTATTATTGGGAGTCGACCTACAGAAAAAATCTAAAATTAATATCAAATAATTATGAATTTTTTATGATTATTATTATTTTGAGTTAGGGATGTCTTAAGCCCAAAATGCATGGCTAAGAAAATAAACATTCAGATGATGCTCTCATGCAGACTTACCCGACAAATTTTTTTATGAAACAATATACAGCAAAAACTGTGGCTTCGTTAAAGTCATCATTTGGCAAAATTAAGGGAAGGTCTTCTGAGCTCGAGCCCTTTAAAGGGCTCCCTTCCAAATTTTGATGCTCTGTCGTCATTAGCTTAAGGAGATAATTGCATGTTGCGGCAACACTAGAACACTGCGTCTCTCCAAAAAGGTTTATCGATTTTGAAGTTAGGTAGTGAGATTTGCGTCGACGTAAGCGCGATTTAGACGCGCGCATTTAAAATTCAAACCATACATTGTACAATCTCTTCTACTGGCTGCTCGATTATACACTTTGAAGAAGCAATTTTTTTCACAGAAATATCAAGTTCTAAAGCCAAATATCAAATCCAAAATCGATCTAAGCCTTAACCACCTTCCTATCTAACTTTTTGGAGATACAAACAAGAAAAAAACAACAGCAACCATTGTTTAAAACGGCACTATATAAGAATTAAAAAGTGTCTCTGTTTGCAATCGGCAATGTTCGAGCAAAGCGACATTTTGTATTTTGGGAATTTTCGAAAAATTTCGAAAATTATAAGCAGGCAATTGATATAAAAAGATAAAAGCAAAAAGAAGCTTTGTGTTACATTCATACGCCACATTACATGCAAAGAAAAGAGAAATAACAACCATCAGGTGTTTTATCTAGTGCCCTGCAGTGAATTTTGAAAAAAAAAATTGCTGCATGTTTATAAAGTGCAAATAGTTTATACAAAGAAGATTACATTGTATATCATTGATATACGCTTGAGACAAAAGGCGCTAACGTGATAACTTGGCTGTCCAATCAGCGATATAAACTCTTTTTGTATCTATCAACACTGACATTATTTGGAGTATAAACTATTCGCATTTATAAACATGTAGTAAAAAAAAATTCAAAATGTTTGATGCAAGGTAGCTTCTAGTAGATGGCAGGAGTTTTACTTTACTGCAAAACTTGGGTAGATATAAGCGCAAACACATTACTGCAAATTCATTCAAATCTGAATCAGTTGCTGAAGAGTTCCAATAAGAGCGAAACATGTTCAAGTTTGAATAAATTAGCATTGGTCTTTCTTTTTTTAAACTACTGTTTTAAAAAATTGAAAACAAAGAATGTTTGACACTTACCCAGAAAATGAGCTCTGGCAGTTGGTTGAGGATAAGGCAACTTTGATGTCAGATAGGAGATCATCCTATAATATATATAAAATATAAACATTATAAATGTCATAAATTTGCTTTATTATATGAGAATTTTCGAATATATAGGGAAAATCAGGAAATTGTATCTCTAAGTTGAAATCTTACAAAGAAGCTACAAAACTGACAATTAGTACCGTGTGATCTACAATTATTTAGATAGTGGGAGGCTGAAGAAAAGAGAACTACAGTCTTAGCTTGATTCCGTATTGTTAGTTTGACAAAGAGTTTGATTTAGTTTAAATTGAAAAAAAATTTTTGGTTGAAAAAAATTAAAAATGAAATTTATAAATCTGAAAAATGTTGCCAATAGATATTGTTAAATGAAAAGCATTGACGTTTTGAGTGAAAAAATAGAGAATACTGACCTTATCTTCATTCAAATTGGAGGGTTCAGTGGCAGGTTTATGGTTTTTATCAATAATCAAGTTGGAAAATAATTCTAAGCCGTCTTGCTTCGTTTCAATTTCTTTCGTAGCAATTTGATTGACAACGACCATTTCGATAATTTTCTCGCTGTGAGTTTCAATAACTTTTACACTCTTTTCACTGTTATCCCAATAATCAAAGCAAGTCCACCGACCTTTGCTAAAAGGCTTAGCTCTTGGCATTTTCACCACTTTAAACCGAGCACCAACATCCATTTCAATTTCGTTTTTTGTTCTTTTCTTAGCCTGCTCAGACTAGAAAAAACACTAAATTCAGTTCTATCTAAAATAATTAAAGAAAAGCATAGCATTTTTTGTAAACTACTACCAGTAATTTTATGCCAAATACTTCCACGCAAACATGAGCCCCGGGAATATGCGAACTAAATCAGAAAATTCAGAAGTAAATTCAAATAAATCAATCAGAAGCTCAAAAAAGCTGTAATTCGGTGTAGAATGAAACCTACAGCGCTCTCAGGCGACGCCCCTCTAACGTTCATGTTTGCTTGGAAGCACTGTACACATAGCATATGACTATGACTAGAAAAATACAAAAAATATTTTTTTAATACTAAATCTTGAAAATACTTAAATAAACCACGAAACGTTGACAATAGTAATATTTTGTTTTAATTAAAACCCTAAGATGCCCTTATAAACTAATAAAAAAATTTAATCGATTCATTTGAATCAGTAATAATTCAATTTATTCAAAGATATAATCATTGAAATTTAATTGAAACAAATAAATCAAATTAAATTAAAAAAAAATGAAACAGGACCAAACTAAACAAACCCTGAAACTTTAGAACTGAAAGATTATTTAGTTTTTTAATACTTATAATTACAAAGTTTTGAAAATACCTAAAAAAAAAGCAAAACGTCACCAATAGTAATATTTGGTTTGACATAAGTCCCTAAATTGTCCCCAAGAACAAGAATTATTTCAATCAATTAATTTGAATCAGTAATAATTAAATATATTTTTAAATAATTAAAATAATAAACAACTAAATTAAACAAAATTAGGAAAAAAAATTATGAAACGTTTCCAATCCAAGGAATTGGAACTCTGGAACATGAAAAAATCAATTTTTTTTAATACTAAGTTTTTAAAATGGCTAAATAAAAGGCGAAACGTCAACAATAGTAAAATTTTGTTTTACATAAAATCCTAAGATGTCCCTATAAATATATGAAAATTATTTAATTTAAATCAGTAATAATTATATTTATATTTAATTAATTTAAAATAACAATCAGCAAAAACATTTTAATTTAATTAAAACAAATAAATCAAATTAAATTAAAAAAAAACTGAAACAGTACCAAACTAAACAAACGCTGAAACTTTAGAACTGAAAAAATATATTTTTTTAATACTTATAATTACAAAATTTTGAAAATACCTAAATAAAAAGCAAAACATCACCAATAGTAATAGTTTGTTTGACATAAGACCCTAAATTGTCCCAAAGAGCAAAAATTATTTCAATCAACTATTTGAATCAGTAATAATTAAATCTATTTTTAAATAATTAAAATAATAAACTAATAAATTAAACGAAATTAACAAAAAAAATTATAAAACGTTTCCAATCCAAGGAATTGGAACTCTGGAACATGAAAAAATTATTTTTTTTCAAATACTAAGTTTTAAAATGTCTAAATAAAAAACGAAACGTCAACAATAGTAATATTTTGTTTTAAATAAAATCCTAAGATGTCCCTATAAATATATGAAAATTATTTAATTTAAATCAGTAATAATTAAATTTATATTTAATTAATTTAAAATAACAATCAGCAAAAACATTTTAATTTAATTAAAACAAATAAATTAAATTAAATTAAAAAAAAAACTGAAACAGTACCAAACTAAACCAACCCTGAAACTTTAGAACTGAAAAAATATTTTTTTTGATACTTATAATTACAAAATTTTGAAAATACCTAAATAAAAAGCAAAACGTCACCAATAGTAATATTTTGTTTGACATAAGACCCTAAATTGTCCCAAAGAGCCAAAATTATTTTAATCAACTATTTGAATCAGTAATAATTAAATCTATTTTTAAATAATTAAAATAATAAACTAATAAATTAAACGAAATTAAGAAAAAAAATTATAAAACGTTTCCAATCCAAGGAATTGGAACTCTGGAACATGAAAAAATCAATTTTTTTTAATACTAAGTTTTCAAAATGGCTAAATAAAAGGCGAAACGTCAACAATAGTAATATTTTGTTTTAAATAAAATCCTAAGATGTCCCTATAAATATATGAAAATTATTTAATTTAAATCAGTAATAATTAAATTTATATTTAATTAATTTAAAATAACAATCAGCAAAAACATTTTAATTTAATTGAAACAAATAAATCAAATTAAATTTTAAAAAAAACTGAAACAGTACCAAACTAAACAAACCCTGAAAGTTTAGAACTGAAAAAATATTTTTTTGAATACTTATAATTACAAAATTTTGAAAATACCTAAATAAAAAGCAAAACGTCACCAATAGTAATATTTTGTTTGACATAAGACCCTAAATTGTCTCAAAGAGCAAAAATTATTTCAATCAACTATTTGAATCAGTAATAATTAAATCTATTTTTAAATAATTAAAATAATAAACAAATAAATTAAACGAAATTAAGAAAAAAAATTATAAAACGTTTCCAATCCAAGGAATTGGAACTCTGGAACATGAAAAAATAATTTTTTTTTAAATACTAACCTTTTAAGGCGAAACGTCAACAATAGTAATATTTTGTTTTAAATAAAATTCTAAGATGTCCCTATGAATATATGAAATTATTTAATTTAAATGAGTAATAATTAAATTTATATTTAATTAATTTAAAATAACAATCAGCAAAAACATTTTAATTTAATTAAAACAAATAAATCAAATTAAATTAAAAAAAAATCTGAAACAGTACTAAACTAAACAAACCCTGAAACTTTAGAACTGAAAAAATATTTTTTTGAATACTAAGTTTTCATAATGTCTAAATAAAAAACGAATCAACAAAAGTAATATTTTGTTTTAAATAAAATCCTAAGATGTTCCTATAAATATATGAAATTATTTAATTTAAATCAGTAATAATTAAATTTATATTTAATTAATTTAAAATAACAATTAGCAAAAACTAAACATTAGAACTTTGGAATCGAAAAAAATAGATTTTTTTCAATACTAAGCCTTAGAAATGTCTAAATAAAAGGCGAAATGTCGACAATAGTTTAATTTTGTTTTAAATAAAACCTTAAATAGTCCAAATGAATAGATACATAAATTTCAAATCAATTAGTTTAAATCAGTTGTAATTAAATTTATATTTAATTAATTCAAAGTAATAATTAGCAAACGTTTATTATTTCATCAAACTTGAAAAATTCGAATGGTACTAAAAATCGATAAATAATCGATGATTACTTAGAGAAAATTATTCAATTGAAAAATTAGACAAAAATCGGTTTTATTTCGTATTTGTTTTAAATTTAAATTAATTTTGATTTTTTTTTAATTATCAGCCGATCAATAAACAGAAAAACTTAAGAAAAATATTCTTACCATTTGATGGGCTGCTGTTAAACACTAATCACAAATTATTTATTAACAAAAGACCAGTTGGAAATGATGCGTGAACTGTTTGCTATTGGCTTTATAACTCCCAGAACCCCACCACAATTTTTGCAAATTGAGGATAAATTTCATACTGATAAGGGCTGTTGCAGTTCTCAGAAGTCCAATTAAAGAACTTGAAGAAGTCACACACTGATATCAACAACAACGTACTGTATGTCCCCGTATCAAATTCACAACAGGAAAAACAACTTCATTTTCAATTTTACAAAAAAAATGATAAAAGAATAATATTTTTTGCTTAATGTATTTTCAAGAGGATGGTTGTCCAGCGCATTTAGCTCGTACTATTTGTAATTGGCTAAATTGCAAATTTGGAGATAATTATATTGGCAGAGGTGGACCAGTTTTATGGCCGCCAAGGAGCCCTGATTTGACAATACCAGATTTTTATTTGTGAGGCGTTTAAAACAAATTGCTTAAAAAAAGATTCACCCTATAATGTCAAAGTATAAAAAAATCGGATAAAAGATGCTGTTGCATCCCTAACAATTGAGGAAATTTGCAAAAGTTATAAAGAGTTAGGAGTTAGAATTGAACGAGGTAGTGAGTTAATCGAATAGTAGAAATTGGCTTTAATTAAACCACAATTTGTAATTTTTTAGTTAAAAATAAGAAAATTTTGGATACTTTTTTTTTTGGTTTTTTTTTTTTTGATTTTGAGATCACTCATGATGACATTTTTGATAGCATATTTATTCATTTTAAATTAAACAAAAAATGTTATTCCTTTGTCATTTTTTGTAAAATTAAAAATACAGTTTGTTTTCTTCTTCTGAACTCAATCTGGGGATATACTGTATATAAACTGAACTTTTTCTTAGAAAATCAATCAAAACTTTAATAATTAATCAATATTTAATTCAAAATAGTTTTCGCTTTTAAAACTTTGCCCTATTTCTGCAAATAGACTGCAAAGGGCGTGTTATTAACTTTATTTTAAAAACAATATTGCACTTTTCCAAGAGTTTTTATTCACAAAAATATATTTCTTATGCTTTTATTAGAAAAAAGTAAAATTTTATTAGAAATAGCAATTTATGTAAAACAGGCTTTTAATTTTCAATTAGTTTAAAATCCAATTTAAGAAATAAATTACAAACAAAAATCACAAATTGTGTTATGCTAGACTTAGACTATTATAAAGTTTGTTTTTTGGAGAATCAAGCTAAATCACTATATCTCCACTCATCTGCGATCATATTATTTAAATTGTTGGATTTAACATATAAAAACTTTCAAACATCATCCAAAATAGATTTTAGATGGCTTATTAAATTTAGTAAATAATGAATTTTTATGTTAATATTATTAGTATCTATTGCTGTTACTGCAAATGTTTTTATTATTAAACTTATTATAATAAGGTCAAAGCTAATTCATTCAAACCAGATTTAGTACATATTTTGTTCTTATTGGAAGCTAACATATTTGGAAAATTTGCAATGACAACTTTTGATGTAAAGTAGCTTCTAATAGATGTCGCTAGTTTTACTATATTACGCAAGTAAAATAGGCACTTGGGTAATATATTGTTTTTTTACCAATTTTTTTAGGAATTGATACGTTTTTTGTAATAATAGTTGCAATAAACGTAAGATTTTTTTCATCATTGTGCCTATGGCGTTATTATGATTATTATAAATTAAGCTATTTTAAACAATTTGCTTCTAAACATAATATTGGTGAAAATGGTGAAAACAAAAACATTTTTATTCAAAAATATTTATAAATAATTTATCTACCTGTAAAATAACCGTAGTTTCCTGAGGTTCCTGACTGATGACAAGAACGTGGTCATCAGTGTCTCGGGAGTCTTCCGAAAAACTGGGAGTTTCGTTGTCAGTCACCCTGGAGATGTCATCGGTGTGTGATTGCGTCGAAATATCATCTAAATCATCAGCAGAATCATCCCCAAAGTCCAATTTGGTCACTCCGGTGATTTGGAAAGAGCTGGAAGAATTCTGAATTTTTTTCCGAGACGCCGCCACCACCGTAGCTGTCGTCAGGGGCTGTAAAGATGCCGCATTCGTTGCCGTCGACGATAAAACGAGGTCGCCAAGCCGCAGTGTCTCACTTGTAGTTCGATTAATTACCGAATTTTTCTTATATTTACTAGACATTTTTGTCTTCATATATTTACGTTTCTTTCTTTGATGAACACTTTAATGCATTCTATACAAAATATAGTATTTTTAAAAAATCGTCGCTTTGATTGATTTGTATTCTCGTTGTCGCACAAATGAAGTCGAAAGCTCGAGCTTGGGTGGAATAATGAAATGATAGCAAATTAAAAAACTCTAAAGCTGTTTTTTTTACCGAAAATCACTAATGGCAATCATAACATTCACCACCTAACATTAAAGGCCTTAATCGACCTAACGCGACTGACGAACCCACAGCGGATAAAAGCTTTTTCAGTTCCATACTGTACTCATACTCTATATCTTATATTGCACTCTTCTACACCAAAGTGGGCTGGACAACGCGCATGTGTTGTTCGTCAAGCACATGTTTGCTAATTTAAATATACTTCAAATTTCAAAGCGTTTACAAAAAAAAACGCCGTACTTAATATAAAACGGCTTGAAATTAGCTAATATAAACTGAAAACAATAAAAAAAATGAAAAATTATACAACAGAACATCAAGAAGAAACAAATCTACACAAATTATCATTTATAATAAACTCTCTCACATAAAATACGTTGACTTGAAATTGTAAATCTTACAACAAAGCTAAAGTAACCATTAGTACCGCGTGATCCACAATATTAAGACGTTTTTATTCAATTTTGGTTCAAATAAGTCATTATTTTGTAATGTTTTATAGATTTTCATAAAAATGGTGGATGCGCCAACTACACAATTTTTATAGATAGGCAGTTTTGGCAGTCGCTACCATTCTTAATCATTAAGAGTAGGAAGAAATCAAATGACGCAAAAGCCTGCGACAGGCATTTACTCAAAAATATCAGTGTCAGTTATGAATAAACACCTGCAATACCGGTAATAAAATAGCTGAATTAAGCAAAGACAATCGTTTTATTTTATAAAACCACCCTTGATTAAAGTTGTTATTATTATACACCTTGTATATTGATTGATAATAAGGATTGGTATTGTGCTTTTAATCAAGTCATAGCCGGCTATGGTTTTTATTTAAAAAAAACTCAAGTTGGTTTAAAGTTCTGATTGAGTTTGGTTTTATTTTTACTTTCTTTCTAATATTAGATTTTCTTATAAAGACTTTTTACTTTTAAATTAGTTCTTAAACTTAATTGTGGCCAAACGGAGGTTGTTTGATGATATTATTGTAGTATCGCTCATAATTGTGTCTAAATAAAAAAATAATAACATTATTTTTTTGAATACTTATACATATTTTAGACCGCTACACATTGAGTGAGTTAATTTTGCCAAAATTAGCGCATAATGACAACAAAAACCTGTCCAGATTTTGCCGAAATTTAGTTAAAAAACAGATATGTTAATGTAATTCACGATTTATTTAATAAAATTAGAAAATTCTAATTATTTACTCTATATTTTACAACAATTTCAAAAAGTGGGGATAAGACGTTGAAGAAATTACGAGCAATTCTGTCTACATAGGCCCGGATAATACACATTATTCTTACAAAAAAAGTATTTTTTGTAATATTTGTGAGAGCTTTTGTTGATTTTAATGACAAAAGTTAGAGATAAAACAATTTGTTATGCTTTGGCGATCCTGGAATGTAATAGAAGATGAGCGGCAGGCAATAAAAATGACCCAGCTGTAAAGAGTCTCTTTCCCTTGAAATTCTTTTTAGTGATCATTTTTGTTATTTACAAGTTTTTAGAATTTTTACTGAAAAAAAAACAACACTTGAGCTTTACAAATTACTGATAATATTATGTACAAATAATTGACACTTTTTAAAAAATATACTACTATTAGATAAAGTATTCTTACTAACAAACTAAATACTATAAATAAATAGATAATAAATTCTTCTTTTTCGGCCACTTTATAAAGTAAGTCAAATTTTTGCAAAAACTTTTATTTCAAGTTTATTAAAATTAATTGATTTAACAAAAACTTTTTATTATTTTTTTAGAAAAAATATTTATTATGATGCCTTGATTTAAAGTCGACTTCAATAATTAATTTTTCTCAAACAACTGATTCTTTATTAAAAATAATAATTTAAAAAAGTTGTCCTTACGCAAAAAATGTTATTTAAATTAGTAAACAAAAGCTATCTATTTATAAAAACAATTAAATTAAAGTTGTTTTTTGTTTTTAACTATACCTGTCACAATAGCATCTACTGAACGCAGTTTTTCTAAACTGGAATTAATAAAAACGAAATATTATGGACCAAAAACGATTATCAAATTTATCCTTGATTTTAATTGAAAACTTTATAGCGAAAGAGTTAGACCTATCGAATTTAGTGACAAATTTTGCTACCATGAAAGCAGGAAAAAAATCGTTTTAATAGTTATAATTTGATTGTAAAATATAATAAAGTTGTTTTTGTTTGCTTTCAGAATTATTAAAAGTATTTTTTTATGTATGATGACAATGTTTTATTTATTAGATAAAAATCTAGATAATTTATTACAGATTTAATAAAAAGTGTTATAAAAAAATTGAAAACAAAAAAAAAGAGTATAAGACCTATCACAAAGTTTAATATTTTTTAAACCCGGGCCTGCAATTAAGTTGCTACGCCACTGTACCTGCATTTAAAATTTAAAAAAAAAACGTTTTTTTTTTATTATTTCTTTTTTCATTTATAGGTTAAGAATGATAACGATTGATGTAGAACCGATAGAAAACTTAAAGATTAATACAAAAACTAGTTTCTTATAATAGAATTAGTCTTCTCTTAAAAACTATTAGAACGCAGTTTTTCTGGGCTTGATTTTTATTAGTTTTTCAGATTTTTTTCAGAACAATTAGACTTGATTTTTAAAAAACTCAAAGAATTAAAAATTTTTCAACATAATCAAAAAACATCAAAAATGCTGAAATTTAATGTTTTTTAATATGTGAGATCTATCTTAAAGAATTAAAAAATTTACACTTTAAAAACTTTAAAAGTTGCAAAAATTGAAATAATTTTAAGGAAAAGCACGTTATATTACAAAATAATTACTTATTTAAGCCCAAATTAAAAAGAAACGTCTTCTTTTTGTCATTTCTTCTCACTTTAAGAATGATAGCGACTGCCATAAAACAATTTAATAAAATATGATGACAATGTTTTATTTATAAAATAAAATTCTAGATAATTTTTTACCGATTTATTAAAAAGTGTTGTAAAAAATTTGAAAACAAACAAAGGGGTATAAGACCTATCACAAAGTTTAATATTTTTTAAACCCGAACCGGCTATTGAGTTGCTGTCTATAGCATACTTTTGCAACTTGTTTCAAAAAAACAAAACCGCATTTTTCGAAAAGTCTTAAATTTATTGCATAGAGTGTAATAGCTGTGATATAAGACAAACCCATAAATCAGCTCAAACCTAATACAAAAAGCACTTAGCTCACTTAAAATACGGGAAATTGGACAAGTCGAGTATAGTACAGCACGCCTTTAACAGCAGTCATCATATTAGAATTAACAGTTTAGATTTATTCAAATAAAATTCAAATAAACAAATAAATCTGAACATTAAAATGAGGTAAATGCTCTTTCTCCCCACAAAATTTCCTAACCCAGGTAAAATCAAGCAAATAACAGTTTTTCAGATGACCACATGGTAGTCGAAAAAGGGTATAAGACCTATCACAAACTTTAAAGGACGCGCAAATATTTTTTGAACACGGGTCTGCTATTGACTTGCTACGCCACTGCCCCCCAGGTACAATTCTGAGTACTTTTAATTGTTGATAAAATGCCTTTTCTACTTATTAAGGTCCAAATTTAATCCTGTAACAAAATAAACGTACTATGATTGTAGCGGCTTACGAACCAAAATTGATATTTTACTATTTAGACACATTAAATCACAATACCACAACCGATGAAACACCCTGTATACTATAAGCTAGCTCTTATTTTGCTTTATTTACAATAAAAGTTTTTTGTTCAAGTACTGCAAAAAGCTTGTTAAAAATTTTAAAATTTAAAAATTGTATAACTGAAAACCATCAACACTATTTTAAATTTTGAAAACAATCTTTTCGAAGAAAAAAAGAGAAAAATCATATAGAAAAAAACCAGACAGATTAAATTAGAGTTTTTAATTTTTTATATTATGTTTTAAAACACTGTACAGTGGGAAAATAAGTATTATTATGAATTGTCCAGCACATAATTTTAAAATATAATTTTAATTTTCATTAAACTAACTGTAGCGCCGAATTTGGCATTGTCTTTGTTATACCAAACTAAAGTAAATAATAAAAATGTCACCAAATAGGCTAATTATTAACAATGTAAAAAATAAATACGCGTTGAATGAAAGACGTAGGTATTAGTCAGAGCAATAAATTTTCTTTATTTAATTACGCTTATGCAATCAAGCTCAAAATTTGTCTTTTAAATCAATTTGCAAGCAGCTCTTTCAGTTTTTAGAGAAGATTTTGAATTATTTTGTTATTTGAATAATTAAAGTATTAAAATAAAATTTTTTTGATAATTGTACACATGTTTTTGATTATTTGATTTCGACTTAGCTATGCGAATTCAACAATTTTCAAACATTGAATTAAATAAATAATAGATAGGGGTTTTAATTGTATTAATTTTATCTTTTTAAAACAAATAAGAATTTAGCTAATTTGAGAAACTTAATAATATATATTATTCTTTGGCAAGCGTCATCAAAGAAAAGATGGGTGCCGTCGATACTGCTACTGCTATGGAAGAAAACGTTCCTATAAAAAAACGAAAATGGGGTGTAAACAAAAATTTAATAATGTTAAAAGTGACTCTTTTTTTCTTATACGGAGGTAAAAGTGAGAAATTAATTATTATATCTAATATTCTACTTTTAGCCACCTCATCCTTGATGCCATATCTAACAATTCATATGCAGAGCCTTGGAATTACAGTAGAAGAAATTGCAATGATCTATCTGGCTTTGCCTTTCACGACATTCCTAGCTCCTCCTATAACGGGATTTTTGGTGGACAAATTTGGAAAATATAAGCCAGTTGTTATAATTTCATTTCTTTTAACGGCGGTTTTGCATCACACATTTTTGCTTATTCCACATAAAGAAACGCCAGGAACAATCCCATCGGGCTACATTATCACTCATCCAAGAAAAAACTACTCGGATGTTTGGTGGAGCCCATGTCCCAACAAAGAATGCCCAGAAGTCGAAGAGCTTGATATTGTTCTAGACATGTGTGTTGATCATTGCTTGCTAAAAAAGACAGAAACATCTTTAAACGAAGGATTAGATGATCCTGGAACAACCGACGATTTAACCTTTCACTTGAAAAAAAGTCGAAACATCACTTTAGACATGCATCCTAATCTGGGTGAACCAATTGAACAAGGCGGTGTTGAATTAGGCTCTGAAGAAGATGAAGATGTAACAGACATTAATAAACGTTTTAGAAGAAAGCTTCTTAAACGCGAAGGAGTCAACACAACAGAATTGGAGGAAAATGATTTGCGTTGCGGTGGTAGAGTATCAGCCAATACTAACACTGAAAAAAAGCTTCAAAACTACTCATCTGATTGTATTGTACAAAAATGCCATTTTATCATTGGAGGCCCACAGACTTGTCCACCAGATTATAAAAAAGCTAGCGAGAACATATTCTGGATTTATTTTGTTTTGCGCTTTTTAGCAACTATCATTCAAACTGCTGGTATGACCATCATGGATCCGATAGCTTTAACCATGATTGAAAAATATGGTGGAGATTTTGGTAAAGAAAAGCTATTTTCTAGTCTTGGAATGGCATTATTCTCACCTATAACTGGAATTTTAATTGATTTGAATAGTAACCGCTTAGGTTATACCGATTATTCACCTGCATTTTATACTTATGATGCTCTTCTAATTATTTCATCTATTGCTGTTTATCTAATGCCACTTGGAACAAAACTTCCAGCCGATAATCTCTTTCGTGATTTGCGCAGCATTATTCAAGTACCCCATGTGGTAGTGTTTATTATTTTCTTATATATCCTAGGAAATTTATGGGGTTTTATTGAAAGCTATTTATTCTTCTATTTAAGAGATTTGGGGGCTCCTAATTATTTGCTCGGAATAACGGTGACTGTAGGTACTTTAAGCAGCATGCCGTTTCTGTATGGTGCTGATAATATCACCAGAAAAGTGGGACACATTACAGTGATAATTGTCGCTTTTTTTGCTCATGCTGTTCGCCTACTTGGATATTCGCTTATTGAGTAAGTACTTATTTATTCAATAAAATCCATCAAATTATTTAAATTTAGAAATGCTTGGTGGTGCTTCCCGTTTGAGGCTTTAGAATCTATATCAGTTCACATGATGTGGGTGGCCGCAGCTACATATTGTGCCATACTGGCGCCCAAAGGGCTGCTTGCTACACTTATTGGCGTTCTTGGAATGGCACATTTTAGTATCGGTAATATAAATTTTTAGAATATCTTTAGAATCTTTAGTTCTATACTACAGTTTTATTAATTGCTTGAAAGTTTTTTCTACTAAATATTGAGAGCTTTTTCGACTACCATGTGGTCATCTAGAAAACTGTTATTTGCTTGATTTTACATGGATTAGGGAATTTTATAGGGAGAAAGAGCATTTACCTCATTTTAATGTTCAGATTTATTTGTTTATTTGAATTTTATTTGAATAAATCTAAACTGTTAATTCTAATATGATGACTGCTGTTAAAGGCGTGCTTTACTATACTCGACTTGTCCAATTTGCCGTATTTTAAGTGAGCTAAGTGCTTTTTGTATTAGGTTTGAGCTGATTTACGGGTTTGTCTTATATCACAGCTATTACACTCTATGCAATGAATTTAAGACTTTTCTAAAAATGCCGCTTTGTTTTTTTTGGAACACGTTGCAAAAGTATGCTATAGACAGCAACTCAATAGCGGGTTCGGGTTCTAAAAATATTAAACTTTGTGATAGGTCTTATACCCTTTTTTTTGTTTTCAATTTTTTTATAACACTGTTTATTAAATCTGTAATAAATTATCTAGAACTTTGTTTTATAAATAATACAGTGTCATCATATTTTATTAAATTGTTTTATGGCAGTCGCTATCATTCTTAAAGTGAGAAGAAATGACAAAAAGAAGACGTTTCTTTTTAATTTGGGCTTAAATGAGTCATTATTTTGTAATACAACGTGCTTTTTGTTAAAATTATTTCAATTTTTGCAATTTTTGAAGTTTTTAATGTGTAAATTTTTTAATTCTTTAAGATAGACCTCACATATTAAAAAACATTAAATTTCAGCATTTTTGATGTTTTTTGATTATGTTGAAAGATTTTCAATTCTTTTAGTTTTTTTTTAAATCAAGTCTGATTTTTTGAAAAAAATCTGAAAAACTAATAGAAATCAAGCCGAGAAAAACTGCGTTCTAATAGTTTTTAAGAGAAGACTAATTCTATTATAAGAAACTAGTTTTTGTATTAATCTTTAAGTTTTCTATCGGTTCTACATCAATCGTTATCATTCTTAACCTATAAATGAAAAAAGAAATAATAAAAAAAAACGTTTTTTTTTTTAATTTTAAATGTAGGTACAGTGGCGTAGCAACTCAATAGCAGGTCCAGGTTTAAAAAATATTAAACTTTGTGATAGGTTTTATACTCTTTTATGTTGTTTTCAATTTTTTATAACACTTTTTATTAAATCTGTAATAAATTATCTATCAATTAAAATCAAGGATAAATTTGATAATCGTTTTTGGTCCATAGTATTTCGTAAGTATTTTTTTATGAACTCCAGTTTAGAAAAACTGCGTTCAGCAGATGCTACTGTGACCGGTATAGTTAAAAACAAAAAACAAGTTTTATTTAATTGTTTTTATAAATCGATAGCTTTTGTTTACTAATTTAAATAACATTTTTTGCGTAAAGACAACTTTTTAAATTATTATTTTTAATAAAGAATAAGTTGTTTGAAAAAAATTAATTATTGAAGTCTACTTTAAATCAAGGCATCATAATAAATATTTTTTCTAAAAAAATAATAAAAAGTTTTTGTTAAATCAATTAATTTTAATAAACTTGAAATAAAAGTTTTTGCAAAAATTTGACTTACTTCATAAAGTGACTGAAAAAGAAGAATTTATTATCTATGTATTTATAGTATTTAGTTTTTTAGTAAGAATACTTTATCTAATAGTAGTATATTTTTTAAAAAGTGTTAATTATTTGTACATAATTTTATCAGTAATTTGTAAAGCTCAAGTGTTGTTCTTTTTTCAGTAAAAAGACATCTTCTAATACAAATAGACTTGTCTTATGTTATACAATTGTGCATCTGGGTCGCATAACTCTAAAAACTTGTAAATAACAAAAATGAATTTCAAGGGAAAGAAACTCTTTACAGCTGGGTAATTTTTATTGCCTGCCGCCCATCTTCTATTACATTCCAGGATCACTAAAGCATAACAAATTGTTTTATCTCTAACTTTCGCCATTAAAATCAACAAAATCTCTCACAAATATTACAAAAAATACTTTTTTTATAAGAATAATGGGTATTATCCGGGCCTATGTTGACAGAATTGCTCGTAATTTCTTCAACGTCTTATCTTCACTTTTTGAATTGTTGTAAAATATAGAGTAAATAATTAGAATTTTCTAATTTTATTAAATCAATCGTGAATTACATTAACATATCTATTTCTTAACTAAATTTCGGCAGAATCTGGACAGGTTTTTCTTGTCATTATGCGCTAATTTTGGCAAAATTAACTCACTCAATGTGTAGCGGTCTAAAATATGTATAAGTATTCAAAAAAATAATGTTATTATTTTTTTATTTAGACACAATTATGAGCGATACTACAATAATATCATCAAACAACCTCCGTTTGGCCACAATTAAGTTTAAGAACTAATTTGAAAGTAAAAAGTCCTTATAAGAAAATCTAATATTAGAAAGAAAGTAAAAATAAAATCAAATTTAATTAGAACTTTAGACCAACTTGAGTTTTTTTTAAATAAAAACCATAGCTGGCTATGACTTGATTAAAAGCACAATACCAATCTTTCTTATCAGTCAATATACAAGGTGTATAATAATAACAACTTTAATCAAGGGTGGTTTTGGAAAATAAAACGATTGTCTTGGCTTAATTCAGCTATTTTATTACCGGTATTGCAGGTGTTTATTCATAACTGACACTGATATTTTTGAGCAAATGCCTGCCGCAGGCATTTGCGTCATTTGATTTCTTCCTACTCTTAATGATTAAGAATGGTAGCGACTGCCAAAACTGCCTATCTATAAAAATTGTGTAGTTGGCGCATCCACCATTTTTAAGAAAATCTATAAAACATTACAAAATAATGACTTATTTGAACCAAAATTGAATAAAAACGTCTTAATATTGTGGATCACGCGGTACTAATGGTTACTTTAGCTTTGTTGTAAGATTTACAATTTCAAGTCAACGTATTTTATGTGAGAGAGTTTATTATAAATGATAATTTGTGTAGATTTGTTTCTTCTTGAAGTTCTGTTGTATATTTTTTTTTTTATGTAAGATGAAAGAGTTTATATAAGGCTATAGATGTTTCACATTACAAACTTTTTAGAAAGTGGTAAAACTGTGTTAATAATTTTTTTCATATTGAGATTTTTCTTAAGGTAGGGGCAGTGGGAGTTTTATTGGTGGCCACATAATTGGAAAAATGGGTATCCGCGAAGGATTTCGTTTTATGGGGCTGGTGGCTGTTATTTCAGGTATTGCTTATGCTCTTTTGCACGTTCTTTGGCTGCGAAAAATTCAAAAACCAGATGACGAAGAAACTCCCGAATTTAAAAATAACGCTGAACCGAAGTTCAAAGATCAAGCCACCATGGTCAGTTTTGAGCGGTTAAGTTTAGTCATTGAGTATAATCAAATTGGATCCCTCACATCTTTGGGCCGAGGTCCACGCGATGTAATGTTTAGAGCTAGAAGTAACAGTATCAGAAGAGGAAGCTACTCCAGTGGAATGTTTCACACCACTAAAGACGCTAATTCAAAAATTGATTTACTTAAATCTGCAATTGAAGTAAATCATCACAAAAGCACCAGTCACGCAATCTCAAGCAATCACCAAAATACCAACAGTAGTGGAAAAGTACTATTTCCTATCAAAATCTAATACCAATTAAATATTACTGTTTCAGCTTTATTCCGATTTGAAAACTCAAAGTGCAGATCGTGAAATTGAAAATCTTATTCCTAAAGAAACTGATGAAATTATTTATGATTCTGTTAAAGCTAAATCTGACAACCACTCAGAGTCCCAATCAAGCTAATTGATTGGATGAAGCAAATTTCTGACTTATGTCAATGGGGTTTTTGCACGTATTTTTATTGTATAAAAAATACCTATTTTTTTAAGCTGTGTCTTTTTGTATATTTTTTAACAATTAGATACTTACATCCAAGTTTAAAGTATTTTTTTTATTCAATAACAGCGCTAATGCTATTAATGTTACCTTTAGACTGCTTTTGGTGATTATCAAACTATCTATGCTCTGTTGTCCTATCCGTCAAGTATTGTAAACTGTTGACTAATTTTAAATAGACCACACATAACAGAAGCAAAATACTTCTTTAGTTTAATAATTGTTGAAAGTTGCAGAAGCAAACAAGAGACAAGAAAAAATAAATACAATAATTATAATAAAAATTTACACAAAAAAGTTTAGTGTAAAACTAATTCTGACTTGGAACCAGATCTAATTTTGACTTGGACCTAAAAATATTAAAAAAAAATGTTTTTAGTAAAAACAAACTTTTCTTTTAAAAAACGGAAAAAAAATTGAGAAAAAACACATTATTTGTTTTATCTAATAAAAACAGAGATAATAATTGAACAAAATTAATTAATTGAGAATTGCTTGTCTAATTCTCGACTGGCAATTTCAATAACAATTAATTTTAAATCAAGTAGGCTACAACTTTTTTTTTACAAATTATTATAGTGACGGCATCGCACTTTTCAAAGCGGTTATTTCCTCAATTTTAGGAATAAAAGGAAAGTGGTTTCACAAGGATCTTAAGAGTTATAAGCAAAAATGTACAAAAACATTACCTGTTTTTGTTCTAAATTTGGGCCTAACTTTTTTGTTTATAAACCGATTTAAATATTTTTTGTTTCCAAGAATGGTCTCAAAGAAATTTAGCAATAATCTGCATAACTTTCTAGAAAATTTAATAACATTCAAATGTTTTGTTGGAAAAAAAATGATATCATATTTATTTGCATAAAACTTTGCTTTTGTATTTTTCTTGAATATATTGTAATTAATTGCTTGATTGGGTAAATTAGTTTTTCTTACAAAAACCAGCAATTTTATCATTTGTTATCATTTTTTTCGTAGTTTTATGTAATGGCTTTTGGCATTGCCTACTCAAGCTTAGTTTATTGAGACCGGGCGCTCGGTGTAACGGATAGATATTTGTGTGCTACAGTTAAATAAAACATATATTAGGCCCTTTAGACAACGAATTTTATGACTAAAATAACTTAAAAATAAAAACACTTTTTCGCGTTTTAAAACATTATGTGTAGTGTTTTTTTTTATTATGTGAGAATGTGAAAGACCTTGTGTTGGTGGATTAGAACATCAAAGGAACCTACATCAGGGAAAAATCAAAAAGGTAATGTACAATTAAATTTTTGTGTTGATTTTTAATTATATTCAGATTGATAGAAAGAATTATTCCGTAAATTATGATGGTCCGTTTATTCGATTTTCCACCAATTTAGAACCAGAAAAGTGCTAAAATTTATAATTTCTTTTATTAGAAAATTTTTTTAAAATTGTCTTTAGGCGTAGTTTTTAATATAAAAAGAAAATTGATTATTTATTTTTAATCATAGAGGCTCCAGTAACAAATAATTTTGAATCAAGTATGCCATGAATTATGACATTAAGCTACTACTCAATTGTTTTTTTTTTACAAATAATTTTAGTAATGACGTGGCACTTTTCAAAGCGGTTGATTAATCAGTTTTAAGTATAAAAAAATTATTCAAATCGGATTTCCGAGTTTAAAAACATTAAAAGTCATTTGTGAAGTGCGTTTTTTTTATTATGTGAAGATCTGAAAAATAAAGCTTTGCGTTTTGTTCCAGGTAGGTCCCAGGAGCCCCCAGCCCCCAGCTTTGTTCATCTGGCCAGGTTAGTGCAATCCAATTTTGGGTGATGGGTCTTAATTATTATATCTTAACTGATAAAATTATTGCCTAAATTAAAAGGATTTATTCAACTTTTTAGTAATTGTCAATTTTAAAGCAACTTTAAGCAAAATAATAAAATTCACATTTTTCTTTATTAGAAGACTTTTCCGAAAATGCCCTTAAGGATAGTTTTTAATATAAAAAATAAATAAATAATTTTAATCATTTGTAATCATTGACGTTTCAATTGCAATTGTTTTTGAATCAAGTAAGCCGTGAGTTTGACATAAAGCTACTCAATTGTTTTTACAATTTTTTATATTCACGACGTAGTTTCTTTCAAAACGGGTGTTTTGTGCTAAATAACATTAATAAAAGGTTTTAAAGCGCCTTTCCGGGTATTTGTGAAGTGTTTTTCTTTATATTCTGTGAGGATGTGAAGGGTTTTTTGGTGGGGCCCCCTTAGATAGTACTTGCAGGTAGGACAAGTATTTCAGAGAAGCAAGCCCCTCAGCTTTCTATATTAGAAAGACCGCAAACTGGTAATGTACAAACAAATTTTGGGGCCGTTCATCACTTTTAATATTCAATATTCTTTAAATCAAAATGGCGTATTTTACTTTTTGGAAATTTTCCTTCAACTTTAAACTAGAAAAAGGCCTAATTTTACATTTCTTTCCATTAGACAACTTTTTTTAAGATGCCTTTGAGCGGTTTTTTTTTTAATAAAAATAAAATTAGTTGGATGAAACAGTGTCATATATTATGTCTGTACTTTTGCTGAAGAAGGTCATTGACCTATCTAATAGCCTACTTATTAGAAAAAGAATTTTAAAAGTGTTATAATATTTATTTGATTTGAAGCGATCAGGCAGAATAGCCAACGTAATTTTATTCCATTTAATCATTGCTGCCAACTGTCAATGTGTCATATTTTTAAAAATTACCTATAGTACGTTTAATAAAGATTATCATTGCAGTAAGCTGCTTTGAAACTATATTTATTATTAAAGCAGCTATGATGCAGTCTTACAGTTAAATTGCATGTTTTGTTTCAATAAATGGTGTTCTCTATTTCTGTTTTATCCCGCAAAAAAAATGTATTTGTAGTAGAAATGGTTTTAAAATTATAGCAAATTTGCATTTTTTATTGAAATTATTTTATAATTAAATAAAGACTTGTTTTTCTGTTTGTTATCAGTTCTGTAAATAGCAACAGTTTTGTAGTTTTTTATGTCATTTTTTCTGTTGTATTACAATAAATTAATTATAAATAAAGTGTAAGTAATCTTTTGTAATAGAGTAAAATTGTCTATATAGGTATTTTCTGTTACGTCACATTAATCTAAGTTTTCAATTTATTGTAAAAAGAAATATTTAGAAAACTAATCAATTTCACTGTCTCCGTCTTTTTCTTTTTAATAAAAACATTTATAGTGATTGGTGTCAAATGTATGTTTGCTTCTCTAAGGGAGATATATAAGTGACTTAGAATTCTCATAGTTAAAGCTTTCAGTATATATGCTATGCTTCTTGCTATTTATGGGTTTATTAAAAGACGTCAAAAACCAAACACTCACTTTTTTACATAGTTTTTTAAATATTTGTTCAATAACGTCTTAAACAATTAGACATATGTATTACAATTTCTAATTTGTTTTATTTTATTCTAATTGAATTAATTGATTGATTTTTATTGTAACTTTGGATTTTTTAAAATGCGGAATTCTCAAGCGAATGGAGATCTAAGCAAACGATCATTTTTAAGTAACAGATTATTTTAAACCAAGTAAACGTTTTTTACTAATTATTGTAAATAAAGCTGTTTTTTATATTACGTAGTTGTTGTTTTTATTATTATTGACGTTTTGTGATTATGTGTTACGATGGTTTATCTATAAAAATGCGGAAATTTTTGTCAGATTTTAAAATGCGCACAAATGACTGCTTTCGTTTTCTGAAGGGGAGAAGCCGAATTTGAGATCTAAGCAAACAGCGTTTATTTTGTAGGTGGCTGGTATCGTTTTCTGAGGGGAGAAAACAGATGTGAAATCTTGTCAAACATTTTTTTAGTTTTGCAAATATTAGCGTTTCTTTTTATTATTTTAACAGTGGATTAGGACTACTGGGGACACCACTTAAGCCACAACTTTCTTGAAATACGAAAAAGGCGTTATTTAATTTCACATATTTTTTTTGAATTGTATTTAAACATTTCAACAAATACTCAACCAATTAAAATCGTTTTTTCTTTCACAATAAACACATTTGTTCTTATTTTTTTAATCGACTTCAAAAAAGGAGGGGGTTCTCAATTTGGCTGTATTTTTTTATGAGTTACCTCATAACTTTTTTCTCGGTGAGCCTATTTTGAATATTCCTTTATTGAAAGCTGGTGCTTTCCATGTGTTGCCATTTAAATTTAATGTCCATTCCATGTTTAATTAGCACTTACAATTGATTGTAAGAGATTAAAAAATTATATTTTAATGTTAGTTTATTAAATTATTTAAACAAAAATCAATTTGAATCAATTAAATACGTAAAATAATTAATCAATTGATGTCGGTTTTTTAAAATATTTTTTTTTTAATTATTTTAGTCTTTTCCAAGACGCTTTTTTCAAACTTTTTTTTAATTAAATAACCACTGAAGAGCATTATTAAGTGATGTGAAAATGTAAACCAGTAAATCCAAAGTACGTATATTTTATTTTGCTTCGAGAAACAAATAATACTGTTGTTTGTTAAAAATTAACGTAGAAAATTTTAAATATTACACATATAAATCAGGACTCTCTTACAGATAACTTTAAATAATTTTTTTTAAATAATTGTTCATTTGTTAAAAAATAAAATTATATAAAAAATAACTATGCTTTGCATAAATAGCTAAATATTAAAATAATCGAAAAACAGGAATCAATATAAAAAGCGTAACCTCGTTAAGTAAATATAAAAAATAATGACTAGATGTTAGTGGAATACAAAGTGCTTCTCTATACTACTGTTCCAACCATGAAGGGTATGTTGAATTTGGTGTCTTCACTTTTATATTAAATTGCTTTAAAGTAGCTTCTAAAGCTTGTTGATTACCAGAAAAATATGCAGAGATCGCGTTGTGGAATAAAAGCAATTGTTTATGCATCACTTTTATCTAGAAAATAATTAGAAGAGGATTATTATATTTTAATAATTAGTAACACTTACTCTATTTTCATCCAAAAATTTCATTTTAATGGTCACTTCAGCTCGCAACTTCATAAACTGCTGTCTATGCAACTCGTAGCCCTGTTGAGCTTCTTCTAAACCAATCGCTCCGTCAGGCTTTGTAGACATTGACTCTAAATCAGTACGATAAGCATCATATTCAATTCTAGAAGCTTCATATTGTCTAATGCTTTGTAACGTATCTTCAATTGTTTTATTACAGAGAGTGTTAACAGACGATATAAAAAAATTTAAAGCTCCTAAAAGTGTTTCTCCATTTTTTGTTAAACTTCGTTGTGTTTCTGAATTGTATAAAAACTCTTCCTGTAGTTCTGGAGATTTTTGAGCCAACTCTGAGAATGCTTCACCTAAATCGTGCTGTGTTTGAACTACATGATAAAAATGGCTTGTGAGCGCTCGAGCAAGTCGCAGAATGTTGCAGTACTTTTTCTGAGTTTCACGCAATTGTTCTATTTGGGCCTCCAACTCTAAAAATGCATTAATTTATATTTGGAAACACTGTGATTCTTTAAAAAATCCTATTATCTAATATGTACAAACTTATCATTAAAAAAAAATTGTGTAACTTATATATAATACAGAACACACATCTTCGTTTCTAATCCAATATATTACTATAGCATAGATAGATAATTATAACAAAAAACAAAGATTATAATAATTTTATAAGCATAAAAAATAAATGTAGGTTATCTATCATACATTATAAAGTCATTAGTAATTTTTTATTTATCCTATTTTTAATATATTTTTTGGTGCGATTCTTAAATATATACAATAGAAAAAGTGAACTTGATTTTATCACGTATTATGTAACTTGGTTCACTTTCACTCATCAATAATATGAAGTTTTGCAATAGAATGTCAATGATGTGACAAAAAAACCATCTCAAAACTAGGTCACTTTTTAGAATCCTTTCAACCGAATTTTTTTTTTATTTATGGAAGACGTGCAATAAAGCTATCAGCACCATTAGTGGTAAAATTTTTCATCTTTGAAACAACTTATCTAAATCAGCCGCACTATTGTGTAACGTTTTGAGTTAAGATTTATATTTTTTAACGACCGCAGCCTGGCGCTGG
The DNA here is from genome assembly GCA_947359425.1 of Lagria hirta. Lineage (NCBI taxonomy): Eukaryota > Metazoa > Arthropoda > Insecta > Coleoptera > Tenebrionidae > Lagria > Lagria hirta. The sequence continues at coordinate 3,694,977 of OX375799.1, forward strand.
TAAGCAATTTAAAGACAGTCTCTATAGGGAAGTGTTTTTAGAAGCGTTGATTTGGCGTACAAGACGCAGGAAGGAGAGTTTTCTATGGAACGCCAATACTCCTTATAAAACCTTTCTTCTGGGAAATTTTGTTGCTATGGTTGGCATAATTTGTTTCATTTATAACAAAAAATTAATAGAGAAGAGCAGAATGATCATTTCATGGCTTGTTTGAAGCCACTTTGTCTTCTAATTTGAACTATTGAACCACTTTTCAAAATACGTTAGGTATAAAATAAATACGTATTTTCTTTCAAAGATAACAGTAATCATCCGTGAGTGAAAAATTAATAATAATGACATTATAGTTCTTTTGAAAGTTATGCATACCAACCTTTGAAAACATATCTGTTAAAGACTTCAAATTAAAAACATTAATAATCTTAAGACAGAAATTCAAAAAAATTATTTTTTTTTAATTTTTCACGGTATCTAAATGTATAAATCTTTGTGTGGTCTGGAACTTTTAGACCACATCGTAAATTGATAGAATTGTGCTACTTTAGTCCCATAGTGTATATGAACAAATTAGTTTACTTTAAGGCTTGCAATGGACATTGAAGCCAAAAAAGTGTATGGCTCTTTTCACATTTTGTCAAAATAAAATAATTTAAAGATCCCTAATCTGAATATGACTTTCAACAACATATTTCCAATAAAGGCTTTACCGGCATCAACTGTTCGAGAAGACTTTCCCAACTTTTCGAACATAAGCTGTTTGGTACACTTATAAGTTGATATGGACCAATTTTTAAGATTTTCGATTCTTGATGACGTTTTAAGAATTGTTGAGTCGTCATTCTGTGTTGGAGTAGTTGGTGTCAGGATAGCCGGGGAGCTCGTACATGATGACAATCCAGTCGGAACGGAGCGAGAATATGGACATGCCGGATTTGTTTGTACGGCAGGAACAACATTGCTCCTGTTATCACTCGGGGGCGTTTCTTTCAGCATATCATGAATACTGGTCCTTTCTAAACTAGCTGAACTTTTTATTTGGGCCATGTCCTTAAAAACAATGATAGCACCTCTTAATAAGTCCACACATCACAACTAGATTGTTAGAAATTCTCTATAATACTCACAAATGGCGTAAACTGACGGCACCAACAAATAATACAAAATTGACGGGTAGCATAAACCCCTCAAGAACAAACCCCATCAACTTCAAAATGTCATTATTGTGTCATTGACACTAATGACATTTTTAAGATCTGACGTGACAATGACATTTGACAGTTATTTTTTTTTTAAATTATTGTAAACGTGGCAAAACAAACATACAAAGCTCCCTAAAAGTTTTTTGTGCCAGAGCTCTATCTTTTCTAAGCTGTAAATGTATAAAATTTGATTTTGTTGATTATATAATAGCTTTTGAGTCTTAGTTTTCCACTTTAAAATATATTCAAATAAAGAATAGATATAATATTCACTCCGCTAACAAATTGCACACTGCGGACAAACTGCAAGAGGCAAGGAGCACAATGAAGGCTCCTTTGAGCATTACCTAAATTATTGTTTGCATTTCGAGTTTATCTCTTTGAAAAGTTAGGCGCTGTGACATAACCTACAATTTTTATTTATAAGTGTTTTGTCAAATATTTGTAAAACAAGCGTAATGGTTACAGTGTTGCAACTACGCAAATAAAAAAAAGTCATTGTTGATCATGCTGTATTTCAAATTAAATTATCAAAATTAAAATCATTTTGTACGCATGTCTGCAGTATATTTAACTGCGATTTGATTGGTTCTTGCCGGTTATGGTTTTTGGCGTCGGCGCAAACGCAATCAGCCAGCATTCTGGCGAGTTACGCTAAGCGCGCCATTTAGCGAGTTTGCGACGGTTGTCGGTATCGAATCGCAGTCGTTCGCCATCTTTTCTTTAGTAGCCGGTCGATGGTGTACCATTCTAATAAACGCTTAAAGTCTTTATTGATATAATTGTTTCACTATTATCTGTGACTTGTGAGCATTATTATTATTCGAAATATGGCGGCTCCGACAATTGATCCTCCGTTGATAAAAGCTGAAAATGAAGGAGGCGAAAATAATGATCAAAATGAAAATCACCAAAACAACTTTGCAGCAAGAGGTCGTGGGCGAGCTGGAGGACCTGGAGGATTTCGCGGTGGCTTAAACCGTCGACCGGGGGGACCATTTGTAAGTATTTGTTATGGAACTACTTATTTCCAACGTATGCGTTTACTTTTTCGAAAAAATCTAAAATGGCGGCATTTGCATTTCTTGGTTATATACATGTATTACGTATTATATTCAAACTGGGAACGTTCTGATATTCAGGTGCCAAATTATTAAATATTTTAATGATTTGTTACTATTTACTTGGTAAAGCAATAGTATTCAGCAAGCTTGGAGGTGTTAGGTTCATCCTATGAGCCAATGAACTTTTAAATTCCGTTTCAAAAGCGGTTTGTTTGAAATGTGAAATTGTTTATAGTTCAAATAGTGGTTTGATTCTTTGGGGATCCGCAGCCCGCAATTGAACCGTTTTATATCAATTTAATCAAAATGGTATATACAGAGTGTTCTAAAAGTACCCGCGAAATTGAAAAGTTTGACATAATGAAATTCAAAGACATTATTAATTGATTTGAATTTTTGGCACAATAAACTATTCACACAGTCTTACCACTTGCCAAAAAGTTTGTTTAATCTCGAGAGCGCTTTCGACCATCAAGTGGTCATCATCAGGAGATAAGTAAATCAAGATTGTTACTTGCTTAATTTAGTCGGTTTATTAAGAAATACCCACAAAACAGGAAATTCGTACAAAAGCTTACATAAACCAGGTGAATGATAATTAATTAAAATTAGTAGTCGCGACAGATTGTTTTCCGCACAGTCTAATGTGATCCAGTGGCAATGTCCTTGGCAACGAGTTTGTAAGTTTACCGTTTTAGAGATTTTACATTGATTTTTGTTTATTTTCTTTCAGCGTGGTGGTCGCGGCGGCGGTGGCGGCTTTCGAGGCGATTTTCATGGAAGACGTGGAGGAGGTCCTCCGATGGGTGGTCGTAGTGGTGGCAATAATCTTAACGATAGTGACGATGGTCCTCGAGGACAAGGACGTTTTGTTGATAAAATTGTTGAAAAACTTGCAAATATGAATGGACCAACTTTTGATCTACCGCCATTAGACATTGCAGAAAAGAAATTTTCGGGACGTACACGATTATATATCGGTAATATTGTTCCCGATACCGATGAAAATGAGTTGAGAGAATTTTTCTCTCGATACGGTGAAACCAGTGAATATTTTATGAATAAAGATAAAAATTTTGCGTTTGTTCGATTTGTAAGTTAATTTGTTTTGATTTGTATTTTTCATTTTTAAAGTTTGAAAATATTTTCAGGACTATCGGGCTAATGCAGAAAAAGCTAAACGAGAACTTGATGGATGTTTGCTTAAAGGCAGAAACATTAAAATAAGATTTGCACCAAATGGTTCTACAATTAAAATTAAGAATTTGACACCTTTTGTTTCAAATGAGTTGCTTTATCATGCTTTTTCAATATTTGGCGAGGTAAATCTTGTCTTTTTTTTTGAAAGTTTTTTGACTAATAATATTTTTGTTGCTAGGTGGAACGTGCTTATATTATTGTTGATGATCGTGGTAAATCGTCCGGCGAAGGCGTTGTAGAATTTACGCGAAAGGGTTTTGCTCTAAATGCAATTCGTAAGTGTTCTGACGGATGTTTCTTTTTGACAGCATCTCTCCGTCCCTGTATTGTCGAAAGTTTTGAACCAGCTGATGATATAGACGGTCTACAGGATAAATACCTACCCAGAAAAAATATGGATTTCAATCGCGAGCGTGAAGTTGGTCCTCGATTTGGAAATCCTAATAGTTTTGAGAATAGATACGGTGACCGATGGAAGCAACTATACGAACTTTACAGTCAGAAGGAGGCAGCTCTAAAAAAGGAATTTGACATGGACAAAGAAAAATTAGAAGCGCAAATGCACTATGCGCGATATGAACATGAAACAGAAATGTTGCGCGAGCAGTTAAGATCTAGAGAAATGGATAGAGATAGACAAAAACACGAATGGGAAATGAAAGAAAAAATGGCCGATGATCAGAAAAAGCGCAGCGACGAAATGATGCGTCGTCAACAAGAGGAAATGCAAGGCCGAATTGTAAAGCAAGAAGAAGAAATGAGGAGACGCCAGCAAGAAAACAATTTATTTATGCAAGCTCATCAATTGGATAACATGCTTGAACAACAGGAGCAGCAGCAACAGACCTTTGAACCACCACCAAACAATTTTAACTGTAAGTAATATTTTAATTTGTGGTAGTACATCTATTCATATTTTTTTTTCAGCAAATAATGAAGATGGGGACAATCGTTCAATAATGGTGAGTTTTTGCTTGAATTTATTAATATAAACATACATTTATTTGGGCATTCGTTAATTTATATTATCTGGCAAAGTAAGATTTGCTTTTAATACAGCCTCTTACTTTGTTTATGATTTTTTTTTTAAATTAGCAACTAGATTTTGCAAAAAAATTATTTTTTTGTTGATAATCTGTTCAAAATGAAGTTATCTGTACTACTGGATCTATATTATCTTGCGAAGTCATTTTGACACAGAGTTTTTGTTGCGCCTAACTATCTTTACAAGGAATTACGCAAAGGAAAAATTTATTGCCAGGGAAAAAACTTTTTGAAATTGCATAAGCTTCTATTGTTGACATTAAAAATACAATATTGTGCGAAGTGTTAATGATAACTTGATGAATTACATAGTTTCAAAAAAAGGAGAAAAAAAATTGTTACATTTGGAAATATTCGGTATTTGAAAAGATAACAATTTGATACTAACATGAATTGCTAATTGTAATTACATAATTTGTGTACTTGACTGCGCAAAAAACGGTCGTATTTTTAGTTCTCTTCTACTTTATTTTTGAGGATCTAAACATAATAGATCTAATTTCAGACAAGTTTTTACAAATAAATTTATATTATATATTATTTACAAATAGAAATGCATGGCACTTTGGCCTAATATATATTTAAGGTATTGCTGGATTATGGCTAGCTATGGTAATATCGATTAAAAGTCTGTAGCTACATGTTGAGCAGAGCAAATAATTCGGAGAGATTTTCTTTAAATTCAAAAATATTTTTCATTTGTATTCTATTTTTCTACTGCTTTTTTTTAATAGAATTAAAAAATTTTTGATTGAAGAATCAGTGTCCATTATTAAGTTGCAATAAAAAAAATACTAATATATTATGTATATCGTTAAAAAATGGTACCAATGCTTTTATGACGGAATAATTTATTAGTGATCTGATTTTGATGTTTATTAATTATTTTATTTAATTGCTTAGATTTTGAAAAAATTTTCAGTTCTTTTCGATGCTTGAAAAGTACTATATTTGGGAGATGTTTTATGACAATTTTTTAAAACAGGAATAAATATTTAAAACTAAAATTTTGAATTAATCAATCTTTAATGTTGGCGTTTATTATTGGCATATTTACACTTGAGTATAATATTATAAACGAGCGATACAGCAGAAAGTGTTTTAATTTTGCTTTTTTTATAAATAATAATCTTAGTTTACTTGACCCTTGTCTATACTAACAAAAAAAATTAATGGACTACGTAAGTGATGACGTATGTGGGAAGAGCTTAAGTGTTTCCAAACACAAAAGTTAGGTTATGTCGTGGAAATATTAAGACTGTTGATAGTGAAAGTTGCTTATCTCGTGTGCAACTGTCAATGCATTCACCCGTGTTTATTTGAAAAACATTAGTCTTCTACTCTGTGAGCTGTGACGTCAGGCTTAGGTAGTCTATTAAATTAACTTAAATTGTGACGTATTTGGTTTGTACTTGATATAACTTCCAACATAAGGACACTCTTTTACAAGAAGTATAATTGATTTGCGGCTTATGGGTGTACCCTAGTTTGAAGCATGCAAATACGTAGGAATAACTTTGCATGTTTCAATATAACAACTTAAAACATTTTTTTTTTAATTAAAAAAGATAAGTTTGAAATTCAAAATAACATCTTATTTCTCAGAAATGTTATTAGTTAGTAAGGTCGTAGTCTACAATTATTATAATCGTTGATTCGTAGTTCAGGTCTTACAATCTAATCACATACATCTATTATTCTATCATTTCTATTTTGCAGCTTTCAACTGTTGTATTGTTTTATTTAAATAATCTTTAGGGGTAATAAGGCATTCTACATGGGTATATCTGAATAATTGAATACTAACAAGCCGGTTGTTCATTCTATATGTCGACTGCAAACTATCAGTAATGCTTTTCTATGATCTTGTATGATAATAATAGAAAATAAAAATTTTGGTTTATTTTTTTAAGAGGTATTGAATAACTGGTGTAACTGTCTGTAGAACGCATCTTCGTGGCAAAAAAAATTATTGGAATAGCAATATTCAAATATTGGAGTACTGTAATTATATACTTGTTAATCAGTGTCTTTTTTTTTTGTTCTGTGAGATTATATTTTGATGTATAACAATGCAGTTGCGTATTTTGGTACTAGAAAAAAGTAGAGAATACTAAACACTTATATAATCATGATATTAAATAATTAAATTATAATAGGAATCTAATTAATACGCATTAGCAATTTTGTAACTGATATAATTTTATATCAATATTTGTTTAATTACCTATACTTACATAAGCAAGTACAGTAAAATAGATATCTGATTGTGGCAAAACAATTTATAATATGTAATTCATAAGAAGATTTTGTTATGGAATTTACCAACACTGCTTTAACGTAACTACCTGTCATCATAAATGTTGACAGTTTAGGTCTCTAATTTTTTATATCAGGAAATGCTTGGATAATCCACTTCTCATTTTTTTTCGTCAGAAAAATATAATTTTAACTTATTATTTATTTAAAGTGGAATTTTTGTCAGGTCTGTAATAAATTATTTAGTTTAAAAGCATTGTGCTTCACATGATTGACAAGTAGTCCTCCTACACTGATTTTCAACCCATATTTTGTGTATGGATAATGTCTGCACCTTTATGCTAGAAATCGAGACTGAAGATTCAGGTTGGTAATCACTGTAGCAGTGACGCTAGAAGTTTCTAAAACTAAGACATTTAAAACTAATGCTTTTTATCTTTGTTGTTTTATTATTATTACATTTGGTATTACTATTATTATTGATTATATTAGGAGCCAAAAGCTTTCATGAATTCTTTCAAGCGAAACAACCAACGTTTCGAGGGACGTGGTGACATGGGCCCTGGGGGGCCGCGTAATGGCGGTGGTCGAGGTCACTGGGTCAACAACAGTGATAATCGTCGTGATGACTTTCCACCTAAAAGGCGTCGTTTTTAAATGAGTCCACCATTTTCAAGATGAGATTTTTTTTCGCATTGAAAAAAAAAAAAGAGGATCTTATTCTACAGTTCTTTGTTTTACAGTTTTTAGACTCTATGACATAATATTAATAGTATTTAAAAAATTTAAATAGTAGTAGGCAAGATAAATGTGTAATAATATTTTTTACTTAATATGAAATGTGCTGACTGGTGATCAATGAGGTTTCGCACATAAACAGTAATCAATATTTTTCGGCTTCATCATCATAAATATTATTTTTACCTTATTATTCAAACATCTTTTTTATAAAATAGTATACTTCCCATACGATAACAAAAGGTGAAGAATTTCATTTATGCTGATAAGCACATTAAATGTAAGTAAGCCTTATTTAATCATTTCAAGTTAGGTTTTTTTTTGTGAGATTTTGTATAGAATTAAATGGACTTTAAATTATGTGTAATCAACTTTTTTCCTACAGTACCCGAAACTTTGTTCATTTTGATTAGTCGAGTACTTATGTTACCTCATTATAAATTTTTTTTGTATTAAACATAAAGATGGACTCAGACATTTTTTATTATATATTTTGTTATCTAACAAATAAAATCAGCTACATGCAAACAGTTAATGTAATTTTTTTATCTAATTATTGGATACAGCGCATTTTTTTAGCGATAGCAATATTTCATAATATTTTAAGTACTGTGGATTAGATTTTGGATGTCGACTCCAGCAGGAAATGATTGCCTAATAGTTATTTTCAACTAGTGGTTCTGGAGAATTTACTACCAATTGTTTTTTTATACAGTGGAATGAGCCAACAAAGGATCAAAAAATTCTTAATTAAACCGAATTTTGCAATAACCGATATTACATTTTCAAAAATTATTAATTTGACTTTTATTGTTGATGCAAGATATATACGGTTCGTGCATCCTCCGGCTACACATCTGGCCAATTCGTTTGTCTGATTATCGATCATATTACTTTCACAATTTGTTGACTGACTAACTCGTCAGGATTTTTCAAATAGAAACTAACCAATAGAGCAGAAATTGTCGTTGTAACTGTCACCCAACTTGTTATAGCCGATTTTCACTGTGTTTTCAAAGTTATCGTTATAAACGGACGGTATATCATAACGAGGAACAATATTTGTTAAAAGTGTATTTCTAATATTATTTGTATAAAAAAAGAATTTACATGGTTCAAACCAATCGAGTGAGATAAAAATTAGCACAACTTTTTGAAATGTATAACTTATCACATAATTTTATCACTAATCAAAAAAAAAATTTATTAGAGAATTAAGTCTTTTTTCATATTATAATTTTCTTGGTTACACAAAATGTGGCACAATTGTCTTCTAGTGGTGCCTCTTTAAGACTAGTTCAGACAATACATGTCTGGTTTTCTAAAAGAAATCAATGACTTCTAATATCTAGCAGAAAATATAAATTCTTAACTCTAATTTTGTACCCCCTTTAGTCAAAATAGAAAAAACTGCTTGTCCACTGATAGTTAACGCAAGAGCGAAGTAGTCAAATGCGTTAAATAGGGCATTATCAAAGCGGAATAAAAGGAAAGAGAATATAGTCATCGTACAAATATGTGGCTAACATCTAAGAAGCAATATGAAATTCTTTTGCATGTGTTTTTATATATTGTTAGGAATTGGGTGAAATATTACAAGACATTTTGGTTATTCAGATGACCGAACGTCTAGGTTGCTGGATGTATGCTCAAAGAGTTTTTTGTTTTTAAAAAGTTAATAGTACCGGGTGATACGTGAACAAGAAATTTTTTATTAGTCTACAACCATTTTGATTGCTTCAATTGCTACTATTATTGATTGAAGACATATACGGCCAAGTCGACCAGTGTCACAGCATGCAGTCGAATACTGTTTACCTATATGCAATGTTCCATTGTTTGTTTAGATAAGTAAATAAGGAGTGCTAAAAAAAACAATCGCTTGAGGGAAGAAGAGCCTTCTATACTTTCCAGGTTTAAATCATCACTTTCAAAAATGATTTGCTGATATAGTTATTTTAACTATTTCTGTCCATATCTAACAAACTGTTTTGACTTATATCGACATTTTATCTGTTTCAGGAACGTGCTTTTTATTTGGGGTCTATTCAGAATTGGTTTTTCTTTTTCACAAAAGATAATTTTTTTTCTCTATATTTACTAGGTTTTTCAGCTTTGCAAATTTATTGATTCACACTGAATAGGAATTTGGTAACGTGTTTTGTAATTAACTAGAAAAAATTGATGCTATTTTGGCAGTTTATTATTTAATTTTCGTTGTTGTACACATACTCTTGACGAGCGGAAGCATCAAGTGCTTTTTTTTTCATGTTTCTGGTTATGTGATTTAAAACATCTTTTTTGTGGGTCTGTCTGAACATTTTTCTTAGATGTTTAACACCTATATTTTCTTGATTGATGACTTGCAAGTTTTTTCTCGATTTCATTTCAAGGACATATTAAATAATCACAGATAAGTGATATTGTTATAAATTGAGATCTTAATGCACTTTCTTCCATCAGCCAGAATTTGTTTTCTCCCTTATTTTAGGTGACGAAACTGAAGACAGTCTTGAAGCGATAAGAAAAAGAAGAAATTTTTATTTGAAGCTTTGTTGTCTTGAACAATAAAATCTATGTCAGAAGTGTAAGATTTGAGTTTAAAAAAAATTAATACGGAAGTATTAAAGACTGAACGATTGTAGGACTTTTTATAGAGAAGGTTTGTATTCTTTTGTTAAATATTTATGTACATGACAAGTATAGTACACATCAGTAGTAATGCTGGCAATTCGTAAGAAAGGAAAATTTTTACATTAGAAAGAATCTAAAAATGTATTAACTATATAAATGGTTTATAATAAACATTTTATATTTATAAGTACGAATGTTTTAAATTATAACAGTATATTTTGATTTAACTCCATTTGAAGAACGAAAATCAAGTCTTCCAAATAGAACCAACGAAAAACTAATTCACGCTGTATTTTTAAACCATGTGAGTAACTCTATGTAGGAATCAAGTGTGTAGTAGAAAAGGATCGATATACGAGGGCGCCTCTTAAATTACAAATTGTTAATAACATTTTTTTACAACTTTAAATTTAATCGAAAAGTTTCACAATAAGCACATCACTGCTGCTGTTGTATAATGCTTTATCAAGGAGTTATTAACCACATAATTATGTAATCCACGGATATATTGGCCTCTAGAACCAATTTTTTTTCTCTTGTATACAAGTTCTATTTGGAACACCGAAAATTTAATAGCAATAAATATTGTTCGATCTGCTTGGATCATTTGTATGAGCTTGAAATGTTATACAAGTTGCAGCTCCTGCATTGAAAAATATCTACAATTAATAAAGAAATACTAGTTTGTAAATGTAGTGCTGCCATTAGAAAAAAATTATCTTGCTGATCACTTTTTTTTAAATCTCAGAAGTGAAGACAGTAATTCAAATAAATTAAATTAATTGCGATTTTGAACCATATTTCTAATCTGTTTTCTCTAATGTCCACAGGTCAACAAAGCATGTTATGGCGTAAAGGCAAAATGGTCTAATCATCATCCACGTTTCAGAGCTTGAAAGCAAAGGCAAACAAACATCAACCAATCTGTGATTAACGAAAGCTGTGATATTTTGAAAGTTTTTTTGTGAATTATTTATTTATTTAATAAACATATTTTGTTAAGATTATTTTGTTGTTATTTTTTATCCTCAATTCCTGGACAATACACCTAATCACTCAAAAAAAAATGTGGTGAATAACCGTCGAACAGATGCCGACAGATTATATAATAAAGCCAGACTAAAGTGTTTTTGCATTGTCTAAACACATAATTAGTTTATTTTTTACAAAAATTCACTGATATAAATGTATTGTATCTTGTGTCACAATTTTTTTCTACTATTTCATCATGGTTTTTTACCATCTTTTTGTTCTCAAGGAACTTTTTTATTTTCTCATCTTATCTAGTCGTGGGCTCTATCGTAGGTTGTTTAAATAGTGGTTAAAGCGCCATCTATTGCATTTGGTGTTACCGAAGAGATAATTGAAATGATCTTGCTGTAGCAACTGTTGAATATAAAAAGTTATGCGAGTGTTCACTGCTCTTGCGCTGAGTAATTAAGAGCAGCGAATGGGAATGATGGGAATCATGCGCACTTGGTTCACTTTTTGTGAAAAGTGTTGTCTATTTTAACAACTAATCTTAATCTAGTATTATAAATCAATTTAATAGTTTAGTTTATTATTTAAAACTCTGATCCTTTGAGAATGCCTGTTCGAAAAGCAATCCACGCTGGAAGTTGGTACACGGACTCAGGTGAGTGTTGTCAAACATCGATCAGCTGTTTCTATTTAAGGGTCTATCTGCTATTGTTCGTGCCAATGACCTCAATTATTTTTTTTTAGGTCCCGAGTTGTCCAGACAATTAGAATATTGGCTTCACCAGGCTGACTTGATTCATGGCCCTGCCCGAGCAATTATCGCCCCGTACGTTAACAATGCACAAATATATTTATTATACTTGATTTGATTATTTATGGGGGCTACTTTTAGACATGCAGGTTATCAGTACTGTGGAGCATGTGGGGGACATGCGTATCGGCAAGTCAGTCCCGTTGTGGTGCGAAGGATATTTATTTTAGGACCTTCTCACCATGTCCGTTTATCCGGGTGTGCCTTGTCTACAGCGAGAAAGTATAAAACTCCTCTCTACGACTTACATATTGACTCACAAGGTAACCCATATACTTATTTTTTCACCACATCTAATCTATGGATTACGCAGGATTATAACATCTATTAATCTATTATAGTAAAAACGTTTGACATATAATACCCGGCAGTAAATTTTATTGCACTAATCCATCAGAAAATTTCGCAAATGAAACCACAATTGAAAAGCTGAGTTTCAAATGGCCTTCAGGCCTACCTCAATTTGGTCTGCTTCTTTTGGGTCGTTTAATACTATCATACAGAGTTACAGACAGGTACAATTTTTTTGAGAAACGGCAGTTTATCCGACTTGACTTGTTTATCACTTGAGTGCCATCTAGCGACACTATGATAAATGAAAACCTCACTCTGATCGCGCTGTATTTCTTGAATGCTTAAAATTTATAAAACAAAATTTAAATGAGGGTTATTACTATAAATATTACTAATTAACCAAAAAAAAATCATAAAATAAACTTTTGGACAAAAACCAATCTCAATCACGTTTGAGACGCCGTTTGTGTCAAAATTAAACTTTATATAGAAAGTATATTTTAAGCACATTATAAAAGTTTTTCAAGTGGGATATATACAGTATGTCCCCGTATTAAATTTACAAGAGGAAAAAAAACGTTTTATGCCTAATTCAAAATGGATAAATCTGCAATTAAAACTTTAATATTGCTGATCTGTACTCTTAAAATCAATTTTTTTATGTTTTATTTACTGGTAAGCTTTGGATTTAAAAATTTTTGGTTGATGTTTTTTTGTTTTTTTTTTTATTTTAACATTACAGCCTGATAACATTAAAATTTTGATTTATTCATTTTGAGTTAAGCAAAAATTATACTCTTGTGAACTTAATTCGGGGACATAGTGTATAATAATACCCAGCTTCTGTGCCATTCCGTTTAGATGGAGGGCGTTTGTGTTGCTACATCAAATATAGAATTTTTAAAAATAACTAATTTCAAGCGCATTTCAAGATTAAAAGGGGTTATTGATGCGATCTTTTGATCTATTGTACTGCCTACAATTACAAACATCCATAGCCAGACAAAAGCTTTGCCTGGGAGGGAATACATTTTTTTTTTCTGTTTTCCCTATTATAGTTAATGGCGAACTAGAAATGACAGGTCAATTTGAATGGATGGATTTAGATACGGATGAAAATGAGCACAGTATCGAAATGCATTTACCATATATAGCGAAAGTTATGGAAAAGTATAAAATAATAAATGTAGAAAAAGCTTTACTTAATATTAGTTATCTTGTAGTTACAAACACCAATTCACTATAGTACCTATACTCGTCGGATCTTTAAGCCCTGAAAGGGAAGCCTGCTATGGCCGAATTTTATCAAGTTATCTAGGAGATCCTCAAAATTTGTTTATTATATCGTCAGATTTTTGTCATTGGGGTCATCGATTTCGGTATACGTATTACGATCGATCTTATGGTAATATTTATCAATCAATAGAGGAATTAGACCGTTTGGTAAACACCATTTAGCGTTGAAATGTGTTTTTTTCATTATTTCATTCATTTTTCAGGGTATGAATATTATTGAAAATTTAAATCCTACCGATTTTACGAATTATTTGAAAAAATTTGGAAATACGATTTGTGGTAGGCATCCTATAGGAATTTTGTTGCAGGTAAGAGGAATTTTTTAAACGTTCCTAAAGCATAGGCTTCAATTGCTGCTTAAATTATATAAGCTTTGTTTACCAAAAAATTGGATGTTTTTTGTCTCTTGTCAGAATTATTTTCAAAAATTATAAATCTTTACTATTGCAAACATATATATTTTTATTAATTCAAATTGTAATGAATTACTATAAAATTGGAGTTCTTTTTTTAAATTACATAGTTGCAGTCATCGCAACAGCTAAGAGACATGAGGCGTGGTTATACGCAGATCGAAACCACGCCCCATACCCCTTAACTACTGTTTTTATATATTTTCAGATTTTGACGTATACAAACATATATTAGTCTTCACGATATATGTTTTGTGAAATAAAGTGGTTATTATTATTATTAACAGCACTTTTTGGATATGGCATTTTATAATAAATGTGAAATTCGTGTAAATAAACGCCTATATATTTTATTTTTTAGGCAGTGCAAGAACTTCTCAGGAACGATAGTAGAAGAAACGCCAATTTAAAATTTCTTAAATATGCTCAGTCTAGCCAGTGTCGTAATATGAATGACTCATCTGTTAGTTACGCCTCAGCTGCCCTTGTGTTCGAGTAGTCAGTGGCCTTACAGCTGTCAAGTTGCATTGACTGTTATAAAAAGGAATTAACATCTTCGTAATTTTGTATTGTTACTTAGTGTTGCGCAACCGACTTTTTTATACCAAGGTTATTTTTAATTTTGTAAGAAATTTTATTACTTTATATTTAGATGTATAATCAAGTGTCACTTATTTTATTTTTATTATAAACAGCGAATTAAACCTAGTTCTCTGTGAAAGCTAAATTCTAAAATCATAGTTAAGTTTATTTGCATTTAGACGTACTGAGTTAAGATTGGAGAATTATATTGTTTTTTAAGTACTATATTACGAGAAATTAAATTTTATTTGAAATTTGAGGATAGTTCGGAAATCACAATTGGAAATTTTACAATCGATTTTACTCTCTTGATGTGAAGCATTAATTAATTGTTCTCTTTACAGGTGAAAGGGAAGAAGTTTACCCAGTGTAAATTTAAAGTTAGGGTATTATGATTTAACTAGGTGCTGTTTTTATTTATCAAAATTTCCTACAAATAAGATACAGGGAACGATAAAACGATCTTAGAATACACTTATAACAAATGAGCAAGGAGTTTTTAGATTAAAGAAAGCGTTGGAAATATTTTGCATGTCTGATTGAAACAATTGAAAATCAATTGCGTATAATTTGATTTTCAATTGTTGCAAAATATTTCCAACGGCTTCTCTAATATGAAAACTATTTGCTCACTCAATATATTACCGTATTATATCGATCATAAGACAAATTCTATTTGAGTGCGCTTTAAAAGGGGTCTAATTCGTCTTATAATCGGTGTTTTTTTCATAAGATGTATGTTTTATTAAGTATTCTAATTTTATGTTAAGTTTAATATAATATAGTTTTTTTTCGAATTGGAATATTTTTTTTTATTTTCTGGAAGATGGGTTAGAAAAAGAATAGAGTTTCGTAGCATAAAACAATTTATTGGGATTTTAAAATAGGAGACTTTTGTTTTAAGAAAGTGTGTTTCTACCGTAAGTAATGGTTTTGCTACATAGGATAACAATTTGGTGTTTTTTTCGCTTTTAAAGTGTTGTGGTTAAGATTTCATTATATTTTCTCAAAGTCGATCAAGATTGCTGTCAAAATATGTTGTGAACAAATTAGGAACGCTCAGTTTTTAAACTAGAAGAGCGTTTTCAAATTTCCGCCCAAAAACTCTCTATTCAACTGTTAAGCTACCAATAGTGCGAAACAGCCAATCAATAGGCAGATAGTGTTACATTAATTTCTGGTTTAAAACCAGATTATAATTTCCATGTGTGATTACTGTTCAAAGTTTTTTACTTACCAGATTCTAAACTTAAAACGAACGTCAAAATAGTGATTTTTGACTTCAAATAACGTTAGAACGGGGTAGAGTCTCCCGTTTTTATTATTAATTTTGGTTTTTATTTTTTTAGGAGTTTTAGGAAAGAATTATTATTATTTAAGTATGTAGCAATTGTGAGTAAAGTGATTTTTATTTGTTAATATACATTAAATTTATTAGTTCTATTGTTTTTGTGCTAATATTAGGATGTAATAATATAAATATACAATAAATTGTCCTGCTGTAGGCCTACTGTTTGTAAGCCTAAAGACTGTAAATTTACAATATGAAGTAAGTACATATGCCTTTAATCAATCAATCTATTGGATGTAAACTGTGAATGCAATTTTATATCATTCTTGTAACACAAAAATAAATGTGGAAATATTTTTAAAAGTTTCTTATTGTAGATTGCAAACTTACCTTTTTCATAAAAATTTTATTTCTCCGTCAGTACGAGATCAGGCGGCTGAAGTGCTTTTAGAGCCTGGCCGAATGAGCGGCGTGGGTGCGAGTCCCACTCAGGCGGGGAGTCTTCTAAAAAGAAGACTCCTCTATTATAATCTTTCTCTACTTTCCTCCATTTTCTTTGCTATTTTCTGTTACTTTTTTGTATTGCACTTTTTATGTCACTGAGTATACATAGCTTTTTTTATATTATCATACCTATAGTGAAAACGTTTGAGATATACCCGGCAGTAAATTTTATTGCCGCTGTCAAATTAAGGTATAAAAAATAATTTAATAATGTTGTTTTGAAAGAAAAATACCAATTTTCGGTCCCAGGCTCAAAAAGTATGTAAAGTCCAATTCTGCTTTGTAGAAGAAAATATATTTAATAAAATATCAATAAAAAGAACTGATGAGGACTTTAAGACCGTTTTCTATTCAGAGTAGTACTTAGCCCCCTGATTGGTTCTATTCATAAATACAAGACCGAGACTCTTTGGATTCCAATTCTCTTTCACTTTTGTTGCCTGTTTCGCTTATAAACCTGCCGGGTATATCTCAAACGTTCCGGCTATAGTTAACATAAATTCTTCCAAAAAAAAGTATTACTATAGTTTTTTCTTTTTTTTTTGATTTAATATTTGAAGAAGCTATCAAGAATCTTTGTATTTTCCCGGTTTTGTAATTTTTTGAATGAAAAATACCGACGTGGGATTATTGCAAAACCTATATTTTTTGCAGTGTTATTAGAGAGGGGTTATTGACATCGTTGCCATGGTTCCAAGGAGTTATTCTGGACGTCATCGTCACCGTGACGTAATTACTCGGTGTCGCTTCCGAGTCTGTATTTATTTTTAGTCTTTTAGAAAAAAATAAAAGTAAATAGTGTTTTTACTTGTAAAAATTTTTTTTTGTAATTATTGACCAATGATTATCTAATGTTGGGAGCATCAAATTGTAATGTGTGTTGCATATTAGCAGGAGTGGGGATAATTTTTTTTTGTTAAATTTATAATTTATATAATTGGCAACCTGCTTAGGTGTTGAGCCAAGCTGGTTTTCGAACAGATGCCAATTTGTTTATTTAAAACGAATAATTTAAATAGTAATAATAATAAAATGGAATTTAGTAATAATTGAAGAATATATTGACAAGAACAGTTGCGTCGAGTCGCGACCCAGTTTGAAGTTCGTTCAGCGAGTGACAGTGACGGTGAGCCGGTGTCAATGTAGGTGAAATGAAGTTGCTTTAAACAAGAGAAATCGTCGACCGTCGTTTCCACAGCACACTGTGGTGGTGGTGTTTGGTGTATATTATGGTGGTTTGGTTTGGCTGACGTTCGGGCGGTTCGGGTTTCTCGGTTCCTTATGTCTGTCTCGTAGGAAAGAAAAGCGTAAACTATTCGTATTCGGTTTATATTTAATTCGAACGGGAAATGTGGACAATGAAAATGCTTCCCAACTTTTCCAAACAGTCAGTGTTTATGTGGCACAGATAATTGTTTTCCACTTGGACGATATAAACATGGCTACTTCGGAGACTCCAGAATCTGGACACGAATATCATCTGTAAAATAAATGAAGATTCATGCTAGAAAGACCGAAGAAGAAGACAAGATCAGTATGATTATGACATGCCCAGGTGAGATTGTCAGCCCCATTGCCACCCATTTCGAGACCAACCCCTTGGGATAACCTCACTTCACTCCCACTAACTATACCATTGTTTTCACCCAAATAAACCCCTTTCAAAACCTAAACTTCACCCCTGATCACATCTTTATTCAATTATTTATGTTTACCTTAAAATTACGTCATCTAGACCCATTTCTTCAATGTTTACAATTTGTTTTCCATAGCATACTATTCGGTATTATTTATTTGGAATAAGTAGACTGGGTCAGTTTAAATCCTTTTCTTGGCATTGATGGCCAGTTCGAACTGGAATTTATTTGCTAAACAGGTCATTCGTTTTCATTATCATTTAGTAATAGCTCAAAATAACTTACTTCTTGTAATTCTACTTTCATCATTATACAGGGTGGTCCAGAGTTGACCTTCTTTGATTCTGATAAAACTAATATGCCACTGCCCTCATAGATGGATTTAATTAATAAATAATAACACTTTTTCGAATTTGAGTCTTAAGTTTACTAAAGTTTTCAATTTGAAGTCACTAGTGCTCTTATAGATATGTTTTTAAACGTTGGTATACATAACTGTCAAAAAAATAATTATGTCATATCATTAATTTTTGCCTTGTCAACTGAGAGTATTTTCTATAGTGGTTCAATGGTTTAAATCTGATGAGAAAGTGGCTTTGAACCGAACTTCAAATATTTGTTTATTATCGGGAACCTTGCTACATTTAGAATTGCTTGGCCACAAGCCAGGTTTTTGGGAAAATATAAGCCCAAATTTGTCACTACAAATCAAATCTAAATCTATTGCGACTTCTGAAGAGTTTCAATAAGATCGAAATATGTCCAAGTCCACGGATCTAAACTCTATTCACTTTCAAGAAAGAGTGCATGAAAACAAATGCATGCAGACTCCACTTGATCACATCTATGGTTGACAATTTTTGACTATGTATTTTAAACCAATTTGTTTTTATCTTACACCAACTCAAAATGAAATTTTCTCGTCTCTCGACAGCTGAAAAAGTACGTTATTTCTAGACTAGCCGAGAAATGATGTACTTTCTCGGCTAGCCGAGAAAAAACCATCTGGTTTTCTCCGCTAGGCGTCGCTGTTATAAGAAAAATGAAAACCATATAGACGGTTGAACACCACAAACACTATGAACGTCCCATTATTCATGAGTGGTGTTAAAATTTTAAATCACATTTACTGTTTATGAACGTCAATCTTATTTTAAAAAACAACTTTTGTGCAAGATAAATTGTTTAAATCACGACAGTAAAGTAATCCATGAATTTTTGACATCTGTCAATGTTTGACATTTTGAATTGGCGATTGGCGGTAATAACCTCAAACCAATATAATGCTCGATTATAAGGTAATTTGTGTAGGATAAAAAATAATGTGCGCAAAGTGATTTTCCAGGCCTTGAGAAGTGGCCAGGCTCGCCTGTCCATATCTTCTCTCGGCCTGGAAAAATACCACTTTGCCGCCTAGGTTTACAATATACTATTTCAATTCGGTTTAAATATATTTAAAATCATATTTTTTTTTTCACTTGTATTTAAGTGGTTACGTTTAGCCTTTTTTCTGAGCGGACTGAGAGTTCTGGGATTATCCTAAGTTTCTGTCTTCGTAGACGACGTTGAGACAGAACAGCGCACAGAAAGCAACGAAACAATAGCAGAATGCACCCCTGTGCTTTCGAATGCTAACTCCGCCAGGATTCCAGGAACTGGGTATCACATAGACTTTACGAATTGATCATATTCATACACACTATTTACTATTATTCTTTCTTGAATTTAAACGGACTTTAGTTCGAATAAATTGGCTGTGATCTTATATTGTTAGTAGAAACTATAAAAAATTGACAGTTATATAATACCAATTTCAGTGAAATAATACATGGTCGTACTTAAAATTCGGTTTTTATACACCTTATACTAAATAATACACCTAATTTTACAAACACTTACTCAAGAATATACTTCAGTCAAACCTGCGCTGTTCCTCTGAAGGCTGAAAACTGGTGATTTATAGTGTTTTGGGTAGTGGTCATCTGGCAGAAAACCGATTTAGGATGGAGGAAAATGAAAAAAAAATGTGTGAAAAAAAAGAGAGAGAGAGAAACATTATAGCACATGAGTGGAGGTAAAAGAAAGTACAGAGAAGGGAAAGAAAAATGGAATGGAAAGAGGAAGATTAAACTTGGTGAATGAAGTGGAATGAAAGAAAAAGCAGGGAAGAGAGAAGAAAAATCTGGAAAAACAAGACAAATTTTTTATATTATATTATAGTATAACACTGTATAGTTGAGAAAATAAAGCAATTATATAACATATAACGTTATTTTATTTGGACTACTATGTATAGTGTGATAAGGTTATTTATGAAATCCCTTGTCCAGTTATAAGTACTTGCTTTAGATATAAGATTTGTTTTTTTTTATCTGAATCGGCATGCTGTGACAAAAAAAAGCCGGTGCTCGGACACAATAGTATCAGATCACCGTCGTACTAGCTGAGAAAAGTTCTGACAGCATTCAATTTCACAAATCTTAAAACTATAGTTGATGGTTGGTGTAATAAAAAAAACGACTAAAGTTTATTAATCAGGCATATAAAATTAAAGCATAAACAGTAAACGCACTATCAGTGGTCAATCAATAATACAGTTGACAGTAGTTCTAGGAACTAATTTAATTATTAAGCTCCTCTCTATTATTAAGCTTATTTATCTGAATATTGTTGCATTTCCATGTGTAGGTGTTTATTGAAAAACTACAGCAAACTAAATTTTGAATGAAAAAATATAGACAATGCATTATAGGTAATTATTTATTTATCCCAAACGAATTTGAAGAATCAATTTTCACAAATAAGCACTTTGTTTGCAACATGACTAAAAGGGGTGGTGCAGCTAGTGCTAATTTGGGAAAATAAATGGGCTCCATCGTGTTTTGTAATAGACTGATAAAACTAGAAACAAATGATTTAACATTGTTTTGTTTATTTTATTTTTTTTGAATGAACTTGACAAAACAGATTTCAACATGACCAGAAAATTCCTATTTGAATTTGATTTTTTAAATATAGACAATAAATGATCTGTATAAATCAATAATATTTTAAGAAAGAATAGTACAAGAGTAGAAATTTATTGTTTTAATTATGGTTAATAGATAAGATTTGTCATTTTGGGCCATAATTCCTTATAAAAACATCTAAGTATGCAACTTTTGTCAGCTTACGTCGCGACTTTGCATCAAATGAGTAAATATTTATGTAAATATTTACATAAATATTTTAATACATTTTTATTAATGATCTAGAGCTAGGCTCTCAATAACCAAAAAACAACATAGAAATGACACATACCAAAAAATATAGAATTATTGCTACCTATGACATAATATTTTTGATGGTAAGCGGAGAAGGCAGATTAAATCTTATTTGATTTCTGGCGTGTATTCGAGAACACTAATTGCAATAGAGGGCGCTTTTTCAACCGTCAAAATGCCAAGTAAAACAATAGTTTCTGGCTTGCTTATGACTGTAAATTCTACCATTATGCTGCCAATAGTGTCAGTTTTGTTGTTTTGTTGATTTGCTTTTTGAATTATAATGCTAGGAATCGAATTGTCTTTGTCAGATTTTTTGACTTAATTTGCCATCAGGAGAAACCATTTATTTTTAACGCAATTTGACACTTTTTTTAGAGTTTTATAATCCTGAAATTATCGGGCAAGTTTCAAGCATTTTACTCATAACTTGTTTATTTTTTTTATAAATAAACAGGATAATTTGCACAATTGTAATTTTGAGGTTTGAATTTGTTTATGTCTTAATACAGTGCAGTGATATGACTTTTGTAATCAATTTTATTTGAAATCGGATGTTTGCTTGTCTGACCACAAATATTATTGCGAATATGTACTTGGTGAAGTTCTACTAATTACAATTACAAAAGTATTTTTTTCTGGGTGTAGTGGATTATTTAAAGTTATCAAATTTGAGCGTAAGAAATATTTGTTGAGTATTATTATCAGTATTGTGTTTTATTATGTTATGATATTCATTTAATGAGGTACTGTTTGTATTTCGTAATTTTACCTAGTTGTTATATATTATATACATACTTTTTCTACGACGCTGTTGTATTACATTGACAATAATTGCTTGTTTATTATTATTGTGAAGAAGTAAAAGAGCTCTTCAATCGTTGATTTTGCATTTAATTGTGAACGGCGACGAGTTCATATTTTCTTTAATAATCTAGCTTTAGAGCCGTTAATTGAAGCGCAATCAAACAATAGTACATTTTTGAAACAGCAGTACTAATTATTTCAACGTGTCCAAACACTTAAATAATTGAACATTGTTTTCATAAATGTCAATTGTTACCTGTGCCTTTCAATCATTAATTTAAATTCAATAAAGTTTGTTTTGCCACAAGGTTATTTTAACTAGCGCGGTTTGGAACTGCTAAAATAAACAATTTGTGAAACATTTATTATTAATTGCTTTGAAAAAACAATAATATTTTAATGGAACGTTGTAATAGTTATCAGAATTGAATTGTTTTTCACCATAGAATTTAAATCCTTTCTATTGATTAAAATAAATGCGTTACAATTTCAACTATTATTAATGTTGTTTGAAAAACTCTACATTTTTAAAATGTTTTGAGCTCAAAAATTTTCCAGCTAGAATACATTCCGCCATTATTTTAATGTTAATCTTAGTAAAGATTACGAAATCATCACAGTTTTTCTTTGTTTATTTATTGAGCTTTATGCCAATATTTATTATTTGCGATATAAATTAATATGTATTTGAATAATTAGTGTCTCGAATTTACTAAACTACGGAAAACTATACATGGTTATCACCTGACTTAAATTATTACTTAAAAACATATCTCACTTTTTGTTAATAGTTTTTTTTGATGAATTTTTAAAGGGGCACAATTTTGAAGACAAGATCAAAGGGTTAAAAAAATCGTTGAACAAAAAGTAACCTAAAAGCAAAGTTTTTGTGAGCAATTGATTTTATAGCGACTTCTATAATTAGAAGCTTCCGTCAAACTTTGAGAAATTAGGTTTCTACATGTTTAACGCAAATAGGCTACTCTAAATGACAAGTGTCAAAAAGTATCTCAAAAGTAATAAAAAATTGGAATCTGTTGCGACTTGTTGAAGAGTTTCAATAAGAAAGAAACATATCCACAATGGCGTAGCAATTCAATAGCGAGCCCAGGTTCAAAAAATATTAAACTTTGTGATAGGTTTTATACCCTTTTATGTTGTTTTCAATTTTGTTATAACACTTTTTATTAAATCTGTGATAAATTATATAGAATTTTATGTAATAAATAAAACGTTGTCATCATACATAAAAAAATATTTTTAATAATTCTGAAAGCAAACAAAAACAACTTTATTATATTTTACAATTAAATTATAACTATAAAAACGATTTTTTTCTTGCTTTCATGGTAGCAAAATTTGTCACTAAATTCGATAGGTCTAACTCTTTCGCTTAAAGTTTTCAATTAAAATCAAAAATAAATTTGATAATCGTTTTTGGTCCACGTTTTTATTAACTCCAGTTTAGAAAAACTGCGTTCAGCAGATGCTACTGTGGCCGATATAGTTAAAAACAAAAAACAAGTTTAAATTAATTGTTTTTATAAATAGATAGTTTTTGTTTACTAATTTAAATAACATTTTATGTAACAACAACAATTTTAAATTATTATTTTTAATAAAGAATAAGTTGTTTGAGAAAAATTAATTAATAAAGTCTACTTTAAATCAAGACATCATAATAAATATTTTTTCTATAATAATAATAGAAAGTTTTTGTTAAATCAATTAATTTTCATAAACTTGAAATAAAAGTTTTTGCAATAATTTGACTTACTTCATAAAGTGTCTGAAAAAGAAGAATTTATTATCTATTTATTTATATTATTTAATTTGTTAGTAGAATACTTTATCTAATAGTAGTATATTTTTTAAAAAGTGTTAATTATTTATACATAATAATATTAGTAATTTGTAAAGCTTAAGTGTTTTTCTTTTTTCAGTAAAAAGACATATTATAATACAAATAGATATTGACTAGATTTGTCTTATGTTATACAATTGTGCATCTGAATCGCATAAGTCAAAAAAAACTTGTAATTGACAAAAAAGGTCAATAAAAAGAATTTTAAGGAAAAGAGACTCTTTACAGCTGGGTAATTTTTATTGCCTGCCACCCATCTTCTATTACATTCGCCAGCTTAAAGCGTAACACATTGTTTTATGTTATGTTATTTCGAAAGTGACTTGACTAACTTTCGTCATTAAAATAAACAAAATTTCCTACACAGAAAATACTCTTTTTTTTCTTAAGAATAATGTGTATTTTCGGGGCCTATATAGCCGCGGAATCCTGGTAAATCCGCTACTACATATCCAAATCTACGAATCTAGTTTGAATGTCTCTCAGTAGTATTCAACCTAATCACATTAATTAACTGCTTGAAAATCTTGACTGTTATTTAACTGGTATTAATTTAATAAAAGGTTTAAGTTTAGTTAGATAAGAACCAGTTACAAATTCTTTGGTTCTTTCTTTCCTGATTTGTGGATATATTCTTTACAAGGGGGTTATGACATGTAAGAATAGAGTGAGACGTTGCAAAATAAAATTTAATACGAACTAATTTATGAAGTCTTACAGATCAGAAAAATACATTTACCAATTCGCTTCAGCAACGAAATTAAAATTCGTGACATTCTATTACTTTCTACGTAATTCAAGTGTGTCAGCGACATTTTATAACTTGAGAACGATTTTTAGTAATATTTGTGAAAACAGCTTTTTTCGAAAATTGCATTATGTTAAAAAAGAAGCGGTTCTAGAAAAAAATTGGGTCACATTGAATTACTTGTTTTTAAATAGATCTGTAATAAATAACCGAATTAACTAATTAAAATTCAGATTGTTTTTGTCATTTCAATTTCAAAACTTATAAATATGGAAATGTCAGGCTATATTTAGAAAAAAATCAAATCAATGAAATCTGCTTTAAGCCTGCGATAAATTTACTTCGATTTTAAATTAACATAAATTTGTTGTTAATGTAGAATTTGTCACAAGTTTTCTCGCAGTATTTTATAATAGATGGACAGCAAAACAGTTTAACTAATTAGATCAAGATTTATAAATTTAACTGTTTCATCACCTATATAATATATATATATATATACAGTGAGTCTGAATATATATTGAAGTTCATTGCTAAAATATTTTATGTTAAAAAATAAACATTGGAGGAGGTGTGTTGACTTGTTAAATAAGATACAAGTGCTCTTTTGGTAACGTCGCAACAGAAATTGCACTATTATTAACTCTAAATTCATCTGCTCTTGCACTAATTGATTTATTTTGTTTAAAATGATAATGGAGTTTGGTTAAATGAACCATTTTAATACGAATTGGGGCCAAATGAATCTCATATGTTGTTATCAATAAAATCCTCGTGTGTAATTTCAGACCAACCAAAAGACAAATTACTACGAATTAAAGCGTACTCGAAGATTGAGTAAAGAATTTGAATGTAAAAAATCTAAATAAATCGGGCGTTTTAGCTGGCCATTCGATAAGACCTGACCTCTACATTTTTGACGATTTATTAAAACTTTCAATATCATAATTTATCAACAAATTATAATATAAGAAAACTGTTCTTAATAATAACAGCAACTTTATTATAAGTAAGATAAGTCAGAAGAATACTAAATATTCGAAATAATAACCAGCACAGCAGTTTTGAAACAAAAAGACTATTAGACGACTGTTTTCTTTATCATACTTAGAGGATTATTAAGATAATGTGGATAAGCCAATTAAATGCAAAGAAGCCGGCTTTGCATTCACATTGGTTAAAATCACATAAAGGCTCAGTTCCTATTGGTTTATAATTCGCATTAAGGTGTTGGTGTTGCTTATCAGAGCATGCCATGACAATTTCATCCTATATGCCCACACATATATAAATACTCTCTTATCAACAACTTCATAACTCGTTATATAAGTTTGGACAACACTGGAAGAATACTGTTAGATATAAGACCAAGGCCACATGAGAACACATATAAATAAGTTTGAAATACCGTGTGATCCACAATTATTTAGATGAGGGGAGGCTATAAAAAACAAAATCAATCTTTTAACTCGACAAATTTAACAGGAGTCAAGAAGCGGATGTCAAACTAACAGCACTAAATCAAGCGAAGAGTCTGATTTTATTTTTCATAACCTCCTCTTATCTAAATAATTGTGGATCTCACGGTATATTGGTCATACACTTTTACTATGCTTATAACTAGTTAATTAAGTAATTTGCGTTCGTGCTAACTACAATCAATTTGAAATGTAGCTTCAGTTCAATTACAATAATGGTATTTTCTATGAGAGCAGAAAACATTCAACAAAATTGCTTAATCAATTTAGCTAAAATCGTTTTTTTAATTTAGAGCTAAATCATTTCTGTCAGTTGAATTGCTACGTTGTAGGCAATGCATTTTATATATATTTGGCTTTTTGACCGACTTCAAAAACGGAGGAGGTTCTCAATTCGACTGCATTTTTTTATGCTTGTTCTCTCAGAACTTTTGATTGGATGAGCCTTTTTTTATTTGAAAGCTGGTGCTTTCCATGTGGTCTCATTTGAATGACCAGTAGTTTGTGATTTATATCTAATTAACACTTACAATTGATCATAAAATATGTAAGAAATTAAAAAAATTGCTTTTAGTATAATTATATATTAGTTTATTTAATTATTTAAAGTCGGTTTTTTCCAAATGTTTAATTGTTTCAGGCTGTGTCTGCATGTCAGGCTGTAGTCTGGGCAAACTATGAACTTATTTGGCTGCCTATTTCCGTGTGCACTGCAGCACAGTTGGTGGAGTGTTGGAAACGAGCAGTGCATGACTGAGGAGTTTGTACACAGAATGGGCGTGAACGCTTCCACGGCACCCGGTGTCGAAGCTTCTTCTGTACCAAACGGCTTGGGAGTCGGGGACCCATGCACGCCTCCGTTTAGAGATACTATCGGCGTTATCGTTAGGTATGTATAGATTTCAAGCAGATCAGTTCTGTTATGTATTGTCAACATATTCTTCTGCCATGGACGTTAGAGGGCAAAGGTAAAGAGACTATTCAGAGTCTAACCTGCCAAAGTTATCAACAAGAATACAACTTTTTTATTTGTTTGATTCTCATGGTGCAATGACGTAATGCACAAAAAACAACAGTCGATTATTTTAGAGATGTGGCCAAGCCGAAGAACACTTAGTTCTTGCATAATGTCTTACATAAAGTGTATAATGGTGGTTTATTCATAATTTACTTGATTAGAGAGCTACTATGAGATTGATCATTTGCAATGCAATGGAATAGAAATAAACGTAGCAATTTTTTTTTTTCAAATTTCAGAGAAAGGAAGAAGAAAGTGACTGGTTTTGCTACATTAAAAAAGAAGTTTATTCGTCGGCGTCGTTCATCGAAGGCATGCGACCACGGGCGTATGTTGCGGGAGTTAGTGGCCGATTGGAGTCCTCTAGAAGTGGCGGCCTTACTGGAGGAGTATGAAGCCTTAGCTGCCTTGAAAGATCTGTGTGTTCAGGCAGAGTTAGCTCGTCCGCCAGCTGCCACATTCAAGCAGGATCTTTCAGCCTTGTATGATTTTAAATATTGCACCGATGCTGATTTAGTGTACCGAGGGGCTTGCTTTCCTATACACCGGGCACTTCTTTCGGCAAGATGTCCATATTTTAGAGACTTACTTGCTGGTTGTCCTGGATATGGAGCTCGAATATGTCTCGAATTACGAACAGCTACCGTTGACGTTCAGCTGTTTTCGGCTTTATTACGCTACTTATATACTGGGGATATATGTCCACATGACACGAATATTGACATTAATTTATTAAGAAGGTTGAGAGAAGAGTTTGGGACTCCGAACGCGTTAGAAGCTGATTTGAGATATCTATTAGAAATTGGAGATTATGCAGATGCATCTCTTGTCTTCACATCAGATGGTTCAGATTGTCAGCGACCAGATTCAGGAAGTTCTGAATATGGTTTTAGACCAAAATTAGAATTACCATGCCATAAAGCTATACTTTCAGCGAGATCTCCCTTCTTCCGTAATCTTTTACAACGACGGTCGCGTAGCGGTGAAGAACACACAGAAAGGGCGCTACACATACCAACTAGAATTGTTCTTGATGAATCTGTTATTCCAAAAAGGTAATTTCAACATATTGTTTTTGGTCCATTAAAAAATAAATACATTTTTATTGTGTTTATTAGGTACGCACGAGTTCTACTTCACGCTATATACCTAGATCAGGTGGATCTTTCTTTAATTTCACGAAATGGTTGTGGTGGTGGTTTGGGCGAAGCTCAAGCGTTAACGCATACTGGCAGAGCGAGACCATCGGCTTTAGAAGAAGCTATGGAGCTTTATCAAATTGGTCGATTTTTGGAGCTTGATATTCTTTCACAAGGCTGCGAAGATTTAATTTTAGAATGGTTATCTCTTGATACTCTTCCAACTGTACTTCAGTGGGCTAAGCAACCGCATGGATCTGCATGGGTACATCGTCAGGTTCGTAGAATATCTCTCTTTATATTGGTTTTTTTCAAAATTAGGATTTTAGGCTCTTCACTTCCTTCGCGAAGAATTCCAAACTGTGGCACAATCTCAAGTTTTGCATCAACTTGATAAAAAT